>CM035162.1:24717602-25406105 GCA_020205615.1 Panax quinquefolius
AAATAATATTACTTACATACTACGAGTATGGAAGAAAATATTATTTCAAGAGAATATTGAACAAAAATAACATCCCTTACCTTGAAAAAGAAAAGTATTCTAAGCGGTAGGGTGGGATATTCTTCAAGAAAACTTTCACTATTTTCTCACGCTCAAAGCTTTTCTAAAATTCGAAAGAAATATGCTCAATATTATAGAAGAAGAATTCTCTGATTCTGGTGTGATTTTCAATTCTAAGTAAGCATCCTATTTATAGGAGAATGAAAGGATACTATTTAGAAAAAAATTATCACAGACCAACAGTGGGTTTTCCGACGAAAGCGTCACGGGGGAAAAAAATTTCTGACGTTTCCTTTTTTTCAACTTTAATAGTATAATATTTAATAAAATATAATATATTCTATTTTTCATAAAAAACAAAACTTATTATAATATATATATATATATATATGTACATAATTTCAACAAAAAAAAAACCCACCTGTGAACAACTTCAGCTTCCCCCTCCCAAAAGTCTTCCACCAGTGGGCCCCACCATATGTCTTCATCACACGTGGGCCCCACTTTTTATTATATATATATATACACACACACACTGAATAACTTTCTACCGATTATTTTTAAAAAATAGGTAAATGGGGATCCATATAATAAGCAAAACTTACAACAATTATTTCATAAAATCCCTTCAATTTATTCCTCATTATTATAACTCATAATATTAACAACCTGTGTCGTTCCGGGAAAGGGGATTTCGATAAAGGATTTCTCCTCTATATTGGCGCACAATTAGGTGACCAAACTCTCTCTCGATGAAATTTCTAGACATTGTCAATATTGCAAATAATAATATGAATAACTTTATTGTCTCAATTATTGATTTAATAATATAAAATATTATGCGGATGATCATTGTGATAATAATTGAATCAATAATATAAGAGATATGATGCAACAATTCATTTGTAGTAATAATTGAGTATAAGCGAAGTGACTTTTCACGTAAGCATCAATAATCAATATCGCTTACTATGCAATCACGCGCGACATCGTACTTTGAACTTTGGTTATTTTAATGAGCCACGATAAAACTTCCATCGTTATTTTCATAAAAAGATATTTCTGTCGTTTTCCCATTCCGACAATAATTACGTTGTGGGGTCCGCCAATGATTATGTCGTCGTACGAATATTCCCTGACCAATCGAATATTATATAACAACTTGCTTATTTTGCAAATTTTATAAATATCACCCACAACTTTAATATTATAACAAATCAACACAATAATTATTTAAAATGATATATATAGAAAAAAACATCTTTATTCATAAAAGTTGGGGTCTTACACATAAATCCTATGAGAACTAGAAATTCAAATCCTAAAAAGAATTACAAATCACAACCCTAGTTTCCATAAAGAAATAAAATTAATTTAGAAAGCAAATCTCAATCTAAAAGAAATCCTAAATCTAATAAAAATATCAATCTCATTCCATGTAGAAGTCTGCCAAAATTTGCTTTGAAAAGTTTCCAAAATTTTCCAAATTCCCTGATATAGCGCAGGTGCACCTCATTTGAACTAGGGAAAGACATGGTTGTGCCTTAGAAAAAAGAGGTCTTGGCTGGGGCACCTTCAGTAGGTGATGGGGCGAAGAATTACAAAGAGCAACGCGCCGGGGCGAAGTCACTAAACCATTTGGGCTCGTCAAGGTGAAGTCAGTCGCGCTACTTTTGTACTGGGAACATGTGCAGTCGTGCTTGACCTTGATTAGCAACACTTTGGTCTTTTAGCTCTGATTCATCCCGTTTTCATCTTTCAGCTTCAATTACTGCTGAAATCAATAAACACACTAATAAGCTCATGTACATCACAAAGCATGCAATAAACTAAATATAAAGGAAATAAAATAAATTAATAATATGCGTTCATCAAATTCCCACACACTTAACCTTTACACATCCTTGTGTAAACCAAAAGTTTGATTTCCAAAAAAGTGTTATCCAACCATAGTGTTCGTCCTCGAAATTGACATGCGTAGCTGGTTTTTCAAAAAGGTGAGGATACCTAGCTTTCATTTCCGATTCCAACTCCTACGTCATTTCCTCAATAGCATGGTTCCTCCATAAAACTTTGACTTGTGGTATAACCTTTGTGCGTAGGATATGCTCCTTCCTATCCAAGATCTTGACAGGTAACTCCTTGACGTTAAATCTTCGGCTATCTTGTTTAGTTCTAACTCAATAATGTGGTTTGGGTCTTTTACATATTTATGAAGCATAGATATATGAAAAATATTATGAACACGAGACAAGCTTGGAGGTAATGCGAATCTATAGGCGACATTTCCTCCTCGGTCAAGAATCTCAAATGGACAAATAAATCGAGGGTTGAGATTTTCTCTCTTCATCGACTCTTGCTTCTGTATAACACATTCTTGTACCTTCTTCTTCATACGCATCAGCTTCGGGTCTGTAGCTTGAGCAGCTTTAACTTTATCGATTAAAGTCGGTTCTAATCGTATATTCGATATCATCACGTGAGTCCCTAAAGTCTCTATCTTCATCATTTATATGTTATACGAAATGGGTCTTCGTGTTAAAAACATCGCACTCATAACCGCATACGATCTTCTACTGAATGCGTCAGCTACCACGTTTGCTTTTCCATTATGGTATTGAATGGTATGATCGTAATCTTTCAACAGCTCGAGCCAACGTCGTTGCCGCATGTTGAGTTCTTGGAAGCTATTCTCACATTCATCTCTTCATTCGAATTTTGTATCTTTTCGAGTTAGCTGAGTTAATGGCATGACAATTCGAAAAAAAAAATCCTTCCACGAATCTCCGATAATAACCACCTAAGCCTAGAAAGCTACGTATTTCAATTACTGACTTAGGTTGCTCTCAATTATGACTCATATTCCAATCTTGGATAGCACGTCATAATGGCACCTATCGTTTTACCACCACACAAATATAATGTCCCCTACGGAGAGTCTGGCTTTGGTGCATTCCACAAAGGAAGTCACCAACGAGAGGCTCGGGTACCAACTCCTATAGTTGGGTTTTTAACTCCCGAAGTTCAATAGGAGTCATTCAATATGGGGTTTTGGAAATGGGTTTTGTACAGATTTCAAGGTCAATACAAAATTCAATATCACCCTCTAGGGTAGGCCAGGAAGTTCTTCAGGAAATAGGTCAGAAAATTCGCCAACAATTGAAATATCATTCAAATCTGACTTATTTTTGTTTAAATCCATAACATGGGCTAAGAAAGCTTGACATCTATTTTTCAATAAACGAATGGCTTTATGGCTTGATATAACAGTGATTAACTTTAGTGGTTTGGTTGTTTGAATTCGTATAACAGGTTGGTTAGGAATATGAAAACTAACAACCTTACGAAAATAATTAATTTTAGCATGATGAGTGATTAACCGATCAATCCCTAAAATCACATCAAATGCAAGTATTTTCAAAGAGATGAGATCAACAGGTAATGTGATGATCCCAACTTGAATAAAGCAAGATTTATAAACTGTAGATGTAACGAAGGTTTCTCCTAACGGAGTTTCAACGGATAAGTCAAAGTCTAATTTCTCAGGAGTCAAGTTCAAACGTTGAGCACAAATAGGAGAGATAAAAGAATGGGTAGAACAGGTATCTTATAAGGTATAGAATTCGTAAGAATTTATGATTAACTAACCCGTGATAACTTCGTTTGGGTTCCTCGTATTTTGAGAAGTCACGAAAAATGCTCTTCTTTAAACCACCGGCTTTGTTTTATCCGTATCCACCTTTGGTTCCACCTTCTCAACTGGACTTGATTTTGCTACAGGACAATCTCTAGCTATATGACATTCATTTCCACAATTTTAACATACCTTAGATTGTCAGGCGGTTTCAATGATGTGTCCCTCTTTCTGCATTTATAACATACGACCAGGTGGTCGTTCTCCTCCCCTAGATACTGATTGATCTTTGGTCCGACGCCTTCACGTTGTTATTGTTGTACTATCATGGCCACGATTACCACCAGAGTGGTTACCGCTTATATCCAGATATTTTCCTCTCGTTGGTTGTCATTGCTCCAGATGACTCTCTGTCGCAGTATGACCACGGTTGTGGTCTCTCGGTTGAACATACTTATTATCTCGCTCTAATAATTGATCCATGTTCACAACATCTGAATATAGAGAAAATTTGTGAGAAATAAGATATTGCCGAATTTCGGGTTTCAGACCTCTTAGAAACATCTGCGTCATACGTTTCTCATTCTCTACCAAATGAGGTGCAAACCTGGATAACTCTGCGAACTTAGCCTCGTACTGGGACATAGTCATGTTGTTTTGTTCCAGTCTAATAAACTCTACCTTCTTCATATGATGAATACTTTCAGTAGTGATGCACTGTAACGGGCCACTGGCCGGATTCTACTGGGCACGCCGAAGCTTTGGTCATTGACCGTGCCAGTCGGGCATTGACTTTTGACCTTCTAGGCGTGCCAAAGCTTGACACAAAAATATTCAAACTGTTAAGGCCTTCTGCCCAGGCAAGGCGGGCCCAAATTTGTTGGACTTTCACTTTGAACATCCATACTAGATTTTTGAAAATTAACTTACTCTTCTCTATTTATAAAACAAAAGTAGTAGAAGAGAGGAATGGTAGGCAATGTGGGAGTTTTGAGAAATTAATTTTATTCTTCTCTATTTATAAAACAAAGGTAGGAGAAGAGAGGAATAGTAGGTGATGTGGGACTTCTAAATTGTTAATGGGACAATTATAAATGCCTTTATCTTCTTGGTTGACTAACTACTCAATGTGCTATCAAATGAAATTACCAATTTGGCAAAGAGAAAATACTAAACAATAAGATAATGTCAAATGCATGATCTACAACACCCAATAATAATTATACTGTTAAAAGGAACCCAACAGTGGAAAGTACCTGACCATGAAGAGCATGGTTTTGATTGAAAGGAACCCAACAGTGGAAAGCTTATTAATTCAAAATATCTCATGTACCATAGTTTTGATTGAAAATCTGTTTAATTAAATTTTTCCAAATATTGTATGTAAAATATGAAATAAAGGATTGAAGAGTCCTCACCTCACCAATTAAGTAGTCTTGGCTTTCCCTATTGGGTAAGCTGTTCAGAAAAGGCATTTGTAATAGTAGTTTCAACAGAAGTAAGGGAAATGAGAGTTATTGGAAATATAAACCCATGGATAGTCATGTTGAGCTATTCCAAAACTAATCATTATAATTAAATCATTATATAATTAAACCCATGGATAGTCATGTTGGCAAAAATGATGTTGGAAATTTGAATGGATTGCTTAAATCGGATAATGGAGAATATGGGGGATCAACTATGTTGATGGGAGAAATGATGAATAATGCGAGGCAAATGGACCGAATGATGATGATGATGATGATGATGGGAAGTAACAATGGGAATAAGAATCAAGCGAAGGTGCTTGCAGGAAATTTTATGGGTTGCGAGTTGAAATTGAAGTGGGTATGACTAGGGATTTTCTTGGGGTTGGGAGGAATAGGAAAGTAGGTCGTTTTTGATTAAGAGCTTGCAAAAATTTGCTTCAATGGGAGGATCAACAATGGTGAAGCCAATTATAGTTGTAATAATGGAAGTCAATCAATCATTTGTATCTAGCTAGTCCAGAAAACTCTTATATATTGTCATGTCTTCTGTTGAGCAGGTACTATCGTTTCGAATCTTGATCATAATTGTAATATATCATATCATGTAACGTTTTTCTTCTGTACCAAATTTCATTACGTGTATCATTTGATGATCATCAACAGTACTTTGGATACCTGATTTTGTTAATTCCATCCATGATAGTACTTGTAATGATTTGAAGTCTAAAATCTTAGTCCCATATTGAGTTAAACTTGAATTGAACATTGACTTCACACTATAAAACAATCCTCACCACATTTATTTCTAAATAAAAGACCAAGGTCCCACATTTAATATTTTTAAATGTCTAAGGAAGTGTTTTTCTATAAAAGGTATAGCAAGTATTAGGCCAAATATGTTGCATAAGGCCAAGGCTTGACCGGACTATTTTGAAGGCCAGATCAGGCCAATTATTAGTCTTAAAATCAAGGTGCATTCTAGTCGATTAGATTGGTTCGGGAACTGTTCGCCCTGAGCTTTAACCCAGCCTTGTGTTGACCAGTCGGGCCCAAGCCGGACACTGGGGCGAGTGCTTGAGCCTCGGGCCATTTGTGCACCACTAACTTTCAGGAAAGTACTTTATTGAACAGTTTCTGAAATGTTTCTCAAGACATATTGAGTGCAGCTGGCTGGGTACGCTTCACCGATTTCCACTAGTAATCTGCCTCACCACGTAACATAAAGGTGGCAAATAGAACCTTTATGTTCCTCGTGCACCCCAAGACATCAAATATCTTGGTAATTTGCTTAACCCACGTTTTCGCGTTGATCGGATCCGGCTTTTCCAAAAATTCTGGTGGTCCCAACTCTTTGAACTACTTGGCTGTGACAAGCCGCGCGTTGCTATCATTTTCACCCGTATTTTGTACACGAGTCTCCCTCGTCTGATTTTGCATGAACTGCAAAAAGCTTCTAAACATCCCATCATTCATCATTTGTTCGATAGTGTTGTTTACAGGAGGAAAATTGCCTTCCTGTTGCACGTTCCCCTGGTTGGTGATTAAATCAATCTCAACGGTCTCATTCACTCTATTGTTAACATTTTCAACTGTCATTCTCAAATTCTGTCACAAAATAAGGGTTAATTAAACAAATTAACATGCCACATATTATCCCTATATTCTGACCGACTAATTAAATAACAAATAAGCTTAGGTAGGACACACTCGATTCAAATCTTTATACTTCAATTTTATCATTGTCACCATTATCGTAATTATCACCATCATCCCCATCATCTGCAACATCTACACTATCTATAATATTTGTGTTATATGCGTCATTTATAATATGTGTATCATCAGTGTCATCTGTGTCATTCGCAATATTCGTAATATCCATAATATATGCGTCACCTACACCATCAACATTATCTTCACTATCCGCATTATTCGCATTATTCGCGTCATCCGCATCATCCGAACAATCCAAATCTTTAACAGTGTCAATAACATCTTCATTCTTCTTCAAAGTGTTATCTTGACTCAATATTAGCATCATCATCATCAACAACAAAGAACACTTAATTGTCTTCATCTTCATTAGCATATCCATCATCTTCATCTCTAGCGACTGCAGCGATGATCCTCCATAAGCGTAAAATCTCTTATTCATCAACATTATGATGAAACTCAAATTCAGCCTTTTTAATTTGAAGTACTCTCTTTGTTTCTCACACTAATAAGTCAATTAATTCCCTCCACCTTAGATCCAATCAACCCATCTTTGATACCACTTGTTGGGAATTAAGTCAATGCAAATAAAATAATAAAATAAAGAGAGATAATCCAACACAATATTAACGTGAAAATCCCTTAAAGGGAAAAACCTCAAACAAAAATCTAGATCTCCATTATATCAATAATAATGGAATTACAGTAATCTTTCTAAATTTTACGTCCTTAAATTTGAGGTTACACAATAATATGACACAATTTTTTGCACAAAATAAAAGTTGTAAAGCCCTCCCTTCTATAATACAATTATTTTGGATAGAATATAAAATTGTCAAAAAAAACCTAACCCTATCCCTCTCTCACAAACCCAAAACATCTCATACCCTCTCTTAACTCTTAGAATGTTAAATGACTTTTAGTTGTATTACATTTCAACAATTAAAAATAAAACTCTATTTATAGATCAATACCCATAATTCTCATCTTCTATTTAAAATAAGACACTTCCAAAATAAAACTTATGTTACAAATAAATTCCTTTATAAAATAATACTTTTATTAAAAATAGGACTTCTTTATTTCTATAATAGCAATTCTTTTTTTGAATAATATTCGATAAGTACTATCCTAACAACTCTTCCCTCAATTCGAATCTCCAAATACTTTAATTTTATCTCTGAATTAAATCAAGAAGTATCCCAACAATATATATAGGTTGTGTGTGTGTGTACGTACCGTCGCTTGAACTTATAATCCCCCCCGTCTTAATATGTTAAATCGCTTAAAACAGACATCAATATTAAAAAATAATTGTATAACATTAAATATAATATCAAATGTCTATATTGTCCTTGTATTAGAAAATTTTTTGTTATTTATTAGGCAAAAATAATGAGAAAATAAAATTTATATTTAATACTTGGAATAATATTAAAAACTAAGTAATTAATATTTACTTGAAATTCTTAAATGACTTATATTAATGAATAAAAATACTTCTCTAAAACTATTTATATTTTGATACGGATGGAGTATTATTAAACAAGATAGGGGAAAACGTAGATGAGAAAGACATCCTGTTATAAAGAAGGTACAATCAGCAAGCTGATTATATATGATGGCCTTGGGCTTCTACATTCTTGACTAAAAGCACATGCTCTCTTTTCTTGTTATAATTTTCAGTATGTTAATTACTTTTGCAAGTAGACCATATAAAAATGTTCATTAAAGTAAAAAAATATACGGAAATTTCCTCAGAGTAGCTAGTAAAAGTAAAAGTAAAGTTTGTAGGAGATTTAATCTGCATGCATTGATTGTTTACTTGACCATTTCCACTTGGATCAGCCTGATCAGTACACTTTTTTACTATAACTATAAAATAAAACAAGTTTCCGCTCTCTAGGTTTATAAGATAGATGAACCAAATTTTGATAACAATTTTAAATTTATTATTATGATAAGAGTTAAGTACATTGCTGTAAAAAAGAATAATTGTTGTTGAGAGAAATTAAGAAACAACAATGCCTAAATCGAACCATGATCACTCATTCCTTGAAGATAATATTTACCCCTTATTATTGTACTTCCAGTCTTTGTCGATGTATTGAAAAACTAACATTATATTTTGAAGGGACTATTATTTCAACATGTATTTTGATATTTTACATTGGCTCTTTTACATGAAGATTAATTAACATCGATACTAAATGTGAAAGAAAGTATATGAAAAAATATCAACAACAAAAAACATGTGGAAATATCAATTTCCTATCTTTATTAATTTTTAAATAACTTGAGAAAACTTAAATCCAACGATGATGATAGCACTTTCCATAACACTATTTTGATGATAGCTCTTTTCATAACACTATTTTTGCCTCATTATTATTGTACTAGGTTGATTGCGAACTCGCCTCTCAAAGATTAAATAGACACCTGAAATGATTGTCTTTGTCAATGCATTGAAGTTACTCAAAACAAAATCTATAAGCTCAAAAATTTCTTTGGAATATTGAAAACTTCCAACAATAAGCTCGAGTTTTTTTTAATCCTTTAATACTTTATTCGAACACGTATATATGTCCCGTCTAAGAACAAACTTTAATACAGTAGAATATCTATAAATTAATACTGAACTGAAAAATTTTATTAATTTAGAAAGTTATTGTTTAATTAATAAATTAATAATTTATGTTTTTCTATATTCGGTGAAACATAAATTTAATTACATTAAAATTATTGCATTTTATTGATGTTTTATATCATACTTTTTTTGATCTGATGTCTCTTACTTACTAAATTAATGTAATAATAGAATTCATTGTAAGTGATATTAATTATTTCTCATAATTAAATATAGTTCATTGTATCCACTTTTCAAATTACATTCACATTTTATTCAAAAAAAAAATATTCAATTAGATTTGAATTTCAAGACAAAATATTATTTTGATGGGACCATATATTAATGATGAAATTCAATTAGATTTGAATTTCAAAAAAATTAAGGATGAAATTAAGATATATTTGAATTTCAAGACAAAATTACAAACGAGAATAGAATCATATTTTACAAGATTACCCTAGATATATTTGTAATTTAAAGAATTATTAATTTATGATTTTGATGGGACCATATATAAGAATAAAATTTTTTAAATAAAAGGAATTTCCTTTATTTATTATTTTGAAATAAGTAAGGGTTGATTTGATTAATGTGGATAGTAAAGGTTAAATACTTAAATATTTCAAAATAAGCAAGTGGTTATAAAATATTCATTTTGTTGGGAATATTCGTTTGGTGGAATATTATTACCATCTGCTTAAGGGAATATTCGTTTGGTCGTAGAATATTCGTCTTTGTCGGGAATATTTAAATCGACGGCCAGTATGCCATGCTGGGCCCCATATAACTAAAAGCGATTGGATGAGGAAAACGACAAAGTTTGGGTGGTTATAAATAACTTGCCGTAGTTGTTACCAAGTTAAGACCGTAGAATTATAATTAAGATCGTTGGAATACCCTGTGGTTAAAATACGTGATGTCGCGTGGTCGCACAAAGAAGACACCAGATTGCACAAAGATTGTTGAATTATCGATCCTCACGTAAGATGGCACTACTCAATAATTTTCACGGTGAAGTTCGCTCAATATTTTATTTTATTGATTCAATAATTGTTTGCGTTGATATTTTATATTATTGTTGTTCAATAATTGTCAACGCACAAGATTTCCATTATCGATCAATAATTCATATTATTTGAATAATATTATTAGATAACATTATTGGCAATGTCTAGAAAGTTACGTCTAAGGAGAGGTTTAGTCACCTAATCATGCGCCAAGAAGGAGAGATCCTTATTGAAAGCCCCCTCTTTCCGGGAACAAATTGTGGTTATAAAAGTCATTACGTAATATTATTTGTGAATAATTAATTATTGATTCATATGATAAGAAATATTTATTTTATATGAATATAAATGATGGATTTATTTATGTGGTTATTAATGAAAGAATTAATGTTGAGGTGTTTTATCAAGATTTTATCTGATTGGAGGTATTAAAAATCAAATCGGGGTTTTGAGATAGATGCGGGGTTATAATTTTTAATCCGACCGCTGGATTGTGGTAATTTTTGGGTATGTTATACATACATAAGTTGAGTATATGTCCACAAATTTTGAACCGTTAAAAATGCATGAATGATTTGTTGTGAATTTTAAGAGGTGCCGGATTCGGAAATTAGGTTTATAATTGATTTTGGTGGAAAATTCTAGAATTGAGTGGGCCCCACTTGTGGTTGGTGAAAAATGTGCTGAATTTTATTTCAAATGTGGTGGGTGGCAATAGTAGTGTGTAAAGCCATCAGTGTAGCAAGTCAAGTCTGCTTTGGTGGGCTAACATTTTCCTATAAATAGAGGGCTAAGTTAGAATTGAAAATCACACCGTAAACAAAGTTTTTCTCTTTCTCTCTCTATATTATCGAGCGTATTCTTGTGAGTATTTTGAGTATACTTTGAGTATTGTTAGACGGATTGCAAGTTCCCTTCAAAGACTATATCCTGTTTCAAATTAGAAGTACTAATCTTTCGAGGTAAGGGATGTTATTTTCTTCTCTCAAATGATATTAATTCTTCAATATCATTTATCAAATATTGGTTGGTACTTTTTATCAAATTTGGAACTTTTTCATGTTCGGGTTACTATTCATGAGTTACTATTCATGAGTTACTATTCACGAGTTACTATTCACGAGTACTATTCAAATAAGCGTGAAGATGTTTTTTTGTAGAATTTCTATCTTTCGTGGTGTGAAGTTATTATTCACGATACTGCACTATTCACTTATCATTTGACTATTCATCGAAAAATGAAAATTTTTCTTTTTCGTCTAAAATATCTATTCCGGATACTAGCTTTGATTGTATCCATGTTTTGATCATTCTTGAATTTTACACCACTATGATTATTTTTCGAGGTATTTTTGGACGTGGATAAAACCAAGTACTTAATCCTTAATCCTTGTCATTTTGTTTCACCGGATTCGTTTTTTTAAAAATATTTTTATCATCCTCGCCTTAAATGATGATATTATTGAATATCTTTTGGCACCGTAGTGCAAAGATGAATGATTTTTCAAGAATATCTTTGGCCTATAGTGCAAAGATTTACATGTGTTGAGATGAACACGACCGATCGATGAATATCTTTGGCCTTTAGTGCAAAGATGAACAAAAGTTGAGATGAACACGACCGATCGATGAATATCTTTGGCCGTCAGAAAAAAAGATGAATATTTGATTTGAGATGAATATTGATTGATGTTACTGTGGATAAAATATTGATGATGGATCGTTAAATTCATAGATTATAGTAGATTTCATTCTCTCACGTAACTCTTCTATGAATTATTATTTTTTCACGCGAATATTGATCCAAACTTGTTGTCTATCAGATTCTATCGATTTTTCCTCGTTGAAGACTAACGATAATTTGTTCTATATTATCTTAGTCATAACATTCTTTATCGGGCTAGTTGAGCTCACCTTTTCCTTTTGTTCCATTTTCTCGGGAGGCGAGAATGTAGCAGTACTAGTTAGGTATGGAAATGGAATGAAGGTTCTAGAGAGAGTTGTTTAGTAGTCCTCACCATTTTTATAAAATAATGTATCAATAATTATGATGGGGATTTATTTATGTGTGGATATATTTGTCTAGATGACAATATCCTCGATTTAAACTCGTAGTTTCTATGTTGTAATAATAAAGTTGTAGTTATTTCTATACCATGCATTTGGCGACTCGTAGAATGGGTTGGATGGAATGGACCTATTTTGGGGGTGCCATGGTTGGTATCGAGCTTAGGGATATGATCTCCAGCGGAGATCGGGAATAGAATCAGGAGGGGAGAGACGAGTAAATCCTTCGCTAAGTGTGTCCTACCTAAGCTTATTTGTTAGTTGGTCAAGATATAGGATATTATGTGATATATTGATTTCCTTAATTAACCCTTATTTTATGACAATGATTTGAGAATGTCGATCGAGAATATTAACAATGGAGTAAATGAGACCGTGGAGATGCCTATACTCACCAACGAGGAGAACGTGCAACAGTCCGGCAATGTTCCTCCCGTGAATAACACCACCGAAAGCAGATGATGAACGAGGGGATGTTTAAAAGCTTTTGCAGGTTCATGCAAAATCGCATTTAGGAGACTAGTGTTCAAAATACGTGGAGGAGATGATAGCAATTCACGGGTGGTCACAAACCAAGCGCTTCAAAGAGTTGGGACCACCGCACTCTGGGAAAGCCGATCCGATCATGGCGGAAACATGGGTCAAGCAAATTACCAAGATATTCGATGTCTGGGATGCACGAAGGAACGAAAGTTCCATTCGCTACTTTAATGTTCCGTGGCGAGGCAGACATTGGTGGGAATCATGAAGCGCATCCATTCAACATTGACTCAAAGATGTCACGGAGACGTCAGAATGCAATTCAATGACAAGTACTTCGAAAGTATTCATATATATGAAGGAAGTGGAGTTTATTAGACCGGAGAGAGTAATAACATGACCAGTATCCCAAAGACGAGGCTTAAGTTCATGAGTTATCCAGTTTGCACCTCATTTGGTGGAGAATGAGGAACATATGACGCGGATGTTTCGAGAGGTTTGAAACCCTAAGATACGCCAAGATCTCATTTTCATAAATTTTCTCTATTCAGATGTTGTCAACAGTGGCTCATTGTTAGAGCGAGATAACGAAAGTACGCTCAACCGAGGGACCATAACCAGGATCATTCCAAAGATAGCAAATCATCGTAATAACGATAACCAAAGGAGAAAGAAGAATACGGACAAAGGCGGTAACCACTACGGTGGTAATCGTGGCCATGAAAATAGAAGAAGCGAGTTGGGAGGAGATTTTAAAAAGAGGAGATTCAACAACGACTATGTGAAGACGCTACGCCAAAGGGCAACCGGTTCCAAGGGAGGAGAAAGACCATCATCAGATGTTACAAATGCGGAAAGAGGGATATCACCCAAACCGCCCACAACAGTTTAAGGTATGCTATAATTGTGGAAAAGAAGGACATATCGCCGAGATCAGACGATATCGAAACCCAGTCCAAATAAGAATGGTGACTCAAAAGGATGTCCCGAGAAAAGTCAAAGTCAACGATTCTCGAAGAGCGTTTATCGTGACTTCCATTAAAAATACGAGGAACCCGAACGGTTAGCACGGGTTAGTTAATTATAAATTCTTGCAAGTTTATACCTTACTAGATACCGGTTCTACCCATTCTTTTATCTCTTTGCTTGCGCCAACGCGTTTGAACTCGACTCACGAAGAAATTAGACTTTGACCTATTTATGGAGACTCCGTTAGAGAAACTTTCATTACATCCGTTGTTTAAAAATCTTGTTTTGATTCAAGTTGCACCATTACTTTACACATTGCTGACCTTTATCTCTTTAAAGATACTTGCTTTTGGGGATTGATTCGTTAACTACTCATCACGCCAAAATTGATTGCTTTTTGTAAGGTCATAGTTTTCATATTCCTAAAGCAACCGTTATTCAACTCAAGCAATCAAACCATTGTAGTCAAACATTTTCATATCAAGCCATGAAGTCATTCGCTTATTATTACGGATGTCAAGTTTTCTTAGTCCATGTTATGGATTTGAATAAAGACACGCCGATTTGAATAATATTCTTGTTGTTATTGATTTTCCGACGTATTTCGAAGAATTTATCGGCTTACTCCCAAAGACCGATATTAAATTTTGTATCGACTTTGAACCCTAGATAAAACTCATTTCTAAAATCTCATATCGAATGGCTCCTATTGAACTTCGTGAGTTAAAATTCAACTATAGAATTTGGTACATGAAAGCCTTTATCTTGTGACTTCCTTTGTGGAATTCACCTGCCGAGACTCTCTGTAAGGGACGTCATATTCGTATGATATAAGAACCGATAGGTGTCATTGTGACGTGTTATCCAAGATTGGGATACGAGTCACATTGAGAGCAACCTAAGTCAAGAATCTAAATATGTAGCTTTGCTGAAAGCAGTTGGTTATTATCGGAGATTCGTTGAAGGATATTCTCGAATCGCTATTCCATTAACGAAATGACTCATAGAGATACAAAATTCAAATGGAGCAAGGAATGTGGTAAGAGCTTCAAGAACTCAAGAGGAGACTCATTTCAAAGATATGTTCACCATGCCATCCCGAAAAGCGAACGTGGTAGCCGACGTGTCGAGTAGAAGATCGATACAAGCACGAAAGTACGATATTGTCAAAGACTCATTTCAGAGTATAATATACAAATAATAGAGATGGAGATGAAAACTCTAGGTACCCACGTGATGATATACGAGTACATGATGATGATATTTGAGTATAATCGACTTTAATCGATAAAGTTAAAGTTGTTCAAGCTACACCGCCGAGTCGATGAATTTGAAGAAGGAGGCAAGAAGTTGTTATTTTAAAAGCGAGAATCGGTGAGGTGAGGAAAGCTCAAACCTTCGATTTATTAATCCATTTGAAATTCTCGATCGAATAGGAACCGCGGGCCTATGTACTCGCTTTTACCACCAAGTATGACGCGTGTTCATAACGCTTTTCACGATCGATGTTACGTAAATATGTGGACGAACCGAAACACGTCATCGAAGTTAGAACCGGACGAGATAGCCAAGACTTAACGACGAGGAGGTACTGTCAAGATTTTATAGAGGAAAGAACATGACCTATGCATCGAGGTTATACCATAAGTTAAAGTTTTGTGGAGAAACCATGCTATAGAGGAAATGACTTGGAATTGAAACGGAAATGAAAGCGAAGGTATCCTCACCATTTCAAACACTAGTATCGCACGCCAATTTCGAGGACGTAAATTTCATAAGGAGGGAGGTCAGAAGACCAGAAATTTTTTTAAATAAAAGGAATTTCCTTTATTTATTATTTTGAAATAGTAAGGGTTGATTTGATTAATGTGGATAGTAAAGGGTTAAATACGCAAATATTTCAAAATAAGCAAGTGGTTATAAAATATTCATTTTTGTCGGGAATATTCGTTTGGTCGTGGAATATTCGTGCATCGTCGAGAATATTCGTTTGGTCGTAGAATATTAAATTCTTGATCATTCGGAATATTCGATATTGTACAAAGGCAACCGTGGGCCCCATAACGGAAAAGCGATTGGATGAGGAAAACGACAAAGTTTGGGTGGTTATAAATAACGGCGTAGTTATACCAGATAAGACCGTAGTTATATGCTAAGTTATCGCATTGGAATACCCTATGGTTAAAATACGATGAATACTTATGGTTGCACTGGTAGCACACGGTATTGCATGTGATTGTTGAATTATCGATCCTTACGAAGATGGCACTACTCAATAATTTTCACATGAGTTACTGTTCAATATTTTATTTTATTGATTCAATAATTGCCGCTGCGTTGATATTTTATATTATTGTTGTTCAATAATTGTCACCGCACAATGATTTCCCATTATCGGATCAATAATTCATATTATTTGAATAATATTATTAGATAACATTATTGGCAATGTCTAGAAAGTTCGCTCTAAGGAGAGGTTTGGTCACCTAATTGCGCCGCCAAGAAGAGAGAGATCCTTATTGGAAAGCCCCTCTTCCTCGGGAAAGTACTGTCATTGTCATAAAGTCATTCGTAATATTATTTGTGAATAATTAATTATTGATTCATATGATAAGGAAATATTTATTTTATATGAATATAAATGATGGATTTATTTATGTGGTTATTAATGAAAGAATTAATGTTGAGGTGTTTTATCAAGATTTTATCGGATTGGAGGTATTAAAATCAAATCGGGGTTTTGAGATAGATTACGAGGGTTATAATTTTTAATCCGAGTTGGATTGTGGTAATTTTGGGTATGTTATACATACATAAGTTGAGTATATGTCCACAAATTTTGAACCGTTAAAAATGCATGAATGATTTGTTGTGAATTTTAAGAGGTGTCTTGATTCTAAATTAGGTTTATAATTAATTTTGGTGGAAAATTCTAGAATTGAGTGGGCCCCACTTGTGGTTGGTGAAAAAATGCATGAATTTTATTTCAAATGTGGTGGGTGGCAATAGTAGTAGTAAAGCCATCAAAGTAGCGAGTCAAGTCTGCGCTCGCTAGCTAACATTTTCCTATAAATGAAGAGGGCTAAGTTAGAATTGAAAATCACACCGTAAATAAGTTTTCTCTTTTCTCTTCTCTCTATATTATCGAGCGTATTCTTGTGAGTATTTTGAGTATACTTTGAGTATTGTTAGATTCATGCAAGTTCCTTCAAAGACTATATCCTGTTTTCAAATTAGAAAGTACTAATCTTTCGAGGTAAGGATGTTATTTTTTTTTCTCAAATGATATTAATTCTTCAATATCATTATCTTTGAAATATTGGTTGGTACTTTTATCAAATTTGGAACTTTTTCATGCTCGGGTTACTATTCATGAAGTTATTATTCATGAGTTACTATTCACGAGTTACTATTCACGCAGTACTATTCATGAAGCGTGAAGATGTTTTTTTGTAGAATTTCTATCTTTCGTGTTTGAGTTACTTATTCACGATACTCAAGACTATTCACGATATCTGACTATTCATTCACGATATCTAAGACTATTCATAGAAAAATGAAAATTTTCTTTTTCGCTCTAAAATATCTATTCCGGATACTAGCTTTTGATTGTATCCATGTTTTGATCATTCTTGAATTTTACACCACTATGATTATTTTCGAGGTATTTTGGACGTGGATAAAACCAAGTATTTAATCCTTAATCCTTGTCATTTTGTTTCACCGGATTCGCTTTCTTTAAAAATATTTTCATCATCCTCGCCTTAAATGATGATATTATTGAATATCTTTGGGCCTGTAGTGCAAAGATGAATGATTTCTCAAGAATATCTTTGGCCATGCAGAGTGCAAAAAGATGAACAGTGTTGAGATGAATTTAATACGACTGATCGATGAATATCTTTGGCCTTTAGTGCAAAGATGAGCAGTGTTGAGATGAAATATAATCGATCGATGAATATCTTTGGCCTGTAGTGCAAAGATGAATATTTGATTTGAGATGAATATTGATTGATGTTCTGGGGATAAAATATTGATGATGGACTCGTTAAATTCATAGATTATAGTAGATTTCATTTTCTACGTAACTCTTTCTATGAATTATTATTTTCACGCGAATATTGATCCGAAACTTGTTGCCTATCAGTATTCTATCGATTTTTCCTCGTTGAAGACTAACGATAATTTGTTCTATATTATCTTAGTCATAACATTCTTTTACCGGGCTAGTTGAGCTCACCCTTTTCCTTTTTGTTCCATTTTCTGTGGAGGCGAGAATGTAGCGAAGTATTAGTCAGGGTATGGAATGAAGGTTCAGTAGAGAGTTGCTTAAGTAGTCCTCACCATTTTATAAAATAATGTATCAATAATTATGATGGGGATTTATTTGCGTGTGGATATTGTACAGATGACAATATCTCGTATTTAAACTCGTAGTTTCTATGTTGTAATAATAAAGTTGTAGTTATTTCTATATACCATGTATTTGGCGACTCAGAATGGGTTGGATGGAATGGACCTATTTTGGGGGCGTCACACCATATATTTAAATAAAGGTCTTTTTAAAAATTATAATTTTATTATTTTATCGAAATTATTAATTTATCCCATTAGCCCAAGTATGGACTAAAAAAAATATTATTTTAGAGAGATTATTAATTTATCGAGTAATAATTTATAGAAATTCTACTGTATGTTAAAAGCAATTATTGACTAATACAGATGATAGTAAAAGATTAATAATATCATTATTAGAATAATAAGTGTTATTTAAAGTTTTAAGTATAGTTAAAATAATTATAATGAAAGCATTTCATTTGGAAGAGAAATTTTGGACAGATGTGTATTATACATATAGTGATCAGATTAGGTGATCAATAAGTCAAGTGTCCAACACAATTCATGTATGGTGTGGGTCAATATATCAATAAAATGTTCTTTAAATAGTTCAAAAACCGCTTTTTGTTGAATTCATCTTGTTTCTTAATCAAGAACCCCCAACCCCCCACCCCAGCCCACCCCACCCCACCCCACCCCACTCCACCCCATGTCGTAGGAACATATATATATATATACGTTTGAACTTATTCAGATATATACATAAAGTATGAAAAGAAAAAAAGTATAACAATGGTCAAAATTATTAATAAGTTATAAAAAAATATGAAGAGGGTTAAAAAGACCTAAAGCCAATTTTTTTTAATACTTTATACTTTTACAGTTAGGTAAATGCATCCAAATATCCAATTTAATAATACTAACAAAAGGGGGAAATCACAATTGATTTCTGAAAATAAAACTGAGGTTGGAGAAATTGAAGAGAGAGTAATTTCACATTCGCAAGACAAAGCCGCAAGAGAGTCAGATGAGAATAGAGTCAAGACTCCATTCTCCACACTCGCATGCCTCGTCATCACCAAGACCCACTTTGACCACTCATGAAAGGCTTTGATGGTCCATGGTTTGACTTTTCGATTACTTATGATTTGACATTGCTTGCCCCATCTCTTTATTTTGTGGTTTTACTACGCACTACTAATTAAAAAAAAAAATCAGTAAATGTCAAAAATTGAGTGGAGGTCAAAAATTAAATGAGAGTCAAAAAATTTATAAGTGATTTTAAAATTTGAGTGGGGTCAATTGACCCCACAATTTTACCATAGCTTCGCCCATGTAATATACGTATACATATATGTATATATAAATTGTATATTTTTGCATCTATATATGTGTGTGAGAGAGAATGAGTGAGAGTGAGAGTGTGTGTGTGAGAGAGAGAGAGAGAGAGAGAGAGAAACCAAGTAGTAGCAGCCAAGAATAATTGAAAAAAAAGAAGCTAGCTAAAAAATAGACTTTTCTAGCTAGTGAATCTTCTCTTAAATTGTAGAAACACCCCAACAAAAATCAGACACCAAAATCTTGAAGCTAAGCCCACAACCCATCTCTCTCTTTATTGACACGGTTTCTAAACCTATAAGGATCAATCGGTGATTAAAAAAAAATAGTACGAGAAATCAAATCAAGAGACCCCATTAAGCTAGCTAGCTGTGAACCTCTTCAATGTGTTAGGAAGGACCCATCTCTCTCTTCTCTTTAATTTGCAATTTTTTGTCTTTTTGTTGCAAATCTTTTTTGTTACTTTTCTCTACTTTTTCTCCCACTATATTGATAGTTATGATTTTATTTTTTATTTTTTTTAGCATTTGCACTTCCGTTTTGTTTTTATTTATTTTTTATCTTCTTTTTTAAATAAGCCAAATAACCGATTTTCTTTGAGCATCATTGCAAACCAACAAATGACGAGGTCCACAGCATCTACGTGAAGTTAATAAGAAATTTTGGAATACTGTTTGCATTTATGCATTTTGTTTTTATTGTTTATGATTATTTTATTGTTTAAGATAAAAAATTTAGAAAGGTAACGATAATGGCGCTCCACTTTTTGTTAATGGCAATCCTCTCATCATTATACTTGCATACGAAAATATTATATTGCATAAAAACATATTTTATGTATGATATACAAATATTTGTATTGATTACCCTAGCTAAAAAGGAAATTAGAAAAAGATTTTATTTTCTTAGACTTATTTAAAAATTTTGCATTAATTACTATCATGTCTAGCATGACAATCCTCTGAAAATGTGAACATTTAATGTTTAGTAGTGGATGATTACGAAGTGATCACCAAGTGGTTCTTTACCAAGAAAAAAAAATTAATTTTGGTCCTTTATGAAATATATATATTTATTAGTAATTGTCTGGTCTATTGAAGGCGTAAGAACGTAAATCTCTCTCTCCGTTTTTTTAACAATATGAAAATTAGAATGATTTAAACCATCCTGTGCTTTCTACCAAATCAATTAGAATGAATCTGAAGCAAATCGTTTATTTTTCAGTCAAAATTGGGTTTTATCTTATTATTATAGATATATAAAAAAATTCTCCAACGAATAGGAAAAAAATTTGGAATCAAAGACTAACTTGGCTATAGTGGCGGTTCTACCGTCGTTAAATTCTGAGAAAGATAGATTTTTTCTTTTATAAGCGACAATAATACAAAACCGTCGCCATAACTATATAATGTAATTTTTATGTTATAGCGATGAATTGAACCATCGTTATAGCATATATACATATACACATTTTGATAAAAGAGATTCCTATTATTAAGACTTAAGTAGAGTTTGTTAACCCTAGTCACGTAGTCAATTTATATAGTGAATCCTCCTAAAGTGCGGAACAAGGTAACTTAGCTAACTTGTGGATATTTAGTTTCTACATATATATAGTACTACAAGATTCTTGGCAGTTCCTTGTAGTTTCATGGATTTTATTTCATGTTAAATCAATTAACTACTCATTCCCCCCGACAACCATTTTAGGAAAGTGATTATATAATCTCCTAATTATGATCTAATGGCACTTTAATCTTCTATGAATGTATACACGGATGTATGTATGTATGCTTGTAATGTGATTGTGTGTGCGGTGTGTCTCAAGCTCACTCACAAGCATACATTGTATTATTTGTATATACACCAATGTCATGGTTTCATTGCAAGGAGATTATTGCATAAGATAATATAATAATTTTCATTATCGTATCGTATTATTAAGGCATATAAACTTAGAAAAAAGACTTGTATTTCTTTATTACTTCATAATCTACAAGGAAATTACTTCATAATCTAAAAGGAAAGTAATCAAAGATAGCAATGATAACTAATATAAGGGTTAAATACACTTTCGTTACATCAAGTATCATCATATTTATAATTCGGCCACTAAACAATTTAGACTTACAATTTACTACATAAATTACCTAATTGCATACAATGTAGCTCGGTCCCAAATTGATTCCACCAAAATTGGATGAAATACCTTAATTGCCAACAAGAAAAAATAGTATTATACTGATTTGACTGTATTAAAATACAATTTGACATTAAAAAAAGTAATTTAAGAAATTATTTCTATAATAACTAATTTGAAAACTTAATAATATAAAACAAATAAAAATCAAATTATTTCTTCCCTAAACTTCACCATCACCATACTTCCAACACCATTACCATCATCAACTCCTCCATCACCATCATCAATCAATCACCATTTTTGTAAGACCCCAACTTTTACGAATAAAAATTAATTTTCTCTAAATATTATTTTGAATATTATGGTGTGGATTTGATATAATGTTATAGTTGTGGGTAATATTGACAAATTTTGCAAAGTAAACAAGTTGTCATAAAATATTCGTTTTATCATGGAATATTCGTATGATGGCACAATCATTAATGGACCCACAACGGAATTATCATTTGAGTTAGAAAATAATGAAATAACTTTTATAAAAATAACGGCAAAAGTTTTAGATTAACTGTTGAAATACCCGGTGATAAAAGAAATGCAGTTATCTGGCATGGTTGCATAAGTAGACACAATATTTTGATTATCTTTGATTATTGATGCTTACGTGAGAAGTCACTCGATTATACTCAATTATTGTTGTAAGACTCCAACTTATTATTAATGAAATTTAATTTTCTTTATTTATTATTTTAAAATAGTAAGGGTTGATTTGAGTAATGTGGATAGTTATGGGTAAAATACATAAATATTTCAAAATAAGCAAGTGGTTATAAAATATTCATTGTTGTGCCGGGGAATATTCGTTTGGTGTCGTGGAATATTCTTTGTTGTTTGGGAATATTAAATACGACGGTATGCGATCTTTTGGGGCCCCATAACGAAAAGCGATTGGATGAAGAAAACGATAAATATAAGTTGTTTAAAAATAATAAATAGTAGTTATTCAGATTAATATCTTGTTAAAATACTCGGTGGTTAAAACACAAGAAGATTACCAGTATTGCACCAATTATTGATTCTTACGTAAGAAGGCACTACTCAATAATGGTTACGAAATTCGCTCAAAGATATTTTATTGATTTAATAATTCTTTGCGTTGATATTTTATATTCTTTGTTGTTTCAATAATTGTCATTACACAAGATTTTTCATTATCGAAGCTAATAATTCATATTATCCGAATAATATTATTAGATAACATTATTGGCAATGTCTAGAAAGTTCATCAAGGAGAGGTTTGGTCACCTAATTGCGTGCCAAAGAAGTGAGAAATTCTTATTAGAAAGCCCCTCTTTCCTGAACCGCTTTGGTTGTCAATATTGTGATTCGTAATATTATTTGTGAATAATTAATTATTGATTCATATGATGAGGAAAATATTGATTTTATGTGGATATATATGGAGAAAATTTTAATGTGACAATTGTTGAAAATTGAAATTTTATCTATTTACGATAAAATAATTCATTTAAATATATTATTATATTTTAATAATATAATAATGGTGATATTTTTACAACGAATGTGGGATATATGAGTATACGAGGAGGAAGAGTATTTTTTTTGCAATAAATGTTTAAAACATGTTAAACATGTCGGTGGACCCCATTTATCGAATTGAAATTTGATTATAGCACCGTAAAATCGTTCGTTTGTGGATTTGGTCAATTTCGGTTTGGAATTTGGAAAAACTTTCTTCGTAAAGTTGTAGAGAATTGAATTTCCTATAAAAAGTCACAGAGATTGAATTTTTTCGACAAAAGGGCTATTTATTATGAATTATTGAAGTTCAAGCTCAAATAATTAATTTTTGAAAGTTTAAATTATTTTATTTAGAAAAACGTTTTTGTTGTTTATGGACATGTGTTAGGTGTTTGAGATCATTTGGTAGAATGGCGTAGAAGATTTATTATATATATTAATATTATATTAAATTTTACTAACTTTGGTGTTCTAAGTATTTTCCTATAAATAGGGTGCTTGGGTTAGAATTGAAAATCACACCGTAAGCTCAAGTTTTCTCTCTATATTATCGAGTGTATTCTTGTGAGTATTTTGAGTATATTTTGAGTATTGCTATACTGATTGCAAGTTCAAGTCATAGCCTATATCAGGTGTTTCATTTAAATCTCGATCTTTCGAGGTAAGGGATATTTTTTTTTCGTAATGATATTATTTCTTCAATATCATTATGTTGAAATATTGATCCGAAGTTTTTTATCAAATTTGGAACTTTTGGTGTCTGAGTAACTATTCACGATATCGATACTTTATTCACGATACTCTGATCTTATTCACGAATACTAAGACTATTCATGAAAAATAAAAAATTTCTTTTTCGTCCAAAATATCTATTATGGAGACTAGCTTTGATTGTATCCATGTTTTGATCATTCTTGAATTTTACACCACTATGATTATTTTTGAGGTATTTTGGACGTGGATAAAACAAAGTACGAATCCTTAATCCTTAATCCTTGTCATTTTGTTTCACTTTGGATTCGTTTCTTTAAAATATTTTCATCATCCTCGATCTTAAATGATGATATTATGGAATATCTTTGGCTGTAGTGCAAAGATGAATAATTTCGATGAATATCTTTGGCCCGTAGTGCAAAAGATGAGCAGTGTTTAGATGAACATGAATTAATGATGAATATCTTTGGCTTCAGTAGTGCAAAGATGAATATTTGATTCGAGATATATATTGATTGATGTTACGGGGATAAAAGATGAGCGATGAACTTTTAAATTCATACATAGAAGATAGTAGTTTGCATTCTCTACTTAACTCTTCTAATGAATTATTATTTCCATGCGAATATTGATTTAAAACTTGTTGCCTATTGTATTCTATTAGATTTTCCCCTGTTGAAGACTAATGATAATTTGTTGTATATTATCTTAGTCATAATATTCTTTCTTCGAGCTAGTTGAGCTCACCCTTTTCCTTTTTGTTCCATTTTTCTCGGGGAGGCGAGAATATAACGAGTACGAAGCCTGGGGTATGGAATGAAGGTTTCAGAGAGAGTTGTTTAGTAGTCCTCACCATTTTGTAAAATAATGTATCAATAAATGTGATGAGGATTTATTTGAGTATAGATATTGTCTGTAAGATAATATTTGTATTCAAACTCACATTTTTTTGTTGTAATAATAAAGTTGTAGTTGTTTTTGTACCATGTATTGACAACTCGTGAATGGGTGATGTATACCTATTTTGGGGGCGTCACATTTCATGTTGTATATTTAAGATTGTATTTGAATTTTGTACCATGTATTTGGCGACTCAAGATGGGTGATGTATACCTAATTTTTGGGGAGTCAAGGTTAGTATCAAAGCTTAGGATATGATCCCCGGCTAAGATGTGAGACAAGAACTAGGAGGGAGAGGCGGAATTTTTTCGCTTAGTATGACCTACCTAAGTTTATTTGATATTTAATTTGGTCACGTCGAGTATATGGATAATGTGTTACATGTCAATTAACCTTTGTTTTGTGGAAATATTTGCAAATGGCATCCGAAAATGTTGAGATAAGGAATGAAGCACATGAGACCGTTGAGACACCTTTAATCACTAACCAGGTTAATGTGATGTCAGACGAAGAAGAAATTAGAGATATCTACGTGAGTGCGTAAAGAACTAATAGTTACAGAGCTAGTTAGTCAGAGAGGTAGCAATGAGAGTGAGCAAGAAGAGGAAGAAGAGGAACCTGGGGAGAATTTATTAGAAGAATTTTATGATCAAAATTTAGCATTACAAAATCGTATTCATGAGTTAGAAGAGCGAGTTAAAAAAGAACAAAGAGGAGGTCGTGGAGGAAAGAGATGCAACCATTCAAAATTGTGTTACCCGATGTGCGATGCTTGAATGTAAGCACTCTTTGGCAAAGTATAAGATATTAGAGTGGAATCGAGAATGCTATGATCAAAGTTTCGATGAAAGCGAAACAACCGAACGCAGGGAGAATAGATGACGATGGGTAAAAGCCGCACAACGTGTAGATATTGTAGAAAAAGACGTCTAGATCCAATAAAGCCAAAATAGATGAAATGGATTTTCTTTTGGACAACAATTGGGAGAATCCAACATCGAATTGAGAATTACCACATGCATAGCAATCAACCCCAATTCGATATGGATCGGAGAATAATGATTCAAATCATGGATCGGGAATGGGACGAAGCACTTAAGGGTGGAATGTACTTCTATAGAAAAGTCAAATCCAGAGTTTAAGTGAGAGCGTTTATCGAGGAACCCGAACGAAGTTATTACGGGTAAGTTAATGATAAACTCTTGCGAAGTTTATACCTTATTAGATACCAGTTCTATCCACTCTTTTATTTCACCTAATTGTGTTCAATGTTTGAATTTAACTCTGGAGAAGTTAGATTTTGATTTATCTGTTGAAACTCAGTTGGGAGAAACCTTCGTTACATCCACTATTTATAAATCTTGTTTAATTCAAATTGTCACTTTCACATTACCTGTCAATCTTATCTCTTTGAAAATACTTGCCATTGATGCGATTTTAGGAATCGATTGGTTAACTACTCATCATGCTTTTCGTAAGGTTGTTAGCTTTCATATTCCTAACCAACCTGTTATGCGAATTCAAGCAACCAAACTACTAAAGTCAATCATTGTCATACCAAGCCATAAGTAAAGAGCCCCGGTCCTTTCGCTGGTGACTTCCTTGTGTGGAATGCCCGCCGGACTTTCAGAAGCGACGTCGTGAATGACGGTGGCAAGTTGATAGGTATCAATGTGACGTGATATCCAAGTTTGGATTAGGGTCACGATTTTGAATGATATTTCTATTGTTAATAAATTTCCGACGTATTGTTAAAGACAACTTAGCCTACCCTAGAGTGTGAAATCAAATTTTGTATTGATTTCAAAGACTAAATCCATTCTAAAACCCTTAAATATTTCTTCAACTAAAATGAACGTAACATGCGCATGAAAAGACGTTGACTCAAGTTGTTGAAGATTACGATCGTCTTATTTAATACCATTGTGGGAAAATGAATGTGGTGGCCGGCGTGTTGAGTAGAAGATCGGATGCGTTCTGAGTGCGATGTTATTAACACAAAGGCCCATTTAAATACGACTTACAAATGATGAAGATAGAGTTAAAGACTCTCGAAACCCATGTGAAGATAACGAATATACGAGTAAACTCGACTTTAATCGATAAAATTAAAGCCGCTCAAGCTACATACTCAGAGCTGATGAATATGAAGAAGAAGGTTCAAGAGGGCGTTATTCTAGAAGCAAGAATCGACGAAGAGAGGAAATCTCAACCCTCGATTTAATTGGCCCATTTGAAATCCTCGATGAAGTAGGAACTGTGGCCTATAGACTCGTTTTACCGCCAAGTATGTTGCATGTTCAAAACATTTTTTTACGTATCGATGTTACGTAAATATGTGGACGACCCGAACCACATTATTAAATTAGAACTAAACGATATAGCAGAAGATTTAACGTATGAGGAGATACATGTTAAAATCTTGGATAAGAAGGATCGTATTCAACACTCAAAAGTTATACCTCAAGAATTAGAATCTGAAATGAAGTCAAGGGATCCTCACCTCTTCGGCAAACCAAGTACGTACGTAAATTTCGAGGGCAAAATTTCATAAGGAGGGGAGATTGTGAGACCCCAGATTTTATGAATAAAGATTTTATTTTCTCGAAATATTTTTTTGAATATTATGGTGTGGATTTGATATAATGTTATAGTTGTGGGTAGTATTTATAAATTTTGCAAAGTATGCAAGTTGTCATATTATATTCGATTGGTGGGAGAATATTTGTTTTATCAGAAATATTAGATGCAACAACACAATCATTAGTGGACCCATGCAACGGAATTATCATTTCGGAATGAGAAAGCGATAAAAATATTTTATTAAAAAATAACGACTAAGTTTTATCGTTAATAATGTTGAACTACTCGATAGTAAAAAAAATGCGATGTACGTGTGGTTGCGTAGTAGCATACGGTATTGATTATTGATGCTTATGTGATAAGTCACCCGGTTTTGTTTTATTGGTATTATTAATGTAATAAAAATGAGAATACTTTTATAAAGTTATTCTATAAATAGAATATATTATATTCTATTATGCATAATGTCTCGCATAGTATTTTGCATAGTAAAATCTTTTTATATAAAACATAATACTTTTATAAAGTTATTCTATAAATAGAATATATTATATTTTATTATCATATAGTGTTGCATAGTATTTGCATAGTGTTTTGTATAGTAAAATCTTTTTATATAAAACAAAATACTTTTATAAAGTTATTTGGTTTATTAGAAAATAATTAAAATATATTATATTTTATTACGTATGCATAGTGCATGCATAGTGTTTGCATAGTAAAATCTTTTATAAAGTTATTCGTTTTATTAGATTATAAATAGAATATATTATATTTTATTTAAAAGATTTTGCTTTAAATATGGACCGTCAGATTAAAGTAAATCAACTGGACTGTATTTCATGAGTTAGTTACTATCGGATCCATTTTTCTATAAAATAAGCTCATTCATTCATTATTTCTTACTTAATTCTTTGAAACTCTAGAGAGAGAAGAAAGAAAAGTATTCTCGCTACTTCACTACTCATATATCCAGATTCTTCTTCTTCTTAAGGTAGGGAATATTATTTGTTGTACTCATAAGGGTATTCTTTCTTTCTTATTCATGAAGAGAACTTCACATTACTCCATTCTTTATTATTTTGTTGGAATAACTCAGATCATGCTGGATACCCTATACTTGGTGAAATTCTTACATTATTCCATTCTTTATTATTTCGTTAGAATATCCACGTCATGCATTGCTTTTACGGACATTGGTTAAAATCTTTATTATTATTACATTGGAATATCTTGTATGTGTGTTTTCTGCCTAGGAACTAGTTCCGTCTTTATTAGTATTCTCATTGGAATAACACATCATGTGAAGTACCGCATGCATGGTGATTTTCATTGTTATTCCATTCTTTATTATTCTGTTGGAACATCTCGCTTTGTGATTTTCTATCGACTGGTTCCGTTATTATTATTATTCTGTTGGAATAACCTGTCATATGCGAAGTACCGCATGCATGGTGATTTCTTTTGTTATTCCATTCTTTATTATACTCAGTTGGTTAAAGTTTTGACTTCTATACTCCATGAAATTAGTGGAATATCATTGATATTTGCGCTTTATCATGTATCTTTTCATGGAAATATTCTTCTGAGCATTCTTGAATTTTACTCTACAAAGTAGTATCATGTTGACAATTTGGACGTTATCGGTTCCTAGATAAATTAATTCTTGAACTTGTTTTATTGAATTCTTATATCATTGTCATCATCCTCATGTTTATATTATGTTGAAAGTCATCTCGGGTCACAGTGGTGCATAGATGGACTTGGTATATGATTATGACTGAGGATTATTCGGTATAATCATAACTTAGTAATGTTACAAATGATGTGGAAAAATTCATCATTGGCCGTAGTGCATTGATGGGACGTTTTTTGGTATGATTATGGCTATGGATTCTCTTTGGTCGTAGTGCAAAGATGAATTGTTTTATGGCATGATCGGGACCGATTGATGAAAATATGATTATCTTTAGTCAGTAGTGCATGGATAATTCGTGGTCGTGATACTAAAGAATATCCTTGGCTCAGAGTGCGGGGGATGATTTGATGATGTGGATTATTTATTAAGTTTGAGTCCCAACAATAAAAGTGATGAAAACCTTTAAATCATAAAAGATAGTAAATTTTATTCTCTACTTGACTCTTTTAATGGATTGCTTGTTCGCTTACTGATTAAACTTGATGTTTGTTATATTGTATCGGTTTAATATTGTTGAAGGCTAATGATAATTTATTCGCATTATCTTAGTCATAATATTTCTTCTTGGGCTAGTTGAGCTCACCTTTTCTTTCATTGTTCTCTTTAGGAAATGAGAACGAAGGAACTAGTCGGAAAAGAGTGATGGTCCTAGATGGTGCATTAGTAGTCCTCACTATTTCGTGAAATAGTGTGACAATAAATGTATTGAGGACTTATTTTGAGTTTTAATGCTGTCTAGAAGACAATGTTTATATTAAAACTTACAGCTCATGTTGTATATTTAAGATTGTATTTGAATTTTGTACCATGTATTTGGCGACTCAAGATGGGTGATGTATACCTAATTTTGGGGGCGTCACACTTTGACTTTTCTGGGACGGCCTTTGGTGCCTCCATCCCAGCTGGACTTATCTTTGGTGCACGACAAAATCGGGCTAGGTGACCTTCTCTTCCACAATTATAGAGGAGGAGAAAGACCGCTAGTTAGATGCTACAGATGCGGAGAAGAGGGACACATAAGTCCAAATTGTTCACAACCTTCCAAGGTATGTTATAATTGTGGAAAAGAAGGTCATATCGCTTGAGATTGTACGGTAGCGAAACCCAATCCAGCGGGGATGGTGACTCAAAAGGTTGTCCCAGAAAAATCAAAGTCAACGGTTCTTGGAAGAGCGTTTTTTGTGATTGGTCAGAATGCGAGGAACCTGAACGAAGTTAGCACGGGTTAGTTAATTATAAATTCTTATGAAATTTATACCTTATTAGATACCGGTTCTACCCATTCATTTATCTCTCATGCTTATACTCAACGTTTAAACTTGACTCCGGAGAAAATTAGACTTTGACTTATCATTGAAACTCCGTTATGAGAAACTTTTGTTACATCCATCGTTTATAAATCTTGGTTGATCCAAGTTGGCACCATCACATTACACGTCAATGACCTTATTTCTTTAAAGATACTTGCTTTTGATGTGATTTTGGGGATTGATTGATTAACTACTCATCATGCCAAAATTGATTGCTTTCGTAAGGTTGTTAGTTTTCATATTCCTAAGCAACCTGTTATTCGAATTCAAGCAACCAAACCATTGAAGTCAAACACTTTCATATCAAGCCATAGAGTCATTCGTTTATTGAAAAACGGATGTCAAGTTTTCTTAGCCCATGTTATGGACTTAAACAAAAATACATCAGATTTGAATGATATTTCTATTGTTAGTAAATTTCCTGATGTATTTCCTAAAGAATTTCTTGGCTTACTCCCAAAGTGTGATATTGAATTTTGTATCGACTTTGAACCCGGTACAAAACCCATTTCTAAAATCTCATGTCTCCTATTGAACTTCAGGAGTTAAAAATTCAACTGTAGAAGTTTGTACCCGAGCCTTTATCTGGTGACTTCCTTTGTGGAATGCACTGAAGCCAGACTCTTCGTAGGGGATGCCATATTTGAGTGATAGTAAACTGATAGGTACCATTGTGACGTGCTATCCAAGATTGGGATATGAGTCATAGTTGAGAGCAACCTAAGTCAGTAATCGAAATAAGTAGCATTCTAGGCTTAGCTGGTTACTATCGGAGATTCGTGGAAGGATTTTATCGAATCGATACTCTATTAACTCAGCTGACTTGAAAAGATACAAAATCTGAATGGAGCGAGGAATGTGATAAGAGCTTCCAAGAACTCAACATGGCGTATATATATAAGTTTTGTTTTTTTATATAAAAATAGAACATATTATATTTTATAATTGTACATAGTATTGCATAGTGTTGTATAGTCTTTGCATAGTGCAACATTATAAAATCAAATTTTTAAAAGTTTCAAATTTGAACATCGCCTAGTGAATTTTTCCTACTACGCGTCAAGTGATTTTCTAAATTCAAATAATATCTCGTCATTCTCCTATAAATAGGATGCTTAGTTTAGAAATGAAAATCACAATTTAATTAGAGAATTCTTCTTCTATAATGTGAGACCCCAAATTTTATGAAATAAAAGTATTCAATTTTCTATTTTGGTGAATAGTTAAATTGATAAAAGTTTAAAGTTAAGGGTCATATTTGAAAATTTTCAAAGTAGACAAGTTGTCATAAAATACCCTACATTTATTATTCACGAGTTACTATTCACGAGTTACTATTCACCTAAATTACTATTCACTCTAGTATTGTTCACTCTAGTATTTGGGACACTTTTTTTGTGTGAGTTACTATTCACGAGTTACTATTCACAAGTTCTTATTCACAGAAATTACTATTCACTCTAGTATTGTTCACTCGAGTATTTGGGACACCTTTTGTGTGAAAGTACTATTCACGAGTTACTTATTCATGAATTACTATTCATGAGTTACTATTCAATTGAACAAAATATTTTATGAAAATAACGGCGGAAGTTTTCTTGGTTGATATCTTGTTGAACTACTCGGTAGTAAAAATGCGATGTGTGTGGTTGCGAAGTACACTGCGGTATTGATTATTGATGCTTTATGTGAGAAGTCACTCGGTTTGATTCTATTATTGTCGATTAATAATATGAATTATTATAGCGATAATGACGTTTTGTTTTATTCAGTATTATTAACGTAATAAAAGCGAAACATCTTTTATATAAAAGCAGAATACTTTATTAAAGTTATTCTATAAATAGAATATATTATATTTTATTATGCATAGTGTTGCGTAGTGTTTTGCATAGTGTTTGTTGCATAGTGTTTCAGATAGTAAAATGTTTTTATATAAATAGAATATATGATATTTTATTTAAAAGATTTTGCTTTAAATATGGACGTCAGATTAAAGTAAATCAATCTGGACCGTTCATGGATTAATTACTATGCATTCTATTTTCCTATAAATAGAAGCTCATTCCTTCATTATTTTCTCACTTTGAAATTCTGAAACTCTATAGAGAGAAATTATAGAGAAAAAAGAAAAAAAGTATTACTCGCTACTTCACTTTGCCAATATTAGGTTCTTCTAAGGTAAAGGATATTATTTGTTGTACCGTAAGGGGTGTTATTCTTTCTTATTCATGAAGAGAACTTACATTATTTCATTCATTATTATTCTCATTGGAATAACTGTAAAAGTGGCATACCCTATACATAACTTTTATATCGCAAAGATACCCTATACTTGGTGAAATCCTTATATTATTCCATTCTTATTTATTACATTGGAATAACTTTGTATCTGCTGAATCCCTATACTTGGTGATCTTCTTACATTATTCCATTCTTTATTATTACATTGGAATATCACATGTGTGTGTTTTAGGACACAGTTCCAATGTTTATTATTCGCATTTATTATTACATTTGGAATATCACATACGTGTGTGTTTTACACCGGACCTAGTTCCATTGTTTATTATTATTCAACATTTATTATTACATTGGATCATCTTGTCGATTGTGAATTTCACACGACTGGTTCCGTTATTATTATACTGTTGAATAACTTTGTCATCACAAATACCGCATGCGTGGTGATTTCCTTTGTTATTCCATTCTTTATTATACCGGTTGGTTAAAACTTTGACTTCTATACTCCATGAAATTAGTAGAATATTCTTGATATTTGCGTTTCATCCAAAGTATCTTTTCATGGAAATATTCTTACGATCATTCTTGAATTTTACTCTATAAAAGCAGATATCTTGTTGACAATTTGGGCGTTACTTAATTCACGGATAAAATAATTTGAACTTGTTTTATTGAATTATTATGTCATTGTCATCATCCTCATGTTATAATATGTTAACTTTGGCTTACGATGCATAGATGAACTTAGTATGATTATGACGAGGATCATTCGGTATAATCATGGCTTGTTATAAATGATGTGATAAAAGTCCTCGGTGGCACTGTAATGCGTTGATGGATAGTTTTTGGTATGATTATGACCGGGGTGATTTGGTATAGTCATGACCATTGATAATTTGATGAAAATCCTTGGACCGTAGTACGAGGATGATTAGATATTGTGGTTTATTCATTAAAGCTGAGTCTTAGTGATAAAAATTTATGAAAACCTTTTAAAACCTAAAAGATAGTAGACTTTATTTTCTACTTGACTCTTTTAATGGATTGCATATTCATTATGATTAAAGCTGGTTGTCTATTGTATTTTATCGGTTTAACAACTTTGTTGAAGGCTAATGATAATTTATTACGCATTATCTTAGTCATAATATTTCTTCTTGGGCTAGTTGAGCTCACCCTTTCTTTCTTTGTTCTCTCTTGAAATGAGAACATAAATTTGGATGAGTCGGGGAGCGGAGTAATGGTCGAGGAGGATAGCATTAGTAGTCCTCACTATTACGTGAAATAGTGTGATAATAGTTTTAATGAGGACTCCTTTTGAGTTTGTATAATATCTAGTAGACAATATTTGTATTCAAACTCACGGTTTATGTCGTATTGTATACACTACACAGTTATATTAGTAAGTTGTATTTGAATTTATGTACCATGTAAGTGGCGACCCAAGATGGGTGGCGTATACCTAATTTTGGGCGTCGCGGTTGGTATCGAGCTTAGGGATATGATCCACGGCTAAGAGATGAGATAAGAACTAGGAGGAGAGGCGGAAATTCTTTTCGCTAGTATGACCTACCTAAGTTTATTTGTTATTTAAATTGGTGATTAGGAGTATAGGGATAATATGTGATATATTAATTAACCCTTGTTTTTGTGACGGTGTTTGAGAATGACATCCTAAAAATCTTTGAGATAAGCAATGAAGCACATGAGAGTGTTGATTATTTTCAAACAAAAGGTAACGACCAACAACACGATAATAATCATCTTGGTGGCAGCAATTTATCGAACAATGATAACCATCGTGGGGAAATTATCATCTTAAGAATGGTAACCACTTGGTGGTAATCATGGCAAAGATAATAGAAGTGGAAATTGCAAGAAGAGAAGGTCATTTAGCTCAATTTTGTTGTGCACCAAAGTCAAGTCTACATTTGGGACGGTGGCACCAAAGGTGGATATGGACAAAACAAAGTCGTTGGTTTTAGGAAGTGCATTTTTCATGACTTCTCAAAAAGTGAGTAAACCGAACGAAGTTAGCGGGTTAGTTAATTATAAATTGTGAAGTCTATACCTTATAAGATCTGGGTTCTACCCATTATTTTATCTCTCTTGCTTGCGTTCAACGTTTAAATTTGACTCAGGAGAAGTTAGACTTTGACTTATTGGTTGAAACTTAGTTAGGAGCCTTCGTTCCATTACTATTTTTAAATCTTGTTTGATTCAAATAAACACTTTCACGTTACTGTCGATCTTATCTTTTTGAAAATACTTGCCTTTGATGTGATTTTAGGAATCAATTGGTTAACTACTCATCATGCTTTTTCGTAAGGTTGTTAGCTTTTATATTCATAACCATCTGTTATGCGAATTCAAAGTAACCGAACCACTAAAGTCAATCATTGTCATATCAAGCCATAAGTAAAGAGCCCCGATCCTTTCGTTGTTGACTTCCTTGTGTGGAATGCGAAGAAAGACTTTACGTAGGCTACGTCGTGATGAAGATGGCAAGTTGATAGGTATCATTGTGAGGTCTTATCCGGGTTAAGGGATAGAAGTCACGGTTGGTATTAATGTGACGTCTATCCATGTCTTGGACGCGAGAGTAGCAATTTTGAATGATATTTCCATCATTAATAAATTTCTTGGCGTATTCTTGAAGACTTCCTAGCCTACCATAGGCGTGAAATCGAATTTTGTATTGACCCGGTCAAAAACCCATTTCTTAAACCCTCAAATATTTCTTCAACTAAAAGGATCACATTTACGAGGATTATGATGAAAGTCATAATAAAAGTATTGGACTAATGAAAATCATGGGTATATGAAGTATTAGTAAGTGTTATGATGACTTATGTTGGTTATTATGTGAAAACATGAAAGTTTCTTAGAAATCACAAAGAGTTGAAAATCAGATTTTGGTGAAAAACGTAACATGAAATTCAATTGACCATATCTCCTATTATATTTTGAATTTTTGAATGTGGTCAAGTCCTAGAGTTAGATCTATGAGTTACCTAACTAATCCAAGTGGAATTACTGGAAAAGGTGTTGTAGATTTTTTGTGTGGACTGATTTTAGTAAAGGAGTGCAAAGCTGCAAAAACCGAAAAAAAGCTGCTGCCATGATTTTAGAGGGCTGTTTCGGCCACTTAAATTATGAGAAAAATTCTGGCCTTTTGGGACATGAAAGTATATGGTATAAAGTACCTCCTGTCCAAAAATGAGCTCATTACGACTTAAAATGAGCAAGTTATGACTATTTCAATATTTAGGTTTTCAGGCGAAAAATGCTATTAGGAGTTCTATAACTCCGATGACCATGAAATTTAAACTGGAAGCTCACATTAACATGTGTAAGGTCCTGCCAAGATTTGGGAATTTTGGAGTTAAACTTGAGGTAGCTAATTTCTTAAGGAATTAATTAGAAATTGATTTTTGAAAAATAGTAAATGAATTTTAAAATTCGAGAAAAATATATTTTCATTATGGGACTATATTATGCTAAATCCCAGAAAAGAAATATTTTTGGGACTAATTTGGTATTTTTCATGAAAATAGTTTAATTCACGAACATATGAGTTAAATATGTTATGTGAAGTAACAAAGTTGAAAATAGGATTTTATGGCTAGAGAATCCTATATAGAGTATATGCATATTTTTTGATGAGGATTTGATAATTGGTGATGATATCTTATGAGTATGGCATTTTGAATGATTAAATGCATTATATGGTAAAGCGTAAACAATTGAGATAAATTGTTTATAAATTTAAGAAGTGATTAAAATATTGTTATAATATTAATGATATTAGATTATAAGATTATTAAGTGATTGATAACATGGGGATATTCTTGAATCTGGATAAATTATATTATAAATGTTTAATATTTATCCTTTATCTCATTTGATTGATTCTTTATATCATTATCCTCATGTTTATATTATGTTGAAAGTCATACGTGGCTGTAGTGCATAGATGGACTTGGTATGATTATGACCGGGGATTGTTCGGTATAATCATAGCCGTAATTGAAAACACGATTATCTTTGTACGTAGTGCATGGATAATTTGTGGTCGTGATACTAATGAATACACGATTATCTTTTGGTAGTAGTGCATGGATAATTTGTGGTCGTGATATCTTAATGAATACGATTATCTTTGGTAGTAGTGCATGGATAATTCGTGTTCGTGATACTAATGAATATCCTTGGCTGTAGTGCGGGGATGATTCGATGATATGGATTAATTATTGGTGAGTCTCAATGATGAAATATTAATTCATGGATGTGGTAAAAGTCATCTTTGGTAGTAGTGCATGGATAATTTGTGGTCGTGATACTAATGAATACCACGATTATCTTTGGTAGTAGTGCATGGATAATTTGTGGTGGTGATCTTAATGAATACACGATTATCTTTGGTAGTAGTGCATGGATAATTTGTGGTCGTGATCTTAATGAATACACGATTATCTTTGGTAGTAATGCATGGATAATTTGTGGTCGTGATACTTAATGAATACACGATTATCTTTGGCGTAGTGCATGGATAATTTGTGGTCGTGATACTAATGAATACATGATTATCTTTGGTAGTAGTGCATGGATAATTCGTGGTCGTGATCTTAATGAATATCCTTGGCACAGATAGTGTAGGGATGATTCGATGATATGGATTAATTATTGAAATTTGAGTCTCGTGAATGAAATATTAATTCATGGATGTGGTAAAAGTCATCTTTTTTAGTAGTGCATTGATAGACTTGGTATGATTATGACCACGGATTATTTGGTATAATCATGGCCATCAGTAATTGAAAACACGAATATCCTTGGCGAATTAGTGCATGGATAATTCGTGGTTGTGATACTATTAAAATTTGCGTCTCGGCATTATTGGTTTTCTGAGTTGTATATCTTTGCTTTGTAGTGCAAAGATGAATTGTTAATGAATATCTTTGGGCGGATTGCGAAGATGAATTTAATATTTTTAACGATAAAGGTATTGAGGTATCCTCACCTCTTTATCATACCAGTCGTACCCTAATTTCGAGGGTGAAATTCCATAAGGAGGGAGATTGTGAGACCCCAAATTTTATGAAATAAAGTATTCAATTTTCTATTTTGGTGAATAGTTAAATTGATAAAGTTTAAAGTTATGGTGTCATATTTGAAATTTTTCAAAGTAGACAAGTTAGTAAGTAAATAAGATTTTATTCACGAGTTCTTATTCACAGAGTGGTTATTCAAAATTACTATTACTCTAGTATTGTTCACTCTAGTATTTGGGACACTTTTTGTGTAAGATTCTTATTCACGAGTTACTATTCACGGTTACTATTTAAATTACTATTCACTCTAGTATTGTTCACTCGAGTATTTGGGACACTTTTTGTGTGAGTACTATTCACGAGTTACTATTCACTTAATTATTATTCATGAGTTACTAATTCAGCGAACAAAATATTTTATGAAAATAACGGCGGAAGTTTTACTGGTTGATCTTTGTTGAACTACTTCGGTAGTAAAAGTACGATGTCGTGTGGTTACGTAGTAGTATAGCACGGTATTGATTATTGATCTTATGTGAGAAGTCACTCGGTTTGATTCTATTATTGTCGATTAATAATATGAATTATTATAGCGATAATGACGTTTTGTTTTATTAAGTATTATTAACGTAATAAAAGCGAAACATCTTTTATAAAATAGAATACTTTATTAAAGTTATTACATAAATAGAATATATTATATTTTATTATGCATAGTGTTGCGTAGTGTTTTGCGTAGTATTTTGCATAGTGTTTGCATAGTAAAATGTTTTTATATAAATAGAATATATGATATTTTATTTAAAAGATTTTGCTTTAAATATGGACCGTCAGATTAAAGTAAATCAATCTGGACGGAGTTAAATGGATTAATTACTATGCATTCTATTTTCTATAAATAGAAGCTCATTCCTTCATTATTTTTCTTACGAATTCTTTGAAACTACAGAGAGAAATTATAGAGAGAATTATAGAGAAAATCTAAGAAGAAGAAAGTATTACGCTACTTCACTTTTGCCAATATTAGGGTTCTTCTAAGGTAAATGATATTATTTGTTATGCCGTAAAGGGTGTTATTCTTTCTTATTCATGAAGAGAACTTACATTATTTCATTCATTATTATTACATTGGAATAACTTTGTAAAAGTGGCATACCCTATACATAACCTCGTGTATCTGCAATGACATACCTATACTTGGTGAAATCCTTATATTATTCCATTCTTATTTATTACATTGGAATAACTTTGTATCTGTGAATCCCCCTATACTTGGTGATCTTCTTACATTATTCCATTCTTTATTATTACATTGGAATATCACATGCATGTGTGTTTTTATTGGGACTGGTTCCATTGTTTATTATTCGCATTTATTATTACATTTGGAATATCACATACGTGTGTTTTACAGGGGACAGTTCCATTGTTTATTATTATTGACATTTATTATTACATTGGATCATCTTGTCGATTGTGAATTTCACGACTTTGGTTCCGTTATTATTATTACATTGGAATAACTTTTATACATCTGAAATCACCGCATGCGTGGTGATTTCCTTTGTTATTCCATTCTTTATTATACCCGGTTGGTTAAAACTTTGACTTCATACTCCATGAAATTAGTAGAATATTCTTGATATTTGCGTTTCATCGATATCTTTTCATGGAAATATTCTTACGATCATTCTTGAATTTTACTCTACAAAAGCGGTATCTTGTTGACAATTTGGACGTTACTTAATTCTGGATAAAATAATTCTTGAACTTGTTTTATTGAATTATTATGTCATTGTCATCATCCTCATGTTATAATATATTATCTTTGGCTTACGTGCATAGATGAACTTAGTATGATTATGACCGAGGATCATTTCGGTATAATCATGGCTTGTTATAAATGATGTGATAAAAAGTCCTCGGTGCTTTGTAATGCGGTGATGGATAGTTTTGGTATGATTATGACCGAGGGGTGATTTGGTATAGTCATGACCATTGATAATTTGATGAAAATCCTTGGCCCGTAGTACAGGGAATGATTAGATATTGTGGTTTATTCATTAAAATTTGAGTCTTAGTGATAAAATTTATGAAAACCTTTTAAAACCTAAAAGATAGTAGACTTTATTTTCTACTTGACTCTTTTAATGGATTGCATATTCATTGCATGATTAAAGCTGGTTGTCTATTGTATTTTATCGGTTTAACCTTTGTTGAAGGCTAATGATAATTTATTACGCATTATCTTAGTCATAATATTTCTTCTTTGGGCTAGTTGAGCTCACCCTTTCTTTCCTTTGTTCTCTTGAGAAATGAGAACATAATTGGGACGAGTCGGGGAGCGAGAGTAATGGTCCAGAGGATAGCATTAGTAGTCCTCACTATTACGTGAAATAGTGTGATAATAGTTGTAATGAGGACTCCTTTTGAGTTTGTATAATATCTAGTAGACAATATTTGTATTCAAACTCACGTTTATGTCGTATTGTACCACGGCAGTTATATTAGTAAGTTGTATTTGAATTTATGTACCATGTAAGTGGCGACCCAAGATGGGTGGCGTATACCTAATTTTGGGGGCGTCACATATAATATTAAGCGTATTTCTTTGGAGTTTAAGGAAGCTTTGAGTGTGTAAAATAAAGGTGAAGTTTTATTCAAGAATATCCCCACATACCGAATGTAAATACTCTCCTTTTAAGGTAAGGATATTATTTTTTGTTCAATATTAAGTAAGAAATAATATTTTCTTTTATACTCTATAATATGTAAGTAATATTATTTCATTTCGGATTTGAATTCTACAATCATGTTGTTAAGTATTGCTTCTATACTCCTTAAAATTAGTAGAATATCCTTAAAATTTGCGTTTCATCTAGTATCATTTCACAAGGGTATTTTTTGAACATTCTAGTTAAAGTTTAATCTTTTAATGCCGAAGAGTAATATTCACGATAGTCTTATTTATGAAATCTTATTCATGGGGTACTATTCACTCGAAAGTACTTATTCACCTGTAGTACTATTCATGACAAAATTGATTTCTTTTTGTCCAAATTATTTTAATACAATATTATTCTTGAATTTTACTCCACTGAAAGTAAGTTATCGTGTTGGATAATTTGGACATTCTTAAATTCTTGGATAAATTGATTTATAAATCTTTAAAATTTATCCTTGTTCTTACTTAATTGAATGTTTATATCATTGTCATCATCCTCATGCTTATATTATGATGAACGTCATCTTTGGACCATAGTGATATGCCCCCAAAATAGGTATACATCACTCATTCAAAGTCGCCAAATACATGGTACAAAAATTAAATACAACTTCCTTATACAATATGACAAAAAACGTAGCTGAGAGTTTATACACGAATATTGTAAGACCCCGAATTTTTTTAATAAAATGGAATTTCCTCTATTTATTTTTTTGAAATAGTAAGGGTTGATTTGATTAATGTGGTTAGTTATGGGTAAAATCATAAATATTTGAATAAGCAGTGGTTATAAAATATTCATTATTATTTAGGGAATATTCGTTTGGTCGTGGAATATTTAAATCTTGTCGGGGAATATTAAATGCAACGGTACACGATCTTTTGTGGGCCCCATAACTAAAAGCGATTGGATGAAGAAAATGACGAATATAAGTTGTTTAAAAATAGCAGGCGTAGTTATTCACAGATTATCTTGTTAAAATACTGGTGGTTAAAACACAAGCGTTGTTACACGATATTGCATCAATTATTGATTCTTACGTGAAGGCCACTACTTTCAATAATGGTTACGATAATTCTTTATTCGATATTTTATTGATTTAATAATTCTTTGCGTTGATATTTTATATTCTTTGTTGTTTGATAATTGTTATTACACGAGTATTTTTATTATCGAAGCAATAATTCATATTATCTCGAATAATATTATTGGATAACATTATTGGCAATGTCTAGAAAGTTACGTAAGGAGAGGTTTGGTCACCTAATTGCGGCGCCGATGGAGAAATTCTTATTGGAAAGCCCACTCTTTCACAGGAAGGCACTGGTTGTCGATATTGTGATTACGTAATATTATTTGTGAATAATTAATTATTGATTCATATGATGAGGAAAATATTGATTTTATGTGGATATAGATGGAGAAAATTTTTAAAATGACAATTGTTGAAAATTAATATTTTATCTTTTTACGATAAAATAATTCATTTAAATATATTATTTTAATAATATATTATAATGGTGATATTTTATAATGAATGTGGGATATATGAGTATATGAGGATGAAGAGTATTTTGTGGCATTAAATGTTTAACACATATTTTGTGTGTTGGTGGACCCAATTATTAATAGAAATTTGATTATAGCTTTGTAAAATCGCTTGGTTTATGGATTTGGTCAATTTTTGTTTGGAATTTGGAAAAGCTTTCTTACGCAAAGTTGTAGAGAATTGAATTTCCTATTAAAATTCGAGAGATTTGAATTTTTTACGATAAAAGGGCTATTTATTATGAATTATTGAAGTTCGAAGTTAGAAATAATTGATTTTGGAAGTTTAAAATATTTAAAATAGGAAAAACGTTTTTGGTGATTTGAGTGTGGTTCTTGCATGTGTTTTAATAGCTGAATTCAGATTGTTGGAAGCGTATGAAGTTGTGGAAAAAATTATAATATTAATTTATTAAATTTTCTACTTTTGGTGTTTTAAGCATTTTCTATAAATAGGGTCTTGGGTTAGAATTGAAAATCACACGAAGCTGAAGTTTTTTCTCTCTATATTATCGGCGTATTCTTGTGAGTATTTTGAGTATACTTTGAGTATTGCTATACGGTCTGAGTTCAAGATATAGCCTTTATATCCTGGTGTTTTAACTAGATGTCTTGTCTTTTCGAGGTAAGGGATGTTATTTTCTTCTCAAATAATATTATTTCTTGATATCATTATCTTTGAAATATTGGTTGGAACTTTTTATCAAATTTGGAACTTTTTCATGTCGGGGTTCTTTATTCATGAGTTCTTATTCACGAGTTCTTTTATTCATGAGTTCTTATTCACGAAGATTCTTATTCACAAGTATTATTATTCACGAAGCGTGAAGATGTTTTTTATGAAATTTTTATCTTTTGGTGTGAGTTACTATTCACGTATACGACCTTATTCACGAATCGACACTTTATTCATAGAAAAATGAAATTTCTTCTTTTTATCCAAAATATCTATTACGGATACTAGCTTTGAATGTATCCATGTTTTGATCATTCTTGAATTTTACTCCACTACGATTACTTATGAAGTATTTTTGAACTTGGATTGTTTAAAATACGAATCCTTAATATTAATTCTTTTGTTTTCTTTGGATTCGTTTCTTTAAAATATTTTTCATCATCCTCGGTCCTAAATGATGATATTATTGAATATCTTTGGCACGTAGTGCGAAGATGAATGATTTCTTGATGAATATCTTTGGCCCGTAGATGCAAAAGATGAGCAGTGTTGAGATGAACATGATTAACTGATTAATATCTTTTGGCGTAGTGCAAAGATGAGCAGTGTTTAGATGAATATGACCAGTGATGAATATCTTTGGCACGTAGTGCAAAGATGAATATTTGATTCGGATATATATTGATTGATGTTACTGAGGATAAAATATCGACGATGAACTTTTAAATTCATATATAGAAGATAGTAGTTTGCATTCTCTACTTAACTCTTCTAATGAATTATTATTTCAATGCGAAGATTGATTTAAAAGCGGTTGTCTATTGTATTCTATTAGATTTTTTTTGCATGTTGAAGACTAACGATAATTTGTTGTATATTATCTTAGTCATAATATTCTTCTTTGGCTAGTTGAGCTCACCCTTTTCCTTTTTGTTCCATTTTTCTTCTCGGGAGGCGAGAATGTAGCAGTCTTAGTCGGGGGTATGGAATGAAGGTTCTAGAGAGAGTTGTTTAGTAGTCCTCACCATTTTTGTAAAATAATGTATCAATAATTATGATGGGGATTTATTTGCGTGTGGATATTATCTAGATGGCAATATTCGTATTTAAACTCAGATTTATATGTTGTAATAATAAAGTTGTAGTTATTTATGTACCATGTATTTGGCGACTCGAGAATGGGTTGGATGGAATGGACCTATTTTGGGGGGCGTCGCGGTTGGTATCGAGCTTAGGGATATGATCTCTGGCGGAGATCGGGGAATAGAACTAGGAGGGAGAAGCGAGTAAATCCTTTACTAGTGTATCCTACCTAAGCTTATTTGTTAGTTGGTTAGTATATAGGGGATATTATGTGATATATTGATTTCCTTAATTAACCCTTGTTTTATAGCGGTGTTGAGAATGTCGAATTTGAGAATATTAACGATGGAGTAATGAGGCAAGTGGAGATGCATGTACTTTACCAGCGAGGAGAGCGTGCTGCAGGTGGCAATGTACCTCCCATGAACAACACCTGCTGGCGAGATGATGAGCGAGGGGATGTTTAGAAGTTTTTACATTTCATGCAAAATCAGACGAGGAGACTCGTGTTCAAAATACAGGAGGAAATGATAGCAATTCACGGGTTGTCACTGACCCAAGCGATTCAAAAGTTGGGACCACGAGAATTACGGGAAAGCGGATCCGATTAAAGGCGGAGGCGTGGGTCAAACAAATTACCAAGATATTCGATGTCTTGGGGTGCGGAGGAACATAAAGTTCCATTCGCTACTTTTATGTTAAAATGGCGAGGCAGTGATTCTTTGGTAGAAATCGTGAAGCGTACCCATCCACCGCACTTTTCGGCGTGTCATGGGAGACATTTGAAAGCAGTTCAATGACAAGTACTTCCTTGAAAGTATTCGTCTATATGAAGGAAGTGGAGTTTATTAGGCGGGCGAGAATAACATGGCGGTGTCTCGAAGACGAGGTGAAGTTCGCGGAGTTATCGAGGTTTGCACCTCATTTGGTGGAGAATGAGGAGCGTATGCCGCGGATGTTTTACGAGAGGTTTGAAACGGCATACGTCGATATCTCATTTCTCATATATTTTCTCTCTATTGAGATGTTGTCGGCGAGGCTCGATTGTTAAGCGAGATAACGATACGTTCAAATGAGGGACCATAACGAGGATCATCTAGAAGATAGCGATCATCGAGAATAACGATAACCGGCGGAGAAAGAAGAATACGGACAAAGCGGTAACCACTCTGGTGGTAATCGTAGCCATAAAAATAGAAGAAGCGAGTCGGGAGGAGATTTTAAAAAGAGGAGATTCAACAACGACCATGTGAAGAGCGTCGGCGCCCGATGGCAAGCTGGTTCCAAGGGAGAGAAAGACCACCGGTAAGTATATGTTACAAATGCGGGAAAGAGGACATATCTCCAATGGCGCCCACAACAGTTTAAGGTATGCTATAATTGTGGGAAAGAAAGACATATCGCTCAAGATTATGCGATATCGAAACCGATCCAGTAGGAATGGTGACTCAAAAGATCCCGAAAAGTCAAAGTCAATGGTTCCTGGAAGAAGCGTTTGTCGTGGCCAAATCAAAATGACGAACGACGACGAAGTTATACGGGTTAGTTAATTATACATTCTTGCGAAGTTTATACCTTACTAGAATCTGGGTTCTACCCATTCTTTTATCTCTCTTGCTTGCGTTCAGCGTTTGAACTTGACTACGGAGAAATTAGACTTTGACTATTTATGGAGACTCGTTAGGAAAACTTTTATTACATCCAGTTGTTTAGAAATCTTGCTTGATTCGGGTTGGCACTATCACATTACCGTTAACCTTATTTCTATTGAGATATTTGCTTTTGATGTGATTTTAAGGTTAACTACTCATCATGCCGAAATTGATTACTTTCGTAAGGTTGTTAGTTTTCATATTCTAAGCAACTTTGTTATTGAATTCAAGCAATCAAACCATTGTAGTCAAACATTTTCATATCAAGCCATGAATTCATTCGTTTATTACGGATGTCAAGTTTTCTTAGTCCATGTTATGGATTTGAATAAAGACACGTCCGATTTGAATAATAATCCTGTTGTTATTGATTTTTCTGGCGTATTTCTCGAAGAATTTCTTGGTTTACTCCCAAAGTCGATATTAAATTTTGTATCGACTTTGAACCCGATACAAAACTCATTTCTAAAATCTCATATCGAATGGCTCTATTGAACTTGAGGAGTTAAAAATTCAACTATAAATTTGGTACACGAGCCTTTATCTGGTGACTTTCTTTGTGAAATGCTGCAAAGCCGGACTATCCGTAGGGGACGCCATATTAGATGCGATAGTAAAGCGATAGGTGTCATTGTGACATGTTATCAAGGTTGGGATATAAAGTGGCGATTGAGAACAACCTAAATCATTAATCGAAAATCGTAGCTTTACAGGCTTAGTTGGTTATTATCGGAGATTCGTTGAAGGATATTTGTAAGACCCCAAAATTTTTTTAAATAAAAAGGAATTTCCTTTATTTATTATTTTGAAATAGTAAGGGTTGATTTGATTAATGTGGATAGTTAAGGGTTAAATCATAAATATTTCAAAATAAGCAGTGGTTATAAAATATTCATTTTGTCGGGGAATATTCGTTTGGTCGTGGAATATTAAATCTTTGTCGGGGAATATTAAATACTGACGGTATGACCATGTGTGGAGCCCATGCTTGAAAAGCGATTGGATGAAGAAAGCGACAAATATAAGTTGGTTAAAAATAGCAGGCGTAGTTATTCACAGATTATTAATTTGTTGGAATACCGGTGGTTAAAAATCGATGTCTGGCGTGGTTGCCGCGATAGTTATTACGGTATTACGCAGTATTGTTGAATTATTGATCCTTACGTGAAGGCCTTTACTCAATAATTTTTATCTGATGAATTCTTATTCAATATTTTATTTTATTGATTCGATAATTCTTTGCGTTGATATTTTATATTATTGTTGTTCGATAATTGTCACTTACGCATTATCTCCATTATCGGATCAATAATTCATATTATTTAAATAATATTATTAGATAGCATTATTGGCAATATCTAGAAAGTTACATCAAGGAGAGGTTTGGTCACCTAATAATTGCGGCGAGAAGGAGAAATCCTTATCGGAAGCCCCTCTTTCACAGGAGCGGCTGGTTGTCATAATTGTGATTACGTAATATTATTTGTGAATAATTAATTATTGATTCATATGATAAAGAAATATTTATTTTATGTGGATATAAATGATGGATTTATTTATGTGGTTATAAATGAAGAAATTATTGTTGAGGTGTTTTATCGATATTTTACAGTTGGAGGTATTAAAAATTAAATCGGGGTTTTGAGATATATTAGGGGATTATAATTTTTAATCCGATGTTGGATTAATGGTAATTTTTGGGTATGTTATACATACATAAGTTGAGTATATGTCCACAAATTTTGAACCGTTAAAAATGCACGAATGATTTGTTATGAATTTTAAGAGGTGTCGATTAGGAAATTAGGGTTATAATTGATTTTGGTGGAAAATTCTAGAATTGAGTGGGCCCCACTTGTGGTTGGTGAAGAAATGTGCTGAATTTTATTTCAAATGTGGTGGGTGGCAATAGTAGCGAGTAAAAGCCATCGGTGTGGTCAAAATGCCTTCTTTACGGCTAACATTTTCCTATAAATAGAGGGCTAAGTTAGAATTGAAAATCACACGAGAAACAAAGTTTTCTCTCTTTCTCTCTCTATATTATTGGCGTATTTTGTGAGTATTTAGATACTTTGAGAGTTCTTTATTCGATTACAAGTTTCATTCAAAGCATCACTTAGGCCTTTCCTTCCGAAATCTTGATTCTTTGAGGTAAGGGATATTATTTTTTTTCGTAATGATATTATTTCTTCAATATCATTTATGTTGAAATATTGATTGAAGTTTTATCAAATTTGGAACTTTTTCATGTCGGGGTTACTATTCATGAGTTCTTATTCACGAGTTACTATTCATGAGTTCTTATTCACGAGATTCTTATTCACGAAAGTACTATTATGAAGCGTGAAGATGTTTTTGTGGAATTTCTATCTTTTGGTGTGGATTCTTATTCATGTATACGGTCTTTATTCACGTATCTGACACTATTCACGATATCTGCACTATTCACCAAAAAATAAAATTTCTTCTTTTTTGTCTAAAACATCTATTTTGGATACTAGCTTTGATTGTATCCATGTTTTGATCATTCTTGAATTTTACACCACTTTGTGATTATTTTGGGGTATTGTTGGACATGGATAAAACAAAGTACTGAATCCTTAATCTTTAATCCTTGTCATTTTGTTTCTTTGGATTCGTTTCTTTAAAAATATTTTCATCATCCTCGGTCTTAAATGATGATATTATTGAATATCTTTGGCTCAGTAGTGCAAGATGAATGATTTCGAAGAATATCTTTGGCTGTGTAGTGCAAAGATGAGCAGTGTTGAGATGAACATGGACTGATCGATTAATATCTTTGGCTGTAGTGCAAAGATGAGCAGTGTTTAAATGAACATGACCGGTGATGAATATCTTTGGCTGTAGTGCAAAAGATGAATATTTAATTCAGGATGTATATTGATTGTTATTCTGAGGATAAAAGATAGGCGATGAACTTTTAAATTCATACATAGAAGATAGTAGTTTGCATTCTCTACTTAACTCTTCTAATGAATTATTATTTCATTGCGAATATTGATTGAAAATTTGTTGTCTATTGTATTACTATTAAATTTTTCCCTGTTGAAGACTAACGATAATTTGTTGTATATTATCTTAGTCATAATATTCTTCTTGAGCTAGTTGAGCTCACCCTTTTCCTTTTTGTTCCATTCTTCTCTCGGAGGCGAGAATATAAGCGAGTGCGAATTAATTGGGTATGGAATGAAGGTTTTAGAAAGGATTGTTTTGTAGTCCTCACCATTTTTGTAAAATAATGTATCAATAAATGTGATGAGGATTTATGTGAGTATAAATATTATACAGAAGATAATATTTGTATTTAAACTCACGATTTCTTGTTGTAATAATAAAGTTGTAGTTGTTTACATGTATATTGTAATTTCGAGAATGGGTGATGTATACCTATTTTGGGGCGTCACATATTCCACTAATTTCATTGAGTATAAAAGCTAAAATTTAATCAACTGAGTATAATAAAGAATGGAATAACAAAAGAAATCACCAGGCATGCGATAGACCGCACATACAGGTTATTCGAACAGAATAATAAATAACAGAACCAGGTCATGCGTAAACGCACAGACAGGATATTCCAACAGAATAATAATTAACGGAACCAGGTCATGCGTAAAGCACATACATGATGTTCCAACAGAATGATAAATAATGGAACCAGGTCATACGTAAAGCACAGACAGGATGTTCCAACAGAATGATAAAGAATGGAATAATAGAAGAATTTCACCAAGTATAGGGTAGTCCGTGTATACAGGTTATTCCAACAGAATAATAAATAATGGAATAATAGAAGTTCTCTTTATGAATACAAAAGAAATAATACCCCTTACCGTAGAAAAAAAATGGATACTGGAATAGTGAGGTAGCAGACTTCTCTTCTTCTTTCTCTCTATAATAATTGCTCTAAAGCTTTTGTGAATTGGTGAGAAATGAAGGAAGAATGAGCTTCTATTTATAGGAAAATATAGTTTCAATAATTGCACGTTTTGGGGCTCGAAATATTACAGTACAATACCTCCAACTTTTCTTTTATTTTTAATTTAGTCCTACAAGTATTATCAAACTTGCACCACCTCCCCTAATAGTAAATAATGTGAATCAATAGTTCAATCATGTGAATCAATAGTATAATCATATGAAAAATACTAATTACAGTATAGTACCTCCATCTATAACTCTATTTTTAACTTAGTTATACAAGTATTATCAATCTTGTACCAACTCCCCTAATAGTACAAGAATGTGATTCAATAGTACACAGATGTGAAAAAATAGTTATATAAGCATGTGAATTAGTAGTAATTAATTGCTCATTTATCTGATAAATTACCCGATTTATCAATATAACCCCCAGACATCAATTATCATCGGAATAGATGTCGATTTCCATTAACACTAATAATCCCAACACAATGAAACTATCAAATTCATCTTTAATCAACACGAAATTATTCATCATTAATATTATAACTCACAATATTCACTACAAGAAAATGGTCTATCAGCGACCACTTAATAGCGACCGCATTTAGTCGCAGATAGCTAGCAGCGACCGCGTGCAGTCGCTGATAGTCGTCGCATAAAATCTAATCGTTGGGATGCGCATCAGCAAACCCCATTAGCGACCGACACATCTGCGACCATTATTCGCGACCGAAATGATAAATTAGGTCGCTAAGCTGAGTCAACATGGTCTAGGGCCAAAGCTGACGTGGTCCACGTGGCAGCAACCGCATGCGGTTGCTGATACCCTCAAAATGTCGTGATCGCTAATAAGCTATTCGGCCGATCGCACGATCGTGATGATAAAAAAAAATAAAAGCTAGATTTTTCTTTGTTTTGCGTAATTCCAAAAACACTGTACACTGTTTGTACCTGCTTTATCCCAACACACAATCACAACAATATAAACAGCATTCACAACAATATAAACATCCATCGTCCACCAACATACACCAAACTAGTATTTAAACCTTTAGAACCCAATATGAATTGAATAAATATAATAACATTTTAAAACTTGTTTGAGTAACATACAGACATCCAAATAATGAATATACAAGTACAAGCTTATACTATAACTACAAAACTGATCTAAAGCAGGTACGTCAAGCATCATCGCCTCCTTAATCACCTTGTAATTAACAAAATAATAAAACAAGTTACAAATATAGTAACTATGTTGATACTGATATATATTACGACAATACATACAACAAATTGATTTTATACCTCGTCGCCATCCCTATGCTTTCCTGCTGCTACTATCGCTACTGCTTCAGCTAACTCCTCAGGATCAAGAGCCCCCAGATGCCCGCCCAATATCTTCAAAAGATTTCGATCTCGACATATAGCTCTCACACAATCAGCCGGAGTGTGATCAACTGGATGACTCGATGACTGTGAAGACTGGGTAGGAGAGCTGCCTGAGCCACTGAAGGATGGGCGTCGTCGTTGTCCTTGACCTTTAATGTAGTTCTTCTTCACAACGGACGCCCTCTCCCACAGCTCTCGATCAATAGTCAGTCGTGGAGTGCCTTCAGGATAGCGCTCATTCAATAAACGCTTATAAGTATCCTGTCATCATGTTAACAATTAAATAGTTAAAAATAAATTATGTAAGTATTGATAAACAAGATCAAGTTGTTAAAAATTATTACCGCTATCTGGATAGCATCGAGCGGAACCATCACGGGTGTACATACACATCCGACCCGATGGATATGTGTACCTTGAGACTGAGACTCTATACAAAAAATAGACAATATTACTAAGTAAAAATGTGATATATTTTCTAGAATTCATGATTGTAAACATATTAAAACTTGTAAAATCATTACTGGCAAAGTGATATCTCGCATTTGTAAAATATTGCCATACTTGTATGTCCCTTTAGCCTTTTCGCCACCGGGTACACCCGAGGATCTGTTGGTGGAGGTAGTCTTTTGTCTTTTCACCCTAGCTCTTAGCTCTCCATTGGGCATACATCTCAGCCCATATAGACTGGGTGCACCACCAAGGGCTATGCTCGTGCATATAATCCTCTCCCTGGCCTGGATGGTCGATCTCGGCATTGTGAAGGGTTTTTTGTCTTTCTTTGTTCAAATTGTCTTTGGTGCGGATCACGTACTTCTGCCAGAATAATGTCTGTATCACTGAAGCCTGCGCGTCCTCCCATCTATACCGTTTTTGCAAATAAAACAACAATAATAACATTACTAAACAATTATCCTTTGAATATTATATTATATGTCATAATTAAAAAACATACACGAAATTCAAATTTCAAACTTGACATCCTTGTAGGCGATAGGTGTGCTTTCACACGTAATCACAAGTGTAGGCCAATTACGTAAAACACAATTTGTGATATGCACTTGACGATCTTATTATCTCGAAAAATCACTATAATATACAACAATTTACATCAGCGATAAGTAGATATATTAAAACAATTTACATCTAAGTTATAATACTTATGAACATTTTTCAAAATTATACTTATAATACTTAAAAAAAATTCGCCAGAGTCTCCCCTACAATATAGAGTAGCCACATGCACGACGACATGTATATATGGACATTTCTAGGCACCCAAGACACAAACCAAGAGAAATATACAAATTTTCAATACAATAAGCATATTAACATCAATTAGCATATTAACATCAATTTACATCAACGATAAGTAGATATATTAAAGCAATTTACATCACAGATCTATATATCTTGTATAAATGGAATCTTAAATACTTATATATAAATGATATATGCGGGACGTACGTGCTATTCGAATGAGGGCGAATCAGAATAAGAATCCGATCATTGGGATTAGTAGGGGCCTTGAGCACATGATTAGGCCCCCTACCCATGCCGCGCTTTTTCTGCGCTGCTTCAGAAGCCATCTATATATTACAAATTTCAAGATGTTATTATGATTCATATTTGATTACATGTATATATGACAATAAATATGACAGTGATATAAACATGTATATATATGAATATAAAATGATAATAAACAAAAGCAATTTACATCTAAGTTCTATTTAAATAGTTTAGTACATAAACATGACAATGATATAAAAAACATGTAATGCTAAACATACATTTCATTTGTTCAAGTGTCGATGTCCGATTGAAGAATCATCTTGTATATGCGTGTTGCAGATTCATAACCATCATCTCGCCTTGATTGATTGTCGATTCGATCAATAACTCTTCCTCCTCAAAGATCAATGTCATCCGACACAAGTATTGACTCGGGATCTAATTCATGTGGTTCATCTCCACCATCTAACCTGGATTACTTCATTGTCGTCCTCCACATTTATTATAGTTTTACTATGAAGCATCCGCTCTTGGTAAATCTCCCCATCAACTACTTCTACACGACTACTAAGCGGGAGTATGAATTACAACTTGCCAATCAGTGGCGGATTCATCCCTTTTCCTAACAGGATTAGGAGTGTAGTATATTTTATCTTTGTTTGAGTTGGTAAAACAAATGGTTCGTTGGAGTACGTGAGACTTATGGAGGTCAATATCGGCGATTCCATATCCATCTAACACGTATCCCTTTTCTCGAATCAAACTAACGGCACTTAAACAAGTGAATATGATCCCCGTACGTGCCCTTGTACGACAACTCTACGATTTCCTCCAACTCCCCATAAAAGGCACGACCAAGCTCATTGTAACAATCTCCTTGGACACACACTCCAAAGTTCTTTGTTCTTTACTGGCGCTTATATGCCTTTTGTGTGAAATTCACAACTATTTATTTTGTAACCATTATTTACCGACTTGGTCCTATGCGGTCCCATAGCTAGAACTTGTACATTAGCCGGAATCGGTGATCCCTTAGTTAAAGCCTACAAAAACTCCATCTTATTAAATGAAGTCATAGTTAACATAGAGTATATATATTCTACGTGCTTAAAAATTGAACTTACTTTGTCCTTTAACCAAAGTGTAATTTTTTTATCACGATTGATTTGAATATCTTTATCAGTTATGCCGGGATGCTTCACTTTTAACTCGTCATCGTACAATCTATACCATGATATAAACATTAACGTATTGGAATAAATTTTCAACTTAAAAGATAAATTATCAAGTTTACATGTGTACCTCACAAATTAAATCAATCTCCTCGCATGAATTGAGAAGAATGTAAGTATATGCAAAGATATAATTCTTGCTCAGAGAGAAATATGTGCTTCCCTTTTCCATAAGCGTGGCCCGATAGACCAAATACGGAGAGAGCCAAACCATTTAGTTCAACATTTCCCCATCATCGTGTCTCGATACTCGATTAGCCTTTATTAAGACTTCGTCAGGAAAATAGCACGAGACAAACGTAGATATCTCATCGAAAGCAGTATGCCTCACATATCGACCCTCGACATAAGCTCTATTCTTCACCTTCCTCTTAAGGTTTCCCATCACCCTCTCGAAAAGGTACATCCATCTATATTGAGCTGGACCCCCAACACGAGCTTCATAGGGAAGATGGATTTGCAAATGCTCCATAAAGTCAAAAAAAAAACCCGGTGGGAATATTTTTCCGGTTTAAACGTGATCTCTATGATGTTCTTCTCAAGTACTGGAGACATGTCCTTCTCATTTAATGATTTTGAACATAAGTCTTTGAAGAAACGACTAAGATCCGTCAAAGCATCCCATATTGGTTTATCAAGTAGATCCGAAAATGATATAGGCATGAGTCTCTCCATGAACACATGACAATCGCGACTCTTCATCCCTTGCAATTCCCCACCAGAATAACACACCTTGCAATGTTTGACGATATCCATCCGGTAGTTTCGGAGATTTAACCCATGTGTACACATCTTCAACTTGCTTTTTAGACAATGTGTACCTTGCATGCGGTTTGACAATCTTACCATTAGGAGATTTATAAAGTTCTAATCCAGGACGCTTACAAATATCTTTCATGTCCAAATGCGCCTTATCGTTTTCTTTTGTCTTCCCCGTAACATTCATCACAGTGTTAAACACATTGTCAAACACATTCTTCTCAATATACATCACATCTAGATTATGACGAATCAAATTTGTAGACCAATAAGGCAGTTCCCAAAAGATGCTTCTCCGAACCCAGTTATGAGATTCACCAAAACCATTGATTATATTTGTGGCATCAATCTTACCAAATGGGATAACCGGCAATCTCATCACACGATCTCGCATCTCCGTTCCCGACAATCGCGGTGCAGGCATATCATTGTCTACTTTCCCTTTCCTGAAGTGTTCTCTATTTCTTCGAAATGGGTGATCTACCAGTAAGAACCAACGATGACAGTCAAACCAATAAGGCTTTCGACCTTTTGATAGATTAAACGACTTTGTATGCTCCATACAATACGGACAAGCCAACTTCCCATGTGTACTCCATCCAGCTAATATACCATAAGTTGGGAAGTCACTTATAGTCCACATAACCGCTGCCCTAAGGTTGAAATTTTTTTCGTTGCAACATCCCAAGTCTGTACTCCATCCTCCCACAATACCTTCAACTCGTCTATAAGAGGTCTCAAGTAAACATCTAAGTTCTTTCCAGGACTCTTAGGACCAGGAACCATGAGTGAAAGAAACAAGTATGGTTGTTTCATACACATCCAAGGAGACAAGTTATGCGGATAACAATCACAGCCAACTGACATGAGTCTTAAGCACGGTGAGTGGCCAAACAGATTGAAACCATCGATTGGACAATCCAAGCCTTACATTTCTAGGTTCCAATGCAAACCCGGGATGTGCTATGTTGAAATCTTTCCAAAGCCTACCCATCTGCGGGATGATTTAGTTCTCCATCTTTTAAATTTGGAGATTTCGCATGCCAACTCATATATTAATTCATTCTTGAAGACATATACAATCTTTTTTAGCCGATGTGTTATTGGAAAATACCTTAGAATCTTAAAGCGGTATACTTGATTTTTTGTAGTCACACCCTCTTTATTAGGCCTAAACCGATCATGGCGCAAAAGCGTGCACCTTGTCATCATTCATTTTCCTTATAAAACAACATGCAATCGTTGGGATATGCATCGATCTTTTGGTATCCAAGACCCAACTTCTTCACCATTTTCTTACAAAAGTAATAGTTACCAGGCAATTTATCACCGTCAGGTAACATACTCTTAATGGCCTTCAAGAGCGACTCAAAACACTTATGGCTCATGTTGTGATCAGCCTTGATGTTAAGTAATGTCGCCACTGCAGACAATGTAGTGTGTTTGGTGCAACCATGCCACGATGGCTCGCTACCCTCGTCTAACAACTTAAAGAAGTCTTTGGCATCGAATTCATAGGTTGCTCTCTCTGCCTTGTTCCCAATCAAAATCGGCCTGTGATATCATGAACCATTTCATTATAATACGATGAGTACCACGCTTATCCCGAATTGAGTACCTACTGTGATGCCACCATCTCTTCTCGCCCCATGTACCCACCAACATTCTTCATAATTTCTCATGAACCCGAAACAAGTAAATGATAGTTTATCACATCTCTCGTCCATATAATTTACATTCTTATACTTCAAACATGGACATCGTATCATGATTTTACCATTCATACATTCCGGTGACTATACGCATAATCCAAAAACACTTGGCAACCAAATTTCTAAATTCAATCAGAAGCACTATCGGGCACTTGACTTTCATCGTGCCATCCAACTACTGATGCGAATAGAGGTCCATGATTCCACGGTACCTACTACAGACAACATTATAAATGTTAACATATGACTTGAGCATACTTGTAACCATATGACTTGAGCATACTTGTAAGCATACATATGATTAACATTTAAGCATACTTGTAAGCATATGATTAGAATATGGTATTTCGTTCATGCTAGCTTTATATCAGAGTTTGCTAACTCATTTATACAACTTTTGAGTATCTTGGAGATTCATTCATATCAACTAGTGTGCTAAGGCGGCTAACATGTTTTAAGATTATACCCAAAACAGTCCCTTTCTATAATCTTTTATGTTTTGGGATATTCATAACTTGGTTGAGCAATTTATAGCTTCTATAACATATTGTAGTTTTATTCTTGTATACATAAGTGTTAAATACCCTTGTTTTTCTATTATAGCCAAAACAGTCTCTTTATTGACCAAGTGTGTCTAGATACCTTCTTTGTTGCACTAACAGTTCCTTAGCACTATCTATTTTGGCTTAACATCCCCCCAATAGCTGACCATGCCGACACCCAAGCTTGGCTTGGCCCCGTGAGGCTTGGCAAAGCTTGGCGTGGCCTCGTGTGACCTCGCGGTGTAAGACCCCTAAATTTTTAAATAAAAAGGAATTTCCTTTATTTATTATTTTGAAATAGTAAGGGTTGATTTGATTAATGTGGATAGTTAAGGGTTAAATACGTAAATATTTCAAAATAAGCAAGTGGTTATAAAATATTCATTATCGTCGGGGAATATTCGTTTGGTCGTGGAATATTAGATCTTTGTCGGGGAATATTCGTATTTGACAGTAGCTTGACCATGTGTGGGCCCCATAACTGAAAAGCGATTGGATGAAGAAAACGACAAATATAAGTTGTTTTTAAATAACTGGCGTAGTTATTACAATTAATATTGTTGGAATACCCGGTGGTTAAAGCACACTAATATCGCGTTGTTGAACAAGAAGAAGACACCAGTATTGCACCAATTATTGATTCTTACGTGAAGAAGGCACTACTCAATAATGGTTATAGTAATTCTTATTAGTATTTTATTGAGTTAATAATTCTTTGCGTTGATATTTTATATTCTTTGTTGTTTCAATAATTGTCATTACACAAGATTTTTTCATTATCGAAGCAATAATTCATATTATCTGAATAATATTATTAGATAACATTATTGGCAATGTCTAGAAAGTTACATCTAAGGAGAGGTTTGGTCACCTAATTGGCGCAAGTAGAAGAAATTCTTATTGGAAAGCCCCCTCTTTCCTGGGAACTGCCTGGTTGTCAATATTGTGATTCTGTAATATTATTTGTGAATAATTAATTATTGATTTATATGATGAGGAAAATATTGATTTTATGTGGATATAGATGGAGAAAATTTTTAAAATGACAATTGTTGAAAATTAATATTTTATCTTTTTTCGATAAAATAATTCATTTAAATATATTATTTTAATAATATATTAACGGTGATATTTTTACAACGAATGTGGGATATATGAGTATACTGAGGAGGAAGAGTATTTTTGTTGCAATAAATGTTTAAAACATGTTAAACATGTCGGTGGACCCCATTTATTGGTCGAAATTTGATTATAGCTTGTAAAAAAATCGCGTTTGTGGATTTTTGGTCAATTTCTATTTGGAATTTGGAAAAACTTTCTTCGCAAAGTTGTAGAGAATTGAAATTCCTATAAAAACTCGTGAGATTTGAATTTTTCTGATGAAAGGGCTATTTATTATGAATTATTGAAGTTTGAAGTTCAAATAATTGATTTTTGGGAGTTTAAAATATTTTTGTAGAAAAACGCGTTTTTTTGTTGTAATTGAGTGGCTCACATGTGTTATAAATGATCTGAAATCAGATTTCTAAGGTGGGCTTGAATATTTTTAAGAAATATTATTATTTTATTAAATTTTACGCTTTTTGTTGTTTCTAAGCATTTTCCTATAAATAGGTGCTTAGGTTAGAATTGAAAATCACACGTAAACTCAAGTTTTCTCTCTATATTATCGAGAGTATTCTTGTGAGTATTTTGAGTATACTTTGAGTATTGCTAGATGGTGCAAGTTCCTTCAAAGACTATACCCAGTATTCTAGCTAGAAATCTCGATCTTCGAGGTAAGGATATTTTTTTTTTTTTTGTAATGATATTATTTCTTCAATATCATTATCTTTGAAATGTTGATCTGAAGTTTTTATCAAATTTGGAACTTTTTCATGTCTGAGTTACTTATTCATGGGTTACTATTTATGAGTTCTTATTCACGAGTTCTTATTCACGAGTTACTATTCACGAGTTCTTATTCACGAGTACTATTATTCAGAAGCGTGAAGATGTTTTTTGTGGAATTTCTATCTTTTGGTGTGAGTTACTATTCACGATATCGGAGATTATTCACGATATCTGACCTTATTCACGATACGGTCATTATTCAATAGAAAAATAAAATTTCTTCTTTTTCGTCTAAAAAACATCTATTACGGATACTAACTCGATTATATCCATGTTTTGATCATTCTTGAATTTTACACCACTATGATTATTTTTGAGGTATTTTGGACGTGGATAAAACCAAGTACGAATCCTTAATCCTTAATCCTTGTCATTTTGTTTCACTTTGGATTCGTTTCTTTAAAAAAAAAATATTTTTCATCATCCTCGGTCTTAAATGATGATATTATGGAATATCTTTGGCTGTAGTAAAAGATGAATGATTTCTTAAGAATATCTTTGGCCCGTAGTGCAAAGATGAATGATTTCTGAAGAATATCTTTTGGGCAAAGTGCAAAGATGAGCAGTGTTTAAATGAACATGATTAATCGATGAATATCTTTGGCTTTGTAGTGCAAAAGATGAATATTTGATTCGAGATGTTTATTGATTGATGTTACGAGGGATAAAAGATAGACGATGAACTTTTAAATTCATACATGAAGATAGTAGTTTGCATTCTCTACTTAACTCTTCTAATGAATTATTATTTCATTGCGAATATTGATTTAATATTTGTTGTCTATTGTATTCTATTATATTTTTCCTGTTGAAGACTAACGATAATTTGTTGTATATTATCTTAGTCATAATATTCTTCTTTCTGAAAGCTAGTTGAGCTCACCCTTTTCCTTTTTGTTCCATTTTTCTCGTGGAGGCGAGAATATAGCGAGTACAGTCTGGGGTATGGAATGAAGGTTTTAGAAAGGATTGTTTAGTAGTCCTCACCATTTTGTAAAATAATGTATCAATAAATGTGATGAAGATTTATTTGAGTATAGATATTGTCTGTAAGATAATATTTGTATTCAAACTCACAGCTTTTATTGTTGTAATAATAAAGTTGTAGTTGTTTACATACCATGTATTTGACAACTCGAGAATAGGTGATGTATACCTATTTTGGGGCGCCACACGCGACCCCAAGCCCGATTCCCATCGGCCCGATAATAGTCCCTTAATAGGCTCCGGTGGATCACTTAGTTTAAAATCCCTACATCATTTAAAGACCAATTGGATATTAGACTCCAATGTTAGTGGTTTGACATTTATTAATGTAAGTGCAACTAATTCAATTCGATATCATCTCCTCTTCTTTAAAAGTGTATAGCATTGGTCCTTGCGCTCACAATTATATAGACCAACTCACCCTTAGCGTGTGACCTAGGAATAACCCGAATACAGTTACATTATAAATCAACAAGCCCATGTTTCTTTAGAAGCGCCAACAGGTTTACTTACTTGCTTTTTCAAAAAATGTAAGAAAAATAAATCATCAAAGAACAAACACATTGAATAATGAGCAAAGTGAGCCACATAATTCACCCCTCATGAAAAAAGTAGCTCAACAAATTAAAGATTCATTATCGTAATAAATGCATAAGCATAAATTTTGTTAATCCCAATTATCCTCCTACCCTACCCAACAAGATTTGGACCACAAAGATATCTCAGTCATCAAATGAAACACGTTAGTTAAGCACCCCTTGCAATGGAATGCCCATGCGTGTAAGCCAAGTGCAAAACACAAATACCAACTCATGAAAAAGCTGAAATACCCCAACCGAGATTTCAAATTTCAACAAATTGTAAACATCATGGGTACTCTTAGCTAGCGGTTGTCGCTAAGAAACAGTTGTGTGGATCAAACATACATCACTTTATATTCTATAGGGTTGAGTTTCCAACAAAAATATAAGCCACTGATACACAACTAGGATATCAAATCAGTATATGCAAAGGGAAAGCAAACTACAAAAAATTAAAATTACCAATTCAAACAAACTTGAGGCAAAGAAGCCTAACATCTAATGAAGGAAAAAAGGTTTGCTCCGCCTTGTGTTCAAAGCTTATATATGTATCCCTCTATAAAAACATGTCAATTCATACTAACCCATTATACTAACATTGGAGACTAATCCATTCAATAAAACATTTGAACCACAAATTAACAAAAAATCGCATTCAATCGAAACCCACAAGCTACAGTAGCCGAAAAGAAGAAGAAAAACCCAAATATTCAAACATAGCATACACACACACACACACACACACACACATATATATATATATATATATATCAAATATTTGTTATAGAATTTGATACCTAACACCAATTGAAGGAGTAGCACCAACCCAATCGCGCGACAGCAACCACCAATCCCCTCTCCCTCTTTTCCCCCTTCTTCCTCTTCTCCCTTTTTGGTCTCCCTCTTTTTTTTCCTTTCTGATTCTGCTACTGCCGAGCGAAAGATTGATAGATTAACAAGATCAGCGACTGCATGCGGTCGCTAATTTTTAATGATGTGGACGTATCCGCGACCGCATTCGGTCGCTGATAGTGAGTGGTCGCAAACAAGTAACGCGCCAACATTTCCTGCCAATTTTTTAGGAGGTAAAATTGAATCGGTGACCACTTATAATCGAAGTTGATCGCTAATATAATCTAGCTTAACCATATTCACTTGCATGGCCGCTACTATTGGTAGCTAAAATCATATTTACGATAGGAAGTGCGATGGCACGATATTTTTGGTCATTTGTTAGAGCATTTTCTTGTAGTGATTTAACAACCGTGTTGTTCCTGTGAAAGAGGGGCTTTCCGATAAGGATTTCTCCTTATCATGCGCAATTAGTTGACCAAACCTCTCCTCGATGTAACTTCAGACATTGTAAATATTGCAATTTAATAATATGAATAACTTTGTTGTCTCAATTATTGATTTAATAATATATCATATAATGCAGATGATAGTGTGACAATAATCGAATCAATAATATATAGAGATATGATGTAGCAATTCATTGTAGCAATAATTGAGTATAACCGAGTGACTTCTCACGTAAGCATCAATAATCAATACTGAGTGTGCTACTACGCAACCACGCGTATTCATGTATTTTTTAATCTGGGTAGTTCAACGGTTTTAAGCGGTAACACTTTCGCAGATTATTTTTATAAAAGATAATTACGTGCGTTTTTAACTACGACAATACTTCCATTGTGGGGTCCACCAATGATTGTGCCGTCGTACGAATATTCCCTGTTAAAACCAATATTCCCCAACCAATCGAATATTATATAACCACTTGCTTACTTTGTAAAATTTGAAAATATTACCCACAACTATAATATTATATCAAATCCATACCATAATATTCAAAAATATATTTTGAGAAAATTATTCTTTATTCATAAAAGTTGGGGTCTTACATCTTTTCTCATTAATAGTTTCCATTATTCTCCACAATTTTTGTTTCTAATTTGCCAAAAATATTAATTAAGGATATATTAATGAATTGATCTAGTCTCTGTGGGTTCGACTTGTACTTGCTAGTTCTTCAATTTTGACAATGTGCACTTGCAGTTATATATTTTTATCACACCAAGTTTTTGGCGCCATTGTCGGGGACTAGACTTAATTTTATATTCCTTAATTTTTATTTATTCGAATTATTTTTTTTTCCTAATATTCTTAAAATTTTTCAGGATTATCAAAGCGGATCAACGCCATTGCTGCGCTTTCTTTGATACTTTGTATCTCCATATTTTTTTAATAAAAAAAATAGTAATTTAGTTTTTTGTTATTTATTTTTTTTGTGCGACTTTCGTGGTTAGTTGTCTGTTTGTTTTGTGGGAAAATGGATCCTTATTATAGTTAGAATAATAAATTTGTTTGGAATATATCAAGAAATTTATGGAAATTTTAATGCACACCAAGTAAATTAATTTTTTCAACTTATGAAAATCCTTATCTATGTCCATATCCATATCCATATCCATATCCATATCCATATCCATATTCGGATCCAGAGCCTCAATATCCACAAGAATTATCAAATGAATAAGAAGAAAAGACTTAGTGCCTTGGAGAAAACTACAGAAGTTTTAATGGAAGAATAATTTAGCATTATATCTCGTCTAGAAATTCAAATGAGTCGATTAGCCACCATAATAAATGAACAAGAGGTGGATGAATTTTCTAGTAACTCTGAGGTTAATTTTGAAAATCTTGATGGTTGTGAAAATGATGAGAAAAGTAAAAAATTTATATTCAATTCTACACAATTTGAGTCAAGTGAATTTGAGGAGTCTAAAAATTATGAGTCTATGCCTAAAATTGATCATGTTGCATTTAATGAGTCGGTTGAAAAAGTTTATAAGCCTAAAATTCCATACCCTGAAAGACTTATTCCTAAAAAAAATTAGCTAGTGATTTTTTGGACCAACCCATTAAAGTAAACATGATACAAGAGTTGTCAATGTTCCAAAAATAATTGAAAGTGAACTCTTAATTGAAAAAGATCCAATTGATTTTTTCTTAAATCACATTGATCAAAATTGGAATAAATCTGAATATTTAGATAAGGTCAATGAGCTGTTTAGATCCACTACAAATAAGTCAACTAAAATAGAACATGTATTTGAACCAATTCTTCCATCATTTGAACATGTTAGTGAAAGTTTTCTTAAGGTAAATTTTATGCATATGTGTGATGAAAATTCTGACTATTTTCAATTTCCTAGACCTCCTGAAAATAATGAAAAGTTCACTCACTTACCCATATCACTACAAGGAAATTGGTCATTGGCGACGGGGTTATTGGCGACGGCCAGTAACCCGTCGAGAATGACACCAATGCCGACGGGAACGCCGTCGCTAAAGAGTGTCGTCGATAATAACTTTTCCCCCAGGAAAAATAGGTGTGAAAATTTGGCGGTGGAGGGAAAAAGCATTGACGACGGACATAAAAATAAAAGGCGACGGGACTGTCGTTGTGAATGATGGCGACGGGACTCGAGCGACCGCATGTGCCGTCGAGAATGAGTAATATATTTTAGAACCCTGGTTCGCGACGGTAACGTCTTCTTTTGTTCCTTTTCCATCTGTCGTCTGAGATTTTCTCATTTCCCTCTCAATTCGCTCGTTTCCCTCTCAATTGAAGACTCAGTTGGTTTAACTAGGTCGGAATGCTCGATTGATTGCACCCATTTGACTCCATTATCTCACTGCAGTTCGCCCCTTTCCCCCTTCTTGCTCTATTACTTCTCCATCTTCCTCGCCATTATTCACCGGTGCTGATTGGTCAAGCATTGTTCTTCTTAAAGGTAATGTTCCTTCTCTAAATAGCTACTGAACATTATTTATTGCTCCTATTATGAACATAAAATTCTATCAATGTTAGCTTTGATTTCACATTGGGGGTTGTTTAAGTGGGTTGAATAGATGAACTTGACATGGGTATGATATTATATAATGCAATACTTGAAATAGTTTAGTTTATTCTTCCATTTAGTGTATGTAAACTGGTATATGATTTTTCCCATGTGAAAGCTTTGCTCAAAGTTTTCCTTTTCTATTTCCTTTATTTAATAATTGTACTAAAGCCATGAAATAGTGGTTCATTGTGATAAGATATGATTTCAAGTGATTGATTAGTTATAACTTTACTATGTATATATGCAGTAATATATATGAACAATAATTTTCAGTCATTTTTACATGATTTCAAGTGTGTAAACTTTCTGTAAGTTCAACAAAAAGGCATGTATTATCATATTAATTAAGCTATATTATGAGCATATATATAAATAACACTTGGGTTAATTATTTATAGTTTTGTGTTATATATAAAGCTATATTATTTATGTGATTTGAAAAAGAGAAAAGAACTACTTTTATACAAGTATAATTGCTTGATTAGAGGGCCTTCCACAATATTTAGGGTTTATAATGATTCTCTTTTCTTTTACACATGCTTGGGTTTATAATATTTTGAGACATGACTCTAAATGAACTATGTTTATTGACTGTCTCTTATTGTATGCATCAACATTATCATACAAAAATCCTTTGTTGATCAAAAGTACTTAAAGTCATTAGTTTATATGGATTCTTGTATATTCTAGATTTTCCAAATTCATTTAGCAACTGTACTTCTTGAAGGTAGTTCAAAAGCTTACGTAATTATAACTCTTGTTCTATCTCAACTATTAGATGTTGAAACTTCTGGTCTGGTTTCTCTGAGCTGTTGAAGGGGAAAAAATAAAACATTCGAACCTCTATAGTTATTAACCTAAGTTCAGTGTAGACTGTATGTGAGACCCCAGATTTTAAGAATAAAGATTTTATTTTCTCGAAATATTTTTTTGAATATTATGGTGTGGATTTGATATAATGTTATAGTTATGGGTAGTATTTATAAATTTTGCAAAGTACGCAAGTTGTTATATAATATTCGATTGGTGGGAATATTCTTTTTGTCGGGGGAATATCAAATGCGACAATACAATCATTAGTGGACCCCATGAATGGAATTATTATTTCGGATTGAGAAAATGACAAAAATATTTTATTTAAAATAACGGCGGAAGTTTTACCATTGATACTGTTGAACTACTCGGTAGTAAAAGTAAAGTAATACGCATTGTTGCATAGTAGCACACAGTATTGATTATTGATATTTATGTGAGAAATCACTCAGTTTTGTTCAATTATTGCTATAATAGTTCTTTGCGTAGTATCTCACATTATTTGATTCAATTATTGTTGATTTAGAAGTTTTGTTTTATTCGTATTATTAACGTAATAAAATAGAAACATCTTTTTATATAAAACATAATACTTTATTAAAGTTATTCTATAAATAAAATATATTATATTTTATTACGCATAGTGTTTGCATAAGTTACTAGCGATAGTGTTTGTATAGTAGAAATCTTTTTATATAAATAGAATATATTATATTTTATTTAAAAGATTTTTCTTTAAATATGGACCGTCGATTAAAGTAAATCAATACGGACCGTTCATGGATTAATTCTTATGCATTTCATTTTCCTATAAATAGAATCTCATTCCTTCATTATTTTCTTTTTAATTCACTAACTCTCAGAGAGAGAAACTAAAGAGAGAGACTATAGAGAGATAGAAGAAAAGTTTTCTCGCTACTTCACTACTTTTATATCAAGTATTATTTTACTAAGAAGGAATATTATTTCTTTTGTATTCATGAAGAGAACTTCATTATTCCATTCTTTATTATTCTGCTTTGGAATAACCAAGAGATGCGACTACCCTATACTTGGTGACATTCTTCTTTTATTCATCTTTATTATTCTGTCCGGAATATCCCGTCTGCATCTTATACGCCTGTGGGACTGGTTCCATTTTTATTATTCCTTCTTCATTATTCTCGCCGAATATCCTATCTCTGTCTTTATCTGTGGGACCTGGTTCCATCATTTATTATTCCGCATTTATTATTCTCGTTGGAACATCCCGCTTGTGAATTTCACCGACCGTTCCGTTATTATTATTCATTTGAATAACCGCTCATGCTAAGTAACCGCATGCATGGTGATATCTTTTGTTATTCCATTCGGTATTATACTTAGTTGATTAAAATTTTGACTTCTATACTCCATGAAATTAGTGGAATATCCTTGATATTTGCGCTTCATCCAGTATCTTTTCGTGGAAATATTCTTCTGAGCATTATTGAATTTTACTCTACAAAGCAGTATCATGTTGAGAATTTGGACGTTATTGGTTCATGGATAAATTAATTCTTGAACTTGTTTTATTGAATTCTTATATCATTGTCATCATCCTCATGTTTATATTATGTTGAAAGTCATCTGTGGCCTGTAATGCATAGATGGACTTGGTATGATTATGACTGAGGATTATGCGGTGTAATCTTGACCGTAATGTTACAAATGATGTGAAAATTAAAAGTCCTCATCGTTGGCGTAGTGTATTGATGGGACGCTTTTTGGTATGATTATGGCTATGGATTCTCTTGACCAAGGAACAAAGATGAATTGTTTTATGGCATGATCAGGACCGTTGATGAAAACACGATTATCTTTGGCCCGTAGTGAATGGATAATTCGTGGTCGTGATACTAAAGAATATCCTTGGCCTGTAGTGCAGGGATGATTTAATGATGTGGATTATTTATTGAGCTGAGTCTCAGCGATAAAAGTGATGAAAAACTTTTTAAATCATAAAAGATAGTAGATTTCATTCTCTACTTGACTCTTTTAATGGATTGCTTGTTCCGCTGCATTTAAACTTGATATTTATTATATTTTATCAATTTAACATTGTTGAAGGCTAACGATAAATTATTCTGCATTATCTTAGTCATAATATTTCTTACTGGGCTAGTTGAGCTCACCCTTTATTTCACTGTTCTCTTCAGGAAATGAAGACGTTGTTGGGACTAGTCGGGGAAAAGAGTGATGGTCCTAGATGGTGCATTAGTAGTCCTCACTATTCTGTGAATAGTGTGATAATAATTGTAATGAGGACTCCTTTTGAGTTTGTATAATCTCTAGTAGACAATATTTGTATTCAAACTCACAGTTTATGTTTTGTCGTATTGTACATGACAATTGTATTATTAAGTTGTATTTGAATTTTGTACCATGTATCTGGCGACTCAAGATGGGTGATGTATACCTAATTTTGGGGGCGTCACACTATAGACCTGGGATCAATGTATAGAGGTTGCATTATATAATTATGTCCTTGAGCTCTCTATTTGTCTCGACATATAGTTTGGGGCTTAGTTTGTATATAATTATGTCCTTGAGCTCTGTATTTGTCTCTGTATTATGTCAAGTGTTTTTGAGTATGTTGCTAAGAATAAAATATGTTGGAACACATTCGTTTATAGTTGACATTGTCAATTTTTTTACAATTATAAAATGACATAATCTTCTTAATTTATCATAATTACTATTCAGCGGTTACTTCAATTTCTTTCTATGTGCATATTTTCATATAGTTTAGGAAGCTTAGAAACCTGTTTGAGATTCACTTAGTAGGAGTGGATCTCAAATAGTCCCCGTTTTGGGACTGTTCTTGTATGTTTCGATCTCACTTAGGTCGGTGTTAATGACTTGAGCACGTCTTTATATTTTTTGAAATTTTGGTCAGTTTATATCTCTTGATGTTCTTCGGGTGCATATTTAGACTACGATGTGTTAGTCTATTTCGTGTACTTGAAGACCATGGGGAGGTGCTGCCAAAATTTCTGAAAAAATTAAAGATGTGTTCAAGTTGTTGGCATTAGTGAGGCGACACATCCGGGAATGGGATAAAAGCCAGACCCGTTAGAGTGGGAGATGAAGTTAGGAAACTCATAAGCTTGCATATACATTAACTTAGAGACTTGATTGTGTTTGTCTAACTTTCCATATATATAGCAGATAGTTGTCCGAGATGTCTGTTGATCGAAGTTGGATGGAACGTAGGGTAGCCACTGATAGGAATGGGCTTAGATCTGAGTATCGTAGTGGGGTTGAACAATTTCTCAACTTCGCATTTGAGCAAGTCAGCGGCGATGAGATCAAATGTCCTTGTAAGAGGTGTGTGAATGAAGTGTGGAAGGAAAGGAGTGATGTCATGTGCGACTTATTTGCGTATGGGTTCAAGCAGGGTTATACGACATGGATTTATCATGGGGAAACTTGGTTGGATGAACATGAATTAGAACCGAAATCCGGAGGTGATGAAACCTTTCGATCTGCATTAACACGAACAAAGTCAGCCGGTTCATACTTAAAGTGGAATATGCACGAGGATGGCGGTATAGGTTAAAGCAAGAGCCGAATGATGGGGCTAAGGGTTTCTATGAGTTATTGCATGAAGCAGAGACGCCACTGTATGACTGGCACGAAAAGCACACCGTCTTATCTGCCGTGACTAAGTTTTTACACTTCAAGAACAAGCATGACTGTAGCGAGAGAGGTTTTAATGAATTGTTAAGAATTGTGAAGGAGTGCTTACCTGCAGGCAATAAGTTACCGGAGTCGTACTATGATGTGAAGAAAATGGTCAAAAGGCTCAATCTAGGGTATGAGAAGATTGATGCTTGTGAGAATGACTGTATGTTGTATTACGGTGATGTTAATAAGGATAAGAGGTCGTGTGATATTTGTGGTACAAGTAGATACTGTGAACAGCGCAAGAAAAAGGGAAAAGACGTGCCGAGAAAGATCTTACGTTACTTTCCTATTGCCTCGAGGCTTCAGCCGTTGTTCATGTCAACACATACCGTCGAGGATATGAGGTGGCACTCTATACGGGACATAGTCGAAGGTCAACTGACGCACCCGACAGATGGGCTTGAGTGGAAAAATTTTGATAACAAGCACCCCTCGTTTGCTGAAAAGGTTCGCAATGTTAGGCTTGGACTTGCTACGGATGGGTTTAATCCGTTTAACGGGCCTTACACAAAGCCCTACACAACTTGGCCGGTGATTATTGTGGTGTATAACCTCCCGCCTTCGATGTGCATGAAAGATCCCTATATATTTATGCCTTTACTGATTTCGGGTGATAAGATTCCGAGTAAAGACATCAATGTATACCTCAGGCCGTTAGTTGATGAGTTGAAGATGTTGTGGGAAAAAGGGGTTCAAACTTATGATGATGTATCTCAAAGCAGAACTTTGACATGAGGGCGACTTTATCGTGGACAATAAATGACTTCCCGGCGTTAGGAATGATCAGTGGATGGTTGACTCATGGGGGATTGTCATGTCCCGTGTGCATGGGGTCAGTTAAAGCTGTGTGGCTCAAACATGGGGGGAAAATGAGTTTCTTTGCAACATCCAGATAATTTTTGCCGATTGAACATCGTTATCGACGGATGAGTAGACAATTCAATCAAAAAATAAAGAAATGTCAAGTACCTGGCCGTCTTTCTAGGTCAGCAGTGTTGAGTTGGATTAGTCATTTGAAGTTTCCACCTCCAGGGAAGAATCACAGATTAGAGCGAGCTTATGGTTATGGCAAGGTTCACAACTGGACACACAGATCCATGTTATTTGATTTGCCTTATTGGGCTACACTCTGCATCCGTCATTGTTTAGATCCGATGCATACTGAGAAGAACGTAATTGATAACATTTTTTTATATAGTCCTAGATGCCTTTGGTAGTAACAAAGGACAACAACAAGTCGAGGCTTGATTTGGTAGAAATGAACATTAGGGAAGATCTGTGGTCATGAGGGGAGGGTAGTAAGACGGTAACGCCTAAAGTTGAATATACTTTGACAAGGGAACAGTTGATATTAATATGCAATTGGATCAGTGGACTGAAGCTCCCAGATGGATATTCTTCGAATATAGCAAGGTGTTGTAAAGTCGAAGAGCTAAACTTTCGGGGTCTCAAAAGTCATGATTGTCACGTATTCATGCGAAGTTGATCCTCGTGGCATTTATCGACTTGTTACCAAAACGTGTGGGTCAAGCAACCGATGAGCTTTTAATTTCTTGAGAGAACTATGCTCGATTTTGAGCTTCGTGTCAAAGACATAGATAAAATGGAGATGCAAATAGTGGAAATAATGTGTAACTTAGAAATGATCTTCCTCCATCATTTTTAATTCAATGGAGCATTTGCCTATTCACTTGCCATAATGGGCTAAGTTTGGTGGTCCCCGCATAATATAGATGGATGTATCCATTCGAGAGGTAATGACATTAATGTTTTTAATACGGTAAAATATTCATTCTTTCTTGTTAATCTATATATCACATAGGTATATGCGACGTCTAAAGAAAAAGGTGAAGAATAGAGACCGTGTAGAGAGGTCAATTGCTGAAAGTTATGTTATGGAGGAACTTGTTAATTTCTGCTCATTTTACTTTGAGCCGAATGTTCAGACGAAACACAACAATCACAAGACGTCGAAAAATCAGTCGTTGAAACGAGGAAAATGGAGAACTAACGGCCTTTAGTCATCCTGTTCGCCCATTCGGTGGTAAAAAAAGACGATTCTTGACCGATAGTGAGTATGCAGCTGCCACATTGTATGCACTTGTCAACATGAATGAAGTAGCGACATACATTAAGTAAATAGTCATAACTATATATCACATAGGTATAAATGTGTCAAGTTCCTTTACAAACACATTGAGTATATAAATGTGCATCAGTCAATATGATGCTGAAGTACGTGTAGCGAATCCGAGTATATCGGACGGGGATTTGCAAAATTTGAGAAATGGAGAATTTGTGAAATGGTTTAAAGATCATATAAGTCTTACCTTTACAAGTTCAATGAATCTACCATCATGGATTTATTCTTATGGCGTAATTAACATTTGTGCAATGTTGTGTTAATGTATTAGGTCCTCACAGATGAGTTAGCTGACAATCGGCTAAAGCTTATAGCCGATGGCCCTGAAAGATCTGTAGATACTTATACATGCTGCATTGTCAATGTTGGTTATGTAATTAAGTGTTATGATATTGGGGAAGTCGCCTCACGATTCTAGTGTTGTGGTGAAAGGTAGCTGCTATGATAACATTTGGGATGACCGGTATGGACGATTGCTAGAAGTTATCGTGCTCAAGTATTGGGGTCATAAAGAATTAGTTTGCTTCAATTGTCATTGGTTTGATGTTGAGAATGGAGTTAAAGTAGATAAAAAATCAGGACGAGTGACTATTAACGTTAAGTCAAAACTAAGACTGATGAGTGGTATGGACGAGCCTTTTATTTTAGCAAGTCAAGCAACACAGGTGTACTACGAGCGGAGTGTTAAGACTCCTACAAGCCCATGGCATGCGGTTATAACCACCAAAGCCAGTGGGTTTCAAGGCACAACTCCTCGTCCAGATGATGAACCTTTACAAGTCGAGTCTACCAGTGTCACACCTGCTGATGTGACAATTATTAGTTAGTCTAGTGAAGAAGAGGATGATGTTGTCGCTGTCGAAAGTGAAGACGATGTGGTTGAGGAGGTAGATATATTTGAAGAAATCGTTGAGGAAGACGAAGATGGTGATGACAACGATAGTGAAGAGACCGTCAAGATGATGATTCTCGATATTGATGGCTTTGATGATATAAATGATTAGGAGTATGTACTCTTTATGTCCTTTTAGTTGTATTCAAATGTAATAGTTGTCTCCTTTTAGTTATATATGCATGTTGTATCCTTTTAGTTGTATTCAAATGTCATAGTTGTTTCTTTGTAGTTAGGCTTTTAGTTGTATTCAAATGTTAATAAAGAACAAATGCATGTAGTATCTACATGTTGTATCCTTTTAGTTGTATTCAAATATCATAGTTGTTTTCTTTTAGTTATATCTCGCATATTAATGTATTCTTTTTAGTTGTATTCAAATGCATGATGATTCGATATTTGTGTTTATATCCTTTTAGTTGTATCCGTATATTATCTTTCTTGATGATGATGATGATTCGACAAATATATATATATAGAGATATGGCGCTGCACACCATTACATGGCGATCGTGGTGGGTGTGCGGTCGAAAGTCGTGGGGGCCGTGGCGATTCTACATGTGATGATCATGCCGGATCGTCGTGTATAATTACATATTTTATGGGATACATATTATTATTTTTATCTTATATTGTATTGACATTATATTCGTTTATATAAATATTGATGTATTTCACTACATAGGTGATCGACGATGCCTCTCACGGGACTAAAGACGTGGATTGCTAGGAATCCCCTCGTGCCCCGCTTTATATGCCGGGGTGGGACTACTAGGTAATATATACATTACGTTTGTATTAATTATTTAGTTCTTATATATTCTTTGTAATTTGGAAATTTAATAATTTTAATTTTAGTATCCTTGACGCGACGCCAAGGAACACGTTGCTTGGGATCGTCCACAATCGATTCTCCAACCCGTGGATGAGGTGGGCGGATGTGAATGACCGCACACGTGCGCTTATTATTGCTGAGTTTAGGGTAAGAAGTCATTCATTCATATGTTAGTTTTAATTTATGCATTTGAATATTTATTTACCGTTTTGCTTTATGTTGTCTACTAAGTAACTGCTGATATTCATATGTTGTACTGCAGAGATATTATCATTTTGAGGACGGGCAGGAGGCCCATGGGATGACTGTTCTCGGGAAGTATCTCGAGATGAATTGGCACAAGTGGGTGTACGACTGGAAGAAAAAGGCCAAGACCAAGATGGCTGATGGACAGACACTTATAGATGTCAGGTCAGATTTCATCAGTCTCATGATGTAAAGGCGGATGTGCGATATTTGGGAGGGCGAGGCGTTCAAGAAGATGTAAGACAACTGCAGACAATGCCTCGACAAGCAGAGTCGTCTCCCACACTGCACTAGGAGTCAGTCGTATGAACTCTACAGGAGAGACTCGAGGCGAGTCTAAAGCACCGACCTTCCCGCCTCGAGTTTTGGTGGCACGCTCACCAGAAGAAAGGTGACGGTGGTTATATCTCACCTGAGGCAGAGCGTATTGCGGTAAGTAATTTAATTATTTAATTTAGTATTTATTTGATGGCTTTAAAATTCCTTTGATTTTTTTTTGTGTAATACTTGCTTTTCACCTATTTCTGTGTTTTTTCAAACACGGTTCGAGGATTTTTTCGTGGTCCCGGAGCACCTGTGAGAGGTGACACTCCGATGGGCCGACGTTGAGCGTGAGGACGAGGAGATGGAGGACCTGGCCGGAGGGCTGTGGGGGGAAGAAGAAGGGTAGAGTTGTGGGCATCCCCGTGTCCCAGCCTACACTATAGTACCTGCTGCGAGATCTCGACGTCTCCCACCCACCGAAGGTAGTGGTGCGAGTGGATCAGGGGCCGGCCCTTCATTATCTGACAACTTATTCAGGCGGATCATAGAGGGGTGCATGGCGAGCAGTGTCGTGCAGTTAGGCGCACCATCACGCCAACGGATCTACCAGCTTGTTCAGGAGGTTGTCCACGGCTCCATAGATCCTGCAGCTACCGCTGACGACCTCATGGGTGTAGTCCGAGAGGAGGCCATCCGTGTATATGCAGTTGTCCACGCCAAAATCTTTCCTCCAAATATTCGACAGGTAAAACTTATTATTGATGTATTTCTTTATTTGTAATTATATTGCTTATATAAATTGTCAAATAACTAGTTAACACACCTAGGCATAGGAAATAGACATGCGTTACAACTTACGGGACTCGATTCCGATATACGGAATTCGAGTTAAGTCCCAGTTTGCAAAACTCGCCAACACTTGGGCAAAAAGCCGAAAATAGGTCAAAACCCGACTCGATCGTCCGAACGCCACGTAAACACACACGTAACACCGAGTAGGCAATAGACACGCGTTACAACTTACGGGACTCGATTCTGATATACGAAATTCGAGTTAAGTCCCAGTTTGCAAAACTCGTCAACACTTGGGCAAAAAGTCAAAAAATAGGTCAAAACCCACCTCGGTCATCTGAACGCCACGTAAACACACACGTAGCACCGAGTAGGCAATAGACACACATTACAACTTACGGAACTCGATTCCGATATACGGAATTCGAGTTAAGTGTCAGTTTGCAAAACTCACCAAAACTTGGGCAAAAAGCCGAAAAATGGGTCAAAACCCGCCTCGGTCATCCGTACGCCATGCAAACACACACGTAGTACCGAGTAGGCAATAGACACGTGTTACAACTTACGGGACTCGATTCCGATATACGAAATTCAAGTTAAGTCCCAGTTTGCAAAACTCGCCAATACTTGGGCAAAAAGCTGAAAAATAGGTTAAAACACGCCTCGGTCGTCCGAACGCCATGCAAATACACACGTAGCACCGAGTAGACAATAGACACGTGTTACAACTTACGGGACTCGATTTCGATATACGAAATTCGAGTTAAGTCCCAGTTTGTAAAACTCACCAACACTTGGGCAAAAAGCCAAAAAACAAGTCGAAACCCGCCTCGGTCGTTCGAACGCCATGCAAACACACATAGCACCGAGTAGGTAATAGACACGCGTTACAACTTACGGGACTCGATTTGATATGCGGAATTCGAGTTAAGTCCCAGTTTGCAAAACTCGCCAATACTTGGGCAAAAAGCCGAAAAATAGGTAAAAACCCGCCTCGGTCGTTCGAACGCAACGCAAACACATACGTAGCACCGAGTAGGCAATAGACATGTGTTACAACTTACGGGACTCGATTCCGATATACGGAATTCGAGTTAAGTCCCAGTTTGTAAATCTCGTCAACACTTGGGCAAAAAGCCGAAAAATTGGTCAAAACCCGTCTCGGTCGTCCGAATGCCACGCAAACACACACGTAGTACCTAGTAGGCAATAGACACGCGTTACAATTTACGGGACTCGATTCTGATATACGAAATCCGAGTTTAGTCCCAGTTTGCAAAACTCGCCAACACTTGGGTAAAAAGCCAAAAAATAGGTAAACACCCGCCTCGGTCGTCCGAATGCCACGCAAACACACACGTAGCACCGAGTAGGTAATAGACATATGTTACAACTTACGAGACTCGATTCTGATATACGGAGACCGAGTTAAGTCCCTGTTTGTAAAACCCGATAACAGTTAGGCAAAAAGTCAAAAAACATGTCAAAACCCGCCTCGGTCGTCCGAACGCCATACAAACACACATGTAGCACCGAGTAGGCAATAGACACGTGTTACAACTTACAGGACTCGATTATGATATACGGAATTCGAGTTAAGTGCCAGTTTGTAAAACTCGCCAACACTTAGGCAAAAAGCCAAAAAATAGGTCAAAACCCGCCTCGGTCGTCCGAATGTCACGCAAACACACACGTAGCACCGAGTAGGCAATAGACACGCATTACAACTTACGGGACTCGATTCCAATATACGGAATCCAAGTTAAGTCCCAGTTTGCAAAACTCGCCAATACTTGGGCAAAAAGCCAAAAAATAGGTCAAAACCCGCCTCGGTCGTCCGAATGCCACGCAAACACACACGTAGCACCGAGTAGGCAATAGACACGCGTTACAACTTACGGGACTTGATTCTAATATACGGAATCCGAGTTAAGTCCCAGTTTGCAAAACTCGCCAACACTTGGGCAAAAAGCCGAAAAATAGGTCAAAACCTGCCTCGGTCGTCCGAATGCCACGCAAACACACACGTAGCACCGAGTAGGCAATAGACACGCGTTACAACTTACGGGACTCGATTTTGATATACGGAGACTGAGTTAAGTCCCTGTTTGTAAAACCCACTAACAGTTAGGCAAAAAGCCGAAAAATAGGTCAAAACCCGCCTCGATCCTTCGAACGCCACGCAAACACACACGTAGCACCGAGTAGGCAATAGACACGAGTTACAACTTACGGGACTCGATTCGATATACGGAATCCGAGTTAAGTCCCAGTTTGCAAAACTCGCCAACACTTGGGCAAAAACCCGAAAAATAGCTCAAAACCCGCCCCGGCCATCCAGTTGACACGCGAACATAGGAAATAGCACCGCATATGCAATAGACATGCGTTACAACTGACGAAACTCGATTCCGATATACGAAGCTCGAGTTCGAGTCCCGTCCACCTAACTTAAAGAACAAAAACTAAAATAATGTAAATATGTTTTCATTTTGATTTTGTTATTAATATTTTAATTTTGTAGGGTCTTGTTGACGAGACGCATGGAGGTGGAGGTGGAGGTGGAGGCACTGGTGATGACCGCCGAGCTGATGACGAGCAGCCTCCTCCAGTACAGGGAGATGACCGTCGAGATGATGACGAAGACCTCCTCCAAAGAGATAGGTGACGACCACCGACTTCGATGACTTGGAGATGCATTTACACGGGTTGTAGTTAGTTTAATTTATGTTATATTCTTAGTTTCATGTATGTATTTGTACAGTTTTTGAGTTGTACTGACGATCATTATATTTTTTATCTATATATTTGATTTGGGTTACTAGTTTATAACAGGTATAGTTCTGATTTGATGGTTGTTATTAGTTTATAATAGGTGTATATTTGTAAATGAACAGGGAAATTTTGAAATTTAAAAAAAATCAAATTTTATGTAGTCATTGCCGACGGGGGTAATGGCGACGGCTATGCCGTCGCCAGTGACATATAGCGACAAACATGATAAGAAGGTCATTACCGACGGCTACTTAGTCATTGCCGAAGGCATGGCCGTCGGTAATGAGGTTTTCTATAAAAAAATCTATGGGGTCTTTGCTAGTGGCTGTGCTGTAGGTAGAGCCGTCGCCAATGACTTCATGTCGTCGCCAATGACACCCGTCGCCAATAACAATGATGTCGATGGCTGGCGACGGGAGCCAGGGGAGACGAATTGTGGGCGATTAACAGTGCCGACGACGATTCTCCGCTTAATGACCTCAATGCCGACGACACTATCATCACATAAAGCGATAACATGGTACATGGACGCCCCCAAAATAGGTATACATCACCTATTTCGAATTGTCAATACATGGTACGTAAACAACTACAACTTTATTATTACAACAAGAAAGCTGTGAGTTTGAATACAAATATTATCTTCTGACAATATCTATACTCAAATAAATCCTCATCACATTTATTGATACATTATTTTACAAAAATGGTGAGGACTACTAAACAACTCTTTCTAGAACCTTCATTCCATACCCAGGCAGTACTCGCTTATATTCTCGCCTCCCGAGAAGAAAAATGGAATAAAAAGGAAAAGGGTGAGCTCAACTAGCCCAAAGAAGAATATTATGACTAAGATAATATACAATAAATTATCGTTAGTCTTTAACAGGAAAAATCTAATATAATACAATAGACAACAAATTTTAAATCAATATTCGCAATGAAATAATAATTCATTAGAAGAGTTAAGTAGAGAATGCAAACTACTATCTTCTATGTATGAATTTAAAAGTTCACCGCTCATCTTTTATCCCTCAGTAACATCAATCAATATACATCCGAATCAAATATTCATCTTTGCACCACTGTGCCAAAGATATTCATCATTGGTCATGTTCATCTAAACACTGCTCATCTTTGCACTACGGACAAAGATATTCTTCAGAAATCATTCATCTTTGCACTACGTGCCAAAGATATTCCATAATATCATCATTTAAGGTCAAGATAATGAAAATATTTTTAAAAAAACGAATCGGTGAAACAAAATGATAAGGATTAAGGATTAAGGATTCAGTACTTGGTTTTATCCACGTCAAAAATACCTCTCAAAATAATCATAGTGGTGTAAAATTCAAGAATGATCAAAACATGGATACAATCAAAGCTAGTATCCGTAATAGATATTTTGGACAAAAGAAAAATTTTATTTTTCTATGAATAGTGTTGTATACGTGAATAGTGCCAAGTATACGTGAATAAGTAACTCGACACCAAAAGATAGAAATTTCACAAAAAACATCTTCACGCTTCATGAATAGTACTCGTGAATAGTAACTCATGAATAAGAACTCGTGAATAGTAACTCATGAATAATAACCTCGACATGAAAAAGTTCCAAATTTGATAAAAAGTTCCAACCAATATTTCAAAGATAATGATATTGAAGAAATAATATCATTTGAGAAGAAAATAACATCCCTTACCTCGAAAGATCAAGATTTAAATAAAAACACAGGATATAGGCTATGACTTGGACTTGCACCGCAGTATAGCAATACTCAAAGTATACTCAAAATACTCACAAGAATACGCTCGATAATATATAGAGAGAAAACTTGAGTTCTCGGTGTGATTTTCAATTCTAACCTAAGACCCTATTTATATGAAATCGCTTAGAACACCAAAATGTAAAATTTAATATAATATTAATATATATATTAAGATTTCTATGCCCACCTTCCTAGATCTGATCTCAGCTCATTATGCACATGTTGTAGCCCACAAAACAAACAAAAAACGTTTTTATTATTTAAAATATTTTAAACTTCCAAAATTAATTATTTGAAGCTTTGAACTTCAATAATTCATAATAAATAGCCCTTCTATCAGAAAATTCGAATCTCACGAGTTTTTATAGGAAATTCAATTCTCTACAACTTTGCAGAAGAAATTTTTTCAAATTCCAAACAGAAATTGACCGAAATCCACAAACGGGGATTTTTAAGTTATAATCAAATTTTAGTCAATAAATGGGGTCCCACCGACATGTTTAACATGTTTTAAACATTTATTGCAACAAAAATACTCTTTCTCCTCAGATACTCATATATCCCACATTCGTTGTAAAAATATCACCATTATTATATTATTAACATATAATAATGAATTATTTTATCAGAACAAGATAAAATTTCAATTTTCAACAATTGTCACAATAAAAATTTTCTCCATCTATATCCACATAAAATCAATATTTTTCTCATCGTATGAATCAATAATTAATTATTCACAAATTATATTCTGTAATCACAATATCGACAACTGTGCGGTTCACAGGAAGAGGGGGCTTTCCAATAAGAATTTCTTCTTACTAACAAGCGCAATTAGATGACCAAACCTCTCCTTAGATGTAACTTTCTAGACATTACCAATAATGTTATCTAATAATATTATTCAGATAATATGAATTATTGTTTCGATAATGAAAATAATCGTGTAATGATAATTATGAAACAACAAAGAATATAAAATATCAACGTTGAAGAATTATTAACTCAATAAAATCTTTGAATAAATAATTTCGTAACCATTATTGAGTAGTGCCTTCTTATGTAAGAATCAACAATTGGTTGCAATATCTGTGTAAGCTCTTCGTGTTTTAACCAACGGGTATTTTAACAAGATTAATCTGTGAATAACTACTGTAGTTATTTTTAAACCACTTATATTTGTCGCTTTCTTCATCCAATAGCTTTTCAAGTTATGGGGCCATACACATGGTCGCTGCTTGGTCGCATTTAATATTCCCCGACAAAGCATTTAATATTCCACGACCAAACGAATATTCTCCTACACAACAATGAATATTTTATAACCACTTGCTTATTTTGAAGTATTTGCGTATTTTACCCCTAACTATCCACATTAATCACATCAACCCTTACTATTTCAAAATAATAAATAGAGAAAATTAAATTTCATTAATAATAAGTTGGGGTCTTACAAATGGCCCATCGACAATGACACTTTTTCTTGTAGTGTATGTATCATTCATGTATAGTCACATAATTTTTAGGATTTATGAAATTTGTAGATATGTACATTTGTTTTCTTTCTCACCGCATTTTCTTGCAGAATAAAAACCCCACGTACAAGGTATAATTCTTTCATATCTTTGTTCTCTATTCTTCATTTGCATACATTGAGGACAATGCATGATTTAGGTATGGGAGAGTTTGTTTGTATTATTGTATTAGATTTTTTTTTCTTTTTAGAAGAAATAGTAAAAAACACAAAAAAAAAAAAAAAACATTAAAAAAATTGTTTGACTTTTTATGAATTGAATTAATTCTAATAAGTGTGTGTGGAGCAAAACTCATGAGTATGATTAAGAGATTTATAACTTTTGAATCTTTGATAAGATACAAAATCTTAGTTCGAAACACCATCTGGATTAAAATTAATTTCACAAGTATTTTTGCACTTCACGTTTGCACTAATTCTTAATTAGTTGTGGGGTATAAACCATAATTCGAGTGATTTCAAAAAAAAATTGAAAAAAAAGTTGAAAAAATAAATAAATAACTTCTTCAATGTCCATTAAACGAAATAACTGGGTATTTGAGCCTCAAGAAGCATCGATATTCACGCTAAAAAGTGTGGTGGATAAAAGCAGCTTGACTAGTCTAATTTTGTGGCCTTTGTTACTCGAATTAGTAAGCCCTTAGGGGTGTCTCTACACCTATTGCCCTAAAGCCAATTGGTTTGGGAGTCATTATATTGGTCCAACGCTCTACATGGGTAACTCTAAAAAGCCTAAAAAATGAGACATTGCACAAGTCAAGAATCAAAATTGAAAAAAAAATGGAAAAAAAAAAAAAGAAGAAAATAAGAAGAAAAGTTTGCTTGATTTTCATGGAAAAAAACTCTACTAAGAGTTACATCATATACACATGCATGCATCACATGAAATTGATTTAATGAAGGATGGTGTCTAAAATAAAGATTAAGTATTTTTGATAAAGTGAAAGTGTGATTTTGAATTTAATCTTGCTTATATATAATGCCCATGGATATTTTGAAGTTTTCTTTTAATGTCATAATTTGTTGAGCCCAATTTTTTTTTTTGAATTTTGTTGGTATATTCACTGCAAACCCTCACGAGACATGCACAACTCGTCCACTTGGGATAACCTTGGGGTTTAAAGGCTTATTGCACATGCTAAGTGCAATCGTGTTTCCTACGAAAATGGGGTAGTATAATTTTTATTTTATTTTATTTTTATTTTGGACAAGCAAAAGCTAGGTATGAGGGTATTTGATAGACCTGTAATTCATACATTTTATTATCCCTAATTTTGTCCTTTTAATTATATTAGTTTATTAAATTAATATGTTTTATTTTATTTTGTAAAATTTAATATTTGTTGTAATAAAGTTAAAATCTTGGTAATCAAGTGATATTTAATACTCTTATTCATGTAAGGAATATCCGAGAAGAATCCTAAAAGGAGAAGGAAAGAGGATGAACAATCTTGGTGTGCAACAAGAGAAAGGAAAGTCTATTTAGAAGATCTTTTTTGAGAAGTTGATTGCCACTAGGAAGTTGAAATCTACATGGAAAGGGAACAAAAGTGTCCAAGTTCAATGAATCTAAATTAGGGTTCAAAGTTATTTTCCTATAAATAGGCCTCTTATTTTAGAGAGAAAGGCACCACTTGTTATAATTTCTTTTTCTTAGTTTTTCACTAGTGTAGAAGGGAATAAGATATTTAGAGTTTGTCTTTTCTCTTATTTCAATCACGTGTGGTATTACTGTCAGGGAGTATTTGTAACTTTCTTTTATTGATATAATAGAAATTCTCTTTTAATTATTGTTTTTATTTCATGCGAATAGTAGTACTAATATTATTTGTTTTTGTTTTTAATTTCATAACTAGCTAAATTTCTAATACCTAGGATTATGATGAAACTAAGTATTTCATAATAATATTTTCTTTCTGTTCTAAAATTAATGCATAATTATTTTCGCCTTCATATTTTCCTCCGCATAAATTGCATATGATTTTTATATTGATTGCGAGGTTTTGATAAGTTATAGTTAATCTGTGAATTTTTCATAACTTATGATTGCCCATATTAATTATATGAATCGTTATTTTTAAAGTGAAGGGAAAATAATTTGAGAATTTAGGAAATAAGAAATTATTTATTATGTTAATATTTGGTGGATTCTGATTCCTAGGTATCTTTTCTCATTAATAGTTTCTGTTATTAATTAATAGTTTGCATAATTTAGTTAATAAATCTTCTCCACCATTTTTGTTTGTAATTTGTCTAAAATATTAATTAAGGATATATTAAAGAATTGATCTGATACATGTGCGGCTCGATATGCTTTATCGGGCTTCTTTCTTGTTTTCATATTTGTCTTGACTTGCATAGCTACATATTTTTATCACATAAGAAACTATTGCAAGAAAAGCAGTAATTTGGTCGATAAAAAGCAACATAATTATTTTGTTAATTTTGAGCCCTCGAGATATGTCATGGCTTGGTGGTTGGTTGATTTGATGGTGCATGATCAAACCCTAATGTATGGAATGTGCACATTAATGACCTCTGGGGGTATATTTATATTTATATGTTTATATACATAAGAAGACAAATATATAAAAATGCATGGATCATGGCCATATAAATTTATATGGACCTCATTGCTTGTGGTGCAATAGACACCACCCAGCATTCAACTCAAAATCAGCCAACGCTATGTACGTGTTATATAATATAGTTGTGTGACGTAGAATATATAATATATAAACTGTTGTGCTTGCTAATGAATGAATGTCAACTTACACTATTACGAAACGTCCAATTCAAAAATTAAATTATAATAAATGAAGTAGCACATCAAAATTATATATCGACTTTTCGTATCATAATTTCCTCTTAATTATATCTCAACTCTTTCTCACACATACAAATACACAATGCACACAACAAGTAAGATCAATTGGGCAGGGAGAAGGGTGGGTGTGGAGTGGAGTGAAGTGGGGTGGAGTGGGGGGGTGGGGTGGGGTGGCGTGGCGTGGCGTGGCGTGGCGTGGCGTGGGAGTCTATTTATCTAGCTACATGACCATGCACACGTTAAGAATCAATGTGTTTGTTATGTGCATTTATACATATAGATGTGTACTTGTGGGCAAAACTTTTAGGGGAATGATGATAGTGAAATTTTATCTCTCACGTGGATAGCAATATGTGGAGTTTAACTTTACTATGTCATAAAGTTGGCAGAAAACCATCAGCCTCCATTTAGGTTTCCTACTAATAATGCACAGGTTATGAATTAATGGATGAATGAACCCGGCTAGCTCACTAAACTTTATAAAGGAAACAACCCCATGAACTAGACTTGATCAATGGTCCCCAATGATAATATATGGAAATCTTAGGTTAAGTTTGTATGGAATGAAGAATGCAATGATAATTTATTTTATTTTATTTTAATTGAAATAAATTATTTTATATGTTTGTGCTCACCCAAGTAACTATCTAACTTTTAGGTTGATAGCTAGGGTTCCTAGCTGTGTACCCTATCTAGCAAGCTAAACATAACACAAAACACTTACTACTAATTGATCAAAAGCACAAGAAAAAAAATTAAGATTAAGAGAAATATATAATGGCAATGGCATGAAATGTAATATCGATAATGCTTTAATTACACCATCCACAATCTGTTTGTCACTTTAAAAGTCATGATTTTGGTACGAACTTAAACATTTAGGATAATACATTTAATTTAGAGATTACAATATTATAACTGTAGATTATATATTGACGAAATATATAGAGAAACGGATATAAAAGTGTTCCATTAATATAAAGACAAGTGATTTTAAATTCTAAGACGAATAGAGTATTTACATTATTATAGTTTTGTGATTTTATATTTTAAGACTAATAGATATCAAATGGGGAAAGGGTTTTGTTTATTTGGTGATAAATCTATTATATATACTAAATAATAGTTTTTAACACAATATTTTGAAATCTGTCTTTCTAAAAATTTGACATCTGTCCTCCTAAACATCCAACATCTGTCCATCATAATTAAAACTCTTTACTGTCCTTTACAACAATAACCTTCAATCCTAGCTCAATCGAATAACATTCCCAACAGTTGTTTTCTAAAAAAAATCACTTGAATCCCTAAATATTTGGAATCCCTAGCTCATATCCTTCAATCGGCGCAATCTGTCCTCCTAAACATTCAACAGCTGTCCATCATAATTAAAACTCTTTACTGTCCTTTACAACAATAACCTTCAATCCTAGCTCAATCGAATAACCTTCTCAACAGTTGTTTTCTAAAAAAAATCTCTGGAATCCCTAGATATCTGGAATCCCTAGCTCATATCCTTCAATTGGCGCAATCGATGGACACTTTGGCTCATACATTTTATCACCGGCTGCTAATAATCTTCGTTGTTCTCCCGTTTATCCAAAACCCACGCCGCCAGTCTCGTGCAGCGTATTGTGGTACTGGTAGACTGGCAGATTGTTTCATGATTATTCTCTACCATTCCGTGTATTGTGGCTTTTTTGTTGGTGATGTCTAATGTTTTCATTCAAAACACTATGTTGAGCTAGACTCGTGATAATCCAAAACAGTGTTTATATTATCATATCATCCTTTTTAAATTTAAATATGATAAATCTAAACAATGTTTAGATTTATATCATCTATTATAATATTATCCTTTTTATTTTAATTATGATATTATCTTTTGATATTATGGCTATAAATACCAACTCAATACACAACATCTCATGCCACAAACATTCAACTACTAAACATGACGACTAAGTGCGACTTTGTTGATGACATCAGCCCTGTCAAAGAGACGTGGAAGATTAAAGTCAGGATAATTCGACTTTGGAATATGCCAAGCTTCAACAAATCAGACTACATAAACAATATCGAGATGGTATTGTTGGATGAAAAGGTAAAATATATAAATCTATTATATATTAAAATATATACAAACACATACTTAACATTTGCATAATATACTTTTATAGGCACCAAAATACAAGCGAGTATCAAAAGGTCTCTTTTTACAAAATTTCAAACATCTGGTCGAGGAACAAAAAGTCTTTATAATCACCAATTTCGTTGTTAGTGTAAGCGGTGGTTCTTTCAAAGCTACTCAACATCCATACAAAATTAATTTTTGTATTCCACCTCATCATGAGAGTTAGATGATGCTCCCATTCATACATATGGATTTCAATTCACCCATACGACCAAATACTATCATCGCTTCGGTTGATGACTCATACTTAGTTGGTATGCTTAACCATAACCACAGAGGTTTTACATCCCGATATTTTTAATTACTTACATAATTTGTTTCATATAAAGCAGATGTTATTGGACAAGTTCTTTGCGATGGGGAGTGTAGAAATCAAGACAAACAATGCTAAACAATGCAAGAGAGTTAATGTTGAATTAAGCGATAATAGGTAAATTTTTTATTGTACACATACTTTTTTTATTAACAACTATAATCATTTAAATTAAACTTACATTGTATTTTTCAAAATAAATATAATGTGTTGAAATTTTGCACCTTGTGGGATGACTTTGCAAACCAAATTTGTTCCTTTGTTGAGACAGAAAATCAAACAAACATTATAATTATTTTACAATTTGCAAAAATCAAGATCCGGAAAGGTACTAATACGTGTTTGTATGAAAAAATATCTAATACGTGTTTATATGTTTATTAACTATGCAACATTTTCCATTACATAGGTACACCAAACTTTGTCCAACTCAATGTTCGGGATTCGAGACTTCTTATAAATGCGAGATATCCCCGAGGTTGTTAGTTTTAAAAATAGGTAAACTATTTTCTGTTTTGAACCCCTTATTAAAATCTATTATTACTACAAATTAATTTTCCCAATCACTGTTGTCTATCAATATTTGTGATGCCAATTCTGGAAAATCTACAATATCTCATTTATCCAGCCACAGCGCCTTATCTATTACAGATGAATTCCTTCAAATCTGTGATAAGAAAACTCTTGAAGATATACGGGATGCAACGGAGGTAAAACAGTTTTAAAAACACCATACTTCTTGCGCAACATTAACTAATATTCTGTTGCTCATTTTGACACTCCAGGAATCATCATGTGTGGTACTTGCTACTATTCTATGTATAGAAACCGAATATAATTGGTTTTATAATTCCTGCAAAAAATGCCGGAAAAAAGTAAAACCAAACAGCGAAAAATATTGGTGTGATAAATGTTTTGACCATGTTAATTCTGTAACACCGAGGTATTGTGATACAATATTTTGTTATACTTTATACTTTATTCAATTTTGTAATATTATCAAACTTTGAAAATATAACTTTTAATTGTAGATTTAAAGTACAAGTTAAAGTAATGGATGATACGTCCAGTGCATCTTTTGTTCTATTTGATCGTGAAGCACAACAAGTCATAGGAAAGCCAGCTTATGAATTGAGGGAACAATTGATTAAGGTAAAATTAAAAAACTCTGCACTTAACCTGTTTGTTAACCTTGTGCACTTAACTGTTGTTAATTCAATTATTTTAAATGCGTTAGGATAGAGACTCTGATTGTTTTTCGGATGCACTCAATATATTGTTGCAAAAGAGGTTCCTTTTCAAAATACAGATATCATCTTACAATTTGAAGGCAAATTATGTGACATACACAGTTGCTAGGATGACTAACGATGAAAAAATAATTGAATCCTACACGAGTATATGTGATGAGCCTCAGGTAATATCACTTGGTTTATGTTTATTCCTACAATAAATTTGTTCATACATATGATAAAATGGTTGATTCTATTATTACAGTCTATACAGGGTGAGTCAATGCTCGATGTTGTCAACTGTGTCACACCTATAAGCAAAAGGCCTATACATTCAACCAGCGATGATGATGTACAAGAATCTCAGACAACTGATGTTGAAATATCAACCAACAAAATGCAAAAAAAGATCAAAATCGAGAAAGATGACAACTTCAATGCTTCAAATTAATTTCATTCATTCATGATCTCATTTTAACTATTAGTAACTTCTAAATTTTGGATTTGAATTGTTTGGATTAAATTTAATTTATTATCTCATTTTATTTGGATTATACAAGAATCTCAGACAACTGATGTTAAAATGTCAACCAACAAAATGCAAACAAAGATCAAAATCGAGAAAGATGACAACTTCAGTGCTTCAAATTAATTTCATTCATTCATTATCTCATTTTAACTATTAGTAACTTCTAAATTTTGGATTTGGATTGTTTGGATTAAATTTAATTCATTATCTCATTTCATTTGGATTTTTTGGATTAACTCATGGAATTTCCTTATAAATGTTCTGTGTGACATGTATGTTATTTGTATAATACCTATTTAGTCTTGCTATAATAGAGGCAATAAAGGATGTTTGTGACAGAAATGAAAGTAAAAGTGAATAAGCATCAGGTATGTTGGAAAACTTTGGTGCAATAAGCAGGTGCAATAAGTCATTTTTGCAAGCTTGATAAGGGTCCCTCATTCCCCTCACCGAAGGAAATCTTTGATAACCCTTCTAACGTTCAGGTTCCAACTGTTTAATCGTATTGATGTGCAATGTCATGCAAAGGCTCGAATTAATGCAGGTGTCAACTTCTACATTATGGGTTGAGACCCTGCTGGCATGAGACATCCAGTGGAGAAAATATATTTATATGATGTTGACCATGGGAAGAAGGTTTTTAGCATGGCTCCTGGGATAGAGCATCTAAACATCCTCCCTTTCAAGGTATGCAAACCACCCTTGCTGATTAGCTCTATGACTTCTATTAGGTTTTGGATGAAATACCATGTGTATTTATTAGTTGACAACAACTGCAGGTGGCAGCATATGACAAAACTCAGAGTAAAATGGCATTCTTTGATCCATCCAGAGCACAAGATTTTCTCTTTATCTCGCGCACACTTGCAAAGAGCATGGATAACCACCCAAATGGATTTATGTGTCCTGGTGGTTGGCAAGTCTTGGTGGATTACTACGATAGATTGGTTCCTATTGAAAATGGTAAAGTTTCCGAACCTGTTCTAGCATGAAGGAATGAAATTTGAGAAAACGTATTGTGATGTATGTCTGGGAGAAACCTTACAAACTCCAAAATTGCTTAGATTTGGTGAACAAATTTCTAACCAGATCTTTAATAAATTATGTGAGGCACTGTAATAAGAGCAATCTGTAAAATATTTCGAAGGCTATTGTAGATACACCGCCATATACACCGTCAAAAATCAGTCCAGATTTAGCTAAACGGATCGAATGACTAAATCCTTTGAAGCATCAGGTACGAATGTTTAATGCCCTATGTTTTGCTTTATATCTGTGTTGAAGCCATTATTGATATTAATACGGCTTATTATATACAGTTACCTGCTGTTGACTCCTCTCCAAATACTAAACCTAGACATGGAGGAATACGGCCGTCTGTTCCTACAAGATACAACACTGAATACAGACTTCCTACAAAACCAATATTAAAAACACCTCCTACTCTGGCTAGACGACCATCATTTACAGATCAGAGGAAATAAACGGGGTTTGATACTCAAGGTTTAGTCAGCAATAATATGAAGCTTGGCACATGCAATACAACTGAATCATCAAAAGGAGGAACCATGATACAGGCGTAGAAATGACTGTTGCTTTGAAGAGTTGTTATTCTATTTATATATAATAAATAGCATATTTGATATTCAATGCAGAACTGCTTTGTATAATTAACAGAACAAAAAATTGTGTTCATGACATGAGGTTAATGTTAATGCTCATAAGGCTTTCACTCTTAATGTTTGTTCACGATAAATTTAACCATTTTATATTTACAGGATGAAAATATTCAATAATATCCCCATAAAAAAAACTTTTGTTTTTAGTTTATACATGAATATGATACTTTAAGCACTTTTGGTTAAGTTTACGATTTTATACAACATTACTACTGATTAATGTACTAAGAACTATAAAATTTATGAACCAAGTCAAAAACACCATTCTGTAAAACTTACCAAACATTACATTGTCAATTTAGGGCCCCTACTAACAATTCCTAACAAATCATCAAGTTTACGAACTCAAAGTTCTTTAAATTTGTATTATTGGATAGCAAGATATATAATCACTTAACTTCACCCATCAAATGCCCAAAATAACCAAGTTATGAGGCTTTTATAAAAAGCAGAATCAGTTCCAGAGAAACCAAACTTCATGACAACTTTCTTATACATAATTTTATAGAATAAGACACCAAATTAGACTAAATGCAATGATACAATCAATTGTTCATTCCAATTACCAATTATGTTATTCAGAATGCAAACGAGAGAAATTGAACAAACAAAAAAAATGTAGGATTACAAATAGTTCAGTTTCATTATAGAGATAAAGTCAAACTAACAAATGATTGTAGGAACAAATTCTCCACAGTTCAGAGTATTAAACAGAGAGTACCAAACATTTCCAACTATCAAAAGTTTACAAAAATCATAAAACAAAAGTTACATATAGTAAAATTTCATTTCTACATGAAATGAAATGAAATTCTAACCAAGTGTTGCTGATAAATCTGAACAGTTCACTTAGCCATCACGGCTTGCTGAGCCTCTTGCTGCTCCTGAAAGTTGAGAGGCCGCCTAAAGAGCATAATATGGGGCTCTGGTCGATGAAATGCATAGTGAACCCAACCTCTACTCTGCTGAACTCCAAGTGCATGTCATTCATTCTACTTAAACAGCATAAAACAAAAATTCACAACTCTAAGCATCAATAAGGATATCCAAATAATTCAAAATATTATTATTTAAAAGTCTAATAATATTTTTGATTTTAAAATAAAATTTTATATAAATTGTTAATTAAAAAAATTATATTAAATTAGTTATAATTAGCAAAAATATTTTCAAGTCAAAGGAACCAATATTAAAAAAAATGCAAAAGCTCTTATACTAATATCATTAAACTAAGACAACCGTTTTTTATTATATAGTTACTTGACCCAGCCCAACCCAGTAATATTAATAATTACAACTTTAAAAGTCATACCAGAATTGGATTTTACAATTAGTTGATGTATTATCACTACCCTCTGGTACGAACTGAAAGTAGTATGCACACAAGCCAATCATGTTTGATGATAAAGCATATACTTTGTAACAATCTTATTCATTTATTAATAAAAAGTATTATTTATTAAAGGCTTTTAATTATCTACATGATCTTTGTTTTATAATATGTGATAAACCCATAGTTTTAATAACGCTTTTAGAATAATGATGATGATCATTATAATGAGATCTAAATTCTTAGAAAGCTTAAAACTAAAATAGTTTCCAATCGTTGGATTACTAAATTAGGGATTAGTGAATCCGGATAGATTGGTACATACGCTGCTTGCTTTCGTTGGATGAAGATGATTGATCTCATGATCATTTGTGTGGAGACACTAAAGCAAGTATGTAGGTGCTTATTAGAGAATAAGTTCATCGAACGTGGCTCATAAGGAATACCTAATGGAGTTTTACTTGCTCGTCAATAGGAATTCTGTAGTGATAGTTATCAAGTGATCCTTGGACTTGAGATCATCATAAGATCTTGTGTATGATGAGTTATACTTTAACTTATTCCTTAAGACCCTTAGGGTATATCAAAGGGTATCTTTGGGTATAATAAGTTATACATGGAGATAATGTATGATCAATAAAGAATCTACCACTTCTAGTAAAAGAAGAGAAATGTCATATGTGATTCGATAAATGACAACTCAAGAGTCCTTGGTTAAGATGTAATGAAATTAGAAAGAAGTTTCTAATTTGCATTATTTGGAGTTGTGCATTTAAGAGTCGAAATACATATAATTAAATAAAATAAGACTTGACGGTAATTCCATGCCTTATATTTAATTGGGACATCAGTATGGTGGAAGGATTGAATCAGTACAGTAACTATTTACCCAAGGTTCTTTTTATGATTAATGTTGAAATCTATATTATCCGGAAAGTCGTTGATCATTTGGGAGGCTTATCCCTATTGTAGAATAAATATTATTTATTTAAATAAATTAATAGTTTAATTTATTTATTTAAATAAGATTAGAATTATTTTAATTGATTTATTCACAACCTGGTTTAATATAGAGAACCTAAAGGGTCACACCATAAAAAAAAAAATAATTATTTAAGAAGTTAATGGCATAATCGTAATATATATGTTAGTTATATTTAATTTAATCTATGGTGATAGAATAAATTAAATAGCTTAATATTTATTATTTAATATTTTAGAAATATTAAATATAAATTAATAAAAGCGATCTTATTAATATTATTACAATTATTATTATTTTAATTTCTAAAAGAGTTTAGGAATTAATTTAATATAAGTACTCTCATTTATTCCTAATAGATTAGGAGGAAAAATTAGTTAAAGGAGTTTAATTAATTATCCCTAATAAGATTGGGTGGAGCCCATTTAATTAAAGAGTTTAATTAAATAAATAATAATTTATTTAATTAAATAGGTTACCCGATATTTTTAAGGTGAGTCTTATATCGGATATCAATATACGTAATTCCAATAGTTGGGAGAAAGACACTTTTTTCTATGAGAGATAAAAACTAGGGTTTTGCCAAACACCCATCTTCTTGGATCTTTCTTCTTCCTTGGTGGATCACCTCAGAGGCCAAAAACATAGGTTCTTAACGTTGATCAAAGGAAAGAACCAAACCCGGTGGATTCAAGTTGACGCTAAAAGGATTTGAGGTGAACTTGACCGAGGAAAGCTCGAATCTTCAAGGGTATGATTCTTGTTCTTCATATCTTTTCGTTTAATTAATAATTGTGCATAAAGGGTGATCCGGGTATATAGTTTATAAAATTTTAAAACTCCACGCTTCAAGCATTATTTCAGGATTTAATTTAATCAAGGCTTTTTATGAATATTACAAACCCAACAGTGGTATCAGAGCCAAACCTTTATGCGAATTATTAATTGTTTGAATTTAATATGTAGATTGATATGTGTTTAGAACAATTTAATTGGGCATAATTTTGTTATATAATTTTTTTTTAAAAAATGCCAATTCGCGAACTAAATATTTTTTTCCCGTTGCGTCTAAAAACTGCTCCTGTAATTATATGCATCAGATGCAAGATTAGTTTATTTTGATCATACGGATTCACGTGTATACTGCCACGTTAATTGGTATCCCTTGAATCATGTGCCACCTTGTAATGGTGCTGAACCAAATGAAATTTGTTACTGGATTCAAGTTTTAATAATCATGGTATAGTTAATATTATATATATATAATAGTTATATATATATATATATAAAATAATATATATATATATATATATATATATATATATTATATTTTATTTTAAAATAAAAGTTTATTTTATTTTTAAAATAAAAGTTTATTTTAATCTTAAAATTGGATTCCATGATAACTAATTAGAGTTGGAATTAGAATCCATGATAACTAATTGGAGTTGAAATTGGATTCTATGTTTCCTTAAAAAAAAGAGTTTATTTAGATATGAAATAAAATTTTATATTATTCAAAATAAAAGAGTTTATTTGTGAATAGGAAAAAGAATGGGTCTTTTTCTTAAATAAAAGAGTTTATTTAGATATGAAATAAGATTTCATATTATTCAAAATAAAGGAGTTTATTTGTGAATAGTGAAAGAGAATCCTGTGTTTCCTTTAATAAAGGAGTTTTTTTTACGTGGAATTCGATTCCATAATTAATTAAAATAAAGGAGTTTATTTTGATTAAAGATTTTGAATTAAAATAAAATAGTTTATTTTATTCAAAATTGGATAAATTAAAATAAAATAGTTTTATTTTGATTTAAATTTGGATTAAAATAAAGGAGTTTATTTTGATTCAAAATTAGATTTTATACTAACTAAATTTGCCCATTAAATGATATCAATATATATATTGAATGTTTATTATTCATGAGATCAATATTATTTACTGATGTATATGGTGATGTGTATGATAATAAATGGAATTGATTATGGACTATTGACCAATGTGATTGGATTTTATTTTAGTTGGATGCATGAATGTATGAGTTTTATTAAATGGGGTCTGTGTACCTCGTCTTCTCTAATTTTTTCTTAATGTAAACTCTATCTCCCTCCTATGTACTTCCCTTGACTATTGATCAAGGTTTCTATTTATTTTAAATAGTTTTGTAATAGGAATAGCTAGAATTAATTTTGAAGAATTGGAGATCAAGGAGCAAGGAGCGCTTGAAGACCCGTTTGTAATGGAGCCCGGGTTTAAATGTAATAGTTATATTTAAATATTAATTCTTGCACCCCTAGGGTTTGACCTTTTGGTTCACTTGGTGGCTCTAGTGAACCAAACTAGAATAAAAGTCCATAATCAATCCAGGTAGAATATTGTATTCTATATGTGTATGCTTATACTATATATATTATATATTATGCAAACATGCTTCGCATGTTTATTAATATGACGCGTATTTTATATATATATATATATATATATATATATATATATGCATGCACGCTAAACAAGATGAGACAAATTAATAGCAAACCCCTCATTTTTATATTAAGTCCTAAGCGTTCAAAGATATTTGGAATATCGAACGTCGCCTTCTAGCATGATAAAATTAATAGAGTATTAAATATTTAATATGAGTTTGTTGTGTCACAATAAGGCAAGTATTAAGTATTTAAGATGTTAATTTATCACATTTGATGCTCATAAAGAAAATTGAACAGTATTGTTTTGTTGTGTCACCACAAGGACAATATTTTTCTTTTTTGAATATATGGAGTGCTAGGTTGGACTTAACTTGGGATAATTTTGATTCGGATGTGCCACCACTTGATCAAAATAATCTAAGAGGCAAAATACAAGGAGTTGCATAGTTGATGTAATTGACAAGAGTTGTCTACCTATTTATTTATATATAGTTTGTTGTGTCACCACAAGGCTATATATACATTTGAAATGGGATCCTTATTCTCACTAGCAAATCTTTAATTAGATTTTGCGAACTATATAATTGAGGGTAATATAGTTTGAAAGAAAATAGTGGGAGATACCAATTTAAAACAAGACCTAATTTATTTTGGTAATTAATAAAAGAATGTATGCTAAAATGTTGTTAATTACAAATTTATTTACGTAATTTTACAATGTCTAAATTACTATCACTTCGAAGCATATTAGATGCTATTTAATCGAACCAAATTAAACTGATTTGGTTAAGGAATTTGAGAATAGTTCTCATGGTGAAAAGCTATCTTATGTCCTTAATACGCTTATCCTCGCGATGGTTGCGCATAATGCCTCCGAGGAAGAGATTGTTACTTTTAGAAAGTGATAAGATGATGCACGATCACTCGATGCATCATGCTCGCATCCATGAGTAACGAGCTTCAGCGTCAGCATGAAACTATGGATACTCTTACTATATTTCTGCACATCAAGTAATTGATGGTGAGGAAAGTAGGACTGAAAGATATCAGATATCTAAGGAGCTCTTCCGATCTAGAATGACCAAAGGCACTACAGTGCAGACACATATCCTAAACATGATCAATTTGATTGAACAATAAGGACAACAGGTTTTGTCATGGATGGAGAGTTGAGCCAAGATTTGATCTTGTATTCACTCTCGGACTCCTTTCACAATTGTTGTGAATTTTTCATATGAACAAGCTAGATATCAGCCTCGCTGATTTGCTTAACATGTTGAAAAATATTGAGAGTCACTTTTCAACCAAGAAAGACCGAGTCTTACTGGTAGGGGCCAAAAGATCTTCTGAAAAGAAGAACGATTCTAAGAAGGTAAATAGAAAAAGCAAAAACAAAGGATAATAAGAACAAAACTGATACGGATAGCAAAGGAGTTTGCTTCCACTGTAATAAGTCTGGACACTGGAAAGAAACTACGAGAAAAATCTTGCAGAGGTTAACCAAATAAGCTTAGTAAAGTTTCGGTTACAAATACAAATTTATTCATGATTTAAAATAATTTTTTCTTTAAGTCAATGTTCTACTTGGGTATTGGATATCGACTTTGGTTATCATAAATATAGGTTTATGAAGGGACCAAACAGTAAGTAGAAAGCTAAACAAAGATAAGTAATCCTGTGTGTGGGAAATGAAGCAAAGGTTCTTTGCATTAGCCATAGAAACTTATAGTTTAAAGTTGCTGCTACTGAGCAAGTCTATTAAGTCAATAATTTGTTATTGTATTTCAGTTCTCGTTAGAAACGTTATTTCCATTTTATTGTTGGACAATGAAATCTTTGGTATTATATTTAAGAACAATTGTTGTTCTATTTATAATAATAATGTTTTGTATAGAACTGGAATATTACTTAATGAATTTTGTATGCTTGACTTATGTGAAAATAATTTTGCAAATTGAACAAACTAGTATAAGAAAAGGAGATGATCATTCAAAGAGTTGAATGTGTATATTTGATGAAATACAAGTGTGAATTATTTGAAAAGTTCAAAGAATTCAAAAGTGAAATAAATTGGCAAAGTATTAGGATTCTTTAATCGAATCAAGGAATGAATACTTGTGCAATAAGTTTCTAGATCATCTCAAATGGTTTTCTCACAATGGACGTCTTCTGATACGTAATAATTGATTGATGTATCTGAAGGAAAAATCATACCTTGTTGGACATGGTACAACCCATAATGATTTTACCGACATTCTAGTATCCTTCTAGGATCATGTCCTAGAAATGGCTGCATATCTACGAAATGGTAACATCAAAATCCATTTCAAGACTCCATAAAAGTTATGGATGTGGAGGATTCCTAATCTTAAGTATGTTAAGATAAGGGGTTGTCCAACTTATGTGAAAAAGTTTCAAAGGATAAGTTTGGGACAAGATTTGACAAGTACAGATTTGTGGGACATCCTAAAGTAAGTTTAGGGCATATGTTCTATAATCCTACTTAACAAAAAATGTTTGTTACGAAACACACTACCTTCTAAGATAAAGGTGTTTATCATTAAAGGAGCTAGTGGGAGGATAATCTTGAAGAGTTCAAGAACCACAAAACACTATAAGTCAAATAAGAAGAACCTGTAGATAAACCTATTGTACCACAACCGAATCGTAAATCTAGAATAGTACCGAAGATACCTAGGAGGTATGGATTCATCATAGATGATGAAGATGAGGTACACATCATAGAAAATGATGATCCAGTTACATACGATGTGGTAAGAGTTGTAGACACTCAGAGAAATGGATTGAAGCAAGCTTCTCAAATATGGAACATTCATTTTGATGAGACAATCAAAAGAGTTTGATTTTATCAAAAACAAGAATGAACCTAGTGTGTACAAAAGGGTCTGTGGGAGCGTCGTGACATTCCTAGTATTATATGTTGATATACTACGGATAAGGAATGACATACCAATGCTATAATCAGTAAAGATAAAGTTGTCTAAACATTCCTCCATGAATGATTTGGGAAGAGTATCGTAATTGGGGATACAAATTTATATAGATAGATTTAAAAGGATGCTCGACTTAACCCAAGAAACGTATATTCATTTGATGCTAAAGTCGTTTAGCATGGCAAACTCCGAGAAATGTCTCATGTTGATGAGCCATGGAGTGTATATCTCTTAATAGTCCCCATAGACTCATAAAAGAGAGATCGCATGAGTAACTATCATGTATGCAATGAAATTTATGAGACCTGATGTTGATCGATCATATTCTGGAGAAGATCACTGTAAGATAGTGAAAAATATCTTAAAGTACTTAACTGACACTAAGGATGCGATTATATTTATGGTGGGTCTGAATTAAAACTAGAGGGCTTAACAAACTCAAGTTTTTCAGACAGACCAACACGACAGAAAATCCACTTTAAGGTAAAGCGTTACCTTGAACGGTGGTGCAGTGAAATTGGAAAGGTTCCAAACAGCAAAGAGTTGTTGGTTTAGTGATAAAGACAAAGTATATAGCTATAAATGAAGCTGCAAGTTGATTGTTTGGATGAAAAGTTCATTCTGTAACTAGAATAGTACCTAAGTCTCATCTTGGATCTAAACATGTGTTGTGACACTTTCATTTGATTATAGGAATCATTAAAAGATGGGAAATCACTATAGAGATAGTGGACTCTCAAGAACAACATTACATATCCATTAACTAAAGCTTATCGAACAGCAGGATAATCGTCACTTAGAGAAGAAGAGTATGAGATACCATGACGATTGGCTTTAGTGCAAGTGGGAGATTGAAAGTAGTATGCACACAAGCCAATCATGTTTGATGATAAAGCATATACTTTGTAACAATCTTATTCATTTATTAATAAAAAGTATTATTTATTAAAGGCTTTTAATTATCTACATGATGTTTGTTTTTATAATATGTGATAAACCCATAGTTTTAAGCAATGCTTTTAGAATAATGATGATGATCATTCTAATGAGATCTAAATTCTTGGAAAGCTTAAAACTAAAATAGTTCCCAATCGTTGGATTACTAAATTGGGGATTAGTGAATCCGGATAGATTGGTACATACGTTGCTTGCTTTCATTGGATGAGGATGATTGATCTCATGATCATTTGTGTGGAGACACTAAAGCAAGTATGTAGGTGCTTATTAGAGAATAAGTTCATCGAACGTGGCTCGCTAAGGAATACCTAATGGAGTTTTACTTATTCATCAATAGGAATTTCAGTAGTGATAGTAGTACAAGTGATCCTTGGACTTGAGATCATCATAGTATCTTGTGTATGATGAGTTATACTTTGACTTATTCCTTAAGACCCTTAGGGTATATCAAAGGTATGCTTGGGTATAATAAGTTGTACGTGGAGATAATTTATGATCAATAAAGAATCTACCACTTCTAAGTAAAAGAAGAGAAATGTCCTATGTGATTCGATAAATGACAACTCAAGAGTCCTTGGCGAGGCGTAATGAAATTAGAAAGAAGTTTCTAATTTGCATTATTTGGAGTTGTGCATTTAAGAGTCAAAATACATATAATTAAATAAAATAAGACTTGACAGTAATTCCATGTCTTATATTTAATTGGGACATTGTATGGTGGAAGGATTGAATTGTGCAGTAACTATTTACTCCAAGGTTCTTTTATGATTAATGTTGAAATCTATATTATCCGGAAAGTCATTTGATCATTAGGGAGGCTTATCCCTATTGTAGAATAAATATTATTTATTTAAATAAATTAATATTTTAATTTATTTATTTAAATAAGATTAGAATTGTTCTAATTGATTTATTCACAACCGGGTTTAATATGGAGAACCTAAAGGGTCACACCATAAAAGGAAAAATAATTATTTAAGAAGTTAATGGCATAATCGTAATAATATATTAGTATATATTTAATTTAATCTATGGTGATAGAATAAATTAAATAGCTTAATATTTATTATTTAATATTTTAGAAATATTAAATATAAATTAATAAGAGCAGAGTCTTATTAATATTATTACAATTATTATTATTTTAATTTCTAAAAGAGTTTAGGAATTAATTTAATATAAGTACTCTCATTTATTCCTAATAGGATTAGGAGGAAAAATTAGTTAAAGGAGTTTAATTAATTATCCCTAATAAGATTAGGAGCCCATTTAATTAAAAGAGTTTAATTAAATAAATAAAACCTTATTTAATTAAATAGGGTTACCGATATCTTTTAAGGTGAGTCTTATATCATATATCAATATACGTAATTCCAATAGTTTGGGAGAGTACGCTCTTTTTCTATGAGAGATAGAAAAACTAGGGTTTTGCCAAACACCCATCTTCTTGGATCTTTCTTCTTCCTTGGTGGATCACCTCTAGAGGCCAAACACTTGGGTGGCTAACTTTGATCAAAGGAAGGAACCAAACCCGGTGGATTCAAGTTGAACGCGAAAAGGATTTGAGGTGAACTTGTACCTGAGGAAGCTCGAATCTTCAAGGGTATGATTCTTGTTCTTCATATCTTTTCGTTTAATTAATAATTGTGCATAAAGGGTGATCCGGGTATATGGTTTGTAAAATTTTAAAACTCCACGTTTCCGCATTATTTGTGCAATTTAATTGCGCTTATGAATATTACAAACCCAACACGAACTCCATTCTAATACACTCACTCATATCAAAGTTCGAATTTCAAAGAGTGGAATTGGAGATATTTTATTGAACTCGATGAACTCTATAATCCGTTCGGAAGATTGATAGGTACATGTGAAAATGGTAGATCGGTACAAAGTTGTATCAACAGTCCCAATGGTTTAATAAGAAGGAAGCGTAATCTAGGGCTTTCCAAGGACACCACCACCACCAAATTTTTTCAGGTTTGAATATCTTTGTTAATTAATTTAAATTTCAAAAAGTGGAGTTGCTACTCAGTGACTCTTTATTTTAAGAGTGCCCATTAATTAGTTCAGTTGTTACTTTTTTTGGTAGAAGAAAAATTATTAGATGAAATACAGAAGTCACTCTATAACAAACCTTAGCAATTTCTCGAGCAGTATTTCAAATGTATCGCGTTGATTCAAGCCTAAGCGTATTAACATTTTGCAAACATGCCAACAGATAACCAGCCTTTTCCCCCAGAGCATGCATAAACAGGAAGGACCACACATAGCCAATGGATTTTTAAAGTGCAGTGGTTGCATTATTAGTTTGTTTTTGAATCAAACAGACAGACTCAGTACTTAATTGAAATGTGTGACAAATCCATAATGGTCTGATGGTGGGAATAATCTTGAATTTTAGTTTAAAATTTAGAATATTGTCAAAGAAAGTATCAAAATTGCTAACAACATGATTTAAAGATATTTTTCGGACATATTTAAGATAGTGAATATTTGACTGGGATATACTTTACACTTGTGTATATTACATCAACACAATCCCTACATGAAAACAATGAGCTTAGATTTTAACTTTTGATGAACTCTTAAGAATCTGAATCATACATCAATCTTGTGATGCCAAGTTTGAATATAATCAAATGTTACACTTTGAATGTTTTGTGTATAATTTGGTTAGTTGATTTGGTGGAATTGTCGGGAATTGCATCACAAAATCGGTTAAAAGCTCTGGGTTAAAAGAGTTGTTTCATACTCCAAGGGATTGTACCGATACAGAATCTAAGCGTTGACATTTTGCAATAAATAAAATATCATTTTGTTCCTTATTTTCTGAGGTTTTGAATATTAGCACAATTACATTACTAAAATCATTTAACGTTTTTACTCTATTTCATTACCTTTTGCAATAAATCATGTGGATTCATGAAGACTCCGTTCATTTTTCGTTAAAATAACTATGATTTTGAGTCGAAATGAATTCGGAATCTTCATACCTGTTTCTTAATATTTCAGATAATATCCATTAGTATTTAATTTTTAATATAGTTGTTGTTTGTCGTTTAACCATTACGTACTTCAGCTTTACGCAATTGAAATAGAGTATTCTTTAATATATTTAATAGATTTTAACCTATTCTATCTTATCATTATTTCACTGAAAAATTTTCTTTTGTATTTCTAGGATTTCTTTGAATCCTCTCTAGCACATATACGTTAAAGTTGACTTTATGAGAATGTATGAAGATCAACATTCCGCAATTTTTGAAATATCCACAGTAATTTATTTTAATTATTTTGTACTTATAGCCAGCTGAATATGAGAAATATCTGAACTTAAAAACCTTTATGATGTAACTGCTATCAAGCATGATGATGGAATTGCATTCTTATATAGTTAGATAACATGACCGATATGATTATGGTGATGTGAAATTTATTCTCTATGCATATTTGTTCTAATCTGATGATTATCGGTTATATATGATTGCCATCCTAGATTTTATATATTTCTTCCGTATCCATTCACGTTCACAGTGAGAGCCATCTCTCAAAAGTACATCTTTCAGTAACTCCATGTTTCAGATAATATGAATTAATATTTAATCTTTAATATTAGATTTTTTTTTAAAATATGTTGTGTAATAATTACAGCTTTGGATCCTATATTCTTGTATGTAGATTACAAGATTGAAGAGCATATTTCAAAAAAGAATTCAAAAAATTGGGGAAATCAAGCTTAAGACATACATGTCAGAAAGCAAGGAAAAACATGATTTTAATATCAACCATTGGAGTGGAACTCAGTCAAGGATGCGTAGAAGGATGAAAATGCTGGAAAAACGACAAAAAAAACTGCAACGTATACTTTCTAATTAGTTAATCTTTAAGTAAGTGTATAAAAATATTTTTTACGGCCAAACTATCCTATGCATACTGATTGTGTTTCCTATTTCATGTTAGAATCCAACAACAAAATGAGCACAAGTACTACATCTGTGAGAGCAAACAAAACTTCCAGAATGCATCTAAGTGACATTTCAAATGGTAATTATTTCATTAAATCTTTGTATTTATTTTACGTTCAATATAATTGCTTATCCTAATATCATATTAATTTTTTTTGTAGTTTGTACAAATCTCAATTCAGCTTTCGATGAAGTTGCTGGTAGTCGTACTGATTCAATACCAAATATACATTTACAAACAACAAAGCATTGTTAACATATAATTCAACAATATTGTGTTCATCCAGTAACTAATGATGGTATTTATATATTCAATTTCTTTATGTTTGAGCTTTGAAATTCAAATTAATTTCATGAAATCTAATTTTTTTTAATCATGACACACAAGTTATTCAAGGAAAGGAAAACACTCCGGTTAGCAAAGACAAATGCGTTCATCTTTCGGATAATGATATTTAATTTTCACATTTTAATTTTCTTTGCTTTAATAAATTGAAAATGTTATAATAATTCAACAAATGTGGGATGTCAGATTTATATATGTTCGTGTATTTGTTATGATATTCTAGCTAGGTACCTATCCAATGAACCTTTCTACTATTTCTACTTTATTGCTCAAATCATCCAATACACCCACTGGAAGAGATTTGCTTAATAGGAAACATAACAAGTCAATAATGTCGATGTCCGACATTTTAAACGGTAATAAACGTCTACTATTTTGCATACTAGATGTGCTAAACTATGATTATTCATCATAACCATAAATTTTTTATTTTGTGCAGTTTGTACAGATCTTAGTACAACCTTTAATGAAGTAGATGTCAATCATACTAAATCATGTTCTACTGAATCGATGCAAACATCAAGGTTTAATCAACAATACCCTCCGCATTCCAACATACATGTTACTCGGAATATGAAGAGAAAAGCATCTCAACCAGAATCGGTACATATTGCGGATCATGTTAATTCCACTATGAATGAACAAGTACTTTATGCCGACACATTTCATAATTCAGGAGTTTCTATTGATCCCCCTGACAATGGTATGATCATATCTTATTATACTAATAAACACCAGGCATATTTAATTTGATAATATTTTAAAAATATTCTTATTTATCTAAAAAAAATATATTAAGCATTAGTATGTTTAAATACTATTTACAAATACTATTTGGTATTTATTTATAAATTGTAAATAGAATTTTTTCCCATTTTTATGGGATTTTTTTTTTTACAATAATTGTTCTTATAATACATTTATTAATAAATTATTATAGTTGAAATGGTTTCTAATGTTCATTTTGTTAATGATGGTATATTTTTCAACTTGATTATCATTTAGCATGATTCATTATGTTTAATGTTTAATTACAATTGTACTTTAATTATGATATATCTACTTAAATTTATTAAATTGAGACTTTGGGACATCGGTGGTTAATCTGGAATGTTCATCATGTAATGCGTTGATGTGGTATCACGAAAGAATAAACAAGAATCAAAAAAGCAAAAATTCAGAATTCTCAATGTGTTGTGCTGGAGGAAAAGTTCAACTGTCTCTGCTGAAAGAACCACCCTATATTCTGAAAGCTCTTCTTAATGGTTCTGATGACAGAAGCAGTCATTTCATTGACAACATTCGTGCATACAATATGATGTTTTCTTTCACATCAATGGGTGGGAAGATTGATTCATCACTTAACAATGGAAAAGGTCCAGCTATTTTTAGATTACATGGCCAAAATTGTCACAAAATTGGAAGTTTGATACCAAATATAGGATCCCCTCCAAAGTTTACTCAACTATACATATATGATACAAAAAATGAAATTACAAATAGAATCGGTGCCCTCGGGTTTGTATTACTCTTTTCTATATAATCTTTAAAATTTAATGATTATTATATAGTACTAACTAAGTTTTCCTTTTGTTATTTTATTAAACAGTTCAGCAAATAATTCTAAAACATTTGAATCATCGATAGTAGCAGATTTAAAAAAGATGCTTGATGATAACAATGTTGTGGCTCAATCATTCAGGATGGCTAGGGATAGATTTGATTATAGAGATTTCAAAGATGTTAAATTGAGGCTTATTGGAAAAAAGAACTGTGATGGACGAAGGTATAATCTTCCTACTGCACCTGAAGTTGCTGGTTTAATTGTTGGTGATATTGGAAGCTCAAATAATGATAGGGATATCATAGTCGAGACTCAGAATGGTTTATTAAAACGAATAAGCGAGTTGCACCCTTCTTACCTTGCAATGCAATACCCGTTGCTTTTCCCATATGGTGAAGATGGATTTAGACATGATATTCTTCTAACTGAAAAATCAAAAGGAAAGAGGGGAAGAGTAAGCATGAGACAATTTTTTGTCTTTAGGATACAAGAAAGGAAAAATGAATCAACAACACTTTTACATTCAAGGAAATTGTTTCAATAATTTTTGGTCGATTCTTACACTATGATTGAGGCAGATAGGTTGTGTTTTATTCGTACTAATCAAAAGAATCTAAGAGTAGATATGTACAAAGGTCTAACTGAAGCTTTGTTGAAAGGAGAAACTGATCCATCATCACGAGGGAAGCGAATTATATTACCTTCTTCATATGTTGGTGGTGCACGATACATGATCCAAAATTATCAAGATGCTATGGTGATTTGTAAGTGGGCTGGATACCCTGACCTTTTTATTACATTCACGTGCAATTCGAAGTGGCAAGAGATACAGAGGTTTTCTCATCAAAGAGGCATTAGACCCGAAGATAGAGCTGACATAATTTGTAGAGTCTTCAAAATAAAACTAGATCAGTTAGTTATAGATTTGAAACACAAACAAGTTTTTGGAAGGGTAAAAGCAGGTATGCTTAATATTACTAATTTTTTATAATTTAATTAGTTCATCAAATTCTATTTTAATTATTTTTTATCTCTTGCAGTTTTGTATACAGTTGAATTCCAAAAACGTGGCTTGCCTCATGCTCATATTCTATTGTTCTTGCATCCAGAAGACAAGTATCCTACTGGTGATGATATTGACAAAATAATTTCAGCGGAAATACCGAATCAAGAAATTAATCCAAAGATATATGAAGTTGTGAAAAACTTCATGATACATGGGTCGTGCGGTGTTTCTAACAAAAATTCGCCATGTATGAAAGATGGCAAATGTTCAAAACACTTTCCTAAAAGATTCAATGATCCAACCACTGTAGATGGTGATGGTTATCCCGTATACAGACGAAGAGATGATGGTAGAACTGTGGAAAAGAATGGAGTTGTACTTGACAATAGGTTTGTTATTCCTTATAATCCACAACTGTTGCTGAAATATCAAGCTCATATTAATGTTGAGTGGTGCAATCAATCGAGGTCAATAAAGTATTTTTTCAAATATATAAACAAAGGTCATGATCGGATCACTGCTGCTTTTTATCAGAATAATGACAATACAAAAGAACATGAAGGCCTAGATGAAATCAAAATGTATTACGATTGTAGATATGTTTCTCCATGTGAGGCAGCCTGGAGAATCTTTGGTTTTGGAATTAATTACAGGGATCCGGCTGTGGAGAGGTTAAGCTTCCATCTTCCAGAAGAGCAGACAGTGGTATTTGAAGATGATGATCCAATTGACTCAGTTTTGAACAAGTGTACAAATAATCAGTCAATGTTCTTATAGTGGATGCAGGCTAACAAGGCTTACCCAGAGGCTAGAGAACTTACCTATGCTCAATTTCCATCAAAATTTGTACGGAATGAGCAAATTGAAAGTGATGGAGTTATAAAGAAGAAAAAATGGTGTCCAAGAAAGCAACGGGAGAATATTTTACGTTCCTCCAGGGAGTGGAGAATTATATTACTTGAGGGTTTTGCTAAACACAGTCAAAGGTGCAATATGTTATGATGATATCAAGACTGTGAGTGGGGTTTTATATCCTTCATTCAAAGAGACATGTTATGCATTAGGTTTATTGGATGATGATAAGGAATATATAGATGGAATATCAGAAGCATCATTTTGGGGTTCAGGTCATTATCTACGGAGTCTTTTTGTGACTTTGCTATTTTCAAATTGTATTTCAAGGCCTGAAGTAGTTTGGGAAAAGATATGGAATATTCTTGCAGAAGACATTCTTCATAAACAAAAAAATATTCTGCAATATAAAGGTATGTTTAGCAATACTATAAAAACATTCTTATTTTTTTAGGCAAACTTTCATTACACAAGATATATAAACTAAATCTTCCTCTTTTATTGCGTTTTGTTTTGAATTTCATAAATAATATTATTTTTCATTGCGTTTTATTTTGAATAACACAAGATAGATAAGCTTGAACCAATATTATATTTCATAATATTTTTGTACATTTGCTTTATAATATATATTCTTCATTATGTTAGCTTTTTAGTTTTTCTTGACAAATTTTAAAACAATAATTTTCTATATTGATAGTAAATTATATTAATTGGTGGATTCATTGTTTAATAATGATTTTTTTCTCAAAAAATATAGTGGATCCTATGCTTAAATAAACATAAACTTAAAAAAGAAAAACCATACTATTCATTTGATACACCCATGATATAGTAGGGCTTTACTCCAACCAATATCCATGATATCAGTTACCTTTACCTAAATTATCACCTAATACCATCCATATGGGTAGTTATAGGTGGAGTTGTACATGTTTATATTATAATTAATGTTTTTTAAGAATATACTACTTTTAAAATTATATAATTTTTCCCAATTATCTATTTAACTTTAAACTTGGAATTCTTAAATTTAATATTTTTCTTTCTTAATGAGCAGATTTGGAATTGAGTGATGAACAATTGAAGTGTTATACTCTTGTCGAAATTGAAAAGCTACTACAAAGTAATTAGAAAACTTTGCGAGATTACCCTACTCTGCCTTTTCCAAATTTGATAATTATTGAAGAGGGGAAAAATAGATTTATTCAAGATGAGCTTTGTTATGATAGGATAAACTTGGCAAGAGATCATAAACTCTTCTTTTCAGTTTAAATAATGAGCAAAGAAACATTTATCAAACCATCATGGATGCGGTCTTAAGGGATGAAGGAGGTGTTTTCTTTGTTTATGGATATGGGGGAACTGGGAAGACTTTTATATGGAAAATGCTGTCTTCTACATTACGATCAACTGGAGAAATAATATTAACCGTTGCATCAAGTGGAATAGCTTCTCTTCTTATCCCTGGAGGTAGAATAGTTCATTCTAGATTTTGTATCCCATTAGTTGTTACTGAAGATTCAACTTGCAACATTAAACAGGGTAGTCAATTGGCTGAGTTGCTTAGAAAAACTCGACTTATTATATGGGATGAAGCTCCAATGGTACATAAACATTGTTTGGAAGCTTTGGATAAAACATTAAGAGATGTCCTAAGATTTAGTAAGTCGAATAGTATAGATCAACCATTTGGTGGAAAAGTAATTGTATTTGGTGGAGATTTTAGACAGATATTACCTGTTATTCCCAAGGCCAGTAGACAAGATGTTGTTTTAGCAACTCTGAATTCTTCATATTTGTGGAGTTTTTGCAAGGTTTTGACTTTAACAAAGAACACGAGACTTCAATCTCAAAATTCAAATTCTGATATAGAGGAGTTGAGAGAATTTTCTGAATGGATATTGAAGGTTGGAGACGGCACAATTGGCGGACCTAATGATGGTGAAGCAGATGTAGAAATCCCACGATGATATTCTTATAAAGATCCGATCAATCCTCGATAAGAATTGTTGACAACACATATCCTAATTTATTGGAAAAATTTGACGATGACTTTTATTTCCAAGACCGGGCCATCCTTGCTCATACACTTGATGATGTAAATAAGGTGAACGAATATGTGATGTCTTTATGGCCAGGTGATGAAGTAACATATCTAAGCTCGGACAGTGTATGTAAGGTTGATGAAAACTCAAACGGTTATGAAGGCGTTTACACACCAGAATTTTTGAATAGCATTACATCTTCTGGAATGCCCAACCACAAGCTTCGAGTGAAGATTGGGGTTCCTGTAATGTTGCTCCGAAATATAGATCAGTGTTCTGGTTTGTGCAATGGCACGAGATTAATAGTAACTCAATTGGGAAAACATGTCATAGAAGCAAGAGTAATTTCGGTCAGCAATTTTGGGCGCAGGGTTTTCATACTTCGATTGGTCTTAACACCTTCAGACCTTAGATTACCTTTTAAATTCCAACGAAGATAATTTCCTTTGGTTGTTTGCTTTTCCATGACAATTAATTATAAGAGTCAGGGGCAATCTCTCTCACATGTTGGACTGTATCTGTCACGTCCAATTTTTAGCCATGGCCAATTGTATGTAGCAATATCACGAGTTACAAGCAAAAGTGGATTGAAAATATTAATTTCTGACAAGGATGGAAAAACATACAATACTACAAAGAATGTAGTTTTCAAGGAAGTTTTTCACAATTTAATGTAGAAAGGTTTGACATCTTCTAGCTAAGTAGCTATTATATTTTTGCTGCTCATTATTATTGTATAAAAACCTCTGCTTTCTTTCCCTGTGCATACAGGTGTGCTAAAGTCTGATTGCTCAATTATTTTCTTGGCAGGTGACAGGCTAAACTTCTCTTTGGTTGTTGTGGTCTCAGTAGATCTGGATGTGTTTAAAGCTTGGGCTGTTGCTGAAGGCCTTGAGGTAAACTCATCTTAAACCTCACAAACTTAAAGTTGTTAACTTCACAAACTTAAAGTTGTTAAAGTACATCAACTCTTTTAACCATCTTGACAAAATTTTAGTCTGATCTTTTTTTTTCTATTGAGTTTATATTGTAAATTTCATATCTACTGTCCTTTACATTTCAATATCACTATTTTGGCTTCTGTTTCTCAATGTTATAGTCCATTTCAAAATATTTAAAGGTTCACTCTGCTGTGATTAAGCATATTTGCGTATTCCAATTTGCAGTAGTGGAGGTTAGCAGGCTTCAACCTGAAATTCCAAACAAGTACTACTCCCCGTCAATAAGTGAAATTTTGAAGTTTTGTTCATTGCTCTATTAAAATCATTTGTATACCCAGTTTTTAATAATATTGTATCCATATTAACAGGTAACAGAAGAATAAGGGAGAGAAGAAAAGGAAGAACATAAAGGCCTTACATTGTGATGAAACGCGTTTATGGAGAACATGCACATCTAATAACAACATGCACACATCAAAACTAAGTTGACCCTATTTCCTCTGTAATATGAACATATATTAAATGTTCCAATCTAATTCCTATTTATTTTGGATGGTTTTGAGGTTTCAATATATTGGTTTTTATACTTCAATAGTTGTTTTCTACATATTAAAGCCATTTGTCAATCTTTCCCATGAATTAAGTATAACTAAAATAAGCACATTGAAATGAATACCGAGAATTTGGTGGGCAAGCAAATTACTGATTTTTATTGACTTGTGGTTGAAGCAGGTACAGTAAATCTGAATGTGCTAATGGAACTTTTTTCAATATACCGAGATTGGCAGGAGGAGAAGTCTCAGAATATTAGTAAAAGATAGGTTTGCTTTGCTTTGGAGAACAGTAGTGTATGCATATAGAAAACTTTCCTATGGTCAAAGTTTGTTTTTAATGTATCTAACAGTAATGTGTGGAAGACATTTTTTGCACGTTTTGGGATGGTGCAGAAAGAACTGATCATGTCCTCATTGTATCAAGCAAGTTTGGTGCTGAAGAACTTTGCTTGTGGGAGCTCTTGCACACTTGATAGAGATGGAAAAGGTCTAATTATTGGTTGGAAGAGAACACCGGTTCATTCCCTTACTACTTGGAAGTTCTTATAGGTTGAAATGATTGAAGCAATTTGAACTAGGTTTGAAGTCTTCTATCTAATTATACTTTTTTTGAAATTTATAATGACATCTATTGATCTCCATAGATGTTTAGTTATTCATGTCCATTTTGATAATGAATATGATATTGGAGACTATTTGATGGCCTTCCATTGTAAATCCTTTCAAATTATACTTTCGTTTGTCATGTAGAATGGTTGGTTCTCGCCTAATATTTGCCATCTCATGCCCATCTGTAACTTTATAGTACTTCTTTTCAGAATAGTAGTGTATCTGAGATGTTTTGGAAAGATCTGCATTCATGTCTAAAATGTAAAATAGACAATTTTATTAGTGCAGTTTTTGTAATTATCTTATTTTTAAGAAATTTGAATAGTTTCGTATTTTGAGCTGAGTGGATGCTCCATTTTGCATGTTTTATTTAGTTTGCTACCAATAACAGTCAAATATGTGTGTGTATAATATCATGTAAGGAAAATGGAATCTAAGATATTGAAAAGGGAATCTAAGGCTTAGCCAAAGCTCAAGATAAAGCATCTCACATTTCATCAAGTGCGGTTGTTTTTCTTTCACCATGTTTGTACTGATTTGGTATATTTATTTTTGGTCGTTGTTCAGTTTTTACAGAACAGAGAATTCTAGGAAATTTTTAATATAATATTTTTTATTATATTTTAATTTATTAATTGTACGTACATAATTATTATTAAAAAATTGAATAATCCCGCCGCAACGCGCGGGTTTGTATCTAGTTATATTCTAATTAACTAAACAAGGTGCGTGCCTTTCGGCTTTGTAACATTGTGGGTTTCTATCTAGTACGAGTATGAAGAGAGCTCGATCCAAGATAATGAGTTTCCTGCCCTAATGATGTAACGGGTCGGATTGATATCTTACAGCTTGTATATTTTATTGATATTTTTTTTTAATTAACTACATGCAGTTTAGAATTTCTAACACAAGTAATTGTTTACTTTGATTGATCTTTTCATATTATGACCATTTCCTTTTACTTTAATCTTATATTAATTTTTTAAACCCTTATTTTCTTTTCAATTAGCTCAACTCGATCTTAAGTTATTTCTTAGATATATATATATATATAAAACGTCTCGTCAACTTTCTTTCTTTTTTTCCTTCAGAACCTATATATACTATTACAATTAATGACCACACCATCATATCTAAATTTGAACTTTGAATAAATTATCCTCTTAAGGCTTACTTTCCTTTGCTTTTTCAACAAGAAGCAGCACTGCTTGATCATAAGAGCTTATTTTTCAAGATCACATTGATAGTTTACTATGTATTAAGCCAATTTTTCAAGATCATGTTGATACTTTAGTATGCATAATTATCCATATCATGTGATATATAGGTGCCGTAGTACCTATATATATATATATATATATATAGTAGTAAGTATTGCAAATATCAATCAGTCATGCTATTAAGATTGGTACGAAGGGAGACAACGATTAATGGAGAAACATCACTCTCAATATCCAGCAGAGAGAATAATCCAGTCCCCACTATAAGAAGAAATTAGTGCCAATTATATAAAGCATCAAAACTACTCTTCTTCTATACATGAATGGCAAGAAATTTGGCCACCTATCTATATATGATGTTTCTTTCCCTATCAAGTGTTGGAAACTTTATAAGTAATCAAATCAATTGATACCCTAAAAGTTTAATCCCCAAAAACTTTGCAAATTTGTTTACCTTTTAAATTCAATTTCAGGATCATAACGACTTTTAAGCAGTTCTACATATGGTGGCGTCAAATATTGCAAGTTTGGGCCATGGCAATTTTACTTGTACATATAGTCATACATCTTACTTTATATATTTTTTTGTATTGTTTTTTATGTACTTTTTTAAAGATCTTTTTATGGTGGAACAAGTATTTTTCATGCGACTATATATATACATATATATATAGGTTCCATCATGACAAAGAACGATTCTTGTGCGAAAGAACCCTTTTTGGTTTGTGAATTTTTATTTTTTTTTAATTTAAATTTTCTAAGCTGAAAATTTCATGAAGTCAAAAAAAGGGATTTTCATATATATATATATATATATATATATATATATATATATATATATATATATATATATAATTCCACTTTCAAGATTTATCTTAGTCTGCATCCATGTTCTTAGCATTACAACTTTTAAAGAATTGGCTATCATCATTTATTTGTCTTTTGCCTTTAGTCTATGATGCAATTCGAGTAATCACCAACCAAAAGAAAAAGAAAGCCATACTCATATCATTATTACCCTCGGTCCAATACCAATACCAAATTTAAAACTAAAAGAATATTTGAAAGCATCTACTTTGCATAAATCGAATTAGGTCTTAATTAATTACTTAGAAGATCGTCAAGAAACAGTCGCAGTTTTTCGTCACAAACATAGGCAAAGATAGCTAGCTGCAAAATGGCTCCTTTAATTTCCCTGGGATAGAAAATATTGCTAACTATCAATAATACGAGGGAATCTTGATTATAATTATTTAATCAATGTCTACCACATAATAAATCTCTTCATATTAGTATATCCAAAATAACTTGATTACCAACCATTCTTCCTAATTAATATGCTGTCAACTCTGTTCTCAGCAACAAAATTTGCTCTTAATTAATTATCCATGTCTATTTTAGCTGGCACTTTAATTACAGAATGTTGGAAAATTCTAATGTTGAGGTTCTTATATGAATGTCATAATCAAACCATATATCTAAAATTAGCAAAATAATAATCATATATATATATATATATATATATATATGTACACACATACACAGACAACATATATGTGTTAGGTGGCTTATTCCTTATTAGAGAAAGTTGTAATCCTTAACCCTAGCTAATTATCATGGATAATCTGATATGGATTGATTAATGACTGAACAGCAATATATAAACATTTCCATATTAGTATACAAGACAAAACAAATAATAATTATTAATAGTTGGTAAAGCTAAACCATGTTGTCAATTCAGGTCGCTTGTTTTTCACAATGGAAACTCCACAATACAACTGATCCACAATTAAACTATTTTTACTTATGAACACATACATATAATATATTACTATATATATAGTATACATTATATATGCGTATGTGAATTGATCCATAGAAATGTTGGATAAGAGGGTTTAGCCTTCCCGCGCACATCTAGGTCGTCTAATTAGGGTTCTAGTACACACTTCTAATGCAGTTTTAGAAAAAGTCTCGTCCGCATAACTATTGTGTGGACAATTCTAATGCACACTATGGGGAAAGAACTCTCGTTCGCATTATTGTTATGTAGACTGTCCATTTTTGTATTGGAGAGGCATTTTTGTCATTTGTAAAGTGGGATGTCGTCCGCACCACTGTTTGAGTTCGTCCTAATAACAATTATGCAGATAGGTATATTTTCAGCTTTTGGATCCTAGATTAGATGCCTAGATGTGCGTTGAAAGGCTAGACATTCTTATTTAACGTTTGTTATGGATCAATCCCTTATAAATAATCAAATTATAATATTTAAAAGCATGTTACCTTTTTTGAAAAGAAATTAAGTTGGAATCTATTTTTGTTGAAGTTACCATATCCATGTCTTAATCAAATTAACCGTACAAAGGAAACATAAAAAAAACAAATAGTCATTTCTCACTAGGGTCAATTCTTATGCATAAACTTAGTACGAAAAATGGAATACAAAGTTTAATTTTATGCTTGCAACTTGCTTGAAAATAGAGAAAATTTAAAATATTTCTGAATTAATATTTTTATTCCAATTCAAGGGAAAAAAACATCGGATAAGAAGGTATAGCTTCTGTATGCCCATATGCATTAAACCCCACTTCTGGAGACTTTACCTGTAAATGTAATTGAGGAGGATACCAACGTAATTTAGTTCCTCAGTAAAGTTGTTACAATAAGACCGTAAAATGGATAAAGTAAAAGAGAAGGGTAAAAAATTAAGCTGGTAAATACTACTATAATAAAAGTAAACAATTGCCCATGTAGTGAAATTTTAGATTTCAAAGTTTCTGCTCTGCTCCAAATTGACAAAGTGATGTGACCCTTCAGTGCTAAAATTTATATATCTCTTTCATTATTTTTTAATTGTTCATACGGTCATAATAAAAATAATTTTATTTTAAAAAAAATACATATTTAATGATATTTTTTATATTTATTTTAAAATTTTATGTGACATTATTACTCTTTCAACATCTATTTTACTCCGACAATTATCAATATTTTATTTTATTAAAAAATATATATAGAGAATATATAACATGTGTATTAATTCTATTAGGTTCATGGTCTGAGGTAATTACACGTATCTGCCTTTAGATTATTTCGAAGTATAAGGTTAATTGAGTTTTCCTCCTTTAGTCGCGCGGTTAAGGTTTCCCTCGAGTTTCTGTCAAATTTCAATTAATAACTTTTTTTTGTTTAAAAAATTAGAGATACATTTTACTTTGAAATAAGATGAAATCTTATTATTAAAATTGGATTGAATTTATTTTACTACAAATAATTAATTAAGTAAAAATTTAATATTTATCGTAATTATTCCTTTAAGAATTTTAAATATGAAAATCTCACAGTTGATTTTAAAAATATTTCTCAATTGACAATAAATAAGTAGAAAAAATTAATTAATTTTTTTTTTTTTTGGTGTTTCAAAACTGATTTGGTTTCATGGACGTATCATTTTTGTAGACAAATTGGAAAAGTGCTTGAACAACCAGTCCGTAGGTTTCAACATTTTCAAAAAAGAATGGCTTTTTGAGGGTGGAAAAAGTGTTATAATAATAATAATAATAATAATAATAATATAAAAAAAGTAGTGGTGGCATAAGCGCAATGTTGGAGTAAACTCAGCCAATTAGAAAATGTGTGTAGTTGTTGTCGTCGTCGTCCTAGCTACTTGGTCGGAAAAGTAATTGGGAAGCGACGCCTTGATAATGACTGTCGGCACTCTCACTTCAGTACACGTGGCATTCTAACAAATTATTTTTACATACTCGAATCGTCGTCCGGTCTGTATGCAAAATAGGTTAGATAAATGTAAGCTTAAAATCCGGACCGTATATATATATATATATATATATATATATATATATATATATATATATATATACTACTCCTACATTTTTATTTTTATTTTTATTTATTTATTTATGATGACAAAATGAAAGATATTACTCCGTCCCAGGATAAAAATCTTTATTACTATTTGAAGTAGTCCCAAGTTAAATGTCTATTTACCTTAAATGATCTATTTTTTACAATAATTTGCTTATAATATTCTTTATTATTAATTGTTATATTTCTATTCTCTATACATAATTATGGAACATCACTAGTAATGTCAGAAAAAACTACGCAATTAAATGAGAATTTAAATATAGACAATTTTGTCATTATTTTATCATCTTTCTTAATACGCTTGCGCAAAAAAATTAATCAAAACTTTTATCGTGTGACTATTTTGGAGTATATTATTTTATATTAATTGAATAAAAGATAGACTCCTGTTTTTGGTGTTTCAAAACTGATTTATGTCAATATCATTTATAATTTTATTGACATAAATTATATGTATGAATTTATATTAATTTTAAATTAAAATTTGTTTAAAATAAATTTTTCAAAAATTAATATTAATTTCACCGCCCATCTATATATAGCTCTCTAAAAGTAAGGTCTAGAACTAGAGTACACCCAGTTGAAAGAGACTCTTCATTGTTTAAAATTTATAAAATCTTTAGAATGATTATCTATGCAATTGTCGTCAAGATTTTTGTTTACTAAACAATCTTGCCTAGTTATATAATTTAGTCATGATAATCTTAAATAATTCTACAATCTAGCGTAGGTCCATTAAAATAGACATATATATATATATATATATATATAGAGAGAGAGAGAGAGAGAGAGAGAGAGAGAGACTAATGCATGGCAATGATCATAATAGACAAGCTACAAAGTTCCTTCTAATTAATAAAACCAACTTGCTTTTGCCTTGCTAATATAAGAAATCTAAACAATTAACAAATGCCAAGTTGATCTAATTAATCAATTTGTGGCATTAGAATGCATGCACAATGAAATATAAATTGATAATGATTATGGATAATATTTTGGTACCTTATAATGAGACATATATGGAATATCACTACATCAGTACGTACATTCAAATTAAATAATATTTGAACTTGGTGTTTCAAGTATGGCGGCCACGGTTTATTTCGAATGGATAGTTGATAAATTGTTGTTGGGTCATGATATTTCCTCTCTTTGGACCGAGTAAGTTGGGCTCACTTGTTTAATTAATCTATTGAGCCATTATTATTGAACATTGAAAGTCACCTAGAACTAACCACCATATTACTTATTTAACCCTATAAGACCGGATTTGGATTCATTGGACTAACCCATTAGATCATTTAATATCTATTACTTTGAACATAATCGAAAAAGCATGATGATTGGTAAAGACACCATCATGCATTAACGTGGATGGGATTATAGCACCGACGACATAAACAAAGGATCAAAAAGGTAGTGAGTAGAGAGCGCAGGTGATGGCGGGACCCATCGATCACTTGGCGTGTGTGGAAGTAGTGGGTGGTACGAGAACAGGCAGAGAGTATAACCTATCAACTAAGTCTTCACAAACAAGCACGTTCTCATACACATTCTCATTCATATTAACACATATACACCAATCGAGGATTATTATCTTTCTCAATACACTCAGACATTACATCCTCCATCGTTAACCTTATGAACACGTATATCGACTCTCGCTTGAAAGCTATATACCCGTGATCCTACCGTCAAGCTTGTGGTGTTTATCGTGTTTACTATCGCGAGGATCGAGGCGTCTTACGTGATTGGGGACGTTGGAGAAGATCTTGGCGTTAACATCGGGCGCATAAGGAGGGGGAAATTTGAGTTCTAGTGTCATTGAAATTTTCAATCACAATCATTTAATCTCTACCGGAAGATGATGAGGAGTAGAGATGGTACGCGGAAAAAAAGGCGATGGCGATTAACTCGTCAACGCCTCGTGTTTGATAAAGATCGATCGCAGGTCCTTCTAAAAGTGCTCACGAAAGCACGGCCTCTAAGCATAATTCAGAGATCTCCGTCCAAGATCCATGGTGGGGCAGACGGAGGTTGGTTTTCGATGCGGATAAGGAGCGTGATCATGGTCGAAAGGCGGCGCGGAAGGCTCACCGACCAAGACTCATCGTCAAGTGGTCAGGAGGGAGAGTCGCCAAGTGGCGAGGAGGATGGGCGAAGTAGATAAAGCCTTGGAGGTTTCATAAAGTAGAGAGAAGATATAGCCGAACAGATGCTTGGTGCGGCGGAGTTAAGGGACGCAAGCATCTAGCCATGTTCAATCGAAAAGTGAGTAAGCATAAGGAGATGCCCATGGCGAGAGGGTAAAGAGCCGAGTATTCTACACGTGTGTTCAGGGATCGTTCTCACGGTAGGAGGAGATCGAGGAGCGAGAACTCCCCGTGGCCTCGAAGAAGGCACTAGTGGTCGTTGGTTCTCAGCATCGAGACGACGACAGGCGAAGAAGCGGTCGAGGGAGATCGTGCGTAAACCGGAAGAAGAGAGCATCAGCGTGAATATTCTCATCATGAGGATAAAATTGCACGTCAAGTAGATCCGGAAGCCCCTGAAGCGGCAATGGGATCGCCGGAGGAGATCGATCCAATCGGAGGCGTAATGTCGTTCAGGAGAAAGAGGTCCTCGCGCACCGAAGGTGTTGATTTTTTAGTAAAGGAGTTAAAAGAGCTCCGAAAGCAGTTGGTTGAGGTTCAACAGGTGAAGGACACTCCGGGAAAGAAGGAATCCCTTTTTTCCTCGGATATTCTCAAGGAGAAGGCGGATGTCACCAAGAAGTTGCCTCGTATGGAGAGTTACGATGGGTCCGGGGACCCTTACGACCATAGCCAGGCGTTCGACCGGCTCATAGATTATTATGATTTCATTGATGCTGCCAAGTGCCACACATTTGTTACGACATTGAGGAAAGATGCGAGGCAGTGGATGGGGACTTTGCCGTTAGATTCAATTTCCTCTTGGACCGAGCTTTGTGATAAGTTCCATGCCCGCTTTGGGAGCAACGAAGGAGAGGGAAGCCCCGGCTCATTAACACAGTCAAACAGTTCACCAACGAGTCCTTGGGTCAATATGTGAAGAGGTTCAGAGAAGCAGTTGGTCAGGTGTCGGACCTCAATGATCTCCAGGCCGTAGGTTTGTTTCAGAATGGGCTAGATCTGGTAAAGTCCAAAAAGTTGGTGAAGAAATTGATGTTCAACCATCCGAAGAGCCTGGCAGAAGCTTTTGACAAAGCAGAAAGATATATTATTGTAGAGGAGGCTATGAATAGCCTGAAACGTCCTTCTTCGGACCAGTTAAAGGATGCAGATGACCCTAAGGCAGAGGGCGATCAGAGAAAGGGGGGAGGATATAATGATCGGCCAGAGGGCAGTTCGAAGAAGTTCAATAACTCATGGCGACAGAGGAGTAGTCGACCACCTGCGTCCGCCTCGAAGGTGAATAAGGTTTACACCAAGCTGAACACGAATAGGTCGGTGATCTTGGACCAGATCAGGAACCAGCCATTCTATGAGCCACCTCGTGACTACATCAAGCCAGGGCAGGGCAATACCCGAAAATATTGTGGCTATCATCAAGTCGCTGGTCACGATACTAATGAATGTTGCAATTTGAAAGATTTCGTAGAGAGGAAGATTCAAAATGGTTTGCTGGTTCAGTACGTGCTCGGGAGGGACCAACAAGGTCGAAAAAATCGATTGATCGCTTTATTTAGGCTCGCATTTCGACGATCCTACCCACTCAAAGTATTCCAAATTACCACCGCTTAAGGCACGTCATTGATGTAATAACCCATGAAAAAGCAGGAAAGTTGGTAGGAAGAAGAGGAGATGATACCGGATTGATTACGTATACGTGGCGGAGGCTCCTCAAGGCCAACAAACCTTTTCCAGGGACTGTTATTTCTTTCACCGATGCAGATTATCCTTCGGAGCCTATCGAGCCGCATGAGGGGGCGTTGGTGATCACAGCGCAGGTGGGTTCAGTAGATGTGAAGTGCATGATGATAGACAACGGGTCTTCTGTAGACATCTTATATGCCCATGCTTATCAGAGGATGCATCTTGATGGGCGGAAGATAGAGGTCGGACAAGAGGCTCCTTTATATGGTTTTAGCAACGATCCGGTCAAAGTTGCAGCACCTATCGAGCTCCAGGTGATCTTTCTGCAGACGGCCTCGGCAGGTAGAAATAATGTGTAAATTTTATGTTGTGCATGTAGATTCGACTTACAACGCCATATTGGGAAGGCCTACACTGACAGCTCTCCAAGCGGTGACTTCCATCCCTCACTTCAAAATCAAGTTCCCCACCAAGATATGGAGTCGGAAAAGTGGCGGTGACTTAGATCTGGCCGACGATGTTATAAAATGCGGTTATTTCTTCCGGAGTGGGGGTCGGTAAACATAAATAAACCATGGCAATTGAGATCGAGCCCTTCACTGAAAGCAGTTCGGAGCCATTGGTAATTCCTGCAGGAGAAACGTAAGAGATCAAGCTAGTCCTTGGAAAGCCAGAGAAGACAGTAAAGATTGGTTTGGGTCTGCCAGAACCTCTTCGGACAAACCTCATGGAGCTCCTTCGCTACTATGCGGACATTTTTGCATGGGAACCACAGGACATGCCTAAAGTCAGCCGAAAAATAGCTGAGCACAGACTAGATGTAGATCCTTCGAAGAAGCCAGTTCGACAAAAAAGGTGGATTTTTGCACCAGAGCGACAGAAGATCATTGATGAGGAGATTGCAAAGCTGTTAGCTGCTGACTTCATCTATGAAATTGATTACCCGGAGTGGATGACGAATGTGGTGTCAAAAGTGCGAAGTGAGAATGGAAAATGGCGAGTTTGCATCGACTACACCGATCTGAATAAAGCTTGTCCGAAAGACTTTTATCCTTTGCCCCATATTGACCAGCTCATCGATGCCACTTCGGGGTATGCATTACTAAGCTTTATGGATGTTTTTTCAGGTTATCACCAAATATCCATGTGCAAGAAGGATGTCCCGAAGACAACATTCATTACACAGATTCGGTACGCCTTATAAGAAGATGACCTTTGGTCTTATAAATGTTGGAGCCACTTACCAGAGAATGATGAACTTCGTCTTCAACATGCAACTAGGGAGAAACATGGAGGTCTATGTAGATGACATGATCATGAAGAGCATGCAGGTTCAAAAACATTTGGACGATCTGGAAGAGTGCTTCCAGACTGTCCGTCATCATCAGCTGAGGCTCAATCCGGCCAAATGCACATTCGGGCTCGGTGCAGGGAAGTTTCTGGGATATCTGGTCAGTTAGAGGGGCATTAAAGCCAATCCGGATAAGATCCATGCCATTCTTGACATGAAGACTCCTCTGTCGTTCAAAGACGTCCAACGTCTGACTGGCAGGATTGCAGCTCTGAGGAGGTTTATGTCGAAGTCTGCGGAGAGGTGCCTTCCTTTCTTTGATACACTAAAAGGATCAAGAATGCAAAGACGTCCGATGGATCGCCGAATGCGAAGACGCCTTTCAGGGCATAAAGACATATCTATCTTCGGCTCTTTTATTGATGAAGCCTGCCCCAGCAGAGACCTTATATTTATACCTTGCAGCAAGTTCGTTGGCAGTTGGAGAAATACTGGTTCGGGAGGTCAGTGGGAAGCAGCATCCGGTCTATTATGTCAGTCACGTCCTACGAGATGCTGAAACCATGTCGGCTCCTGGTCATTTACACAGATCAGCCATTGAAGAAGGTGATGAGCAAGCTAGAGGTTTCGGGGAGACTAGCAGCATGGACTATGGAGTTGTCCCAATTTTTCATTGAGTATCATCCTCGAACCGCTATCAAAGGTCAGGCCTTGGCCGATTTTATGGTAGAGTGCTCGTTCACCGAAGTAGATGCTGAACTGCCAGAAGTTAAGACGTCCGATCGAGCTGTTGCGGTTCTTCAGCAGGGACAGAATGCATGGACGCTGTACGCAGATGGATCCTCTACAGTGACTGTTAGTGGGGCTGGTATTATCTTGACGAGTCCGGAGGGATTCAAAGTGCAGCAGGCCATCAGATTCGGGTTTAAAGCGACGAACAACGAAGCCGAGTATGAAGTAGTGTTGGCAGGTGTTCGATTGGCAAAGAGTCTAGAGGTCCAGAAGTTGATCATTTACAGTGACTCTCAGTTGGTCGTCAAACAACTGTCGGGAGATAATGAAGCTCGTGGGACCAAGATGATCAAGTATCTGGCAGAATTAAAAAACCGACTTCAGTACTTTATTTCTTATGAGTTTCTGGGCATAGAGCGTAACGATAACTCCATTGTCGATGCCCTGTCGAAGCTCGCCACCACAGATGCAGATGTTTTCAATGGATCGGTTTATTTGGAAGTTTTGCAGCAGCCGAGTGTTCAGCATGAAGCGGTGATGTGTATTGAGCGATCTAATTGCTGGATGACTCCCTACATCGAATATTTGGCAGATGGCGTCCTTCCTTCGGATCAGATGCTGGCAAAGAAGATCAAGTACAAGAGTGCCAACTTCGTTCTTATTGATGGGGATCTTTATCGAAGGGCATTTTCGTCACCATTATTGAAATGTCTGGTTCAAATGCGAAGTATGTATGCCTTCCGGAAGTTCATGAAGGCAGGCATGCGGTGATCATATGGCTGCTAAGTCATTAGCATACAAAGTTCTTCGGCAAGGGTACTACTGGCCAACGATCTTCAAGGAAGCTACCGAGTATGTAAAGAAGTGTGAGAAGTGTCACCAATAAATTCGATCCACATCGCCCACCGTAAGGGCTATACTCGATTCTATCTCCTATACCCTTTTCTTCATGTCTGGGGTTGATATACAGGTCCATTGCCAAAAGCTAAGGGACAGTCACCGTAATAGTTGTTATTGATTACATGACTAAGTGGGTAGTGGCGAAGCCACTTTTGATAACAGAAAGGTGAATGTTTGAAGTTCATGAAAGAGTCCGTAATATTTCGCCTCGAAATTCCCAAAGTGGTGATATCGTCGGATAATGGACGCTTGATTCGTGGGATCAAAATTTGAAGGATTTTTACTGAGTGGGGTTCAAAGACAAGAAGACTTCGGTGGCTCATCCACAAATCGAATGGGCAAGTCGAGGTGACCAACAGGACGTTCATTGAAATCGGGATCAAGCCGCAGATCGGATGAAGCTAAAGGAAGATGGCAAAAGAACGCTCAATAAGGTTGTGGGCATACCGGACTACACCGAGGACCACCACAGGGGATTCACCCTTTCGATTGGCCTATGGTACTGATGCCTTAGTCCTAGTCGAAATTGGATCACCAAGTGTTCGGGTCAGTCAATTCAAAGAGATCTACAATGACAAAGGACTGAAGGCCAACTTGGATCTGCTAGAAGAAGTTAGAGAGGTAGCTTTGCTCAAATTGGTTGCTTATCAACGAAGAGTAGCCAAGCATTACAACAAAGGGGTCAAACTTCACAGATTCGAAGTAGGAGACTTTGTCCTCAGAGAAGCCAAAGCATCTACGCCTCAAAACACAGGAAAGTTAATGCCGAACTGGGAAGGGCCGTATGAGGTGATCGAAGTACCAAAGCCAGGGACTTATCGTTTAAAAGCATTAGATGGATCCGAGATCAAGAACACTTGGCACGCAGCCGGCTTCAAAATATTTCCAGAGATATCGAAGTCGGGCTTTACCAAGAAGTCTGTACATGATTGTTCACCATCTATAAAAGTTCACTTTTTCACAACTGATCCTCTTCTTATTTGTCCTAAGTTCACAATGGTGTAAGGAGGTATGGTCGGACTCGCTGGCCATTCGATGGTAGCCCATTTATTTGTTGCCCAGTGTGGTAGAAAAATCCTATGTTCCTTTATATTGCTTTTACCGAGGGCGGTAAAAGCAATAGTTCACCGAAGTAAGGAGGACGGGGTGGACTCGCTGACCATTCGATGGTAGCCTTTTCAGCAGGAGTGTTCCTATGAATTTGTTATACCCTGCGTGGTAGAAAAATTCCGTGATCCTCTTAATTTTGATTTACCGCGAGTGGTAAACAAAATGCACTGGAGTAAGGAGGTATGGTCGGACTTGCTGGCCATTCGATGGCAGCCTTATTGTCAGGTGTGTTCCTATGAATTTGTGACCCAGTGTGGTAGACAAATTCCGTGATCCTTATATCTTGGTCCTTATATCTTGATCCTTATATCTTGGTCCTTATATAATTGTTTCACCCCGAGTGGTAAACAAATGTCCTTATATACTTGTTCTAACCCAAGTGGTAAGCAAGATCTTGATGGTGCAAAGAGGATCAACCGATTTCATTTGACACATGACCGATCTCACACTTCAGAAACGATAAGTATACATTACTTTATTTTGTTCAAGTGTTGAGTTCAGTTCATTCAATTCAGTTCATTAAATTCTATCCATTAAATTTAGTTCACTTCATTTTATTCTTAACTGTCATATGCCTTAACTAGTTCATAATCTAAGCTCGGTTCATTCAAGACTATTGGTACTGAATTATTGACAAGAAACGAAAAGCATCATGCAGAAGTCATGACATAGAAAGCTGAAATTTGAACCATTCGATCTATTCATTCATATTGACAAACACATTGTGCAAAAACATAAATTCTAACATAATTTCAGAACAATAGAAGTCCTGATAAAAGTTTTTAAAACAAAATCCTTAAACAATTTCCAAAATAAACAGAAATTTTCACAAATATTCTTAAATAAAACTCAGGAAAAACAAGAGCAGACTTCAGGATGGCATTCTCCTTCCTCATTGCCTCTTCTTCGGATTCAGCTTCGATAGACCTTGGACGCAGATGTCCGAACATAGCATTTGCCTACGCATGTCCAGTATTATTCGATCAGTTTCAGATGTATAAGTATGAAGATAAATACGGAAATAAAGGAGAGAACCATTTACCTTCGCCAGGTAGCTCATGCCTTCGCTAAGCAAATCCTCGCTCGAATCGTTCTCAATCGATGGTCATCGATTTCCGCACTGACGGAAGCGCCAAACAATTGAAAAGGAAAGTTGGCATTAAATCGAGGCCACATGGTTGGAGAGGCCATAGCGTCATGTCAAATTCGAGTTCAATTGCCTGGAGGAGAAGGTAATGGATTGATTGTGAATCGGGCGAGGATCCACATATGTATATTTGCGGAGAGGAGATCGAACAGATTAGGTTCATGGATTGGTGAGGAGCCGAGGATGAACCGGATGGCTATCGATGGATGTTTCTTTTTCGAGATAAGATGGGGACAGATCCCACCGCCCATCATCGTGCACTTGAATTTCAGTTGGGACTATTGGGGAATGTCATCTCAAGACGATGGAACTTCTTGAGCTCATAAGCAATCAAAGGGGTAATCTTTGTCCTTATCTTCTTAGACGGAGAACCTTCGCCCGATCGTGGAGAGGTATATCAAGCGAGCTTAATCGTGATGATTCTAAGGGTGCAGAGCTAGGGTTGGATGAGGGGTTGCTTGTGGAATTGCTTTGTGAATTGTTTCGGATCACTTTCAAGATTTGTTTTACATGGTGGATTTGGATTTCTTGGCGGCTTCTCTTCCTTCGCCAAGGTCTAAGAGATTCTTCAGAACGATGGGTTCATCGGTTTGGGGTTCGCTGATTCGAAAAGAGACATTGGGTGGATCTATGGATTTGGGAGGATTAGCTCGGGAAGATTCTTCACGGAGGCTCTTCACTCGCATCGTAATCTTCCCCGCCAAAAAGTCTTCCAATTCTTTTACTTTCGAAGAAGTTGGTTTGATCAGAGACACTGCAAATAACCATGTATCAGAACCCATATCACTTAAATATCTCAAAAAACTATGTTACAAAGTTGTTCGAAACTTACATTTATGGTCATATAGCCAGGCTTGCTTAGTCAGAAGTGTAAAACTCCATTCCTTCGGAGGAATCTTCTTCAAAAAATCTGCCATTTCCTTCACACGCTCTTCGGGGATATCTCCAAAGTCAGCAGAGATCCGATCAGAGATAGTCCAATCAGGAAGAGAAGAGATTTTGGGTCCTGTAATAAAAATCCATTTTTTGTGCCATCCCTTGTTGCTTGAAGGGGTATCCATCAGGGGTCTCTTCTCAAATCTAGTGTTGGGTCATGGAGACTGTTTGCTCAACATTTTGAAACCTCGTTCTCGGGACCTACCGGCGGAGAAGAGGGTGAAGAAGATGTCGACAGAGGGAGGAATCCCTAATTCGTGGCAGAAAGCAATGAATGCCAGAATGTGGATGTAGGAATTAGGCACCAACTGGGGGAAACCCACTCCTATGAATCCTAGGAGGGTAACGACGAAGGCATGGAGGGTAGATTTAATCCCTTTTCAAGAAAAGTAATTGGCATAACGACTCAACCATCCTGGTCGATGGTACACGCGTTCTTCAGAGCGGAGCCCTTATATAGCGTACATATCCGAATCGATAATGAGTCCGGAGGATACGATCTCAAATTCGTAGAACAATGGAGGGGTATTGGCATGAGGAAACTGCTTCCCCATCCTCAAGAAGTCAAGGAGGCGGAGAAGGGATCAGGGTGATTCTTCCCCATGGTTACCGTGGATTGGGGATTAGAACTCGAACCCTCTTGGTTAGGGTTGGATTGGGGAAACGGCAAAACGGAGTCACGAGAAGGAGAGAATTTTGGTTAGAGTTCACGGTCACCATTGTTGAGATTTCGTAAAATGTAGAAGGAAGTTCATAAGGAAAAGAAAGCTCAAAGGTTCAAAGTTCAAATCGCGTAAAACCGCCAAAATTGGTAAAGTTTATCTTTAATAATCGATTTGTTACACGAGATATGAATACAAGCACATTAAATGTTAGTAATGATGAGAATTGAATGGGAAGCGTTTGGATCAATTCTTAGACATTTTATCGATTGGGCTTCTCGGTTGGATTTCCGCTTTTTAATTGCTCTTGTTCAATTTCAACCTTTATCGACCGGGCCTTTTACTTTGGACATTCACCATTCTCGCCTCATCTTATGGACCAAATTGGGTATGTCTCAATTACTTCCTCGTTATGGGCCTTTTTAGTAAATTCTAATATCATGGACCATTTATAGTTTTCTATTAAACATTCTATTCAATAAAAAAACTAGGGGCAATGTTGGTCGCTGATATTTCCTCTTTGGGCCGAGTAAGTAAGTTGGGCTCACTTGTTTAATTAATCTATTGGGCCATCATTATTGAACCTTGAAAGTCACCGGGCCTAGTCACCATATTACTTTATTTAACCCTATAAGACCGGCCTGATTCATCGAATAACCCATTAGATCATTTAATATCTATTACTTTGACTTGTAATGATGATGAAAAGCATGCGATACGACTAAGACACCGCCATGCATTAATGTGGATGGGATTATATTTACGGCAAGATAAACAAATGACCAAAGGTAGTGAGTAGACCTGGCAGCAAAGTGGCGGGACCCATCGATCACGGGGGTGTGTTAAGTAAGTGGGTGGCACCAGAAACCCAAAGCAAAGAGAGTATAACCTATCAACTAAGTCTTCACAAACAGGTACGTTCTCATACACATTCTCATTCATATTCACACATACACACCACTGAGGATTATTATCTCTCTCAATACACTAGACATTACATCCTCCATTATTAACCTTGTGAACACGTATATTGACTCTCACGCCTGAGCTATCCCCTGCCGTCCGAATCGCCAAGCTTGTGGTGTTTATCGATTATCGCAAGCAGGATCGAGGCGCCTTACGTGATTGGGACGTTGGAGAAGATCTTGGCGTTAACACTTTTTTTTTTATGCAGGAGTATCTGAGTTGAGTCCGATGATGTTGAGATATCGAATAATACATTGTTAGTATTAAAATATTATAAATTAGAGGATCGACGTAAAAAAAGTACTAAAAGCGGTCATTGACGTTGTCGGGGTCGGACGCTATCGACGAAGGATGTCTTCGGGATTAAGAGTCGGGAGTTCGACTTCGGTAATCTTATCGGATCTGGCTTCGAACTATTTACTTCGAATTTGTGGCGGCTTTATGTCGTCTGAAGTTCGAATACTTTTTATCATCGGATCTGGTTTCGGACTATTTACTTCGGATTTATGGCGGCTTTTTATCTTCGAAAATTCGGATAATTTTTATCATTCTTATTTTTAAAATTTTGATTTGTTTCATCTTTTATGATAGTATTTAATTATTAAAAGGTTGTTATTCATTAGAAGTTGTTACCATAAATATAAGAGGATTATTAGGAAGTTGTTTTTTATTGGAAGTTTCTTACCATAGTTATAGGAATTTTGTTGAGTGTTGATAAAGAAATCTTTTAGCTATAAAATCCGACTTATGGGTTGAATTATGAACAACTTTTGTTTTGATAATAATAATTTACACATAATCCGGCTTGTGCTGATAATTTTGTTTTGTTTATTTACATGTGAGTTTATTGTTACCCTAGCCCGCAGGATAATCGATCACTATTATGTTCGGCGTTATTTGGTATCAAAGCTCAACATCTTTTTGGGAATAGATTTTATCAGTTTTAATGGTCGGTGGTCGTGGTCGTGGTCGTCGTGGGTAGATTCCAGATGAGGAAATCCAACACCGTGATCGTAATGTTCAGGACGTGATGATTGAGGATTTACAGAGACAAGTTACAGAATTAACCTAGCGTCTAGGGGCCCAAAATCTCGATAATCATGATGAGGAGAATTACGATTTTGAGCCTAGTTTTGAAAATCTTTATCACAATAGGAATCAATTCTGGGAACGATGTGGTCGAGATGATCGCCATCGAGACAAGAATTTTAAGTAGAGCTACCAGAGTTTTCAGGTACGTTGCAAGTTGAGGGATTCATCAATTATATTAATGAAGTTGAACACATTTTTTAGTACAAGGAAGTTCAAAACAGTATCAAAGTGAAATTGGTTGCCATCGAACTCAAGGGCAGAGCATCTTCTTGGTGGGAGTAGTTGAAATGATCACGGGAGAGACATAGTAGGTATATAATCGTGGATTGGGAAAAGATGAAGAAGAAGATACAAGGCCATTTTTTTCCCTTTAGGTACAGTCAATCCTTATTCAAGCGACTGCACTTATTAAGGTAGGGAACCATGTAAGTTGATAAATATACAGAAGAGTTCTTCAAATTGATAGCTCGTAATGACCTGTCAGAATAAGAGGAACAGATAATGGCACGGTAGTTAATTGGATGGTTTAAGGCAGTCCCTGCAAGATGCCCTCAGTCTTCATTCACTATGGACTGTTTTTGAGGCATATCAACGAGCACGTGATGCCGAGCAGCAATAAAATAGGTAACCGATGATGAGGAGCAATACAAGCAGTAGACCAACACCCCCACAACAACCCCGTTCGGCACTGCAACAACTGTAAAGTAATCTTAACCCTACTACTCGATGTTTTAGATGTAGAAAACAAGGGCATAGAATAAATGAGTGTAGAAAACCTACCAGCTAGAAGGGTAAGAACCTTTTTATTGGAGAAGATATGGTCAATGAGACATAAAAGTTAGGAGAACCTGTATTTGATAAAAATGATGAACATGAGATGTTATATGGTGATGGGAAGAAGATATTAGTCATTTGTAAGAATCTATTGACCCATAAGTGTAATTCAAGAGATGATTGGTTGAGAACTAATATCTTCCATAAAACTTACACAGTGGCAGGTAAGGTCTGCAAGATGATAATTGATAGTGACAACTATGAAAATGTAGTATCGAAAGAGGCTGTACAAAAATTACAATAAAAACATATCGGCATCCCAAACCTTATAAGTTGTCATGGTTAAATAAAGGCAATGAGATAACAGTTGACAGAAAATGCTTAGTGACATTTTCAATAGAAAAAAAATACTTTGATAACGTTTGGTGTGATGTGGTGTCAATAGATGCATGACATGTGTTGTTGATCCGACCTTAGCAATATGATCAAGTGATGATCATGATGGTCAGAAGAATACGTACTCCCTTAGTATAAAAGGGAAGAAGGTTGTGTTAGCCCCTCACAGGAAGAAAGTAGTTCGGCTCGGACAGTCAGAAACCCGAACCTCTTATCCATGTCTAGATTCTTAACGGAGGTCGATCGTGAAGGTGTAAGTATCAGCCGATGTGCAGAAGTTGCTATCGGAGTTTGCTTATCTGATGCCTGAAGATCTTCTACCTGGACTGCCACCGATGAGGGACATTCAACACCAAATAGATCTTGCTCCAGGGTTAAGTTTACCGAACAAGCCAGCATATGACTCAATCCCAAAGAGTCCGAAGAGCTACAGAGATAGGTAGTGGAGTTAATGGAAAAGGGCTACCAGGGCCGGCCTTGAGTTTTTCATGGCCTAAAGCGACAATAAAAAAATTTGGGCCTATTTTATTGGGTAAATTTTTTGTGATTCTTTAAATTTAAACTAACGTGGGCTGGTCTCTTTTGTTTGGGTATATATATACATAACATAAATATATCTTGAGGCCCTAAAAATTTGTCAATTTTAATGGGCCTAAAGCCCAGGCACCTTGGGCTTTAGCCCTAGGTCAATGCTGAGGGTTACATCCGTGAAAGTATGAGCCCATATGCGATACTACCACTGTTAATGTCGAAGAAGGATGGATCCTGGCGAATGTGCATTAACAGTAGAGCAACCAACAAGATTACAGTGAAATACATATTTCCAATACCTCACCTAAACAATATGCTAGATCAGTTGTCTGGAGCATAATTTTTCTCAAAGATTGATATGAAGAGTGGTTACCATCAGATAAGATTAAGGCCTAGAGATAAATGGAAGACGACGTTTAAAACTTAGCATGGGTTATATGAGGGGATGGTTACTCCTTTCGGCCTTTCCAATGCTCCTAGTACATTTATGAGGTTCATGCACCAAGTATTGCGACCTTTCATAGAGAAGTGTGTGGTACTCTACTTCGATGATATTTTGATTTACAGTTCGAACTGGGAGTCACACCATGAACACCTCTGAGCTATTTTTGATGTATCGAGAAAGGAACGTCTATTTATCAATCAGAAGAAAAGTTCTTACTTTACAACATCGGTAACCTTTCTTGGCTTTGTTGTTTCTACCGAAGGTGTTCATGCCAATCAGTCGAAGATAAATTCAGAATTAGCGTGGCTTACACCAAAGACCCTGGGTTGGCTTCTTTCTGTTGTTGATTCATCAAGAACTTCGGCCCATTAAATTGCACCTATCACAAAATGCTTAAGAGGTAAAGTATTTAGGTGGTCCGAGGAGGTCAACATTAGTTTTCAGCTGGTTAAGAAAAGGATGACCCAAGCACCCGTATTGGCACTTCCTAACTTTGAGAAAATATTTGAAGTTAATTGTGATGCATCGGGAGTCGGTTTTGGTGGTGTTCTCAGTCAAGGGGGTCGGTCAATAGCTTTCTTTAGCCAAAAGTTACCTGGGTCAAAGAAGAACTACCCTACTTACGACTTGAAATTATATGTCATTGTTTAGTCTCTGAAACATTAGCTTCACTATCTAATCAAGAGGGAGTTCATTCTTGTCATCGACCATGAGGCTTAAAGTACATTAATGGTTAACATAATTAAGTTGAGTCGAAGACATGCCAAGTGGGTGGCGTATTTGCAGGAGTTTACTTTTAAACTAAGACATCTAGTTGGAAACTTGAATCGAGTTGCAATGCGCTTAGCCGACGAGAGATATTACTTACCACCATGAGTAACAAGGTTACAGGTTTTGAAACCTTTGTTGGCATGTACGCGGAAGATCCTTCCTTCGAGGGATTGTAGTTCGGGAGGTAACTGAAGGTCGGCGACATGATTTTATTTTGCATCATGGATATTTTTTTCGTGAATTACAACTGTGTATTCCAGATTGTTCACTTCGGCAATGGCTCGTTCGTGAACTCCACAATGAAGGGCATTTCAGGCGAGACAAGATGTTGGCCTTGGTTTTGGCTGACTACTATTGGTCGAATGTATTCAGCGATGTGGCTCTTTACGTGGAACAATGTTATGTCTGTTAGAGGTCCAAGGGAGTTCTTACTAATGCAAGATTATACACTCCTTTTGTAAGACCCCGAATTTATTTTAAATAAAATGGAATTTTCTCTAATTATTATTTTGAAATAGTAAGGGGTTGATTTGATTAATCTGATTAGTTATGGGTAAAATGAGCAAATATTTTAAATAAGCAGGTGGTTTAAATATTTGTACGACGTCGCAGCCATTTGTGGGCTCTATAACAGAATAACTGTCGGATGAAGAAAATGACAAGTATGAGTTTTATAAATAACGACGTAGTTGTTACCATTAACACCGTTGAATACCCTAAGTGGTTAAAATATAAAGAATACGCTGTGGTCGCATAAAGAACTACGGTAGATTGCACAATATTTTTGAATTATTTATTCTTACGTAAGAAGGCACTACTCAATAATTGTTACAGTAATTACTGTTCAATATTTTATTTTATTGATTCAATAATTTCTATGTTAATATTTTATATTATTGTTGTTTTAGAAATTGTCACTGCACAGTATTTCCCATTATCAGATCAATAATTCAGATTATTTGAATTATATTATTAGATAGCATTATTGGCAATGTCTAAGGAAGTTATGTCTAGGAAAGGAGTTTGGTCACCTAATTGTGCGTCAGTAAAGAGAAATCCTTATCGGAAAGCCCCATCTTTCCTGGGAACGACCTGGTTGTCATAATTGTGATTCTGTAATATCATTTGTGAATAATTAATTATTAATTTATATGATAAGGAAATATTTATTTTTATGTGGATATAAATGAAGGAATTAATGCTGAGATGTTTTATCAGTATTTTATCATAATGGAGGTATTAACAATCGTCCGTATGTGGATTTCGGCCATTTTTTGATTGGAATTTGAAAAAACTTTCTTCTACAAAGTTGTAAAGAATTAAATTTCCTATGAAAATGACACAGAATTCGTATTTTTCTGATAAAAGGGCTATTTATTATGAATTATTGAAGTTCCAGAATAATTGATTTTCGGAGTTATAAATATTTATTTTAAGAAAAACATTTTTTTAATGTTAGTGGGCCCCACTAGTTGGTGTAATCTGATTTTCAAAGGTGGTGTACGTGAATAGTAGCAAGTAAAGCAACCAGGTAGAGCCACCAGGTAGCAGGTTAAGTCTACTTTGGCGTTATAGCATTTTCCTATAAATAGGGTGCTTAATTAGAATTGAAAATCACACCAGAATCAGAAGTTTTCTCTCTCTATAATATTGAGTGTATTTTTGTGAGTATTTAGATATCTTGAGTGTTGCTATTCAGTGCAAGTTTTCTTCAGCATTATATCCGATATTCCAGTCATAAGTACTATTCTTTTTAGGTAAAGGATGGTAAGGGATGTTATTTTCTTCGTAAATGATGTTATTTCTTTTAATATCATTATACTGAAATAATGATATAAATTTTATTATAAAATTTTTACCTTTTTATATTGAGGTTACTATTCACGTATACGACACTATTCACGAATACGGTATTATTCACGAGTGCTATTCATGAATTATGATTTTTATTGTGGAATTGTTACCTTTTCGTGTCAGAATTACTATTCACATATACGGCAAAATTCACATATACGACACTATTCACGTATACAACACTATTCATGTATACATCACTATTTTTGTATACGATACTATTTATGAATACGGGATACTATGCACGGGTTACTATTCACGAGGTACTATTCATGACAAAATTAGTTTTTTTTCTGACCAAATTATCGTTGATTTATGAATCTTACTCTTGAAATTAAATCCATGTTTTGATCATATTGTTTTTATTATCATATATAACATTTTTATAATTCTGGTGATGAAATTTCTCTTTCACTTGAGTGTAAAGGTGGGTAGATTATTGGTATGATCGTGACTATGGGTTTCTCTTTGGCCAGTAGTGTGACGCCCCCAAAATTAGGTATACATCACCCATCACCCACAGATGACTTTCAACATAATATAAACATGAGGATGATGACAATGATATAAGAATTCAATAAAACAAGTTCAAGAATTAATTTTTCCAGGAACCAATAACGTCCAAATTGTCAACATGATACTGCTTTATAGAGTAAATTTCAAGAATGCTCAGAAGAATATTTCCACAAAAAGATACTGGATGAAGCGCAAATATCAAGGATATTCCACTAATTTCATGGAATATAGAAGTCAAAATTTTAATCAACCGAGTATAATACCGAATGGAATAACAAAAGAAATCATCACGCATGTCAGTATTTCAGATGTATTAAAAGTTATTCCAACAGTAATAATAATAATCTGAACCAAAGTGTCGTGTGAAATTCACACCCATGCGGGATGTTCCAATGTAATAATAAATGCGGATAATAAATGATGGAACCAGTCCCACAGATAGCAGATGTATGTGATATTCCGGCTGTAATAATAAAGATGTATAATAAAATGGAACCAGTCCCATGCACAGCGATAACACGCAGCAAGATATTCCTATGATAGAATAATAAAGATGTAATAATAGAAGAATGTCACCAAGTATAGGTAGCCCACGATACAAAAGTTATTCCAATGTAACAATAAAGAAATGGAATAATGTAAGTTCTCTCTTGAATACAAAAGAATAATATCCCTTACCGTAAAATAATACTTGATATAAGAGTAGTGAAGAAGAAAGCAGAAAACTTTTTTTCTTCTATCTCTATAGTCTCTCTCTATAGTTTCTATCTCTACAGAGTTCAATGAATTCATAAGAAAATAATGAAGGAATGAGCTTCTATTTATAGAAAATGGAATGTATAAGAATTAATCCATGAACGGTCCAGATTGATTTACTTTAATCTGATGGTCCATATTTAAAGAAAAATCTTTTAAATAAAATATAATATATTCTATTTATATAAAAAGATTTTTACTATGCAAACACTATGCGGGCACTATGCAAATACTATGCATAATAATAAATATAATATATTCTATTTATGTAATAACTTTAATAAAGTATCTCGCATTTTATATAAAAAGATTTTACTATGCAAAACACTATGCATAATAGTAATATAATATATTCTATTTATAGAATAATTTTAATAAAGTATTCTGCTTTTATATAAAAGATGTTTCTATTTTATTACGTGAATAAAACAAAACTTCTAAATCAATAATAATTAAATCAAATAATGTGAGATACTACGCAAACAACTATCAGAAAGTAATAATCGAACAAAACCGAAAGTGACTTCTCACATAAATATCAATAATAAATACCGCAGGTGCTACTATGCAACAACGCCAGACATCGCATTACTTTTACTAATGAAAGTAGTTCAACAAAGATCAACAGTAAAACTTCCGCCGTTATTTTCAATAAAATATTTTGTCGCTTTTCAATCCGATAATAATTCGGTTATGGGGTCCACTAATGATTGTGCCGTCGCATTTAATATTTCCTATTTAAAACTAATATTCCCACCAATCGAATATAATATGACAACTTGCATACTTTGCAAAATTTATAAATATTACCCACAACTATAACATTATCTCAAATTCACACCATAATATAAAAAAAATATTTTGAGAAAATTAATTTTTATTCATAAAACTGGGGTTTCACAATCTCCCTCCTTATGGAATTTTGCCTCTAAATTTTTACGACGTGCCTAGTATGCCGAGCAACAGTGAGGATACCTTGACTTCATTTTAGATTCTAACTCTTGAGGTATAACCTCGAGTGTTGGATACGATTCTTCTTATCCAAGATTTTAACACGAGATCTCATACGTTAAATCATCCGCTATCTCATCCAATTCTAAATTAATAATGTATTTCGAGTCATCCACATATTTACGTAACATTGATATGTTAAAAACGTTATGAGCACGCGACATACTTGGCGATAAAACGAGTCTATAAGCCACGCTCCTACTCAATCGAGGATTTCAAATAGGCCAATTAAATCGAGGGTTGAGATTTCCTCTTCAAAGAACTCTTGCTTCTAGAATAACGCCTCTTGAACCTTCTTCTTCACATTCATCGATTCGGTATGTAGCTTGAGCGCCTTTAACTTCATTGATTAAAGTCGATTCTACTCAGATATTCGTTATCTTCACGTGGGTCCCTAGAGTTTTTAACTCTATCTTCATCATTTATAAGTTATATGAAATGAGTCTTCGTGTTAACAACATCGCACTCAGAACGCATACGATCTTCTACTCAACACGCCACCACTACATTTGCTTTCTTCCACGATGATATTGAATGGTACGATCGTAATCTTCAACAAATCGAGCCAACGCTTCAAGCGCATGTTACGTTCCTTTTAAGTAAAGAAATATTTGAGGGTTTTAGAAATGGGTTTTGTATCGGGGTCAATACAAAATTCGATTTCACGCCTAGGGGTAGGCTAAGAAGTCTTCAAGAATACGTCAGAAATTTATTAATAATAGAAATATCATTTAAAATCGTTACTCTCATCCAAGACTTGGATAAGACGTCATATCGATACCAACCGTGACTTCTATCCCTTAACCTAGATAACACCTCACAATGATACCTATCAACTTGTCATCGTCATTCATTACGCCGCCTACGTAAAGTCCGGGTTTCGCATTCCATTCCACAAGGAAGTCATCAACAAAAGGATCGGGGCTCTTTACTTATGGCTTGATATGACAATGATTGAATTTAGTGGTTTGGTTGCTTGAATTCGCATAATAGGTTGGTTAGGAATATGAAAGCTAACAACCTTACAAAAAACATGATGAGTAGTTAACCAATCATTTCAAAAAAAACCACATCAAAGGCAAGTATTTTCAAAGAGATAAGATTGACAGGTAACGTGAAAGTGACAATTTGAATTAAACAAGATTTATAAATAGTGGAGGTAACGAAGGTTTCTACTATCGAAGTTTCAACCAATAAGTCAAAGTCTAATTTCTCTGAAGTCAAATTTAAACGTTGAACGCAAGCAAAAGAGATAAAAGAATGGGTAGAACCGGTATCTAATAAGGTATAGACTTCGCAAGAATTTATAATTAACTAACCCGTGATAACTTCGTTCGATTCCTCGACACAAAAAATGCTCTCCCTTAAACTACCGAATTTGACTTATTCGGGATAGTCTTTGGTGTCATCATTACCACTGGAATTGACTTTCACTATAGGGCATATTCCACCCTCAACTGCTTCATCGTACTCCTGCTCCATGATCTGAATCATTAGCCTTCGATCCATATCGAATTGGGGTTGACCGCAATGTATAGGGTAATTCAAAACTCGATGATGGGTTCTCTCAATTGCTGTCGAAAAAGTGAAATACATATCATCTATTTTATCTTTCTTGGATCGGACTTCTCTTTCCACAATATCAACGCGTCGTGTGGCTTTTACCCATGCATCTTTCATTCTTACTGCTCGCTTGTTTCTTCTTTCGATTTGTCCTCGACATTTGAATTCTCGATTCCAACTTTTAATATCGATACTCGCCAAGGAGCGCTCCTGTTCAGCTATCGCACATCGGGTAATACAATTTTGAATTATTACATTCCTTTGCTCCACGATCGCCTTCCTTTCTTCAGCCTGCTCTTCTAACTCATGAATACGATTTTGCAATTCTACATTTTGATCAATAAGTTCTTCTAATAAATCCTCCTCAGATTCCTCTTCTTCCTCACTTTCGCCATACCTTTGCGACTAGCTTGAGTGCAACTTTTAATTCCTCAATCACCACATGGATATCCCTAATCACATTATCTTGGTTGGTGATTAGAGGTTTCTCCACGGTCTCATGTGCTCCATTGATATTCTCAACATTCTCGGATGTCATTTTTAAATACTGCCACAAAATAAGGGTTAATTAACATATCACATATTATCCCTATACTCGATCGACCAATTAAATACCAAATAAACTGTGTAGGTCATACTAACGAAGGAATTCTCTGCTCTCCCTCCTAGTTCTTGTCTCACATCTCACCTGTGGATCATATCCCTAAGCTCGATACCAACCGCGACGCCCCCAAAATTAGGTATACATCACCCATCTTGGGTCGCCAGATACATGGTATGTAATTCAAATATAACTTATTAATACAACTGTCAGGTACAATACGACAAAACATAAACCGTGAGTTTGAATACAATTATTGTCTACTAGAGATTATACAAACTCAAAAGGAGTATTCATTACAATTATTATCACACTATTTCACAAAATAGTGAGGACTACTAATGTTATCCTCCGGGCCATCACTCCGCTCCCTCGACTCGTCCCCAAATTTATATTCTCATTTCTCAAGAGAACAAACGATTGAAAGAAAGGGTGAGCTCAACTAGCCCAAGAAGAAATATTATGACTAAGATAATGCATAATAAATTATCATTAGTCCCCAACAATGTTAAACCGATAAAATATAATGACATCAAGTTTAATCTGCGCAATGAACAAGCAATCCATTAAAAGAGTCAAGTAGAAAATAAAATCTACTATCTTTTATGATTTAAAAGGTTTTTCATCATCAGTTATCACTAAGACTCAAACTTAATAAATAATCCACATCATGAAATCATCCCGCACTACGTGCCAAGGATATTCTTTTCAGATCACGCACCACTTAATTATCCATGCTCTACGCAAGCTAAAGATAATCGTGTTTTCATCAACTATTCCGATCATGCCATAAAATAATTCATCTGCACCTTGGTCAAGAGAATCCATAGCCATAATCATACCAAAAATCGGCCCATCAATGCACTACGGGCCAACGAGGACTTTTTTTCCACATCATTTGTAATATTACGGCCATGATTATACCGAATAATCCTCGGTAATAATCATACCAAGTCCATCTATGCACTACAGTGCCACGAGATGACTTTCAACATAATATAAACATGAGGATGATGACAATGATATAAGAATTCAATAAAACAAGTTCAAGAATTAATTTGTCCAGAACCAATAACGTCCAAATTGTCAACACGACATCGCTTTATAGAGTAAAATTCAAGAATGCTCGTAAGAATATTTCCACGAAAAGATCTTCGGATGAAGCAAGAATATCAAGGATATTCCACTAATTTCATGGAATATAGAAGTCAAAATTTTAATCAACCGAGTATAATACCGAATGGAATAACAAAAAAATCACCACGTACGTCAGATCAGAGATAGATAAAGTTATTCCAATGTAATAATAATAACGGAACAAAAGTCGTGAAATTCACATCAATGTGGATGTTCAATGTAATAATAAATGCGGATAATAAATGATGGAACCAGTCCGGTACAGATAGCATGTATGTGATATTCCGGCGTAATAATAAAGATGGAATAATAAAAATAGAACCTGTGTCCCACAGAGATAATAAGCAGTATGTGATATTTCGACGTAATAATAAAGATGTAATAATAGAAGAATGTCACCAAGTATAGGGTAGCTCATGATACAAAAGTTATTCCAATGTAACAATAAAGAAATGGAATAATGTAAGTTCTCTTCTTAAATACAAAAGAATAATAATCCTTACAGTAAAATAATACTTGATATAAGAGTAGAAGAAGTAGAAGAAAACTTTTCTTCTATCTCTCTATAGTCTCTCTCTATAGTTTCTCTCTAGAGTTCGGTGAATTCGTAAGAAAATAATGAAGGAATGAGCTTCTATTTATAGGAAAATGGAATGCATAAGAATTAATCCATGAACTATCCAGATTGATTTACTTTAACTGATGGTCCATATTTAAAGAAAAATCTTTTAAATAAAATATAATATATTCTTTTTATATAAAAAGATTTTTATTATGCAAACACTACGCAAGGCACTATGCAAAACACTATTCATAATAAAATATAATATATTCTATTTATAGAATAACTTTAATAAAGTATTCTATTTTATATAAAAAGATTTTACTATGCAAAATACTATGCATAATAGAATATAATATATTCTATTTATATAATAACTTTAATAAAGTATTCTATTTTATATAAAAGATGTTTCTATTTTATTACGTGAATAAAACAAAACTTCTAAATCAACAATAATTGAATCAAATAATGTGAGATACTATGCAACAACTATTGTAGTAATAATTGAACAAAACTGAGTGACTTCTCACATAAATATCAATAATAAATACCGTGTGCTACTATGCAACAACGCCAGACATCAGATTACTTTTACTACCGAGTAGTTCAACAAGATCAACGGTAAAACTTCCCACCAAGTTATTTTCAATAAAATATTTTGTCGCTTTTCTCAATCCGACAATAATTCCGTTGCTAGGTTCACCAATGATTGTGACGTCGCATTTAATATTTTCGCTTAAAACGAATATTCCCCGACCAATCGAATATAATATGACAACTTGCATACTTTGCAAAATTTATAAATATTACCCACAACTATAACATTATCTCAAATTTACACCATAATATAAAAAAAATTATTTCGAGAAAATTAATTCTTTATTCATAAAATCTGGGGTTTTACAAGTAGTGCAAAGTTAAATTGTTGATTGGTATGATCATGACCATTGAATTTACAATTGAATATCTTTAACTTAAGTGCAAAGGTGAATTGATCAACATGGTTAGAATTATTGTTTATATAAATTCTAAAATAATTATATATTTCTTTGAGATATTAATATCTTTGACGTGTAGTGCAAAGATGACATGTTGTTGAATATCTTTGGCTCGTAGTGCAAAGATGACATGTTGTTGAATATCTTTGGCTTGTAGTGCAAAGATGACCTGTTGTTGAATATCTTTGGCCCGTAGTGCAAAGATGAATTTATTAGTATGATTATGAATAGAAATTGTGATTTGGTATAACCATGATCTTTAATATTTCAGGTGAAGACAGGTGATGAAAATTATCTTAGTCTTGGGTGCGAAGAGAAATTTAGAACCATAATTATGATTATGAATTATTCACATGATTGTGGACAGGAACTGTTGATTGATGTTACAGGGATAAAATATTGTTGGTGGACTTTTAACATAGAGAAGATAATAGACTTTATGGTCTATTTGACTCTTCTAATGGATCGCTTCGTTCACCGCAACTATGGTTGAAAAATTTTATCATCTACCATATGTTCTAAATCTTTGATTCATTCTCGTGAAGGCTATTGATAATTTAATTATCTTTAGTCATGATATTTTTTATTGGGCTATTTTTGATCACCCTTTTGTTTCACAATTCCTTTCAGGTAATAAGAGTGTAGTTGAGTCGAAGCGAGGGTAACAGGGGAATAAAACGGTGGTCTATAGATGTTAAGGTTTCCCCTAAAATAATATGGAAATAATTTTATTAAGAATTTAAGATAAGTGTGTCGTATTTTATACGTCATTTAACTATTGATTTTTGTGAACCGAATAGGGTGAGGTGAACCCAACTTTGGAAGGGTATTTTTCCACTATCATACAAGATGTCTAATGACATACGATTTCATGTTATCATAAGACAGGGTTGTGCACATCCACTTACTCATTATATTTACGAGCACTACCTATATAATCTTGGAGTTTGGTTGAAATATAATTCTCAATTAGAGACAATGGAGATAATTATATGTCAAGAGAAGACTCACCATTGAAAAGAACATGATAGCAATCTTCTCATTTTTTTTTGGGTCTATTGGGTCAGCCAAAGATAATTCTCGAGTCATATGATATCTATTATAACTTAGATGCATGGCCTCTCATGTACGAATGTTTCCTTGAGCATTTTCCAAAGATTTTAATTTCTAAAATAGTTATTGACTATACCTTTATGTAAGGTATCATTGTAAGGTATCAATGTGAGGTGTTATCCAAGTAAAGGGAAGAGAGTCACAGTTGGTATCCACAGTATATGTGTTGTCGTATTTTTCACGACAATTGTAATAATGAAGTTGTAGTTATTTTCTGTACCATGTATTTGGTGACTCAGAATGGGTTGTGTATACCTATTTTGGGGGTGTCACACCTTTACCTATTCTTGAAGTTTTCTGGTGTGACGTTAGTATGAATTTTGTGTTGGGTCTACCCCGAACCCAGAGGGCTACGAATTCTATTATGGTAGTGGTTGATCTGTTCTCTAAGATTGCTCATTTTATCGCTTGTCAAAAGATAATAGTGTTAGGTTTGTAATATTCATGAACGCAATCAAATTACACAAAATAAGCGGAAGCTTGGAAATTAAGGAATTGATGTTATTTTATTTAATTAAACTCCTTTAATTAATTATGCTCCCAATCTTATTAGTAATAATTAATTAAAATCTTTTAATTAATTAGCCTCCTAATCTTATTAGGAATAAATGAGAATATTTTTATTAATTAATTTCCAAACTCCTTTAGGAATTAAATAATAGTATAATAATAATAATAATAATAATAATAATAATAATAATAATAATAATAATAAGACTCTCTTATTAATTTATATTTAAAATTTGCAAAATATTAAATAATAAATATTAAGCTATTTAATTTATTCCATCACCATAGATTAAATTAAATATACTTAACTTATTATTACAATTATGTTATTTGCTTCTTAAATAATTATTATTTTTTTTATGGTGTGACCCTTTAGGTTCTCCATATTAAACCAGTTGTGAATAAATCAATTAGAACAATTCTAATCTTATTTAAATAAATAATATTTATTTTACAATAGGGATAAGCCTCCCTAGCGATTAACGACTTTTCAGATAATATAGATTTCAACATTAATCATAAAAGAACTTTTGAGTAAATAACTACCATACAATTCAATCATTCTACCATACAATGTCCTAATTAAATATAAAACATGGAATTACTATCAAGTCTTATTTTATTTAATTATATGTATTTCGACTCTTAAATGCACAACTCCAAATAATGCAAATTAGAAACTCCTTTCTAATTTCATTTTGCCTTGGCCAATGACTACTGGGTTGTGACGCCCCCAAAATAGGTATACATCACCCATTCTGAGTCGCCAAATACATGGTATATAAATCAAATACAAACTTCTTTTATACAATACGACAAAAGCGTAGCTTAGAGTTTTACACTAATATTGTCTCATGCAGATGATTCAAACTCAAATGAATTCCTCATTATATTTATTATCACACTATTTCATAAAATAGTGAGGACTACTATAGCCACCATCTCAGACCGTCACTCTATCCCCCGACTAGTCCCGGCTACGTTCTCATTTTCTAAAAAGAACAATGAAAGCAAAAGGGTGAGCTCAACTAGCCCAGTAAGAAATATTATGACTAAGATAATGCATAATAAATTATCGTTAGCCTTCAACAGTGTTACACTGATAAAATACAATAAACATCAAGTTTAACGGCAGTGGAACAAGCAATCCATTAGAAGAGTCAAGTAGAGCATGATATTTACTATCTTCTATGATTTAAAAAGGTTTTTTCATCAACTTTATCGTTGAGACTCAGCTTAATAAATAAATCACATCATCGAATCATCTATGCACCACGGCCAAGGATATTCATGTAATCATCAATGGTCATGATTATACCAAATAATCCCTGGTTATAATCATACCAACAACTGTCCATCAATGCACTACAGGCCAATGAGAACTTTCACCACATCATTTATAATATTACGGGTCATGATTATACCGAATGATCCCTGGTCATAATCATACCAATCAACAGTCCATCTATGCAAGTAAGCCAAAGATGACTTTCATCACAAAATAAGAATGAGGATGATGACAATGATATAAGAATTCAATTAAAAGAAAGCAAAGGATAAATTTTTAAAGATTTATAATTTAATTTATCCAGAATTCAATAATGTCCAAATTTTCAACATGATACTGCTTTGTGGAGTAAAATTCAAGAATAATATTGTATCATAAATGATTTGGACAACAAAGAAATCAATTTTAGTCATGAATAATTCCCCGGGTGAATAGTACCCGAGTGAATAGTATCCCGTAAATAGTATTTCGAGAATAGTACCCCGTGAATAGTACTTTGTGAATAATACTCATGAATAGTACTTTGTGAATAGTACTCATGAATAGTACTTTATGAATAGTACCGTAAAATGAATATTACTCATGGACAGTACTCCGACATAAAAAACTTAAAATTTAACAAGAATGTGCAGAAAATATCCTTGTGAAACGATATTAAATTAAGTGCAAATTTCAAGGATGTTCTACTAATTTCACGGAGTATAGAAGCAATACTTTAACAAAATGAGGGTATAATCAGGAATACGAGACGAAATAATATTACTCACATACTATAGAGTATAGAAAAAAATATTATTCCTTATGAATACTGAAAGAAAAAAATATACCTTACCTCAGAAAAAGACTGGATACTGGAATAGTGAAGTAGCAGACTTCTCTTCTTCCATCTCTCTATAGATTCTCTCTCTATAATTGCTCTTGTTAGTCTTAGTGAATTGGTGAGAATGAAAGAAAAATGAGCTTCCATTTATAGAAAATTATAGTTTCGATAATTGCACATTTTGGGGCTCAAAATATTATAGTTTAATACCTTCATCTTTTCCTTCATTTTTAATTTAGTCCTGCAAGTATTATCAAACTTGCACCACCTCCCCTAATAGTACATCATGTGAATCAATAGTACATTCATGTGAATCAATAGTTCTATAAATGTGAAAAAAATAATTACAGTATAGTACCTTCATCTATACCTCTATTTTTAATTTAGTCATGCAAGTATTATCAATCTTGCACCACCTCTCCTAATAGTACATGCATGTGAATCAATAGTACACACATGTGAATAAATAGTTATAAGTGTGACGCCCCCGAAATAGGTATACATCACCCATTCTGAGTCGCCAAATACATGGTATAAAATTAAAATACAACTTAATTATACAATTATCGTGTAAAATACGACAAAACATAAGCTGAGTTTTAATACGAATATTGTCTTCTAGACAGTATTCAAACTCAAATTGAGTCCTTATTACATTTATTATTACACTATTTCACTGAATAGTGAGGACTACTAATGCAAACATCTGGACCGTCACTTCGTCCCCCGACTAGTTCCAGCTATATTCTCATTTCCTGAAGAGAAGAATGAAAACAAAGGGTGAGCTCAACTAGCCCGATAAGAAATACTCTGAGTAAGATAATGCAGAATAAATTATCGTTAGCCTTCAACAATGTTAAACTAATAAAATATAATAAACATCAAGTTTAACTGCAGCGGAACAAGCAATCCATTAGAAGAGTCAAGTAGAGCATAATATCGACTATCTTCTATGATTTAAAAAGGTTTTTCATCAACTTTATCGCTGAGACTCAGCTTAATAAATAAACCACATCATCGAATCATCCCTGCACCACGGCCAAGGATATTCATGTAATCATCAATGGTCATGATTATACCGAATAATCCTTGGTTATAATCATACCAACAACTGTCCATCAATGCACTACAGGCCAATGAGGACTTTTACCACATCATTTGTAACATTACGGGTCATAATTATACCGAATGATCCCTGGTCATAATCATACCAATCAACAGTTCATTTATGCACGTAAGTCAAAGATGACTTTCATCACAATATAAACATGAGGATGATGACAATGATATAAGAATTCAATTAAATGAAATCAAAGGATAAATTTTAAAGATTTATAATTTAATTTTTCCAGAATTCAATAATGTTCAAATTTTCAACATGATACTACTTTGTGGAGTAAAATTCAAGAATGATACTGTATCAAAAATGATTTGGACCGAAAAGAAATCAATTTTTGCTATGAATAGTACTCTAGGTGAATAATACCCGGGTGAATAGTACCCCATAAATAGTAATTCGGGAATAGTACTCCGTAAATATTACTTTGTGAATAGTACTTGTGAATAGTACTTTGTAAATAGTATTCGTGAATAGTACTTTTGTGAATAGTACCGTATAAATAAATAGTATTCATGCACAATACTCCGGCATGAAAAACTTCAAATTTAACAAGAATGTGCAGAAAATATCCTTTTGAAGCGATACTAGATGAAGCGCAAATTTCAATGATATTCTACTAATTTCACGAAGTATAGAAGTAATACTTTAACAGAATGATGGTATAATCAGGAATACGAGACGAAATAATATTACTCACATACTACAGAGTATGGAAGAAAATATTATTTCCTTTGAATATTGAACAAAAAATAATATCCCTTACCTCAGAAGAAGACTGGATACTGGAATAGTGAAGTAGCAGACTTCTCTTCTTCTTTCTCTCTATAGCTTTTCTCTCTATAATTGCTTTTATGAGTCTTAGTGAATTGGTGAGAATGAAAGAAGAATGAGCTTCTATTTATAGGAAATATAGTTTCGATAATTTACGCAAGTATTATTTGGGGCTCGAATATATTACAAGATAATACCTTCATCTTTTCCTTCAATTTTAATTTAGTCCGCAAGTATTATCAAACTCATTATAAATGTGAGCACCACCTATCCCCTAATATACATCTTGCAAAACGTCAAATCAATCAGTACTCAAGAATCATGCACTATTCATTGAAAAAAATAAAATTTCTTCTTTCATTCAAAAAAATAAGCTTTGATATCCAGTGATAGAATTTTACATTCATTTATACCTCTATTTTTAATTTAGTCATGCAAGTATTATCAATCTTAAATGATGATATTATTGAATATCTTTTGCACCACCAGTGTTTAAATGAACACCCCTAATAAGTACATACATGATGAATCAATGAAGTACACACATCGTTAAACAAATAGTTATAAGCATGTGAATTAATAACAATTAATTGCTCATTTATTGGGCTATTAATTCAATTTTCCGATTGGTCAATATAACATCCTAGAGAGAGTTGAGTATCCATTATTATCGATTTATTTGCGTATGGAATAGATGATATATCGATTTCACACGACCATTATTGAAGTTGTAGTTAACACTGTAATAATCCTAACATAATGGAATTATATCAATTTCATCTTTAAACAACACGAATTAATAACTTATTCATCATTAATATTATAAATCCTCACAATATTTAACACTAATAATCCTAACATAATGGTAATATCAATTTCATCTTTAAACAACACGAACTTATTCATCATTAATATTATAACTCACAATATTTAACAATTAGATCATTCCCGTGAAAGAGGGGGCATTCCGATAAGGATTTCTCTCCTATCGCAAGCGCAATTAGGTGACCAAACCTCTTCTTCGATGTAACTTTCTAGACATTGTCAATATTGAAAATAATAATATGAATAACTTTGTCGTCTCAATTATTGATTTAATAATATAAAATATTATGCGAGATGATCTATGCCAATAATTGAATCAATAATATAAAAGATATTATAAAGCAATTATCGTAGTAATAATTGAGTATAATTGAGTGACTTCTCGTAAAGCATCAATAATCAATATCGTGCTACTTACTTGCAACCCACACGACATTCTTGTACTTTTATCAAGGGTAGTTCAATAGTTTAACAGTAAAACTTTCGCCGTTATTTTTATAAAAAGATAATTATGTCGTTTTCTAACTACGACAATACTTTCGTTTTGGGATCCACCAATGATTGTGTCGTCGTACGAATATTTCCTGTTAAAATGAATATTCCCCGACCAATCGAATATTATATAACCACTTGCTTACTTTGCAAAATTTATAAATAATACCCACAAGTATAACATTGTATCAAATCCACACCATAATATTCAAAAATATATTTTGAGAAAAATTAATCTTTATTCATAAAAGTTGGTATCTTACAATAAGCATGTGAATTAATAGCAATTAATTGCTCATTTATCCAATTAATTATCCGATTGGTCAATATAACTCTAGACATCCATTATTATCGAAATAGATGTTGGTTTCCACTAATACTAATAATCCCAACACAATGGAAATATCAATTTCATCTTTAATCAACACGAACTTATTCATCATTAATATTATAACTCACAATATTTAACAATCATATCATTCCCAGGAAAGAGGGGGCTTTTCGATAAAGATTTCTCCCTATTGGCGCGCAATTAGGTGACCAAACCTCTCCTTGACATAACTTTCTAGACATTATCAATATTGAAAATAATAATATGAATAACTTTGTCATCCCAATTATTGATTTAATAATATAAAATATTATGCAGATGATACTGTGACAATAATTGAATCAATAATATGAGAGATATTATGTAAGACCCCGAATTTCATGAAATAAAAGTATTCAATTTTCTTATAATTATTATTTTATTTCGTAAATGGTTAAATTGATAAAAAGTTAAAGTTAAAGGGTGATATGTGAAAATTTTGCAAAGTATGCAAGTTGTTATAAAATATTCGTTTATGGGGAATATTCTTTTTGTGGGGAATATCCAACGACGGCACAATCATTGGTGGACCCCACAACGGAAGTATTATCGTAGTTAGAAAATAATGTAATTATCTTTTATAAAAATAAAAGCGAAAGTGTTACCGTTAAAACCGTTGAACTACCGGGTAGTAAAAGTACGATGAATACGCGTTGTTACGTAGTAGTAGCACACGGTATTGATTATTGATGCTTACGTGAGAAGTCACTTAGTTATACTCAATTATTGCTACAGTAAATGCTGCATCATATCTCTCATATTATTAATTCAATTATTGTCACAGTATCATCTGCATAATATTTTATATATTATTAAATCAATAATTGAGACGACAAATTTATTCATTTTATTATTTACAATATTGACAATGTCTAGAAGTTCTGTCAAGGAGAGATTTGGTCGCCTAATTGCGCGCCAATAAAGAGAAATCCTTATCAAAAAGCCCCCTCTTTCCTAGAAATGACCTGGTTGTTAAATATTGTGAGTTATAATATTAATGATGAATAAGTTCGTGTTGATTAAAGATGAAATTGATAGTTCCATTGTGTGGGAATTATTAGTGTTAGTGGAAATCGATATTTATTTTGATAATAATTGATGTATGGAGGTTATATTGACCAATCGGGTAATTCACCGGATAAATGAGCAATTAATTGCTATAAATTCACATGATTATAACTATGTGTTCAAATGTGTGTACTATTGATTCACATGATTTACTATTATGGGAGTTGGTGCAAAATTGATAATACTTACATGACTATATTAGGGGAGTTGATATAGATGAAGGTACTATACTATAATTAATTTTTTACATGTTTAGAACTATTGAGTTATATGATTTACTATTGGTTCACATGATTTACTATTAGGGGAGGTGGTGCAAGTTTGATAATACTTGCACGACTAAATTAAAAATAAAGAAAAAGAGGAAGGTATTATACTGTAATATTTCGAGTCCCAAAATGTGCAATTATTGAAACTATATTTTCCTATAAATAGAAGCTCATTCCTTCATTATTTTTCACCAATTCACTAAAGCTATAGAGCAATTATTATAGAGAGAAAGAAGAAGAGAAGTATGTTACCTCACTATTCCTGTATCCAGTTTTCTTCTAAGGTAAAGGGTATTATTTCTTTCGTATTCATGAAGAGAGTTCTTTCTTTCAATATTCGTAAGGGTTGTTATACCATTCTTTATTATTCTGTTGGAATAACCTGTCTGTGCGGTCTATCGCATGCCTGGTGAATTCTTTTGTTATTTCATTCTTTATTATTCTGTTGGAATAACCTGTCTGTGCGGTCTATCACATGTCTGGTGAATTCTTCTGTTATTCCATTCTTTATTATTCTGTTGGAATAACCTGTTTGTGCGGTCTATCGCATGCCTGGTAAATTCTTACGTTATTCTATTCTTTATTATTCATTGGAATAACCTATCTACGTGCATCACCGCATGCATGGTGAATTCTTCTATTATTCCATTCTTTATTATTCATTGGAATAACATGTACGTGTGGACTACCGCATGCATGGTGAATGACCTTCGTATTCATTCCTTATTAAATTGTGGAAATGATGCATCTACGTGGATTACCGCATGGCGGGTGAAAATCTATTTGCAGTTTCGTAATTTTTCTGACCCTCAAAAATTCTGGAAAAATTAAAAATGATAATTTGTTGGGTTTTCTAGATTGTGTCCAAAAATGGCGATTTTTGGATGTATAGATTAGGAGTTATGAATTTTATGGGAAAAGACTATTTTAAAGGTAAACCCTTATAACTCCTTGTGGTTAACTCCAAAATTGATAAAATTTTTATTGGGAGTACATGTATATAACAGGAGTATACCCTGTAAATTTCGAAAGTTTTGGACAAAAGTACAGTTTATGATAAATGTCTAAATATTCGACAGTTTTGGCCATATGAAAAATACTAAATGAATTTTAAAAATTTCGAGAAAAATATATGTTCAATATAGGACTATATTCTATTAAATCCCAGAAAAGAAAACTTTTTGGGATTGATTTGTTATTTTTCATGAAAATGGTTTAGTTACGAACATATGAATTAAATATGTTATGTGAAGTTGAAAAAATGGTAAATATGATTTTATGGCTTAGAAATCCTATATAAGGTATATGCAAATTTTTGATGAAGGATTTGATCATTGGTGATGAAATCTTATGAGTTTGGCATTTTTAAATGATTAAATGCATTATTTGGTAAAGTGTAAATAATTAAAATAAATTGTTTATGAGTTTAAGAAGTGATTAAAATATTGTTATAATATTAATAATATTAGATTATGAGTTTATTACGTGATTGATAATATTTGGATAAATTTAAAGTCTTTAATATTTATCATTGGTTTCGTTTGATTAATGCTTATATTATTGTCATCATCCTCATACTTATATTATGATGAAAGTCATCTGTGGCTTACGTGCATAGATGGACTTGGTATGATTATGACCAGGAATTATTCGGTATAATCATGACCGTAATGTTACAAATGATGTGATAAAAGTCTTCATTGGCCCGTAGTGGATTGATGGACAATTTTCGGTATGATCATGACCATGGGTTCTCTTTGGCTAAGGGTGCAAAGAGGAATTGTTTTATGGCATGATCATGACCGTTGATGAAAACACGACTATCCTTGGCCCATAGTGCATGGATAATTCGTGGTCGTGATACGAATGAATATCCTTGGCCTGTAGTACATGGATGATTCGATGATGTGGTTTATTTATTAAGCTAAGTCTTAGCGATAAAGTTGATGAAAAACTTTTAATTCGTAGAAGATAGTAGATATCATGCTCTACTTTACTCTTCTGAAATACAGTTGCATGTATTTGGCCTGGAGTGGAAAGATAAGTTGTTAATAAATATCTTTGGCCCGTAGTGAAAAGATGAATTTATTAGTATGATTATGGACAAGAATTGTGATTTGGTATAACTATGGTCTTTGATGTTTCAGGTAAAGACAGGTGATGAAAATTATCTTCGTCCTGGGTGCGAAGAGGAATTTAGAACCACAATTATGATTATGAGTTATTCACCATTTTGTGGATAGGAATTGTTGACTGATGTTACAGGGATAAAACATTGTTGGTGGATTTTTAACGTGGAGAAGATAATAGACTTTATGGTCTATTTGACTCTTCTAATGGATTGCTCGTTTCGCTGCAACTATGGTTGAAAAGTTTTATCATCTACCATATGTTCTAAATCTCTGATTTATCACTGACGAAGGCTATTGATAATTTAATTATCTTTAGTCATGATATTCTTTACTTGGCTAGTTATGCTCACCCTTTTACTTCACAATTCCTTTCAGGTATTAAGAGTGTAGCTGTGTCGAGCGGGGGTAACAAGGGATTAGAACGGTGTCGAGCGGAGGTTTCCCTTAAAATAGTACGTTAATAATTTTATTGAGAATTATAGATAAGTGTGTCGTATTTTATACGTCATTTTAACCGTTGATTTTGGTGAACCAAATAGGGTAAGGTGAACCCAACTTTGGAAGGGCATTTTTGCCACTATCATACAAGATGTCTAATGACAGACGACTTCGTGTTATCATAAGACAGGGTTGTGCACATCCACTTGCTGAGTATATCTACGAGCACTACCTATATAATCTTGGAGTTTGCTTGAAATATAATTCTAAATTGGAGACAATGGAGATAATTATATGTCAAGAGACGGCTCACCATTTGAGAGAAGATGATATCAATCTTCTTATTTTTCTTTGGGGACTATTGGGTCAACCAAGGATAATTCTGTGGACATATGATATCTATCATTGTGACGCCCCCAAAATTAGGTATACGCCACCCATCTTGGGTCGCCACTTACATGGTACATAAATTGAATACAACTTACTAATATAAGCGCCAGGTATAATACGACATAAACCGTGAGTTTGAATACAAATATTATCTACTAGATATTATACAAACTCAAAAGGAGTCCTCATTACAACTATTATCACACTATTTCACAGAATAGTGAGGACTACTAATGCTATCCTCTGGACCATTACTCCGTTCCCCGACTCGTCCCAGCTATGTTCTCATTTCACGAAGAGAACGGTGAAAGAAAGGGTGAGCTCAACTAGCCCAAAGAAGAAATATTATGACTAAGATAATGCGAATAAATTATCATTAGCCTTCAACAAAGATGTTAAACCGATAAAATACAATAGACAAACCGGTTTAAGCTGCAGTGGAATAAACAATCTATTAAAAGAGTCAAGTAGAGAATAAAGTCTACTATCTTTTAGGTTTTAAAAGGTTTTCATCAATTTTATCATTTGAGACTCACTTAATAAATAAACCACCACATCTAATCATCCCGCATACTACGGTCAAGGATTTTCATCAAATTATCAATGGTCATGACTATACCGAATCACCCCTGGTCATAATCATACCAAAAACTATCCATCATTTGCATTACAGCCATCGAGGACTTTTGTCACATCATTTATATCAAGTCATGATTATACCGAATGATCCTCGGTCATAATCATACTAAGTTCATCTATGCACGTAAGCCAAAGATAACATAATATAACATGAGGATGATGACAATGACATAATAATTCAATAAAACAAGTTCAAGAATTATTTAATCCATGAATTATTAACGCCCAAATTGTCAACACGATAATCGCTTTCAGAGAGTAAAATTCAAGAATGATCAAGAATATTTCCATGAAAAGATCTTTGGATGAAACGCAAATATCAAGGATATTCTACTAATTTCATGGAGTATAGAAGTCAAAGTTTTAACCAAATGGGTATAATAAAGAATGGAATAACAAAAGAAATCACCATGCATGCGGTACTTAGATAGATGCAAAGTTATTCCACGAGAATAATAATAATAACGGAACTGTGTCGGTGAAATTCACAAGCAAGGGATGTTCCAAGAATAATAAAGATGGAACCGGATCCGGTGTAAAACACGAGATAGGATATTCCAACGAGAATGATAAAGAGCGGAACCAGTCCGGTGTAAAACACATGCATGTGATGTTCCAACGAGTAATAAAAAAAGCGGAACCGGTCAGGTGTAAAACACATGCAGACAGGATGTTCCAATGTAATAATAGAAGAATGTCACCAAGTATAGGTAAGCCACAGATACAAAGTTATTCCAATGAGAATAATAAGCAATGGAATAACATAAGGATTTCACCAAGTATAGGGTATCTGGCGTATCTGAGGTTTGTATAGGGTATGCCACTTTTACAAAAGTTATTCCAGCGAATAATAATAATGAATGGAATAATGTAAGTTCTCTTCGAAGAAAAAAGAATAACACCCTTACTAGTAAAAGAATGAATATAGAAGTAGTGAAGTAGCAGTAATACTCTTCTTCTTTCTATAATTTTCTCTATAGCTTCTCTCTATAATTTCTCTCTCAGAGTTTCAATGAATTCGTAAGAAAATAATGAAGGAATGAGCTTTATTTATAGGAAAATGGAATGCATAGTAACTAATCCATGAACGGTCCAGATTGATTTACTTTAATCGACGGTCCATATTTAAAGAAAAATCTTTTAAATAAAATATAATATATTCTATTTATATAAAAACATTTTACTATGCAAACACTATGCAATACTATGCAAAAAACACTATGCAAAACACTATGCAACACTATGCATAATAAAATATAATATATTCTATTTATAGAATAACTTTAATAAAGTATTCTATTTTATATAAAAGATGTTTCTGTTTTTTATTACGTTAATAATACTGAATAAAACAAAAGCGTCATTATCTCTATAATAATTCATATTATTAATCGACAATAATGGAATCAAACCGAGTGACTTCTCACATAAGCATCAATAATCAATACCGTGTGCTACTTATGCAACCACACGACATCGTACTTTTACTACCGAAGTAGTTCAACAAGAACTACGGTAAAACTTCCGCCGTTATTTCAATAAAATATTTTTGTCGCTTTCTCAATCCGACAATAATTACATTGTAGGGTCCACCAATGATTGAGTAGTTGTCACGAATATTCCCGCTAAACCTAATATATTCCCCGACCAATCTAATATATAATATAACCACTTGTGATACTTTGTAAAATTTATTAATACTACCCACAACTATAATATTATCTCAAATTCACACCATAATATAAAAATTTATTTTGACAAAATTTAAATCTTTATTGATAAAATCGGGGTCTCACAATCTCCTCCTTATGGAATTCTCGCCTCGAAATTAGTGCGATGACGATATGATAAAGAGATGAGGATACCTTGAATACCTTTATCGTTTAAAAATATTAAATTCATCTTTGAAATCGCCAAAAATTTATTCATTAACAATTCATCTTTCTTGCATCTACAAAGCTAAAGATATACAAATCGTAAAACCAATAATGCTAAGACGCATGACTTAATAGTATCACGACCACGAATTATCCATGCACCAATGGCCAAGGATATTCGTGTTTTCAATCTATTATGATTATTATAAAGAACAATCCTCAGTCATAATCATACCAAGTCCATCTATGCACGTAAAGCCGTAGATGACTTTGAACGCATCCATGAATTAATATTTCATTCTTTGAGACTCATTTCAATAATTAATCCACATCATCGAATCATCCCCGCACTACTGTGCCAAGGATATTCATTAGTATCACGACCACAAATTATCCATGCACTACGGCCAAAGATAATTGTGTTTTTAATTACGGTTATGATTATACCGAACAATCCTCGGTCATAATCATACCAAGTCCATCTATGCACGTAAGCCACAAATGACTTTGAACGCATCCATGAATTAATATTTCATTCTTTGAGACTCATTTCAATAATTAATCCACATCATCGAATCATCCCCGCACTATAAGGCCAAGGATATTCATTAGTATCACCGACCACAAATTATCCATGCACTACTACCAAAGATAATTGTGTTTTAATTACGGTTATGATTATGCCTTTAACAATCCTCGGTCATAATCATACCAAGTCCATCTATGCACGTAGTTTACGCGCGGATGACTTTGAACACATCCATGAATTAATATTTCATTCTTTGAGACTCACCAATAATTAATCCACATCATCGAATCATCCCCGCACTACAGGTGCCAAGGATATTCATTAAGATCAATGCGACCACAAATTATCCATGCACTACTACCAAAGATAATTGTGTATTCACAAAGATATCACGACCACAAATTATCCATGCACTACTACCAAAGATAATTGTGTATTCATTTACTGATTATGATTATACCGAATGATCCGTGGTCATAATCATACCAAGTCTATCAATGCACTACGGCTAAAGATGATTTTTAACATAATATAAGCATGAGGATAATGATATAAAGAATCAATCAAATGAGATAAAGGATAAATATTAAACATTTATAATATAATTTATCCAGATTCAAGAATATCCCATGTTATCAATCACTTAATAATCTCATAATCTAATAACATTAATATTATAATAATATTTTAATCACTTCTTAAATTTATAAACAATTTATCTCAATTGTTTACGCTTTTACCATATAATGCATTTAATCATTCAAAAATGTCATACTCATAAAATATCATCACCAATTATCAAATCCTCATCAAAAATATGCATATATTCTATATAGGATTCTCTAGCCATAAAATCCTATTTTCAACTTTGTTACTTCACATAACATATTTAACTCATATGTTCGTAATTAAACTATTTTCATGAAAAATACCAAATTAGTCCCAAAAATATTTCTTTTCTGGAATTTAGCATAATATAGTCCCATAATGAAAATATATTTTCCTCGGAATTTTTTAAAATTCATTTACTATTTTTAAAAATCAATTTCTAATTAATTCCTTAAGAAATTAGCTACCTCAAGTTTAACTCCAAAAATTCCCAAATCTTGGCAGGACCTTACACATGTTAACGTGAGCTTCTAGTTTAAATTTCATGGTTATCGGAGTTATAGAACTCTGGTTATAGCGTTTTTTATCGGAAAAACCTAAATATTGAAATAGTCATAACTTGCTCATTTTAAGTCAGAATGAGCTCATTTTTGTACAGGAGATACTTTATACCATATACCTTCATGTCCCAAAAGGCCAGAATTTTTCTCATAATTTAAGTGGCCAAAACAGCCTCTCTAAAATCATGGCGAAGCTTTTTCGATTTTTGCAGCTTTGCACTCCTTTGCTAAAATCAGTCCCCACAAAAATCTACAACACCTTTTCCAGTAATTCCACTTGTATTAGTTAGGTAACTCATAGATCTAACTCTAGGACTTGACCACATTCAAAAATTCAAAATATAATAAGAGATATAGTCAATTGAATTTCATGTTACGTTTTCACCAAAATCGATTTTCAACTCTTTGTGATTTCTAAGAAACTTTCATGTTTTCACATACTAACCAACATAACTCATCATAAAACTTACTAATACTTCATATACCCATGATTTCATTATTCCAATGCTTTTATTATGACTTTCAACATAAACCACGTAGATCTGCTCATTTTAATTGAAGAAATATTTGAGGGTTTAAGAAATGGGTTTTTGATGGGTCAATACAAAATTCGATTTCACGCCTAGGGTAGGCTAGAAATCTTCAAGAATACGTCAAGAAATTTATTAATGATAGAAATATCATTCAAAATCGCTACTCTTATCCAAGACTTGGATAAGACGTTACATTGATACCAACTGTGACTTCTATCCCTTAACCTTGATAGCCCTCACAATGATACCTATAAACTTGCCATCTTCATTCACGATGTCGCCTCTGAAAGTCCGCTTGCATTGCATTCCACACAAGGAAGTCAACAACGAAAGGTTCGGAGCTCTTTACTTACGGCTCGATATTACAATGATTAACTTTAGGGTTTGGTTACTTTGAATTCAGATAAACGAGTTGGTTAGGAATATGAAAGCTAACAACCTTACAAAAAGAATAATGAGTAATTAATCAATCGTTTTCAAAAATTACCTCAAAGGCAAGTATTTTCAAAGAGATAATATCGACGAGTAACGTGAAAGTGTTTATTTGAATCAAACAAGATTTAAAAAAACGTTGGAGGTAACGAAGGTTTCTCCCAACGAAGTTTCAATAGATAAATCAAAGTCTAATTTTTTCTTGAGTCAAATTTAAACATTGAACACAACTAGGTAGAATAAAAGAGTGGGTAGAACTTGTATTGAATAAAGTATAGACTTCGCAATAATTAATTTACCCGTAATAACTTCGTTCGGTTTTTTCGATAAACGCCTCGCTTAAATTACCGAAGTTTGACTTTACTATAGGGTACATTCCACCCTTAAGTGCTTCTTCACATTCTCGATCCATGATTTGAATCATTATTCTCCGATCCATATCGAATTCGGTTGACCGCTATGCATGTGGTAATTAAATTCGATGTTGGGTTCTCCCAATTCTTTGTCCAAAAAGCAAAGTCCATTTCATCTATTTTCGCTTTATTGGATCGGACATCTTTTTCTACACTATCAACGCGTTGTGCGCCTTTTACCCACGCATCGCCTATTCTCCTTCGCTCATTGTTTCTTCTTTCAAATTTGATCTTTGATTTTTAAATTCTCGATTCCAACTTTAATATCTTACACCTCGCCAAAGCGTGATTTTGTTCGAGCATCACATATCGGGCAACCCAATTTTGAATTGTCAGTATCCTTTGTTCCACGCATCGTTTGCCGTTCTTCACCTGTTCTTCTAGCTCACGAACACGATTTTGTAATTCTAAGTTTTGATCATAAATTTCTTCTAACCAATTCTCCTCAGGTTCCTCTTCTTCCTCTTCTTCCTCTTCTTCCTCACTTTCACCGCCTCTGCAACTAGCTCAAAGTGCAACAATTAGTTCTTCATTTACTACGTGGATATCTCTAATTTGTTCCTCGTCTCGACAATCGCATTAACTCGATTAGTGATTAAAGGTGTCACAACTACCACATTCACTCCATTGTGAATATTTTCGGTTTGCCATTTTCAAACACCGCCACAACACAAGGGTTAATTAATATATCAAATATTATCCCTATACTACGACCGACCAATTAAATACCAAATAAACTTAGGTAGGTCATACTAGCGAAGGAATTTCCGTTTCTCCCCTCCTAGTTCTTATCTCACATCTTAGCCAGGATCATATCCCTAAGCTCGATACTAACTGAAACTCGACACCAACTTGTGTCAAGACCTCACATTGGTACTCTATCACTTGCCAATCGAAAAGCGGCGTCCCTACGAGAGAGTGCGGCGTTGCATCCCCATCAACAGAAGTCACCGGTGAGAGGCTCGGGGCTCTTCACACTTATGGCTCGATACCAAATGTGGCGCCCCAAAATTAGGTATCGTCACCCATCTTGGGTCGCCACTTACATGGTACATAAATTCAATACAACTTACTTAATATAAGCGTGCGTGGTATAATACGACATAAAGCGTGAGTTTGAATACAAATATTATCTACTAGATATTATACAAACTCAAAAGGAGTCCTCATTACAACTATTATCACACTATTTCACGAATAGTGAGGACTACTAATGCTATCCTCTCGGACCATTATCTCGATCCCCGACTCGTCCAAATTTATGTTCTCATTTCTCAAGAGAATAAAGTGAAAGAAAGTGGTGAGCTCAACTAGCCCAAGAAGAAATATTATGACTAAGATAATGCGAGAATAAATTATCATTAGCCTTCAACAGTGTTAAACCGATAAAATACAATAGATAACCAGCGGTTTAATGCAATAATGGAATAAACAATCTATTAAAAGAGTCAGTAGAGAATAAAGTCTACTATCTTTTAGGTTTTAAAAGGTTTTCATCAATTTTATCATTTGAGACTCAAATTTTAATAAATAAACCACCACATCTAATCATCCCGTACTACACGGCCAAGGATTTTCATCAAATTATCAATGGTCATGACTATATCTTAGAATCACCCCCGGTCATAATCATACCAAAACTATCCATCACGCATTATTGTGCCACCGAGGACTTTTGTCACATCATTTATATCAAGTCATGATTATACCGAATGATCCTGGTCATAATCATACTAAGTTCATCTATGCACGTAAGCCAAAGATAACATAATATAACATGAGGATGATGACAATGACATAATAATTCAATAAAACAAGTTCAAGAATTATTTAATCCATGAATTATTAACGTCCAAATTGTCAACATGATCTTTGTTTTCAGTAGAGTAAAATTCAAGAATGATCGGAAGAATATTTCCATGAAAAGATCTATGGATGAAACGCAAATATCAAGGATATTCTACTAATTTCATGGAGTATAGAAGTCAAAGTTTTAACCAAATGGGTATAATAAAGAATGGAATAACAAAAGAAATCACCATGCATGCAGATTGCAGACAGACAAAGTTATTCCAATGTAATAATAATAACGGAACGAAGTCGGTGAAATTCACACAACTGGGATGTTCCAATGTAATAATAAAGATGGAACCGGATCCGGTGTAAAACACATGAGATAGGATATTCCAATGAATGATAAAGACGGAACAGTGTCCTGTGTAAAACACATGCATGAGGATGTTCCAACAGTAATAATAAAACGGAACCAGTCAGGTGTAAAACACACGCATGTGATGTTCCAATGTAATAATAGAAGAATGTCACCAAGTATAGGGTAAATCACAGATGATACAAAGTTATTCCAATGAATAATAAGCAATGGAATAACATAAGGATTTCACCAAGTATAGGGTATAGCATGATCTGAGTGTTTGTATAGGGTATGCCACTTTACAAAAGTTATTCCAACGGAATAATAATGAATGGAATAATGAAGTTCTCTTCAAGAAGAAAGAATAACACCTTTTACCGTAAAAGAACCTGAATATAGTAAGTGAAGTGAAGTAAAGTAATACTCTTCTTCTTTCTATAATTTTCTCTATAGCTTCTCTCTATAATTTCTCTCTCTAGTAGTTTCAATGAATTCGTAAGAAAATAATGAAGGAATGAGCTTCTATTTATAGGAAAATGGAATGCATAGTAATTAATCCATGAACGGTCAGATTGATTTACTTTAATCTGACGGTCCATATTTAAAGAAAAATCTTTTAAATAAAATATAATATATTCTATTTATATAAAAACATTTTACTATGCAAACACTATGCAATACTATGCAAAACACTACGCAAAAACACTATGCAACACTATGCATAATAAAATATAATATATTCTATTTATAGAATAACTTTAATAAAGTATCTATTTTATATAAAAAGATGTTTCGCTTTTATTACGTTAATAATACTAATAAAACAAAACGTCATTATCTCTATAATAATTCATATTATTAATCGACAATAATGGAATCAAACCGAGTGACTTCTCACATAAGCATCAATAATCAATACCGGGTAGCTACTATGCAACCACACGTACATCTTTATTTTTTACTACCGAAGTAGTTCAACAAGAACTACCAGTAAAACTTCCGCCGTTATTTCAATAAAATATTTTTGTACGCTTTCAATCCGACAATAATTACATTGTGGGTCCACTAATGATTGAGTAGTTGTATTTAATATTCCCCGCTAAACCTAATATTCCCGACCAATCGAATATAATATAACCACTTGCATACTTTGTAAAATTTATTAATACTACCCACAACTATAATATTATCTCAAATTCACACCATAATATAAAAAATTTATTTTGACAAAATTTAAATCTTTATTGATAAAACTGGGGTCTCACAATCATAACCTCGACGCACGGCCTCCCCGTATACGAAGGTTTTTTGAGTATTTTCCAAAGATTTTAATTTCTAAAACAATTATTATCGATCGTACGCTTATGTAAGGTACCATCAGAAGGTCTTGTGGTCAAGGCACCACGAGAGTTATATATATTTATATTAAAACTCACAGCTTAAAGCGTGGTCATTTTCTCGCATGATGATTGTATAAATGGAGTTGTTAATAGTGTATTTTTCGGCGACTCAAGATGGGTGATGTATACCTATTTTGGGGCATCACATATTATGCATCAATTCATCGTAGTAATAATTGAGTATAACCGAGTGACTTCTCACGTAAGTTATCAATAATCAATACCGTGTACTACTATGCAACCAACGCCAGACATCGCATACTTTTATCAGGGTAGTTCAATAGTTTAACGGTAAAACTTTCACCGTTATTTTTATAAAAGATACTTGCTGCTTTTCTAACCAAAATAATAATTTCAAGTTTATGGGTCCACCAATAATTGTGTCGAAGATTTAATAATCCCTCGTTAAAACGAATATTCCCCACCAATCTAATATTTTATAACCACTTGCTTACTTTGCAAAATTTGTAAATATTACCCACAACTATAACATTATCTCAAATCCACACCATAATATTCAAAAATATATTTCGAAAAAAATTAATCTTTATTTATAAAAGTTGGGGTCTTACATGGGTTGTCATTTATCGAATTACATGGAATATTTCTCTTCTTTTACTAGAAGCGGTAGATTCTTTATTGATCATATATAATCTCCATATATAACTTATTAAACCTAAGCATACCCTTTGATATACCCTAAGGGTCTTAAGGAATAAGTCAAAGTATAACTCATCATACACAAGATACTATGATGATCTCAAGTCCAAGGATCACTTGTACTACTATTACTACATGAATTCCTATCGATGTACAAGTAAAACTCCATTAGGTATTCCTTAATGAGCCAATGCTCAAATTGAATTTATTCTCTAATAAGTACCTACATACTTACTTTAGTGTCTCCACACAAATGATCATGAGATCAATCATTCTCATCCAATGAACAAGCAACGTATATACCAATCTATCACTACCAGAAAATTGAGCTATAGCGACGGTCACCGACCATCGCTATACTTGAAAAGACCGTCGCTATAGGCTATAGCGACGGTCGCCGACCGTCGCTATAGAAGCCGTCGCAAAAACCTATAGTGACGGTTTTCTTCCCTATATATGACTATCCGACCGTTGCTTAAAATGCCACAAAAACTTCTTGAAGTTTTTTACCCACTTGTTAGAAATTGATATAACTACGGCCATGACCGCCGCCACGTAAGATTTCGCGAATGAATGAGAGAGCTATAGCGACGGATCACGACTATCTCTATAGGTAAATTTTGGCGTGAATATAATACAATAATCATCGCGACTATTTCGTGATCGTCACATATAGTGAAATTTGGCCCGAATCTGAGAGAGCTATCATGACGATTCATGATAATCGTCGCTATAAAGTTAGATTTGGCAGAATATGAGGTCTATCAGAAGCGGCCACGGCCGTCGTATATAGTGAGATTTCAATAAATGTAAAGAGGTATTCATGATAATGTGGTAGTCGCTATAGGTGTTTTACAAAGAAAAACTTTGTTATATAATATTTCTTATTTATTTTACATGTTAAGAAGCATAACTACATTCAACCATCCAATCTGAATATAATATTTACAACTAAAAGAACAAAACAAATGAAGTCTATCAATGTATAATATCATCTAAATATACATAACCATCCAAAATATCATTATTATGTATCAAAGCAAAGACATAACCAAAAGCACATTTAACATTTTTCAAGAAGACATCTATAACAAATTTTCATCCAAAATAAGTGTTACATCTAACAAATTTTCAAAAGAAGTACGAGACATGTCATGTGTCCTCTATAGGATTATTTGATCCACTAATATCACCATTATCTCCTTCGTGTAATGATCCTACAAATTAATTATCAAGTGAACTTGTTAATCCATATACAAACAGAGTGATAGAGCACAAATTTGAAGTATAAGTGGAATGAGAGAGTAACACCGATTGTTGAATGAAAGATTTTGAACCATGACTTCTTCATAAATTCATCATCATTGATAATAGTTCATCCACTTTCCTTGCAGATCGTCTCCTTTTCCCGCACCTTTTCAACTCAAACTTTCAATTCTTGATTTTCACGTTGTACTTCATTATTCAGGTCACGAGGCCCCCAAGTGTTTGTAGTCGTGGCACCAACTCCACCTTGTCAAGTCTACCATGCCGCCTCGTCCAAGAACTTCAGGTAAGTATATCATTCCGTCTGTACTCATCGCTTTCACCAACCGATTCTCGAGTCTTCTTTAACTCAATAATTTTTCCTATGAAAATATACAATGCAAAATATACATAACTTAAATATACAAGGCGTTCAACATAACTTAAAGAAGAGTAACAAATAACAAAATCTCATGGGATACTCCCATCAACCATCATGATATAAAGATAGACCTATGATGGCAAGAAGCCCAACAGAGCATTACAAGCTAATGCACCACCGTAATAACATATCATTAGAAGGCACAAAAGAGCAATAGCAAGCAGTAATGGAACACATTAGCAAAGAATAACAACAAGAAGAGTTTGCAAACCATAGAATGGAGCCACAATATCATAACATGGTTGCAAACCCAAACACCATAAACCAAACATCACATTATATAGCTAGCAATATATAAAAGATTACAAGGCAAGAAGCCCAACATAGCATTACACTTAACAGATCAAGACTATTTTAACTCGTACTCAACATATCACCATTTTAAGCATTAGAAGATACACAAAAGGAGCAAAGCAATCAAGCAGGATGAAACACATTAGCAGAAGAGTAACAAGAGAGGCAACATCCGCAAACCATCTAGTCTATCCATTAGCAAAGAAGCAACAAGAGAAGCCAAATTAGAATATTTTAATTTAATAAAAGAATTAAAATAAAACAACTATTAATTAGAACATTTTAAGTTAAACTGTTTCAAAATCCTCAAGTACTTTTGCTAACCCTTTTTAAAGGTAGAATCAAACATAATTCCAAAGTATCCAAAGGTTAATCTTTTCTTTTTAATAATTTATACTTTAACTCATATTTGAAAAATAAGGTAATTTATGCTATATGATTACTTAAGTTTACACCACCTTACTTACCACCCCTATCCATTTATTTCATCACCAGAATCGCTAAACTAAGGCGCATTGACGACAAATATGATCTTTCAGCAATCTCTATGATGGGTAGGAGGGACCATAATATCGAGACAATATAAACTTTTATTCTAAAATTCACCTAACCCACAGCCTGTACATACCAAGTGGCACATAAATGGAATAAGAAGGCTGTCACCTCTCATGTCTTCCACAATGAAAATGGAATCTGATAAGTAAGATTTCGAGCAAAGTGTTTACATAATCTTATTATGCCCCCTCGCTCAAGGTCTATCAATCAAGTTAATATTTTTTAAACTGCCACTTTTGGGTGTTGGTGCTTAAACCTAATTGGCTTGTGGATGCAAGGAAATGAAACTGTTGGCGGAAGTGGACCAACCAGGCAGCAAGTCACTTTAAGGATTTAATTTGAGAAGGCAGTAACTAATAGAATAAATAATCATATAATAACCAAAGATATAGAATCATATCCTCAGAAAGAGCTTAAAGACAATATAGAATAAAGAGTTAAAAGACCCATTGTTCGAGGATTGATAAACACGCATTACATTCGAGGATGCTCCATGTGACGCCCCCAAAATTAGGTATCGCCACCCATCTTGAGTCGCCACTTACATGGTACATAAATTCAAATACAACTTACTAATATAACTCGCCGTAGGTACAATACGACATAAACTATGAGTTTGAATACAAATATTGTCTACTAGATATTATACAAACTCAAAAGGAGTCCTCATTACAACTATTATCACACTATTTCACGAATAGTGAGGACTATTAATGCTATCCTCCGGACCATTACTTTGTTCCCGACTCGCGTCCAAATTTATGTTCTCATTTCAAGAGAACGGTGAAAGAAAGAAAGGGTGAGCTCAACTAGCCCAAGAAGAAATATTATGACTAAGATAATGCGTAATAAATTATCATTAGCCTTCAACAATGTTAAACCGATAAAATACAATAGACAACCGGTTTAAGCTGCAGAATGAATAAGCAATCCATTAAAAGAGTCAAGTAGAGAATAAAGTCTACTATCTTTTAGGTTTTAAAAGGTTTTCATCAATTTTATCGCCGAGACTCGACTTAATAAATAAACCACCACATCTAATTATCCTCGCACCACGATCAAGGATTTTCATCAAATTATCAATGGTCATGACTATACCGAATCACCCCCGGTCATAATCATACCAAAAACTATCCATCACCGCATTACAAAGCCATCGAGGACTTTTTGTCACATCATTTATATCAAGTCATGATTATACCGAATGATCCCTGGTCATAATCATACTAAGTTCATCTATGCACGTAAGCCAAAGATAACATAATATAACATGAGGATGATGACAATGACGTAATAATTCAATAAAACAAGTTCAAGAATTATTTAATCCATGAATTATTAACGTCCAAATTGTCAACATGATAATTGTTTTCAGAGTAAAATTCAAGAATGATCAGAAGAATATTTCCATGAAAAGATACTGGATGAAACGCAAATATCAAGGATATTCTACTAATTTCATGGAGTATAGAAGTCAAAGTTTTAACCAACTGGGTATAATAAAGAATGGAATAACAAAAGAAATCACCATGCATGCGGTACTTCAGACAGACAAGAGTTATTCCAATGTAATAATAATAACGGAAACTGTGTCGTGAAATTCACTGCCGGCGAGGATGTTCCAAATGTAATAATAAAGATGGAACCGGATCCGTGTAAAACACACAGATAGGATATTCCAACAGAATGATAAAGATTTTAACCGGTCGGTGTAAAACACACGCATGTGATGTTCCAATGTAATAATAAAAGCGGAACCAGTCCGTGTAAAAACACATGCATGTGATGTTCCAATGAATAATAGAAGAATGTCACCAAGTATAGGTAAAATCACAGCGTATAAAAGTTATTCCAATGTAATAATAAGCAATGGAATAACATAAGGATTTCACCAAGTATAGGGTATGTCGCATATACAAAGTTATGTATAGGGTATGCCACTTTTTACAAAAGTTATTCCAATGAATAATAATGAATGGAATAATGAAGTTCTCTTCAAGAAGAAAGAATAACACCCTTTACCGTAAAAAGAACCTGAATATAGAAGTAGTGAAGTAAAGTAATACTCTTCTTCTTTCTATAATTTTCTCTCTATAGCTTCTCTCTATAATTTCTCTCTAGAGTTTCAATGAATTCGTAAGAAAATAATGAAGGAATGAGCTTCTATTTATAGGAAAATGGAATGCATAAGTAACTAATCCATGAACGGTCCAGATTGATTTACTTTAATCTGACGGTCCATATTTAAAGAAAAATCTTTTAAATAAAATATAATATATTCTATTTATATAAAAACATTTTACTATGCGAGACACTATGCAATACTATGCAAAACACTATGCGCAAAAACACTACGCAACACTATGCATAATAAAATATAATATATTCTATTTATAGAATAACTTTAATAAAGTATTCTATTTTATATAAAAGATGTTTTATTACGTTAATAATACTGAATAAAACAAAACGTCCATTATCGCTATAATAATTCATATTATTAATAAACAATAATGGAATCAAATGGGTGACTTCTCACATAAGCATCAATAATCAATACCGTGTGCTACTATGCAACCACACGACATCGTACTTTTTACTAATGAGTAGTTCAACAAGAACCACAAGTAAAACTTCCGCCGTTATTTCAATAAAATATTTTTGTCGTTTTCTCAATCCGACAATAATTACATTGCTAGGGGTCCACCAATGATTTGAGCTATTGTATTTAATATTCCCCGCTAAACCGAATATTCCCCGACCAATCGAATATAATATAACCACTGTGATACTTTGCAAAATTTATAAATACTACCCACAACTATAATATTATCTTAAATTCACACCATAATATTAAAAAATTATTTCAACAAAATAATAAATCTTTATTGATAAAATCTGGGGTCTCACAATCTCCCTCTTATGGAATTTCGCCCTCGAAATTAGGGTACGCACAGTATGATAAAGAGATGAGGATACCTTGAATACCCTTATCGTTAAAAACATTAAATTCATCTTTGCAATCCTACCAAAGATATTTATTAACAATTCATCTTTGCACTCTGGTGCCAAAGATATACAAATCAGAAACCAATAATGCTAAGACGCAGACTTAATAAGTATCCGACCACGAATTATCCATGCTCCAATTGGCCAAGGATATTCGTGTTTAATTACTGATTATGATTATACCGAACAATCCTCGTCATAATCATACCAAGTCCATCTATGCACGTAAGCCACAGATGACTTTGAACGCATCCATGAATTAATATTTCATTCACGAGACTCATTTCAATAATTAATCCACATCATCGAATCATCCCGCACTACGGGCCAAGGATATTCATTAGTATCACGACCACAAATTATCCATGTACTACTACCAAAGATAATTGTGTTTTCAATTACTAAGTTATGATTATACCCAGAACAATCCTCGGTCATAATCATACCAAGTCCATCTATGCACGTAAGCCACGGATGACTTTGAACGCATCCATGAATTAATATTTCATTCTTTGAGACTCAAATTTCAATAATTAATCCACATCATCGAATCATCCCCGCACTACGTGCCAAGGATATTCATTAGTATCACGACCACAAATTATCCATGCACTACTACCAAAGATAATTGTGTTTTCAATTACTGGTTATGATTATGCCAACAATCTCAGTCATAATCATACCAAGTCCATCTATGCACGTAAGCCATGATGACTTTGAACACATCCATGAATTAATATTTCATTGTTGAGACTCAAATTTCAATAATTAATCCACATCATCGAATCATCCACGCACTACGTGCCAAGGATATTCATTTAGTATCACGACCACAAATTATCCATGCACTACTACCAAAGATAATTGTGTATTCATTAAGATATCACGACCACAAATTATCCATGCACTACTACCAAAGATAATTGTGTTTTTCATTACGGTTATGATTATGCCGAACAATCCACGGTCATAATCATACCAAGTCCATCTATGCACGTAAGCCACGAGATGACTTTGAACACATCCATGAATTAATATTTCATTCTTTGAGACTCAAATTTCAATAATTAATCCACATCATCGAATCATCCCCGCACTACTGTGCCAAGGATATTCATTAGTATCACGACCACAAATTATCCATGCACTACTACCAAAGATAATTGTGTATTCATTAGATATCACGACCACAAATTATCCATGCACTACTACCAAAGATAATTGTGTATTCATTAGTATCACGACCACAAATTATCCATGCACTACTACCAAAGATAATTGTGTATTCATTTACTGTTATGATTATACCCCTAATAATCCGTGGTCATAATCATACCAAGTCCATCTATGCACTACAAAAGCCATGTAGATGACTTTCAACATAATATAAACATGAGGATAATGATATAAAGAATCAATCAAATGAGATAAAGGATAAATATTAAACATTTATAATATAATTTATCCAGATTCAAGAATATCCCCATGTTATCAATCATTTAATAATCTCATAATCTAATAACATTAATATTATAACAATATTTTAATCACTTCTTAAATTTATAAACAATTTATCTTAATTGTTTACACTTTACCATATAATGCATTTAATCATTCAAAATGTCATACTCATAAGATATCATCACCAATTATCAAATCTCTCAAAAAAATATGCATATACTCTATATATAGGATTCTCTAGCCATAAAATCCTATTTTCAACTTTGTTACTTCACATAACATATTTAACTCATATGTTCAGAATTAAACTATTTTCATGAAAAATATCAAATCAGTCCCAAAAATATTTCTTTTCTGGAATTTAGCATAATATAGTCCCATGATGAAAATATATTTTCTCGAATTTTTAAAATTCATTTACTATTTTCAAAATCAATTTCCAATAAATTCCTTAAGAAATTAGCTACCTCAAGTTTAACTCCAAAATTCCCAAATCTTGGCAGGACCTCACATGTTAACGTGAGCTTCTAGTTTAAATTTCATGGTCATCGGAGTTATAGAACTCGGTTATATAGTTTTTAAATCGGAAAAACCTAAATATTGAAATAGTCATAACTTGCTCATTTTAAGTCGAATGAGCTCATTTTTGGACAGGAGGTACTTTATACCATATACTTTCATGTCCCAAAAGGCCAGAATTTTTCTCATAATTTAAGTGGCCGAAACAGTCCCTTAAAGTTTCTGGGCAGTAGCATTTTGAAATTTACAGCTTTGACCTCCTTTGCTAAAATCAGTCCACACAAAAATATACAACACCTTTTCCAGTAATTCCACTTGTATTAGTTAGGTAACTCATAGATCTAACTCTAGGACTTGACCACATTCAAAAATTCAAAATATAATAGGAGATATGGTCAATTGAATTTCATGTTACGTTTTTCACTAAAATCTGATTTTCAACTCTTTGTGATTTCTAAGAAACTTTCATGTTTTCACATACTAACCAACATAACTCATCTTAAAACTTACTAATACTTCATATACCCATGATTTTTATTAGTTCTATACTTTTATTATGACTTTCATCATAATCAACGTAAACAGATCCTTTTAGTTAAAGAAATATTTGAGGGTTTAAGAAATAGGTTTTTTTTTTTTTTTTTTGGGGTCAATACAAAATTCGATTTCACGTTCTAGGGTAGGCTAGGAAGTCTTCAAGAATACGCCAAGAAATTTATTAATGATAGAAATATCATTCAAAATTGTTACTCTCGTCCAAGACTTGGATAAGACGTCACATTAATACCAACCGTGACTTCTATCCCTTAACACGGATAGCACCTCACAATGATACCTATCAACTTGCCATCTTCAATCACGACGTCGCCACAGTAAAGTCGGCGGTGCATTCCACACAAGGAAGTCAACAACGAAAGGATCGGGCTCTTTACTTATGGCTTGATACTTGTTGATTAACTTTAGGATTTGGTTACTTTGAATTCGCATAATAAGTTGGTTATGAATATAAAGCTAACAACCTTACGAAAAGCATGATGAGTAGTTAACCAATTGATTCCTAAAATCACATCAAAGGCAAGTATTTTCAAAAAGATAAGATCGATTGTGTAACGTGAAAGTGTTTATTTGAATCAAACAAGATTTAAAAATAGTAGGGTAACGAAGGCTCCTACTAACGAAGTTTCAACTAATAAGTCAAAGTCTAACTTCTCCTGAGTCAAATTTAAACGTTGAACGCATAAAGAGAGATAAAATAATGGGTAGAACCGGTATCTTATAAGGTATAGACTTCAGAATTTATAATTAACTAACCCGTGCTAACTTCGTTCGGTTTACCCGCTTTTGAGAAGTCATGAAAATGCACTTCCTAAAACCAACGACTTTGTTTTGTCCATATCCACCTTTGGTGCTACCGTCCAGCTAGACTTGACTTTGGTGCACAACAAAATTGGACTAAATGACCTTCTCTTCTTGCAATTTCCACTTCTATTATCTTTGCCATGATTACCACCAAGTGGTTACCATTCTCAAAGATGATAATTTCCCCACGATGGTTATCATTGTTTTCATAGTCGTTGCCACCAAAGATGATTATTATCGTGTTGTTGGTCGTTACCTTTTGTTTGAAATGAATCAACACTCTCATGTGCTTCATTGCTTATCTCAAAGATTTTAGGATGTCATTCTTAAACACCGCCACAAAACAAGGGTTAATTAACATATCACATATTATCCCTATACTCAATCGACCAATTAAATACCAAATAAATTTAGGTAGGTCATACTAGCGAAGGAATTCCCCGTCTCTCCCTCCTAGTTCTTATCTCACATCTCAAATTGTGGATCATATCCTAAGCTCGATACCAACCGTGACGCCCCCAAAATTAGGTATACGCCACCCATCTTGAGTCGCCACTTACATGGTACATAAATTCAAATACAACTTACTAATATAATCGCCAGTGTACAATACGACATAAACTATGAGTTTGAATACAAATATTGTCTACTAGATATTATACAAACTCAAAAGGAGTCCTCATTACAACTATTATCACACTATTTCACGAATAGTGAGGACTATTAATGCTATCCTCCGGACCATTACTTTGTTCCCCGACTCGTCTCAAAATATGTTCTCATTTCAAGAGAACAAAGGAAAGAAAGGGTGAGCTCAACTAGCCCAAAGAAGAAATATTATGACTAAGATAATGCGAATAAATTATCATTAGCCTTCAAATGTTAAACCGATAAAATACAATGAGACAACCGGTTTAATCATGTTGAATAAGCAATCCATTAAAAGAGTCAAGTAGAGAATAAAGTCTACTATCTTTTAGGTTTTAAAAGGTTTTCATCAATTTTTTATCGAGACTGAGACTTTTAATAAATAAACCACCACATCTAATTATCCTCGCACTCACGGTCAAGGATTTTCATCAAATTATCAATGGTCATGACTATACCGAATCACCCCGGTCATAATCATACCAAAACTATCCATCAACGTGACATGTGCCATCGAGGACTTTTGTCACATCATTTATATCAAGTCGTGATTATACCCAGAATGATCCCCGGTCATAATCATACTAAGTTCATCTATGCACGTAAGCCAAAGATAACATAATATAACATGAGGATGATGACAATGACGTAATAATTCAATAAAACAAGTTCAAGAATTATTTAATCCATGAATTATTAACGCCCAAATTGTCAACATGATCTCATCTTTTTCAGAGTAAAATTCAAGAATGATCGGAAGAATATTTCCATGAAAAGATATCTTTGGATGAAACGCAAATATCAAGGATATTCTACTAATTTCATGGAGTATAGAAGTCAAAGTTTTAACCATTTGGGTATAATAAAGAATGGAATAACAAAAGAAATCACCATGCATGCGATTTGCCGCGCATGACAAAAGTTATTCCAAATGTAATAATAATAACGGAACCGAGGTGGGTGAAATTCAACCGGCATGTGATGTTCCAACAGAATAATAAAGATGGAACGGATCCGGTGTAAAACACATGAGATAGGATATTCCAACGAGAATGATAAAGAGCGGAACCGGTCGGGTGTAAAACACATGCATGAGGATGTTCCAACAGAATAATAAAAAGCGGAACCGGTGTCCGTGTAAAACACATGCATGGATGTTCCAAACAGAATAATAGAAGAATGTCACCAAGTATATAGGTAAACAGCGTATATCTGAGTTATTCCAACAAAATAATAAGCAATGGAATAACATAAGGATTTCACCAAGTATAGGTATCTGTCACAGATACAAAGTTATGTATAGGGTATGCCACTTTTACGGAGTTATTCCAGCAGAATAATAATGAATGGAATAATGAAGTTCTCTTCAAGAAGAAAGAATAACACCCTTACTTAGTAAAAGAACCGAATATAGAAGTAGTGAAGTAGAGAATACTCTTCTTCTTTCTATAATTTTCTCTCTATAGCTTCTCTCATAATTTCTCTCTCAGAGTTTCAATGAATTCGTAAGAAAATAATGAAGGAATGAGCTTTATTTATAGGAAAATGGAATGCATAAGTAACTAATCCATGAACGGTCCAGATTGATTTACTTTAACTCGACGGTCCATATTTAAAGAAAAATCTTTTAAATAAAATATAATATATTCTATTTATATAAAAACATTTTACTATGCAATACTATGCAATACTATGCAAAAACACTATGCAAAAAACACTATGCAACACTATGCATAATAAAATATAATATATTCTATTTATGAATAACTTTAATAAAGTATTCTATTTTATATAAAAGATGTTTCGTTTTATTACGTTAATAATACTGAATAAAACAAAACGTCATTATCGCTTATAATAATTCATATTATTAATCACAATAATGGAATCAAATGGGTGACTTCTCACATAAAGATCAATAATCAATACTGTAATGCTTTACTATGCAACCACACGACATCGTACTTTTTACTACCGAAAGTAGTTCAACAAGAACTACAAGTAAAACTTCCGCCGTTATTTCAATAAAATATTTTTGTCGTTTTCTCAATCCGACAATAATTACATTGTGGGGTCCACCAATGATTGAGCCATTGTACTAATATTCCCCGCTAAACCGAATATTCCACGAATTAATCGAATATAATATAACCACTTGCATACTTTGCAAAATTTATAAATACTACCCACAACTATAATATTATCTTAAATTCACACCATAATATTAAAAAATTATTTCAACAAAATAATAAATCATTATTGATAAAATCTGGGGTCTCACACTCCAGGTACAATTGAGTTATCACTTCGAGTGTGGGATTGTATATACATATCCGCTCGAATAATCTCTTTTTTATTTATTTGGTACTACAAATAAAACAAAAAATAGTACATAATTCAAGAAATACTCTATTCTTAGAAGTCTAATACATGATTAACGACAAAAAATAGGGAAATAACATCAAATTACCAATTCATGCTTCTTTTTTGGAATTGATTTAGTGCTCAACGTATGACCTACCAACAATTTTTTTTGATTTTCACAATTTTTTGTTGCTATATCCTACATTGCATGTATTTATAAATTAATAATAATATATAACAATAAGTAAGAATTGATAATACATAAATTAGAATAAACACAACCTGTGCATCATCAGTTAGCCAATAATCAACCAACGCAAATTTCATTGATTAGGATTTACTCGATCATTGTTGATAGTATTTACTATCGATTTGGCACTGGCCACCGTGCACAAAATTATTACTCTTTAAGTTAGACTTCCAATCTCTCCACCTATTGTTCATGATAGCCATCAGCTTTTCTTTTAGCATTGGGGTGATCGTGGTAAATCGCTTCTACAACAAACAAATTTACACATATATTAAGTTACCTTCAAAGTGTTTAATGTCAAATTCTATAAAATGCTATTGATTAATAACTGAATTTCATCCCAAGCCCTTGTTATGTTAGCCTCATCATACATATTAGACCATGTTGGAGTACTTATTGGAAAAATTCTTCATTCATGAAAGCAAGACACCCAAGAAAGGTTGTTAACTTATTAGGCGCCTCCCCAACAGGATGACCATTTGCATCATAAATTACTTTCTTGGGTGCATCGATATTTGACCATAACTTTGCTCCCATCGTTGGTCCACGCTTCCTCTTAGGTCGAGAACCCAAAAAGAGAAAGAATCAAGATATATGAACTAAACAAAACCGAAATATAACATGATTTATATATGTAAAAGAGTTTGTAAATAACACAAAGTTTGAACAATCACTCAAAATGCATTTAAGCTTAGGCCAATAATATCTCTCATTTACCAAGATGCAAGGTCTTATCATGTCCAAATGGACAGCTTTACTTTAAACAGATATAAATCAATTCAAAGATAAATCAATTCTATAAATCAATTCAATAAGCAGATATAAATAAATTTAGCGGTTTATAAACATATATAAATCAATTCTTTTTGAAGATATGCCGTATTTTAAACACTTTATTTGTCCAGATTGTGATATTCGTGCAAAGCGTATCAATGGTTATGGCTCAACATTGACTTTAATGCATACATCTAACAAAATCAAAAAAGGAACCATGGAGATGCTTCGTGTTAAAGTTTACTCTAATGGGTCGTAGTTTCAAACCATTTTGGATCGTGTTCGAGATGGAGATGCTTCACAACGCTTTTGTTAACATTCGCATGGGGTATGTGTTCCACAACTGCACACATTAGAAATAATTATACCTTATTTTGGGTTATATTTGTTGGCATATATAATGCTTATGACACTTAAAATAATCTGCGTGATTATGTAATCGCCATAGTTAGTTGCATTGTTATGCCCCAAATGCTTTGTTGGCTAAAGGCGAGAGCTCCTTCTTCTTTTCTAATCCCATGTTCCTTTAAGTCTTACCATGAATCAGTAATACTTCATGAGATTAACAGCTTTTTAAGTTTTAACAATAAGGATCTTAATGTAGTTTAAGTTATTCTTAGCTTTTAATCGAATTTGGCAAGCTTATCACCGCAATAGTAGTTAAGTGAGGCCATACATTGTCGATCGCTAAGCGGTCCCATGATTTTTTTTATCACCTTTTCGGTCTCAACTTGCAAACCTACTCAAACTACATCGAATGATTAGCTTCCTAAAATTACAACTCTCAACCAACATGGTTACCTAAACTGCTTTTAGCAAGTTATTGTTATCAATCACGCTTTTGCACATAGCAAAGCGTGATTCTCCTTTGACAACCATCACGCACATAGCAACAGTTGTACTTGATTATTTCTTGCTTTGAATTCTTCCTAATCTTAGTTTACTAGTACTTTATTCGAAAGTCATACAACTAACATTTTTAACTTATTGGGGTAGTTCTAAACTGCTATAACCTATATGATTCAATCATGTTAGCTACCAGATCTTCAGAAAGCGCAATTAGAGGAAGTCGATGAAGAGAAACAAAAATCCCACACTTAGTCTCCAATTCTCTAAATTTTAGCTTCATTATTTATCGATTTTAGTAAGCTAAAATTTGGTTTATATAGGTAAGTGTATTCACCTATTTAGCAATATAAGCATTGTATGGTTTAGTTTCTTTAATCGCATTGACCGAGAACTCAAAAGAGTCCCCTACCATGCCAACCGAGAGCTTGAAAAGCTACAACTATCAGATAAGATCATATACTGGCGGCAAGAATCGAACCACTTGATTTCATACCGTCTTTGGCTTTGAAATTGAGTTTCATTTTGGTTTGCACGTTGATTCACTTTGTTTATAAGCTCTTATAGCATACCAATTACCCTGCACCTTAATTCTTTCTAGAATTCATATTTTTTCTCAAACAAAGACACCGAACTTTTGGCGAACACGTGGCGTTACGCGCAGTTTAAAATTTCTTGTATGTAGACATTCGCTATTTAGTGTAAGAAAGCCAATTTTGTCTTCCTTATTACTCCTCAGCCCATCCTATCTCATCTACTCAAATTCAGTATATAACACTATCACAATGGCATAACAGTCAATTAAATGCTATAGCAGTTTTCATAGCAGCTCAAAAATAGCACATAGCAGTCTTCATGTCTATACCATCCCTTTTAGGCAAGGTTTAGTGCTAAGCCATCAAAACAGTCCTCATAATACCATGACAGTTAACAAGGTCACACAAGTAATACTAGCAGTCAGCCAGCATAGCAATATAGCATAGTAGTAAATTTTAATACTACAACAGTTAGTAAAGCAACACACAACAGTCTTCCCCTTGATGCACCCAATTTGTGTAGCCAAACATAAATCCATCACAAATCAAATGTTCACGAATAGTAGCTCGAATCCGGTATCGACCATTTACACAATTCTTATATGGACAAGGAATTCTTCCCGTTACAATGCCCACTTTTTCAAAACCAAAGTCCAAAATCTCTCTATGCCCGCAAGATATTCTCTGTAATATCTTGGTAATTCCATCCACGCCTTATCCATAATATTATGTCCCTAAATCAAATTGAACAACCATCGAATGATATTCACAGATAAACCTAATGATAATTAATTATCATATTTAATTATCATAATTAATTACCTTGAATGCCAACCAAACTCCGGTTCACTCAAACAAAACAAAAAAGGTGTATGTAAGATTTATGCCAAGTCCCCTTCCTACCACCCAGGTTGATTAAAGATAATAGAGAGAAATATACTAAAACAAGTACTAAATCACTAGCAAGCTATAGATTTCAAACTAACATTTGGTGTTAGATTTACTTTTATGTAGACCCCATAAAATAGTACCACCACGGGCTAAGACACCTGTTCTCTTCAAAACTTAGGGCTTGTTAAAATAACAAGGTTTTTTAGGGCAATTAAGCATACAACTAAAACAAGTACAAGATTTTGTTATCTAACCCTTTTCACCCACTTTCATATATCGTATATAGAATCGAATTTAGCCCTTTATAAAAGTAGAACTTCCTAGTTTTAACGATTCACCCCCGCAGCCAAGAATCCTTAGAAACCTTACGAGAAATTTGGTTACTCAGATAATTTTTTACCAACTACTAGATGACTTTGATATTGCTTGATTTGTTACTTGTATAATTTTTTAGGCCATGCTAGCTATTTGAGTGCTCCTCATACGCTTAAAGTGGGTAGTTCAACTACTACTATTAAATAACATTTTTACAACAAACAAAGTCACTTCTTTAACAGATAATCACCAAAAATGATGAATATAATATGTTATTACGCCTACTACTACTTTATAAAACAAAACAATAAAAATCTAAATAATGATTAGCTTCTCGTAGAAGGTGGAATGCCTGTGGTCCAGGCCGGTAATCGAGGATTCAATGATATTGCCCGATTGCAAGTACCAATGGCCACAAGGTTATCCAAGGAACACAAAGCTTGAACACCAACAAGACTACTAAGAATGATACAACTATATTTCAAGGACCTTTAAAACCATACTCGCAACACATCATTTTGCCAATAATATTATACCCATTCCACAACATGTCATTATTTTAACTTGCAAAAGCATTTAAAAAAGGATGAGAAAGGTCAAAAAGTAACCCACCCACAAAAAAGAATATGGGATCACTCTGTCAAATTGATATGCATACCCAGAAAGAAACTTATACTTGAGTATTTCTTATTTAGAAATTCAAAGATAAAGTACCTAATCTTATAGGATGACAACAAAGGTCATTTAACCACAAAATGACAACTATATATATATGTAATTACCGCTTTTACAAACTAGTTGCTTATCTGAAAATTGCAAAGATCATTTGCTTCCCATCAAATTTAATTCAGTAAGTTGCTACCAATGTCATATGAATATGACATTGAACCCGAACCACAAATGGCTCACAAAACACCCCACGTAAGGGTGTCCCAAAATTAGAAAATTAAGGGCTTGTTAGAGGAGGAGAGAAATAGAGAAAATCATAACAACTAAGGGTAAATAAAATTGAAAACCTAAATAATGAAATTATACCTCCTCAAACAGTAGGTTAATAATATGATCCTTTCAAGCCGGACGGAGAGATGGAGTGAGACGAAGTCCTACAAAGTTTGGCATACACGAGATGATGCAGAGGGAGTGAGAATGCTGAAGATCTTGATCGAGTTACTAAGATGTTAATCGAATGATTAAGATGTCGATTTGGGGAAAGAATATGAGATCTCGTGGTCGATAAAACTCCCCTTTAACCCTCGTGATACGATCCTTTCACGCCTCCCTTATATGACCCTCGTTAATTAAAATCCTTAAAAAATTCCTATACCGACTACCAACTTGTGACCTCGCAATAGATTACCTTCAGGGACCTATACCGACGGTCGGAAGTGAAGTGGCGTCATTATAGATATTCTATAGCGACGGTTTGCGTCTTGCCGACCGTCGCTATATCTCGTCGCTATATGTTGAATTTCTAGTAGTGTATCCGAATTCACTAATCCCCAATTTAGTAATCCAACGATTGGAAACTATTTTAGTTTTAAGCTTTCTAAGAATTTAGATCTCACTAGAATGATCATCATCATTATTATAAAAGCATTATTTAAAACTATGAGTTTATCACATATTATAAAGCAACATCATGTAAATAATTAAAAGCCTTTAATAAATTAATATTTTTTATTAATAAATGAATAAGATTGTTACAAAGTATATATTTTATCATCAAACATGATTGGCTTGTGTGCATACTAATTTCAAATAGATGCTAATCAGATCGCCTACCTTTACTTTTGGGAGATTGTGTGTTTGCATGACGTTCTTAGACCATTATTTCGGATTGTGATACCAAGTTCATGAGCAATTTCTGGAAAAATTTATGGAGAAGCTTCGTAACACACAACAGATTTCAAGAAGGCTATCATCTCCGCATGGATGGTCGACCGAGGTGGTGAACCAAAGTTTGGGCAACCTATTAAGGAGTTTGGTAGGTACTAAGACGAAGCAGTGAGATTTGATGCTACCTCAAGCGGAATTTGCCTACAACAGGTCAATGAATCGAGCTACTGGTACGAGTCCTTTTATGGTTATATCTATGGTCGAAATCCTTCCGGGGTCATAGATTTAGCTCATATTCCACGGATTGGCCGAGTGCATCCTAAAGTAGATGAAATGACAAATCACCTTCGGAGTATCCATGATCAGGTGTACCAATCTATTCAAAAGAACAATGTTAAGTATAAGGGTCGGGTTGACAGTCATCGTCGTAAGGTACTTTTTGAAGTTGGAGATTTTGTTTAAGCATTGTTGACTCGTGACCGATTTCCTTTTGGCGCATATAACAAGCTTACGGATCGGAAGATTGGTCCTTACGAGTTTCTGCAGAAAATTAATGATAATGCCTATCGATTGCGTATTCCAAGTCATTTGCGGACTTTAGATGTTTTCAACGTGAAGCACTTGCGCCCTTGTTTTGTGGAGTCTGATGCTAATGCTGCGAACTCGAGGACGACTTCTTTTCAACCCGGGGTGACTAATGCAGGAGGATCTAAGCTCGATGATGCTGAGATTTAAGATAACACGTTGTTGGTATTAAAGTACCATGAATTTGAGGATCGACACAAGAGAAGTGGTAAAGGCGGTCACTGACGTCGTCAGGGTCGGACGTCTTCGAGATCAAGAGTCGGGAGTTCGGCTGATCACGTTAGATCTGGCTTCAGACTATTTTACTTCGTATGTCTTCGAAAATTCGGATAATTTTTACCGTCGGATCTGGCTTCGGACTATTTACTTCGGATTTATGGCGGCTAACTTTATGTATTCGGAAGTTCGGATAATTTTTACCAACATTCTTATTTTTAAATTTTTGATTTGTTTCATCTTTTATGGTAGTATTTTAATTATTAGAAGCTTGTTATTTATTAGAAGTTGTTACCATAAATATAGGAGGATTACCATAATTATAGGAATTATGTTGCATGGTGATAAAGAAATCTTTTAGCTAAACTCAACATGTGGGTTGAATTATGGACAATTTTTATTTTGATAATAATTTGCGCATTAGAAAGATTTCTTTTGGTTTAATATAATTCTTTTACTTTTTTACCTGTAAATTTATTGCTACCTTACCTCGCAAGATAATTACTATTCTGTCCTACGTCACTTTTGCTTCCCATTTTTTTGGGTTTAATAAAAACACTTGGTCTATTCCACGTGAATATTCTTAAAAGAAGGGAATTAAGAATTATATTTTACAAGTCTGCTGAATTCTCGCAAACTTATTAAAACTTAATTGAATATTATGTTAAATTTAAAATCAATATATTCACAATAAATATAATAGTACTCAAGTGTTATATATATATATATATATATAGAAGCGGAAGGCGTATGCATATATTAATATATAGTTGGGACCATAGCTTTTATACCAAATTAAATAAAAAAAATAGTTAAAGATTCTTGTTGAAGTGGGTGACAAAATTATATGAAATGGGACAATGAAAACCTTTGACTTCAACTGCATGAAGCCACTTATGCTATAATAATATGGCCTGTGGGCACTCAGAAGAAAATAGGAAGAGAGGGACGCTAGAATTTAAATACAAACAAAACTTATCTAACTATATATTTATGTGTATAACTGTGTGTCCCGCCCTGCACTTGACCCTAACATATAAAGTTACAAAAAAATTAGGTGTGGGAGGGGTCTAATTATTGTACGATTTAATTATGTTTGGTCACAATTTGTAGGGACATCCCATATATAGGTATTATTTAGTTTCTAAAGTAGTAATTAATCTTTTATTTATTTGTTTAAAAGAGGTGAGAATTTCCATTAAAAAAATGTGGAAACCCATTTGAATATGGAATTTGTTTGGTAAAGTAATTTTAGTCAATTTTTTAGTTAAAAACTAAAATGATAATATTAGGGGCTGAATCTATAAATAGTGAAAACATGAGGTGACCTTTTACCAAATTGTCACTAAAGAAGGTATAATGCATGTAACTCCTAGTATTTCTTCTTCAATTATTTCAATAATAAATTCAGATAATACCATAAACATAGACTTAAGACCCAATAGCTAATTGACAATTTTGAATTGACCAACAATGTCGATGGATTAACCAACGCCATGATAGTTTACTTGAAATAATTTTATTAGCTGAAATAGTGCACATAGTTAACGGAAATTATGGACCATTCTCATATATATATATATATATATATATATATATATATATATATATATATTCTTCTTCTTTTTTTTTTTTTTTCTTTAGAAAAGCCATGCATGCATGTGTGAACATATATTGACCCTCATATACAAATTGGGTCCGAGAGGAGTTGTAAATATTGTACGACTAAAACTGAACTTTGAAAGTATATATGTATGCAATTTATAATGTGTTCTTGAAACAATTGCACGACTTAAGAATCTTGTGTATGCAGCTTAGTTTATGACCTCACCTCTGGGCTAGCTACATTTAATTAGTACTACTAACTGGGTTCAGATCCATTAACAGCACACATATAATTACATATAGGTTTTCAGCCCGGCCCTTTAACAAGACACAATACTCAAATATATATATATATATATAAACAAATATAAAATTCACCAACCCAATTTAAATCCTGATATATATGTCTATCTAACAAAATACCACTGATTTTAAATTTTTCCTCATTCTAATAAATCATCCTACGGGCCCAAAGTTTGGAATAAATCTCACCGCCCATGTAGTATATATAGAATTTTAACACAACTTAGTATATATATATATATATAGAGAGAGAGAGACATTTATATATATACACATTTATGCACCTCGAATAATCCTTACTTAAATAATAAACCCAGTTCATTCTCAATTTTTTTGTAAAGAAAAGGATAATTATATGCAACATGCATCATAATAGTGTAAAAGATATATATCATGCAGATGCATGCAGATATATTTTTGTTATATGTATTTAAATCACACTCAAAAAATCAGACATGTAAAAATTTGAGCCCATAAAATATTAAACATTTTTTTTAGTTGTGTTAAAAAAAAAAATCCGTATTTTAAGCCTATCCGGGAGTTCGGATAGAATCTCTCTCTCTCTCTCTCTCTCTATATATATATATATATATATATATATATATATATATATATGTATGAAATGACAATGGCCATTGTGAATCTATCAAATCAAACTGTTATTTTCATATTTCACAGTAGCATGAACAGTGGTAATTCTGTTGTCACACTAATAATGATGCCTAAACCCTCATTAATTATAAGTGTCATTTTCTTTTTATGGTCATAATTCTGTTATTCTTTAGGTTTACCACTGTATGATTATGAGTTTATGAGCAACAACTATATATATATATTTAGTCATTCAAATTGCAGCATATATAAACTCACGTGGCATTGACCAATTAACTTAAGCCTTTTGTAATTCATTTATTTTATTGTTTTTCAGTAATTTGCAATAATAATGTTAAATATTTTTTACTATTTTTCTTTCATATAACAAATACATAATATATTAGAATGCATGTAGTAATAAAGTATCCTCTTAGGATTCTTAGTTGAACATTGCGTGTATGCAATTTTAAGGTGAGGAGTTTAAATATATATAGATAAGAAAGCAAATTATAATATCCATTAATTATCCATAATTGAGTAATTATAAAAAAATTATGAATGCAATAAACAAAACTCATAAAGAACAATATTTCAAACAGTATACTTTTCATTTAAGAGTAGAAAGTGGAAAAAAATTACAATTACATTACAAGGGACCAGAGAAACTCATAAATTATAAACAAATATAAAAAATGAACCTTTATTCATCCAAACATGAAAAAATAAACTCGTAAATTAGTAAATATCATATCAGATTCATATAATAATATAGTAGTATTTTATCATATCGTTTAAAATTTTACGTTAATCGTAATTCAATTTTATCATCAAATTTATCGATATATAAATTGTAACATCACAGTTCCACATTAAAAAATATGGAAAAAATTTGTCTATGTATAAGAAATTAAGTTGCTACCAATAGTACATTCAAGTTATGACCTTTTGAGTGAGTGCATGATGGGTTAATATACGAAGAAGAAAATCTTATCGGATTTGGTGGTTTGAGACCTTATTTTGATGGATTTGATTCGGACTTGAGATTTTACCCAAGATTTATTCCGGACTCGAGATTTGACCCAGGTTGTTACATATGGTATCAGAGTCGACTCTTAAAAACTCGGGTTGGGTCATCCAATCGGGTTGTCGGAGGTGGAGACACGAAGGCTGGTGGTATTAATTATCTCACAATGAAGAGATGGAGATTCGAAAATGAAGAGTTTGTAACACCCTAGTTCCATATCAAAAAATATGAGAAAATTTTGTGTGTATAAGAAATTAAGTTGTTATCATTAGTAATTTCAAGTCATGACTTTTTGGGTGAGACTGTGGTGGGCTAAGATGACCCAAGAAATTACAATTGGGTCAGTGATTTGTGACCTTATTTTTATGAATTTAATTCAATTTAAACTTGAGATTTGACCTAAAATTTATTCCAAGACTTGATCCGAGTGATTACATAAATCATTTCTCATAAGCTTATAACATTTGCTATCGATATACATGTCGGCATAACAGGAAAATCTAAATTTTTCTTATGCAAATCCCCATTTTATTGACTTAAAAAGAAAATAATGCATTTTCTTTTGACCTTTTTATCAAAACTCAAAACTAAGACTTTCTTGTCAATGGACAGCTAGTCTACAGCTGCCACACTGTTGTCTTTGGGACTACAGTATAACTGGACTAGATAATGTGATGATGATGTCGCCCAATGACTGCCCTGACACGTGTCAGATGTAAATCAGACGGTCGGCTTTATTTGACGTAAACGTGTCGTTCGACCGGCGTACGGAATTCTCGGAAAAAGGCTACTAACAGATAAGTATATATAGAGAGAGAGGACCACAGATTTGCGGCGTCCATGGAACGTACTGGGCCTGTACCTGTACCTGGGCCTGGGCTGCGTAGGGAATTGTTTTTTCAACGACAAGACCATGTGATTGAAATACTGTATCTCTGTATACTGTAATAGTCAAATGCAAGTGTTCACTTTTTCTATTCATTTGTCTTACTGGACCAGATAATTTTGAGTCAGGTACCTTATATACTATATGATAAATTTATACGGATCCGATTAACATGAAATTTATTTTTTGATAAATTAATTAATTAACTAATAAAATAGTGATACATATAGAGTATCACCTGCGTGTTAACACTCTAGTGACCAATTGACCAACTGATCAACTTACCTAATAATGAATTCCATACTAACTATTTCCAATTTATACTCATATTAGATGTCAATGGATGTGAGTACATGATATATGAAGAAATTAAATAAAAGACTCAAATATCATTATTTAATTTTATCACTTAAAGTTTCATGTTTATAATAAATCTAATTTCATCATCATATTTGTCAATATATATATAGAGAGAGATTCTCTAACGAATGGCTCACATTGATGTAAGAAGTATGATTTACACATTTTATGAGTTATAGTGACGGTATGAATCGTCGCCATAGCATGGACCGACTATAACTTAGAAAATCGCCGTCATAACCTATCCGTCAACAGATCGGTCCATTAGAGAACCTCTCTATATATATATAAATATATTATTTTTCACTAATTTTTACATGAAAAATGACGTTGTATGAATTCACAGCTAGCTATACTAAATAAAATGACTTTCATTTAGAAATACAGTGTTTTGAGTGTGATTTGGATACATATAACCAAACATGTCTGTACAGACTGTACATACATATTTTGTTATATGTATTCAAATCACACCCAAAAACATAGATTATGTAAAAATTTCAGGCCCATAAAATATTAAATTTTTTTTTAGTTGTTTTAAAAAATAAAAATTTGGTCCGCATTTTATTAAGTTAGGATTCAGGACCGACCGATATATATATATATATATATATATATATATATATATATATATATCGGTCCTCTTCTTCAGCGAACCTTAAACAACGAACCAAAAATGAACCAGATATAACAACAATTTTTTCAGCTATAGTGATGATTCGAATCGTCATTATAGTTATGTAAATTTCATTAGATGCTATAAATGATGTAAAAAATATCGCTTTTAGTTCATTGTTTAAGGCTCATTGTAAAGGATGTGTGTATGTGTGTATATATATATATATATATATATATATATATATATAGTAGCTAGTTTACTAAAAGCACTACTACTCCATGCATGCATTGTTCTCAAGCGATTAACTACGTGTTTCGTCTTTGAATTAATGTACAACCAAAGGGCTTTCTCTAATGAAACGAGCAAAAGGTTAACTTGGGATTTAATGATTGCACCACACGAATATGTGTCAGTTTTAAAATTATTAAATTTAAATTTAATATAAATTAATATAATTTTTTGAATTAGTGTAAAAAATTATTACTTGTGACAATAGTTGTTGATTCGAAATTAAAACTATCATAATTGTGATTGTTACTGCTACGTCTAAGTTTATATGATCACATATTTTTCTTTAAGAACGTACCTTTGGATTATATTTATTTCATCCACTTCTAATATATATATATATATATATATCTAAGTTTATATGATCACATATTTTTCTTTAAGAACGTATTTTTTTTTTTTATATTTATTTCATCCATTAAAATTCTAACAATATATATATATATATATATATATATATATATATATATATTCAAAAAGAAGAAGAAGAAAAAGGAGGGTAAAATGACTGACTGAGACGGTGTAAGTCAGTAGGGAGACAAAGGGCCATGTGAACACTGCCGGTGGTTAAAGACCCCTATAGATATAGAGCTTAACCTTTACCATGGATTTCCAGCAACATGGTAATCAATCCATCAATCAGAATTCCCAGTCATCATGCATATTGACAAGATATTGTTTGTTCAATTATTATTAACTTTTACTCTCCAAGAACTTTTGGTAAAGTTAGACACAATGATTGATCAATCTTATACTTATATGTTCATGTTTGTCAGGATCGATATATGACTTTGAAGCAGGTGAAATAAATGTGACAAGAAGTTTAATTAATTTGTAGGAAATTATTGCACTATATAAATAATTCACCCTTATGTACAAGTGAAATGATCTAGCTCATAATTAAATTCAAAAAAAGTTTTCATTCTCTTTTTTTAAATGATATGCAGCGGTCCTATAATATACCCATAACGTCCTATGATAAAAATCTTTATTATTATTTTAGGTAGTTTCATATTAAATATATTTTTTTTAATAACTAAACTTTTACACATATTTTTCTATTATACCCGTAACATTAAATATCTCATACTTTTCTTTTTCTTATTCTAATTCTCTCTCCATATTTAATGACATTATTATGAGTAATTTTGTCATTTTATTCATCTTCTTAATATGCGTGAAAAGTCCACCAAGATTTTTATTCTGAGACGGAGGGAGTAATATTTATTAAAAAAATTATTGATAAAAGATTTATTGTTATAATATAATTATTTTATTTAATAATTACAAAAGTTGGTGCAATAGTACACAATCGAGTTTGAGATTAAAAAGATATAAACAATATGTTTTGTTTGATATTTAATCGTTATTATATTATAAGTAATTAATTTTTAGATGAAAGTGTGTTTAGGTGAAAAGGACACTTAAATACTCGCACTACAAAAAAAAAGCCTATTTGCGATCGCCTATCAACGATCCAACCGGTCGCTGATAATAATCAGTGATCGAATTCGGTCGCTGATAGGCGTCGCATAAAATCTGATCGCTAGAATGCACATCAGCGACCACTATTAGCTGAAAGAGGTATCTCGCAAACCGATATTAGCGTCCCGAAAGTGTCATGGTTGAGTCAAGATGGTTCGAGGTCAAAGGTGACGATACGGGTTAAATACGTGGCGGCGTGATCGCACGCGATCGCTAATATATAAAAATACAAAAAATAAATTTTTTTCCTGTTTTACAGATTTTCCAAAAAACTGTACCTGTTTTGTGCTTGCTTTATATCCCAACACACATGCACAACAATATAAACATCCATCCATATATTGACACATACACCAAACTAGTATATAAACTATATAAACCTTTAAAACCAATATGAATTGAATAAATATAAACAAATCTAATCTTTAAGTAACATACAGTCATCCAAAGAATGAATATAAAAGTATAAGGTTCATAAATAACTACAAAACAAGACTAAGTCGGTCGTCATACATCATTGTCTAAATTATTTTCTCGTTGATCACCCTGTAATTAACAAAATAATAAAATAAGTTACATATATAGTATATATGTTGATATTAGTATTACGACAATATACAACAAATTAAACACAACAATATATGTATATATATATATATAAGTCACTAATTTAATTGTAATAAATAAGATTGATTACCTCGTCGTCATCCCCATGCTCCCAATGCTGTGATGTTGCTGCTGCCGCCACTACATTAGCTAACTCATCAGGATTCAGAGTCGTCAGACGCCCGTCCAGTATACGAAGAAGATCGCGATCTCGATATATAGCTCTCACACAGTCAGCAGAAGTATGAATAGCTGAATAACTCGATGACTATGAAGACTGAGTAGCAAAGCACCCTGAGCCACTGAAGGTTGGGCGTCGTCGTTGTCCTTGACCTTTGACGTAGTTCTTCTTCACAACAGACGCCCTCTCCCATAATTCTTGATCAATTAGCGGACGTGTGGTCCCTTAAGGATAACGCTCATTCAATAAACGCTTATAAGTATCATGTCATCATGTTAACAATTAAATAGTTGAAAATAAATTGGTAAAATTCTAAAGAATAACGTAAAACTTGATAAAAAAGATCAAAGTTGTTAAAACTTATTACCGCTATCTAGATAGCATCAGGTAGACCATCACGGGTGGCCACGCACACATCCAGTCAATGGATAGGCTGACCTTGAGACTGAGACTCTTATACAAAATATATTCCAATATTATTAAGTAAACATGTGATATTCTATAACTCATGATTGTAAACATATTAAAACTATTTATACGTACCTTGGCGTTGATATACTGATGCAAACCGTGGAAATATCGCCGCCTTCAGAAGTTCCTTTTCGACTTTTCGTCATCAAGTACACCCGAGGATCTGCTAGTGGCGGCAGTCTTGCATCTTTTGACCCAACTCTCAGCTCTCCATTGGGCACACATCTCAGCCCATATGGTCTGGGTGCACCACCAGGGGCTATGCTCGTGCATGTACTCTTCTCCTTGGCATGGATGGTCGATCGATGCATTGTGAAGGGCTTTTTTGTCGTTCTTTGTTCGAATTGTCCTTAGAAAGTGACGGGCGACTTCTCGCCGTAATAATGTCTATATATCACTTTGAAGCTTCATGCATTCCTTCCATCTATACCTTTTCTGTAAAACAACAACAATAATAATATTAAACATTACTTTTAGCATATAATCCAACACTACTAAAGAAAATTCCTTAGAATACTATATTATCTGTTATAATTAAAAAAAATATACCTGAAATTTAGCTCAAACTGCATCCTTGTGGGCGATAGGTGTTCTCATCCACATAATCACAAGTGTGGGCCAATTTTGTAAGCAAAGCTATGAAATACACTTGACGATCTTATTATCTGAAAAATCACTATAATATATGACAATTTACATCAAAGATAAGTAGATATATTATAATATTTAAAGCAATTTACATTAGTTATATATCTTGTATAAATGGAATCTAAAATGCTTATATATAAATGATGCGGACGTACGTGCTGTTCGGAGGAGGACGAATCTTAATAAGAATTCGATCATCCGGATTAGTATGGGCCTTTGGCACATGATTAGGCCCCCTACCCAAGCCGCGCTTTTTTCGCGCTACTTCAGAAGCCATCTATATATTACAAATTTCAAGATGTTAGTATGAGTTATATTTGATTGCATGCATATATGAATATAAAATGACAATAATGACAGGAAATTGCATTTAAATAGTTAAGTACATAAACATGACAATGATATAAAGAACATGTAATGCTAAACATACATTTCATTTGTTCAAGTGTCAATATCTGAGTCAGAATCATCTTGTATACGTATTGCAGATTCATAATAATCATCTACTTCAGATTCAAATTCAGTGTCAGTGTTAGTGTCAGTCAACAACTCCTCCTCCTCAGTATCAATGTCATCCGACACTAGTATTGACTCAGGATCTAATTCATGTGGTTCATCTCCACCATCTAACTTGATTAATTACTTCATTGTCGTCCTCCACATTTATTATAGTTTGTCTATGAAGCATCTGCTCTTGGTAAATCTCCCCATCAACTACTTCTACACGATTGTGCGCTGGAGTATGAATTATAATTTACCAATCTGCAGGCGGTCTATCCCTTTTCCTAACAGGACTAGAACTGTAGTATACTTGTACTGTTTGAGTTGGTAAAACAAACGGTTCGTTGGAGTACGCAGACCTATGGAGGTCACTATCAACGATTCCATGTCTGTCAACACGTATCCCTTTTTCTGAATCAAACCAACGACACTTGAACAAGTTAATATGACCCCCGTACGTGCCCTTATACGACAACTCTATGATTTCTACCAACTCCCTATAAAAGGCACGACCAAGCTCATTGTAACAATCTCCTTGGACACACACTCCAAAGTCTGTTGTTCTTTTACCGCGCCCATATGCCTTTGTATGAAATTCACAACCATTTATTTTGTAACCATTACGGCTGACTTGGTCCCATAGCTAGGACTTGTACATTAGCCAGAATCGTTGATCCCTCAGTTAAAGCCTATAAAAATTCCATCTTATTAAATGAAGTCATAGTTAATATGGAGTATATATATATATGTCGTGCTTAAGAAATTGAACTTACTTTGTCCTTTAGCCAAAGTGCAAATTTTTTATCACGATTGATTTAAATATCTTTATCAGTTATGCTGGGATGCTTCACTTTTAACTCGTCACCGTACAATCTATACAATGTTATAAACATTAACATATTGGAATGTATATTACATATATGTCATTGAAAGTTAAGGGATAAATTTTCAAGTTTACATGTGTACCTCATAAATTCGTCAATCTCCTCACAATTAAGAAGAATGTAAGTATGTGCAACATGTAATTCTTGCTCAGAGAGGAATATGCGCTTCCCTTTTCTATAAGCACGGCCTAATATGCCAAATGCAGAAAGTCGACCATTTAGTTCAACATTTCCCCATCATCATGTCTCGAGACTCGATTGGCCTTTGTAAAGACTTCGTCCGGGAAATAATCTGAGACAAATGTAGATATCTCATCGAAACTGTATACCTCACATATCGACCCCTCGACATAAGCTCTATTCTTCACCTTCCTCTTAAGGTTTCACATTTCCCTCTCGAAAGGGTACATCCATCTGTATTGAACTGGACCCCCAACACGAGCTTCATAGGGAATATGGATTTGCAAATGTGGGAATATTTTTTCTAGTTTACACGTGATCTCTATGATGTTCTTCTCAAGTACAAATATGTCCTTCTCATTTAATGTTTTTGAACATAAGTCTTTGAAGAAACGACTAAGATCCGTCAAAGTATCCCATATTGGTTTATCAAGCAGATCCCAAAATTTTATAGGCATGAGTCTCTCCATGAACACATGACAGTCATGACTCTTCATCCCTTGTAATTTCCCACCCGTAACACACCTTGTAATGTTTGACGTATATCCATCTGGTAGTTTCAGAGAATTAACCCATGTGCATATATCTTCAACTTGCTTTTTGGACAATGTGTACCTTGCATGCAATTTGACAATCTTACCATTATGAGATTCATAAAGTTCTAATTCAGGACGCTTACAAATATCTTTCATGTCCAAATGTGCCTTATCATTATCTTTTAACTTCCCCGTTGTGACGCCCCCAAAATTAGGTATATATCACCCATCTTGGGTCGCCAGATACATGGTATAGAATTCAAATACAACTTACTAATACAACTGTCGTGTACAATACGACAAAACATAAACTGTGAGTTTGAATACAATTATTGTCTACTAGAGATTATACAAACTCAAAAGGAGTCCTCATTACAATTATTATCACACTATTTCACAAAATAGTGAGGACTACTAATGCTATCCTCTGGACCATCACTCTATTCCCCGACTCGTCCCAGCTATATTCTCATTTCCTGAAGAGAACAGTGAAAGAAATGGTGAGTTCAACTAGCCCAGTAAGAAATATTATGACTAAGATAATGTAGAATAAATTATCATTAGTCCCCAACAATGTTAAACTGATAAAATATAATAAACATCAAGTTTAACTGTAGCGAAACAAGCAATCCATTAAAAGAGTCAAGTAGAAAATAAAATCTACTATCTTTTATGATTTAAAAGGTTTTTATCATCAATTATCATTTGAGACTCAACTTAATAAATATTCCACATCATGAAATCATCCCTCGCACTACGTGCCAAGGATATTCTTTAAGATCACAACCACTTAATTAAGACCGAAATTTTTTTAAATAAAAAGGAATTTCCTTTATTTATTATTTTGAAATAGTAAGGGTTGATTTGATTAATGTGGATAGTTAAAGGTTAAATACGCAAATATTTCAAAATAAGCAAGTGGTTATAAAATATTTATTGTTGTCGGGGAATATTCGTTTGGTCGTGGAATATTAAATGCTTGTGGGAATATTCGTATTTACGCACAGCGATATGTATGTGGGCCCCATAACTGAAAGCGATTGGATGAGGAAAACGACAAAGTTTGGGTGGTTATAAATAACGGCAGTAGTTATTCTCAAGTAAGATTATTGAATACCGGTGGTTAAAATACGATGTCTGGCGTGGTTGCACAAAGATGCACTGTGGTATTGCAAAGATTGTTGAATTATTGATCCTTACGTAAGAAGAAGGCACTACTCAATAATTTTCATAGTAATTATTATTCAAAGATTTTATTTTATTGATTCAATAATTGTTGCGTTGGTATTTTATATTATCATTGTTTCAATAATTGTCATCGCACTGATATTTCCCATTATCGGATCAATAATTCATATTATTTGAATAATATTATTAGATAACATTATTGGCAATGTCTAGAAAGTTACGCTCTAAGGAGAGGTTTGGTCACCTAATTGCGCTACTTGAAGGAGAGATCCTTATTCGAAAGCCCCCTTTCCTCGGGAGCGACTGGTCATCATAAATGTGATTACGTAATATTATTTGTGAATAATTAATTATTGATTCATATGATAAGGAAATATTTATTTTATATGAATATAAATGATGGATTTATTTATGTGGTTATTAATGAAGGAATTAATGTTGAGATGTTTTATTTGTATTTTTTAGCTGATTGGAGGTATTAAAAGATCAAATTGGTGTTATTATGTACTTTTATTGTGTGAGTTATAATATTTAATCCAACCGTTGGATCATTGTAATTTTTGGATATGTTATACATACATAAGTTGAGTATATGTCCACAAATTTTGAACCGTTAAAATGAACTAATGATTTGTTATGAATTTTAAGAGGGACTGATTGAAAAATTAGGTTTATAATTGATTTTGGTGGAAAATTCTAGAATTGAGTGGGCCCCACTTGTGGTTGGTGAAAAATGTGTTGAATTTTATTTCAAATATGGTGGGTGGCAATAGTAAAGGGTAAAGCCATCAGTAGCAGTCAAGTGCGCTTGGTACGGGGCTAACATTTTCCTATAAATAGAGGGCTAAGTTAGAATTGAAAATCACACCGTAAACAAAGTTTCTCTCTTTCTCTCTATATTATTGAGCGTATTTTGTGAGTATTTAGATACTTTGAGAGTTGTTGTTCAAGACAAGTTTCATTCAAAGATCACTTAGATCTTTCCAAGATCGATTCTTTGAGGTAAGGGATATTATTTTTTTCGTAATGATATTATTTCTTCAATATCATTATCTTTGAAATGTTGATCCGAAGTTTTTATCAAATTTGGAACTTTTTCATGTCGGGGTTACTATTCATGAGTTCTTATTCACGAGTTACTATTCATGAGTTACTATTCACGAGTTACTTATTCACGAGTACTATTCATAGAAGCGTGAAAAATTTTTTTTGTGGAATTTCTATCTTTTGGTGTCTGAGTTACTATTCACGATATCACAAGACTATTCACGATATCTCAACCTTATTCACGATACTTAGACTATTCACGAATACGGCACTATTCATTGAAAAATGAAAATTTTTCTTTTCGCCTAAAATATCTATTCTGGATACTAGCTTTTGATTGTATCCATGTTTTGATCATTCTTGAATTTTACACCACCGTGATTATTTTGAGGTATTTTGGACGTGGATAAAACCAAGTACTAATCCTTAATCCTTGTCATTTTGTTTCTTTGGATTCGTTTTTTAAAAATATTTTCATCATCCTCGCCTTAAATGATGATATTATTGAATATCTTTGGCCTGTAGTGCAAAAGATGAATGATTCGAAGAATATCTTTGGCCAGTAGTGCAAAGATGAATGATTTCAAGAATATCTTTGGCCCCATGAAGTGCAAAGATGAACAGTGTTTAAATGAACATGACCGATCGATGAATATCTTTGGCCTTTAGTGCAAAAGATGAGCAGTGTTGAGATGAACACACCGATCGATGAATATCTTTGGCCTTTAGTGCAAAGATGAACAGTGTTGAGATGAACACGACCGATCGATGAATATCTTTGGCTCAGTAGTGCAAAGATGAATATTTGATTTGAGATGAATATTGATTGATGTTCTGTGGATAAAATATTGATGATGAACTGTTAAATTCATAGATTATAGTAGATTTCATTCTCTACGTAACTCTTACATGAATTATTATTTCACGCTGCGAATATTGATCTCGAAACTTGTTATCTATCAGATTCTATCGATTTTTCCTCGTTGAAGACTAACGATAATTTGTTCTATATTATCTTAGTCATAACATTCTTTCTTTGGGCTAGTTGAGCTCACCCCTTTTCCTTTTTGTTCCATTTTTTTCTCGGGAGGCGAGAATATAGCGAGTATGAGTCTGGGGATGGAATGAAAGTTTTAGAAAGGATTGTTTAGTAGTCCTCACCATTTTTTTAATGTATCAATAAATGTGATGAGGATTTATTTGAGTATAGATATTGTCTGAAGATAATATTTGTATTCAAACTCACAGCTTTCATTGTTGTAATAATAAAGTTGTAGTTGTTTCGTACATCATGTATTTGGCGACTCAGAATGGGTTGGATGGAATGGACCTATTTTGGGGGCGCCACGGTTGGTATCGAGCTTAGGGATATGATCTCATGAGAGATCGGGGAATAGAACCAGGAGGGAGAGACAGAGTAAATCCTTCGCTAGTGTGTCCTACCTAAGCTTATTTGTTAGTTGGTCAAGTATATAGGGATATTATGTGATATATTGATTTTTAATTAACCCTTATTTTATATGCAAGATTTGAGAATGTCGATTGAGAATATTAAGCGTGGAGTAAATGAGACCAGTGGAGATGCTGTCTTTCACCAACGAGGAGAAACGTAACAGTGGCAATGTTCCTCCTGTGAACAACACCAATCGGCGTAGATGAGAACGAGGGATGTTTAGAAGCTTTTTGCAGTTCATGCAAAATCGCACGAGGGAGACTCGTGTTCAAAATATAGGAGGAAATGATAAGAATTCACGGGTGGTCACGTGCCCAAGCGATTCAAAGAGTTGGGACCACCATTCTCGGGAAAGCGGATCCGATCATGGCGGAACATGGGTCAAACAAATTACCAAGATATTCGATGTCTTGGGATACGGAGAAACGAGAAAGTTCCATTCGCTACTTTTATGTTCCGTGCGTAGGAGGCAGACATCGGTGGGAATCGTGAAGCGCATCCATCCACCGCACTCAAAGGCATGTCGTGGGAGACGTTTGAACAGTTCAATGACAAGTACTTCCACGAAAGTATTCACGTTATATGAAGGAAGTGGAGTTTATTAGACCGAGAAGCGAATAATAATGACAGTATCCCAAAGATGAGGCGAAGTTCATGAGTTATCCGAGTTTGCACCTCATTTGGTGGAGAATGAGGAACGTATGACGCGGATGTTTATGAGAGGTTTGAAACCCCAGATACGCCAAGATCTCATTTCTCATAAATTTCTCTCTATTCAGATGTTGTCAACTGTGGCTCGATTGTTAGAGCGAGATAACGAAAGTACGTTCAACCGAGGACCATAACGAGGATCATCTGCAGAAGATAGCGGTCATCGGAATAACGATAACCGGCGGAAAAAAGAATACGGACAAAGGCGGTAACCACTCCGGTGGTAATCATAGCCATGAAAATAGAAGAAGCGAGTGGGGGAGGAGATTTTAAAAGAGGAGATTCAACAACGACCATGTGAAGACGCGTCGGTGGCCGAGTAATGCTGGTTCAAGGGAGGAAAAGACCACCTGGTCGTATGTTACAAATGCGGAAAGAGAGGGACATATCACCAAACCGCCCACAACAGTTTAAGGTATGCTTTATAATTGTGGAAAAGAAGGACATATATCGCCGAGATTATACGATATCGAAACCCGATCCCGCGGAATGGTGACTCAAAAGGATGTCCCGTAAAAGTCAAAGTCAGCGGTTCTTGGAAGAAGCGTTTGTCGTGGCCTATTAAAATGCGAGAACCCGAACGAAGTTAGCACGGGTTAGTTAATTATAATTTCACTGAAGTTTATACCTTACTAGATATCTGGGGTTCTACCCATTCTTTTATCTCTTGCTTGCGCTCAACGTTTGAACTTGACTACGGAGAAATTAGACTTTGACCTATTTATGGAGAATCTGTTAGGAGAAACTTTCATTACATCGTTGTTTAGAAATCTTGTTTGATTCAGTTGGCACTATCACATTACCCGTTAACCTTATTTCTATAGAGATATTTGCTTTTGATGTGTTTTAAGGTTAACTACTCATCATGCCAAATTGATTGCTTTTGTAAGGTTGTTAGTTTTCATATTCCTAAGCAACACCGTTATTCAATTCAAGCAATCAAACCATTGTAATCAAACATTTTCATATCAAGCCATGAAGTCATTCGTTTATTACGGATGTCAAGTTTTCTCGATCCATGTTATGGATTTGAATAAAGACACGTCGATTTGAATAATATTCTGTTGTTATTGATTTTTCCCGACGTATTTCTGAAGAATTTCTTGGTTTACTCCCAAAACCCGATATTAAATATTGTATCGACTTTGAACCCAGACAAAACTCATTTCTAAAATCTCATATAGAATGGCTCTATTGAACTTCGTGAGTTAAAATTCAACTATAGAATTTGGTACCGAGCCTTTATCTTGTGACTTCCTTTGTGGAATTCACCTAAGCCGACTCTCTATATGGGGACGTCATATTCGATGCGATAGTAAATCGATAGGTGTCATTGTGACGCTTTATCAAGGTTGGGATATGAGTCACAGATTGAGAACAACCTAAGTCGATGAATCGAAATACGTAGCTTTCTAGGCTTAGTTGGTTATTATCGGAGATTCGTTGAAGGATATTCTCGAATCGCTATTCCATTAACGTAGCTAACTCGTAGAGATACAAAATTCAAATGGAGCAAGGAATGTGGGAAGAGCTTCGAAGAACTCAAGAGGAGACTCATTTCAGCACATGTTCTGACCATGCCATCCTGGAAAAGCGAACGTGGTAGCTGACGTGTTGAGTAGAAAGATCAGATATCACAAGCACGAGTACGATATTGTCAAAGACTAATTTCAGTATAATTTACAAATAATAGAGATGGAGATGAAAACTCTAGGTACCCACGTGATGATATACGAGTATAATCGATTTTAATCGATAAAGTTAAAAGCCGCTCAAGCCATCGGCAGGAAATCGATGTATGAAGAAGAAAGTACAAGAAGGAGCTATTCCTAAGCGAGAATTGATGAAGAAGGAATACTTGAGTCCACTCTAGAACTTTGTGTTCTAACGACTCACGATTTAAGGTACAAGATTATGATGGAGGCACACAATACACCATTTGCAATCCATCCTCGAAGTACTAAAATGTATCGTGATCTTTGACATACATTTTGGTGGAACAATATGAGAGAGAGATTGCAAATTTTATCTCGATATGTTTAACTTGCTAACGTAAAGGCGGAGCATCTAGTACCTAAGGGTCCGTTGCAACCACTTGAGATTAGGAATGGAAGTGGGAACACATTACCATAGATTTAAATTCACGGGTCTTCCCATGTTTCTCAAGGCATCAATGCTATTTGGGTTATTGTTGATAGATTAACCAAGTCTACTCATTTCTTACCGACACGAGAAACTTATTCCCTTGAACGCCTTTTCTCAGTATGTACGTAAATGCGATTATGATGAGATTGCATGGCATGCCAAGATCCATAGTTTTAGATCGTGACCCAAGATTCACTTCATGATTTTGGGCTAGTTTCAGAAAAGCTATGGAGCGCGAATTTACGATTCGGTTTGGCATACCATCCTCAAACGGATGGGCAATCGAAAGGACTACTCAAACTCTTGAAGATATATTAAAACTCGTGTGTCCTAGATTTCAAAGGAAGTTGGGATAAGTACTTGCCATTGGTGGAATTCTCATACAACAATAGTTATTAAACAAATATAGGCATGGTTCCATTCAAGCATTATATGGACGAAAATGTCGTTCTCCAATATGTTGGGATGAGGTGGGTGAAGCAACATTGTTGGGACCCGAAGTTAGTACGTATGATCACCGAAAAGATCCAAATGATTCGACAACGATACAAACAAAGACAAGATCGACAAAAGAGTTATGCGGATCTTCATCGAAAGGGACGTGGAATTTAATGTAGGGGATCATGTATTGTTACGAGTTGCTCCATGGAAGGGAGTTACAAGATTTGGGAAGAGGAAAGCTCAATCCACGATTTATTGGTCCATTTCAAATTCTTGACCGAGTAGGAAATGTAGCTTTATAGACTTGCGTTACCTCCAAGTATGTCTCGTGTTCATAATGTGTTTCACATATCACGTACTTCAGTAAATATTTGAAAGACCCGAACCACGTTATTGAGTTAGAACCGGACGAGATAGTAGAAGACTTAACGTATATGAGGAGGTACTGTCAAGATTTTGGATAGGAAGGAGCATGTCCCTACGCCAAGAAAGGTCATACCACAAGTTAAAGTTTTGTGGAGGAATCATCTTATGAGAAATGACACAGGGAATTAGAAGCGGAAATGAAAGTGAGGTATCCTCACCTTTTCGAAACACTGCAGCACGTCGCCAATTCGAGGGACGAAATTTCATAAGGAGGGGAGGTTGTAAGACCGAAATTTTTTAAATAAAAGGAATTTCCTTTATTTATTATTTTGAAATAGTAAGGGTTGATTTGATTAATGTGGATAGTTAAGGGTTAAATACGCAAATATTTCAAAATAAGCGAAGTGGTTATAAAATATTTATTGTTATTTGGGAATATTCGTTTGGTCGTGGAATATTCATCTGCGTCGGAGAATATTCGCATGACCAGTAGCGACCATGTGTGGGCCCCATAACGGAAAGCGATTGGATGAGGAAAACGACAAAGTTTTGGTTGTTGTTATAAATAACAGTATTGTTATTCTGAATTAAGATTGTTGAATACGGTGGTTAAAATACTGATGTCTGGCGTGGTTGCATAAAGAAGACACGGTATTGCACAGATTGTTGAATTATTGATCCTTACGTAAAGAAGGCACTACTCAATAATTTTCACAAGAATTACTGCTCGAGATTTTATTTTATTGATTCAATAATTGTCTGCGTTGGTATTTTATATTATTCTTTGTTTCAATAATTGTCATCGCAAGATTTCCCATTATCGGATCAATAATTCATATTATTTGAATAATATTATTAGATAACATTATTGGCAATGTCTAGAAAGTTCTGCATCTAAGGAGAGGTTTGGTCACCTAATCATTGCTGGCCATAGTGAGAGAGATCCTTATTGAAAGCCCCTCTTTCACAGGAACAACTGGTTGTCATAAATGTGATTCGTAATATTATTTGTGAATAATTAATTATTGATTCATATGATAAGGAAATATTTATTTTATATGAATATAAATGATGGATTTATTTATGTGGTTATTAATGAAGGAATTAATCTTTGAGATGTTTTATTTGTATTTTTGTTTGATTGGAGGTATTAAAAGATCAAATTGGTGTTATTACGACTTTTTGTGTGAGTTGTAATATTTAATCCAACCGTTGGATCGTTGTAATTTTTGGATATGTTATACATACATAAGTTGAGTATATGTCCACAAATTTTGAACCGTTAAAAATGAACGAATGATTTGTTATGAATTTTAAGAGGTGACTGATTAGGAAATTAGGTTTATAATTGATTTTGGTGGAAAATTCTAGAATTGAGTGGGCCCCACTTGTGGTTGGTGAAAAATGTGCTGAATTTTATTTCAAATGTGGTGGGTGGCAATAGTAGCGTGTAAAGCCATCAGTAAAGTAAAGTTAAGTCGCTTGGTACGGCTAACATTTTCCTATAAATGAGAGGGCTAAGTTAGAATTGAAAATCACACCCGTGAAAACAAAGTTTTCTCTTTCTCTCTATATTATTGAGCGTATTTTGTGAGTATTTAGATACTTTGAGAGTTGTTGTTCAAGATAAGTTTCATTCAAAGATCATCCGATCTTTCCTTTCAATCTCGATTCTTTGAGGTAAGGGATATTATTTTTTCAGTAATGATATTATTTCTTCAATATCATTATCTTTGAAATGTTGATCTGAAGTTTTATCAAATTTGGAACTTTTTCATGTCGGGGTTACTATTCATGAGTTCTTATTCACGAGTTACTATTCATGAGTTATTATTCACGAAAGTTACTATTCACGAGTACTATTCATGAAGCGTGAAAATGTTTTTTTGTGGAATTTCTATCTTTTGGTGTCTGAGTTACTATTCACGTATACTTGACTATTCACGATATAACAAGACTATTCACGTGATAATACAAGACTATTCATTTATCACGGCACTATTCTTTGAAAAATGAAAATTTTTCTTTTCGTCTAAAATATCTATTCGGATACTAGCTTTGATTGTATCCATGTTTTGATCATTCTTGAATTTTACACCACCGTGATTATTTTTGAGGTATTTTTGACGTGGATAAAACCAAGTATTTAATCCTTAATCCTTGTCATTTTGTTTCCTTTGGATTCGTTTCTTTAAAAATATTTTTCATCATCCTCGGTCTTAAATGATGATATTATTGAATATCTTTGGCCCGTAGTGCAAAGATGAATGATTTTCAAGAATATCTTTGGCCCGTAGTGCAAAGATGAATGATTACGAAGAATATCTTTGGCTTCAGTAGTGCAAAGATGAGCAGTGTTTAAATGAACATGACCGATCGATGAATATCTTTGGCCTTTAGTGCAAAGATGAACAAAGTGTTGAGATGAACACGATTGATCGATGAATATCTTTGGCCTTTAGTGCAAAGATGAACAGTGTTGAGATGAATATGACCGATCGATGAATATCTTTTTCAGTAGGCAAAAAAGATGAATATTTGATTTGAGATGAATATTGATTGATGTTACAGGATAAAATATTGATGATGAGCTGTTAAATTCATAGATTATAGTAGATTTCATTCTCTACGTAACTCTTCTATGAATTATTATTTCCAATGCTAATATTGATCCGAAACTTGTTGTACATTGTATTCTATCGATTTTTCCTGTTGAAGACTAACGATAATTTGTTCTATATTATCTTAGTCATAACATTCTTCTCATGGGCTAGTTGAGCTCACCCTTTTCCTTTTTGTTCCATTTTTCTCGGGAGGCGAGAATATAGCGAGTATTTAGCCTGGGGGATGGAATGAAGGTTTTAGAAAGGATTGTTTAGTAGTCCTCACCATTTTTTTTAATGTATCAATAAATGTGATGAGGATTTATTTGAGTATATAGATATTATCAGAAGATAATATTTGTATTCAAACTCACGCTTTTATTGTTGTAATAATAAAGTTGTAGTTGTTTCGCACCATGTATTTGGCGACTCGAGAATGGGTTGGATGGAATGGACCTATTTGGGGGCGCCACACCAAGGATATTCTTTAGTATCACAACCACGAATTATCCATACTCTACACGCCAAAGATAATCGTGTTTTCATCAACTATTCCCGATCACGCCATAAAATAATTCATCTTTGCACCCTTGGCCAAGAGAATCCATAGCCATAATCATACCAAAAGCGCCCATCAATACACTACAAAGCTAATGAGGACTTTTTTCACATCATTTGTAACATTACGGTCATGATTATCTTGAATAATCCTCGTCATAATCATACCAAGTCCATCTATGCACCATGTGCCACGGATGACTTTAAACATAATATAAACATGAGGATGATGACAATGATATAAGAATTCAATAAAACAAGTTCAAGAATTAATTTGTCCAGAACCAATAACGCCCAAATTGTCAACATGATAATCTTTTTTGTAGAGTAAAATTCAAGAATACTCGTAAGAATATTTCCATGAAAAGATATTGGATGAAGCGCAAATATCAAGGATATTCCACTAATTTCATGGAGTATAGAAGTCAAAATTTTAATCAATCGAGTATAATACCGAATGGAATAACAAAAGATATCACCATGCATGCGGTATTGCAGATAGACGGTTATTTCAACAGAATAATAATAATAACGGAACCAGTCGTGAAATTCACAACCTATGTGGATGTTCCAACGGAGTAATAATAAATGCGGAATAATAAATGATGGAACCAAGTCCCACAGATAAGATGCAGATGTGATATTCAGAATAATAAAGACGGAATAATAAAAATGGAACCGAGTCCCACAGATAGCATGATGTGATATTTAAACCGTAATAATAAAGACGAGAATAATAGAAGAATGTCACCAAGTATAGGATAGCCGCAGTATACAAAGTTATTCCAATGAACAATAAAGAAATGGAATAATGTAAGTTCTCTTCTTGAATACAAAAGAATAATATCCTTTACAAGTAAAATAATACTTGATATAAGAGTAGTGAAGTAGCAGGTAAAACTTTTCTTCTATCTCTATAGTCTCTCTCTATAGTTTCTCTCTCAGAGTTCAATTGAATTCGTAAGAAAATAATGAAGGAATGAGCTTTTATTTATAGAAAAATGGAATGCATAGTAACTAATCCATGAACTATCTGATTGATTTATTTTAACTGACGATTCCATATTTAAAGAAAAATCTTTTAAATAAAATATAATATATTCTATTTATATAAAAGATTTTTACTATGCAAAACACTACGCTGGGCACTATGCAAACACTATGCATAATAAAATATAATATATTCTATTTATAGAATAACTTTAATAAAGTATTCCGCTTTATATAAAAGATTTTACTATACAAAACACTATGCATAATAGAATATAATATATTCTATTTATAGAATAACTTTAATAAAGTATTTCGCTTTATATAAAAGATGTTTCTATTTTATTACGTGAATAAAACAAAACTTCTAAATCAACAATAATTGAATCAAATAATGTGAGATACTTGCAAAGAACTATTGTAGCAATAATTGAACAAAACCGGTGACTTCTCACATAAATATCAATAATCAATACCGCAAAAGTGCTACTACGCAACAACGCAGATATTACTATACTTTTACTACCGAGTAGTTCAACAAGATCAACCAGTAAAACTTCCTCCATTATTTTTAATAAAATATTTTTGTCATTTTCTCAATCCAAACAATAATTCCGTTGTAGGGTCCACTAATGATTGTCTTGAGTCGTCATTTAATATTTCCTGCTTAAAAGCGAATATTCCCAACCAATCGAATATAATATGACAACTTGATACTTTGCAAAATTTATAAATATTACCCACAACTATAACATTATCTCAAATTCACACCATAATATAAAAAAATTATTTCGAGAAAATTAATTCTTTATTCATAAAATCTGGGGTTTCACAATCTCCCCTCCTTATGGAATTTCGCCCTCAAAATTTACGTACGTACCTGGTATGCCAAACAGGTGAGGATACCTTGACTTCATTTCAGATTCTAACTCTTGAGGTATACCTCTTGAGTGTTGGATACGATTCTTCTTATCCAAGATTTTAACACGAGATCTCATACGTTAAATCATCCGCTATCTCGTCCGATTCTAAATTAATAATGTGGTTCGGGTCATCCACATATTTACGTAACATTGATACGTTAAAAACGTTATGAGCACGCGACATACTTGGCAGTAAAACGAGTCTATAAGCCACGCTCCTACTCAATCGAGGATTTCAAATGGGCCAATTAAATCGAGGGTTGAGATTTCTCTCTTCAACAACTCTTGCTTCTAGAATAACGCCTCTTGAACCTTCTTCTTCACATTCATCGATTCGTGTATGTAGCTTCGAAAGCGTCTTTAACTTTATCGATTAAAGTCAATTTTACTCGTGATATTCGTTATCTTCACGTGGGTCCCTGTAGTCTTTAACTCCAACTTCATCATTTGCAAGTTATACTGAAATGAGTCTTTGTGTTAACAACATTGCACTTGTAAACGCATACGATCTTCTACTCAATACGCCGCCTACCACGTTCGCTTCTTCCACGATGATATTGAATAAGACAATCGTAATCTTCAACAAATCAGTCAACGTCTTTGGGCGCATGTTACATTCGTTTTAGTTGAAGAAATATTTTGAGGGTTTAAGAAATGGGTTTTGTACTGGTGTCAATACAAAATTCGATTTCACACTTTGGGGTAGGCTAAGAAGTCTTCAGGAATACGTCAAGAGATTTATTAATGATAGAAATATCATTCAAAATCTACATTTCATCCAAGACTTGGATAGTACATCACATTGATACCAACTGTGACTTCTATCCCTTAACCTAGATAAGACCTCACAATGATACCTATCAACTTGTTATCGCTATTCACACGACGCCAGCGTAAAGAAAGTGCGGTTTCGGTGCATTCCACAAAAGGAAGTCATCAACAAAAGGATCGGGGGTCTTTACTTATGGCTTGATATGACAATGATTGAATTTAGTGGTTTGGTTACTTGAATTTGCATAATAGGTTGGTTAGGAATATAAAAGCTAACAACCTTACGAAAAACATGATGAGTAGTGAACCAATCGTTTCAAAAAAAACCACATCAAAGGCAAGTATTTTCAAAGAGATAAGATCGACAGGTAACGTTAAAGTGTCGATTTGAATCAAACAAGATTTATAAACAGTGGAGGTAACGAAGGTTTTTCCCAATGGAGTTTCAATAGATAAATCAAAGTTTAACTTCTCTGGAGTTAAGTAAAAACATTGAACATAACTGGGTAAAACAAAAGAGTGAGTAGAACCGGTATCTAACACGGTATAGACTTCGTAAGAGCTTATGATTAACTTACCCGTGATAATTTTATTCAGGTTCCTCGTCACGAGAAAAAATGCTCTCTTAAACTACCTGGCTTTGGCTTTGTCTTCGGGACATCCTTTGGCATCACTATCCCGCTTGGACTTGACTTCACCATACGACAAAATCGAGCTAGGTGACCTTCTCTTCCCTAATTAAAACACGCTTTGGATTGGCGCATGCAGTTTGGACGGATGTGTCCCTCTTGTCGCATTTGAAACATACTAATCGATGGGCGTTCTTCTTCCTTTGAAACGGTCTTTGGTGCCGACGCCTTCACGCCATTGTTGAACCTTCTTTTCTTAAAATGTCCATTCTTATTATCTTGGTCATGATTACCCAAAATGGTTACCATTCTTCGCATGATAATATTCCCCACGATGGTTATCGTTGTTCGATGACCGCTGCCACCAGATGATTATTATTGTGTTGTTGGTCATCGCCTTTTGGTTGTCTTGACTCATTATCGCGCCCAATAACTCGATCCCTATTCACAACATCCGAATATAAACAAAGTTTGTGAGAAATGAGGTATCGACGATATCGAAGTTTCAAACCTCGTGAAAACATTCGAAGAGTCATTCGCTTCTTCATTATCGACCAAATGGGATGCAAACCGGGATAACTCCGCAAACTTAGCCTCGTCAGATCGTGACACGGCCATATTGTTTTGCTCGACTTGATGAATTCTACCTCCTTCATGTGACGAATACTTTCGTGAAAGTACTTGTCGTTGAATAATTCTTCGAACTTCTCCCAAGACATTTTGAAAAAGGCCAGTCGGGTACGCTTTTACGTGATTCCCACCAATGATCTCCTTCTTCACGCAACATAAAGGTGGCGAATGGAACCTTTTGCTCCCTCTGAACATTCCAAGACATCAAATATCTTGGTAATCGCTTTATCCATGTCTCGCCTTTAAGTGGTTCGGCTTTCCCAAAACTTCGGTGGTCCGGCTCCTTGAATCGCTAAGCGGTGACCAACCGTGGGTTACCATTGTTTCCACCGCATTATGGATGGGGAGCCGCCTTCGTTGTTGCATGAATTGCTCCTTAAACCGCTAAGCGGTGGTGGTCCGAGAGTTATCGATTTATTTACCGCATTTTGGATGCGAGCGCCGCCGCTTATTGTTGCATGAATTGCATAAAGCCTCTGACCATCCCATCATTCACCATTTCATCAGTGTTAGTGTTTTTATGAGGAGTATTGTCCTCTGGTTGCACATTATCTTGATTATTGATCTGTGGAGACTCAACTGTCTCCTGTGCTCCATTTATTATTATATTATAATAATATAATAATGGTGATATTTTTATAATGAATGTGGGATATACGAGTAAATGAGAAGGAAGAATATTTTTATTACTCAAAATATTTAAAACATGTTTTTCATGTTTGTGGACCCCATTTCTTGACTGAAATTTGATTATTGCTTGTAAAATCGTCCGTATGTGGATTTCGGTCAATTTATGTTTGGAATTTGGAAAAACTCAAACTTACAAAGTTTTAGAGAATTGAATTTCCTATAGAAGGACGTAAGATTCGAATTTTTCTGATAAAAGGGCTATTTATTATGAATTATTGAAGTTCCGGAATAATTGATTTTTGAAGTTTTAAATGATTTTTATATGAAAAACATTTTTGGTGAGTTTGGCACATGTGTGGCTGATGTTTTGGATCAGTGGAGGTGTGCGTAGGAATTTATAATATATATATATATATTAATATTTTATTAAATTTTCTACTTTGGTGTTCTAAGCATTTTCCTATAAATAGGGTGCTTAGGTTAGAATTGAAAATCACACCAGAAACTAAAGATTTCTCTCTTTATATTATCGAGCGTATTCTTATGAGTATTTTGATACTTTGAGTGTTGCTATACGGTGCAAGTTCTTTTCAAAGACTATATCCAAAGATTCCAAATGTAAATCTTTGTCTTTTCGAGGTAAGAGATGTGGTTTTCTTCTTAAATGATATTATTTTCTGCAATATCATTATGCCAAAATATTGGTCTGAACTTTTTATCAAATTTAGAACTTTTGTGTCTGGGGTTACTTATTCACGATAACAAGACTATTCACTTATCATTTACACTATTCAATAGAAAAATGAATTTTTTTTTCTTTTTGTCCAAGATGTCTATTATGGTTACTATCTTTGATCAGATCCATGTTTTGATCTTTATTTTTGAATTTTGCTTCAAAATTTGTTATTATGGAGTATTATTGAACTTGGATAAAACTATAATACGAATTCCTAATATTTGTTCTTTTCGCTTCACCGGATTCGCTTTTCTTTAAAATATTTTTCAAAGATCCTCGGTCCTAAATGATGATATTATCGCATATCTTTGGCCCTGTAGCAAAGATGAACGATTTTCGATGAATATCTTTGGCCAGTAGTGCAAAGATGAAGCAGTGTTTAGATGAACATGACTAATGGTGAATATCTTTGGCCCAGAAAGTGCAAAGATGAATATTTGATTCTAGATATATATTAATTTATGTTATGTGGATAAAATATTGACGATGGACTTTTAAATTCATATATGTAAGATAGTAGATTTTATTCTCTACTTAACTCTTCTAATGAATTATTATTTCATCTGCGAATATTGATTTAAAAACCGATTGTCTATTGTATTCTATTAGATTTTTCCCTGTTGAAGACTAACGATAATTTGTTTTATATTATCTTAGTCATAATGTTCTTTACTGGGCTAGTTGAGCTCACCCTTTTCCTTTTTGTTCCATTTTTCTTCTCAGGAGGCGAGAATGTAACGAGTACTAGTCGGGGGGTGGAATGATGGTTCTAGAAGTTGTTTTAGTAGTCCTCACTATTTTATAAAATAGTGTATCAATAATTGTAATGAGGACTTATTTGAGTGTGGATATTGTCTAGATGACAATATTTGTATTTAAACTCACAGTTTAAGTGTTGTCATATTTTGTATGACAGTTGTATTAATAAAGTTGTAGTTATTTATGTACCATGTATTTGGCGACTCAGAATGGGTGTTGTATACCTATTTTGGGGGCGTCACAATACGCATACTTCAAAAACACTTGGCAACCAAACCACTTTAAATTCAAACCAGAAGATTTATTCTGGGCACTTGACTTTCGTCGTGCCATCCAATTACTGATCGAATAGAGGTCTATGATATCACCAAGCATCTACTACGCATAAATACGAGCTTATTAATGTATAACATGATTGTAAGCATATGACTTGAGCATACTTATAACCATATGACTTGAGCATACTTGTAAGAATATGCTTTTGTTCATTAATATCTTTATGGGTTCGGTAAGAAACTAAGCACGTGTTACTTAGTTTATTTTACCAATGCAAAAACTTCCTAATTGATGCTTAGTTTATTTTTTATATCATTTATTATATTTGTATGATATTATATTTTAATTTAAATATATACTTAATCATATTTAATATATATTATATGTCAAATATTAAATGTTATTAAATTTAGTATGAGGAACTAAGTAAATGCTACTTAGTTTAATAGTTATATTATATCATGTTATTTTATTTTAATTTATTAGTTAAAAATTAAGTAAATAGAACTTAATTTATTTTTTTTGGTTAACTAATTACAATAAATATTTTTCACTTCTCATTCTATTTTAAATTTTTTTAAATATTGATTTTTAATTTTATTATATTAAATTACTCCCTCATTCCCATGATAAAAGTCCTGGTTGACTTTTTGCGCATATTAAGAACGAAGATAAAATGACAAAATTGTCCATATTTAATTTCTCATTTAATTGCATAGTTTTTTGTACATTACTAGTGATGCTCCATAAATATGCATAGAGAATAAAAATATAACAATTAATAATAAGGGTATTATAGGCAAATTATTGTAAAAAAATAAATCATTTAAGGTAAGTAGACATTTAACTTGGGACTACCTAAAATAATAATAAAGACTTTTATCCTGGGACGGAAGGAGTATAAAATTTTAGTAAGTTATTTTAATTTCTAATGTTGTATTTCTAACGTTTTAATTGAAAACTAAAACTTTTTGAAAGTTTAGTTGATATACTAAATCGCCTACCAAAAAAGGTAATGAAGCACAAAGGTAAGTGATGACCAAGGTGAAAGCAAAAGAGTAATTAGAAAGGCATAGTGTTGGACCGTTAGTGACATAAATGAGGAATAGGAATATTATCCCTCCATTTGTTTTTGTGTCTCAAAATGATGGCCACTCATTCAAAAGTCAAGGGAACAAAAACTGCAAAAAGACTGTACTTCATGTGTAAGTACAAATACATAAGGGTGAAAATGGAAAAATTGATTTAGAAACTAGCATTTTGATTTTTAAAAAAAACTTTCTTGATTTACTTAAAATGACCAATTGCGGCAATTTTGCGAGAAGTAGGGAGTAATTCTAATTAAAACCTCAGCTGTCAACACCTTGCAGGATCCATGACTCGCATATGTTGGTATATATGGTATCTCCTTGTGGGTGCCTAGCTCTAACCTACAATTACACTGGTACAAGCAATTCTAAACTGAACTGGACATTTTTATCTGATTCATAGTTTCTTTATTATCTCATATTAATCATATATACTTGAAGTAGCTTCACGAACCTTTCTAATGATGCGCCTTTTCGGGCAAAAAAAGAATGCCATGCTTGAAGCTCGTCACCATGAACGTGTTATTAAAAAATAGATTATAATACAATTAAAGACCTATCCACAAACCAACATGCATTCTATATGTAAGCAAATTAAGAGTTGAAAATAAGAAAATGATACAGTAATGAAAAATCTTTGGTATAGTATAATTCTATATGTTCAACCAGAAGTTATAAGAGATCAAGCTTTACTGACATAGAAATACTCTTAGCTAACAATTATTATTTGAAAATTTCAGACAACATGAGAGCATCCCAAGCTATACGAGTTTGATGAAAAATATGAGACTAGGTAAAGAGTGTCTCCTTGAATGATTAGCGAAGTTCATCCACAACATTCCACTTGTGATCAAGGTATCTAAGTTTTATAGAAAAAAGTGAAACATGAGTAATGTCATGACGCCAATCCTATTTACAGCTTCAGAAACCCATACTCCACAGCTTTTCCAGAATTTATATATTTATTTACTGCAATTCTAAATTGCATATTTACTTCTATTATAGCCCAATTATGATCGAGCCCAATTAATTATGGTTGAAAAGTTATTCCTATTTGTATGATATAGCCTCTTAAGGATTTGTTGTTTATGGCTAAGGCCTTTACTTTAGTCTCTTGGACAAAAAAGTAATGAAGCAAACAATTAAGGCATGGAGGCTAGCATCTCTCTAATGGTTATAACCAAACTACAGTGACAACACAGTAGAAAATCTCAAAAACATCAAGCTTGGCAAACCTTCAAGATCTGAAATCAAATTGTTCACATCGGTAAAATAAGGTAGAAAGGAAAATAAAAGCACTCTAATTGTATTTAAGTAAAAGCTGTCATATTATGGTTTACACCAACTGGAAATGCAAATCAAACCCAAATAATGGGTTAATGTCCATTTAAAATTCAGTATTCTGTTCAATTACCGAAGTTAAAGTACGCACCCCAAGAATTTTACAGAAATTAACCTAATAAAAAAAGGAGAGGAATACCTCCGACAACGAGATTGACAGTCAAGAGGAGATGCCACACAAATCTGTAACGGCGAGCAAACGATTCCTTAGGGGGGTGGGGTCAGGCGGTGGCGACATCTCTTCTCTTCTTCTCTTCTCCCCTTTTCTCCCTCTTCTCTCTATTCTGAGCTCCCTCTTTTTTTTTTCTTCGCCTATTGTGTCGAGCAAATGCCTGATACTGATTACATTCAATTTGATCAGTGACCGCATGCGGTCGCTAATTTTTAATGACATGGACTTATCAGCGACTGCATGCGGTCGCTGATTTTAAGTGGTCGCACAAAATTTCTGCGCCAACATTTCACGCTAATTTTTGGGAGGCAAATTTATGGTAGCGACCGCTCAGCGACCGCATGCAGTCACTGACACAATATAGCGACTGGAGTAATTCACGGTCGCATATGTCGGTCGCTATTACTTATATTAGCGATCGCATAAGTGCTTGACGTCATTACGATAGTCTTAATCATCATTAGGCCTTTTTCTCAGATCATCACCGACCAAATATCAATAACTTATGAACTCTTTTAAAAACATATAATAGTACACCTGTTGTTTATGTAGAATTAGAAATATCACTCTAAAACGGAAGGGACAAAAATATAGAAACAAATCATACAACAAGGAGAAACAATCAATATATATGTATATGGAAGTGGTTAGAATGAAGTTTATTTTCGGGTAAGTTGGTCAATTGGCCAATAGAGTGCTTACACGCAGGCGAGGTTCTATGTGTGTCAGAATTCTATTGATCAATTGACCAACTTACCAAAAAATAAATTTCATGCTAACCGGATCCTATGTATACAGTTCAAATAAACTTACCTATGTCAGACTTGTTTGCTATGAGGGGCCCAGGGGGTTCATATGACCCCCCAATCCTGAAATCTGAAGCATACTAATATTAGTTAAATTTGATCTTTGTTATGAGATGATATTAGTTCATTTGCTTCCTCATGTCCTTCCACCTATAATAAATTAATAATATTACTATAAGATAAAATAAAGTTAAATAAGTTTGATAATTAATTAATTAATATTGCACTTATTTGTCTTAATGATTTAATTATACATTGGTATCAATTTTTTGTAAGTGAGAATAACTTAATTCATTTTCTTGCTTTGAGTGACTCTTCTCAGTTGTCTCCAAGAAAGATGACCAAAACCACATTATAAAATTTTGAATATATAATATTATAATTTATAATTTATCTATAAAAGTAGCTAATCAGTTAACTAAAAATTTCAAAATCTGATTAATAGTCCCATAATTCAAAGAAATTATATATATATATATATATATATATATATATATATATATATTTAAAGTCATTAGACTCGGCATTAAAGGATTTCAGCACCAGGTATACGAATGATTCATTGTTTGTTAAAAATAAAGTGTAGGAATATGGACCATTGATACTATTACTCTTAATATTTGTCTTTAATAAATTTTGAAGTGAGAATTAAATACTTCAACATTTATTTTTAATTTAAATACAAAAGGTAGTGACTAAGAATTAATCATATTTTGGTAAAAATAAACTGTAGGAATATGAACTATTGACGTTATTACTCTTAATATTTGTTTTTAATACATTTTGAAGTGAGCATTAAATACAAAAGTTAGTGACTGAGAATCATATTTTGATACCAAAACAGATCTTACTTGAGTGGGCTGAATATATAACAGCCCGTGCTGACTTCTTAATGTTTATGCCTTGTCCAATATTGCAGGCCCATGAGGGGACAACTTTCAAAGAATTAGGGCAGAAAAAAAATTTATTAAATTAGGGCATGTATACTAATTACTCACTAACCTGAGAGGAAGATCTTACAGTAGTTTGTGGATGAGGAGGAGGATGAGCAGCTAACTAGTACCACAACACTGCCACAACCTAGGATCTAAATGCGCGTCCGAACAGGGAAGAGGAGACGTTGGCGAGGAGGAGGGTGCTGCCTGAGAGAGGTGAGAGATGAAAGAAAATGACAACGACAACTGAACTGATATGTTTATAGGGTTTTTGTTATTTTCGTCAGAACTATATCCCTCGAAATTAAATTATTATCGACGGACAATCTATCAAAATTATCTCTTATTTCGTCTAGAGAATGATTGACGCTGGCAGGAACATTGACACCAAGGAATAACTTTATATCTCCGATAAAATTTCGTCAAAATAATCTTTTTTTTAACGGAATTATTTTCGATATAATATTTTATCGAAATTATACTACTTCTAAGGGAATAAATTCCGTCGGAGGAAATTAGGTCGGAAGTAAGACTTTTTCTTATATATAATGTTTAACATCAAGGTTGGATATTTTTTTTCTAAAATTACAAAACAAATGCCTAGCACATGTCCTATGAAGTGCACATGGAAATTCCCTATTGAGTGCATATCTAATAACCTAAAAGAATAAAAAAAAATTATCATTAATTTTTCTGCATTTAGCACAAAATAATTAACATTAAAATTAAAATTTTCTAACAATACTGTTTAATTGTCCTCGTATTTTACAGAAAGTTAACATGATACTGAATAATAAATCCATACTTAAAGAGATAAAAACATATAAAAGATAGATTTTTCAAATTATAATTATTGTATGAAAACATGAAATGCATAATTAAAATCAAACATAAACGTATAGTTAATAATACCTTCTGTTTGTCTGAAATGAATGTTAATGTCATCACGCCATCATCATCTGCACCGAGAGCTGTCCTTAAGGGTACTCTATTTAATTAAGACTTTTAAAGTTTGGTTGTATTTAATCAAGACATTTAAAGACTTTATAAAAGTTTACTGGTATTCAATTACAACTTTTGTAGGGGTGTAAGTCGAACCAAGTAGTTCGGTACTCGACTCGAGATCGGCTCGAAAATATGATCCAAAGCTCGAATTCGAAGTTGATCCGAGTCGAATCTGATCCATACTCGTTTTTTGTTTAATGATACACGAGTCGAATTCGAGTATACTAGTGTTCACTCATATTAGGGTTCGAGTATTTCACTTTTTCTCGAACCATACTCGATACCTGCTCGATGGATCATATTCGAATATTGGTTTTATCCATGCTAGTAAGCTAAATATGTGATATTTGTATCAATCCTTATAATTTATAAAGTGTAGTATGAAATTGTGTAAACTTGTACTTGAATAAATCAATGAATTGAATATCAATTTTTATTACATTATTTATAATTTCAATACATAAATAAAAGTGAAAAAATTATATATATAAATATTAGTTAAGTAGCCAATTTAGTATGTAGTGGTTCAGTTTTAAGTGAAATGGTTCATATTCGAAACTCGATTTGAAGGCTCATGAGTAACTCGCTTTGTAAACGAGTCGAGTACTTACTTGTTTTAAAGTAGGTCCGAGTAATGATCCGAGTCGAATCAAGCAAAAAAATAAATCTCTTTATCGAATCAAAGTCGAATTAGAGCTCAATTTTTCGAGTCGGTAGAATCGAGCATGAAGGTGTTCACGAGATTCACTCGTTTACACCCCTAGTTATGTGGTATTGAATTGAGATTTTTACAAAGTCTATAAAAATATTTTGGTATTTAAAAAGTTATAGATTTTTCATATTTCTATCAAATGGTAGAGTTTGACAGACTTTAAAAAAAGAGATACTTATATCCAAAGTCTGACCTTATCTTTAAAGATTTATAAAGACTTCTAAATATTTGAGAAGGAGAGAAGATAAATGGAGGAGAAAGAGAAAGAGATAGAGAAAGATTAAACAAAGATAGAGTAAAGGCCTATTTATAGTAGACGAGGAGAGAGAAAAAGGAGAAGGGTTAAATAGAGGGAGTGCGTTAAGGGTTCCAAATAAAATCAAGGGGTAAATAGAGATAACAAATATTTTAATAACATTTTATCTTTATTCTCTCCTATAAAAAAACTCATTTATTACATTTGTAAGTATTAAGGTGGTATTTTGTTTTATGTTTATTTTAAAAGTAATAAATTTGTTAATTTTGTTATTTGTTAAAAATTATAAATTGTTAGTTTAGTAATAATGACTTGATAGGAAAATGACAATGAATAATTTTAAAATCGAGATTGTTATTTTATATTAATGTTAGTAAAATGAATTTTTTTATGAAATATATATAAAAATTATGAAATAGGACATTTTCTTATAATAGACGAGGCATGATCTAATAATTCAACTTCAACAATGCCTTTTATTTCAAATTAGATTGTGACATGGTAAAAATATTTTAATATTATTTAATATCGTACTCATTTCATCTAAAATATAAGATCTTTGTTGACTTTTTAACAATTAAATAAGCTGTAAAATATATTAGAAGTATACAAAAGTCTACCAAATTCTTGGTAAAAAGTCTGTCAATTATTTCATGGAGTCTTTAAAATTCACAAACTCTGTTACTTAAAAAAGTCTTTAAAAATCTTTATTGAATACACCCTCCTAAATTACTCAAAAAGAACTTCCAATTTTGTTTGCATTCAGTTTTCACCATGGCAATTGACGCTGGAAAAAGTCCATTATTCCCATCTAGAGCTACCGCAGCCAACAAAATACCACCATAAGGCCCTTTTAGGTGGCATGCATCAATAAAAGGTCTACATGCATTTATGAATCCAGAAATCAATGCCTCATATGCTATAAACATTCTCTTAAATGTGGGATTCGCATAATATCCACTATACTTCCAGGATTTGTACTTAGAATTTTTTGACCATATTGCCACACAGTTTTATAAGACTCTACATGACAACCATCAAGTTCAACAATTGCCTTTTTTGGCCCTATATAACTGCATTAATTTTATTACACTCAATCTGCCATTTCTTATGCACTTTGGTCTGAATTTCATTTACCTTCATGTCAGGATTGTCCCTCAATGTATCACCTAATTTGTTTGCAATCCAAGTCATGTTGCTTAAGTGTTAGTGGAAACGACAATACAAGTGTGCGTGCCACAATGTCTTGATTTTACAAGTCACCTTATCAGCAAGAGGGGATGCATTTATTCGCCATGGACAACCAACTGCAGCACATTTACACATAATTCTTTTTCTCTCATTTTTAATCATCTCAATCTTGAAACCTTCTTGAATTGTAAAATCTCTTAAAACTTGTCTGAAACTATGTACATTTAAAAATAAAATGCCTTCACATGCATAGCTTGATCTTCTTCTCTTTCCTAATATCTAAAAATTTATTTACGTACATATCTATAGTGGTCAAACACCTTACCAAGTTGTCCACAATCAACTTGTCTCCCCTCAATAGCTTAACCATCTTTAACAAATTGATTATCTTCATCATCTTCATCTTTTTCATCTTCATCATAATACACTCTATTGTATTCATCACTTTATCATGAGTAATCTGATAGCCCATCATTATTAGTCATCATTTCATGATTTACAAGTTTTTCATCCACAAATTCATCATTGTCTATTTCAAAATCACTAGCATATTCTTCTTCATTATCACACTGAAAATTCTCATCCCTAAGACAAACCATAAAAATCATCATCCTAAAGCTCATAATCATCTTCTACAATTGTTTGCTTTTTCTATTTTTGTAACTTTTAGCTACAGCCTCATCATGATGTTTTTCAATAGTTTTAGACTCATTTATTGTTTCAGCCCATAACCGATGGTTTGTAAGTCGCCTCATCAACCATGCATCTTTATATTATCTTGTATCTTTCCATCATTATAAATACCCTCATCAACCTCATTTATATTTTTTTTATCCAACTCCATCTTTAATTACCAACACTATAATCAACCTCATTAACAATCCCATCATCATTCCACTCCTCTAATGGATCAATTACTTGCACATAGATATCAATAATTTTAATAAACAATTTTTATCCCCTTATACATTTCAAACATGAGTAATATGTTCTCATCATTGTTTAATGGGCATCTCGACCTGTGTTCTAGGTACAAAATGAAACAGTTTGATTTTTAAATTCATTCCGGTTGGTACTTGACTCAATGACAATTTGAAAACCTCACCGAGTATATTCATATGAAAGTATATATGTCCATCAATATTTAAAATCACATTCACAATTTTTTCATAGCAAACGGTTGCTGGGAGTAACCCCTTTTTTGGCCCCATGTTGTAGTAAAAAAAAAAAAATTGTAACAAGCCGCTACATGTTTTAGCGGCTGGGCCAAAAAAGGGTTACTCCCAGCAAACCGGTTATTATGGATGTAACTCTTATATATATACTCCCTCCGTCCCATAATTATAGGTTGATTTTTTTTGGCACATAGTTTAAGAAAATCAGTTTAAGTGACAATTTTTAACATAATTTTCCACATATACCCCTTAGTATAGAATTAATGAATAAGTTAATTACTCCTTACTTATCATACTGGAACTCTCAATTTCATTGATTGACGTGTACTGACCATTAAAGTCCATAACCATAGAACTTTAACCAAAGAGAATACAACAACATTAAATGTGGTGATAAAAATAATGACATTGAATGTTGTTTCTTCAAAAAAAGAGTAATAGTTGAATATTTATTATAAGGGCATAAAAGTAAAACAATGAACCAACTAAATTTTATAAATAGTAAGTAAGCGCTATATATTGGGACATCTTAAAATAAAAAAATCATTTTTATAACTATGGGACGGAGGAGTGTATATATATATATATATATATATATATATATATATATATATATATATATATATTCGCCAATTTGTTTCTAATTTATTCCCCGGTTACACAATATCTAGGATGCTGATATATTAGGTCATGTATATTAATTGTTCTTGTATATATGGTATAGACTACTTATAATGCAGCCATCTCAAGTAATTTAAAATTTGTTTCAACATTAACCAAGGTCAAACCCATCTTAATTATGCATATATATGGTCAATTCCATTCTTACCAAAGCTCTAAACAATTAATGTATAATTATTTAAAGAAATGTGTAGTAAATAAGTGAGGACAAACAGAAATAAAAAATTAAAATATCTTTACTATCCTATCAAATTTCTTGTTACAGCATCTTCACCATGAGATATCTCCAAACTGATCAGTTTGTTTTGTACCGCTCATGAGCCAGGATTTGTTCTTTGGGGAGGTAAAAAAAAAATTTAACAGCATAAAATATTTTTATCACTAAAAAATAAAATTTCATTATTATAAAACATAATTTTACTAAAATAAAAATAATGTAATAATAGAATTTGTTTTGACAAAGACAACAAAACATAACAAAAAATGTTTTAGAACATATCAAAGTTTCGTAAGACCTTGGAGAGAGGCCGTGGCCTTGCAAAATTTTCAAACCAAACCACATGTATAAATGAGTCTTACAAAATTTTAAAACTTTGGAAGTGAGTTCTACATGTGGCTCCGTCCGTACTCATGAAAGCTTCTTTTTTAATTACCATTTGTGAATTTAAATTAAAGAATCCAATGTTTTCTGTTCTTAACTTAATTAATTAGCTAAAAAATTAAATAGCACTAATTAAAAAACTTCCAATTAATCAATTAAGCTATGCTACAAGCAATGACACATATATAAGACGATTGACTAATTAATCAACCCTAATTACGAATTAAACGACCAATCAAACAAGTTGCGAAGGTGACACGTGAGTGCGAGCCATCACCGGCCACATTTTTAATCATAATATGGTTTATGGACCATCCATTAATTAATTAATCCTAGCTACTTAATTGAGACACCAAACTAATCAGTTGTCGCCTTTGGTGGGGAAACCCTAATTTTGTCTGCCATAATAATATGCAATATTCCATGACCAAGGGCTTGATACTTGTGGGAATCAACTGGGGCATGAAGGGACACAAGCAATTGTGTTTGCAAAACAGCAAGTATTATCCTCCATTGGCAAGCCAGATATGACCATGAATGAAGGCAAGTAAGGGCAAGTGGCTCACTAATCAATTTCATCATATCAATTCTCTTAATTAGTCCTTACTAACATCATGTATTCATCATATCAGGTGAATCATTGCCCCATTCTTTATTATATGAATAATGCTACAGCCACAACCAATTTTACAAACTTTTTACAAATTAGTGAAGTGGTATACTCCACCTCAACTTTTTAAAAACTAAAATACCACATCAAAAATTAATAAAATAAATTAAAAAAAATAAAGCAAAACAACGATCTGCAAAAAACCCTCTATCTCCCCTCCTTTTCTGCGCCTCTCTCTAGTCTCCCTCTGCCTCACCACCTCTCTGCACCCTCCATCTCCCCTCCCTTTCTGCGCCTCTCCCTCTTGTCTCCCTCTGCCAACCACCTCTCTGCACCCTCAAAGTATGTTTTTTGTTTTTGTTTTTTTATTCAAGTAATTCATATGAGGTTTCAATGTCAATGAATACTCTAGTGATTGCTTTGTTTGCTGAATTGGGTGTACCTGTGATGAGGGTAATTGCAATAGATAATCTTTATCAACTTTGTCAATGTGAACTTATGCCTGTAATGTATTTGTTTAAATGCTTGTGAAGAATTTGCTTGACGCCGTTGGCAAGATGATAAGTAGATTTTTACTGATGAATCAAGTTAGCATTGATATGCTGATGTTTACATTGTAAATAAAATTTGTATGGTTTACTATTTGTTTGTGCACAACAGAGATGAAGTAATTCAATGAAGCCTGCACTGTTGATTGTTTAGAGTAGCCTTAATTATAACAATGAAGCTGATCGAAAGCTCTTATGTACAGAAGTTATTTATCTATCCATTTGATGCAACAAAAGTGAGATGTGGTTGATTCCTTTTACTTTTCACTTATTTATTTTTACACCCTCTTCATTATCAGGTGACTTGAAATGCAAATTTGTAAACAAACTCTATTGCGTTCAAGATTATCAAGTACCATTATTACAACAATTTTATGTTGATAGCCTGATACTGTTGCATTTATTATGTAATTAGGCGACTCCAAGACTGAGTGAAGACAAAGTAAAACAAAGTGTGTAGATCCAAAGCTTAAGGAGAATTTCCTCCAAAAGCAAGCTTGCAAAGGTTTCTACTCCCTCCCTCTTTCTTACACATAAATACACCAATGATGTTTTACAAGATAGTAGCTAACAAAGTGAGTTTTTTGTCTTTCTTTTCAGAATGGCGCAATCACAGAGAAGATTGTGTGTGCAATCTGGTCGAGTTTAGGCCAAATATGAGCATCGTTGTCAAAGCTCTCCAACCGCTTCGAGGGTTGCCGCCCCACCTCTCTCAGTTTAGGGGCAATAAACTCAATTGTTGGAATTTCGCGGCTTCGCATTTGGATAATTGTTCTGGATTTCATTAATCGATTTATATACATATATGATACATTTTATTCAATTTGGGATTTGAGGTGTAGGAGTGGCTTTATTCTGCTTTTTTCTTGTTTGGTTTGTTAAGTCCGGTTTAGATGTAAACCAACTCTATCAAGGCGTTCAAGATTATCAAATATGATAATGAGTTATCCTCTATTCAAGGATAGGCTTGGTTGTATTACAGTGTATGCCTCTTTGTATTTTGTTGTATTTATATCTTGTAAGACCCCAACTTATTATAAATAAAATCGAATTTCCTCTAATTATTATTGTGAATAATAAGGTGTGGAATTGATATAATATTTTGGTTATGGGTGAAATGTGCAAATTTTTCAAAATAAGCAAGTGGTTATAAAATATTCATTGTTGTCGGGGAATATTCGTTTAGTCGTGGAATATTTTTTTACGTTGGGAATATTCGTATTTATGACAAGCAAACCATTCAGGGCCCCATAATGTAATAATCGTCGGATGAAGAAAACGACAAATTTGAGTTTTTATAAATAATCTGCGGCGTAGTTATTACCAGTTAACACTTGTTGGAATACCCACAGTAAAATAAAGTAATACGCGTTGTTCAGCATGAAAGAATACGGTATTACATACGTATTTTTGAATTATTGATTCTTACGTAAGAAGGCACTACTCAATAATTGTTATGAAGAATTACCGCTCAATATTTTATTTTATTGATTCAATAATTGTTGCGTTGATATTTTATATTATTGTTGTTTCAATAATTATCACTGCACAATATTTCTCATTATCAGATCAATAATTCATATTATTTGAATAATATTATTAGATAGTATTATTGGCAATGTCTAGAAAGTTACATCAAGAGAGAGGTTTGGTCACCTAATTGCGGCGCCAAGATGAGGAGAAATCCTTATCGGAAAAGCCCCTCTTCCTGGGGAACGACACTTGGTTCATCATAATTGTGATTACGTAATATTATTTGTGAATAATTAATTATTGATTTATATGATAAGGAAATATTTATTTGATGTAGATATAAATGATGGATTTATTTATGTGGTTATATGAATGAAGGAGTTAATGTTGAAGTGTTTTATCAAGATTTTGTCGGATTCGAGGTATTAAAAGATCAAATCAATTGTTATTACAACTTTATTGTGTGAGTTATAATATTTAATCCGACCGTTGGAACGTTGTAATTTTTGGATATGTTATACATATATAAGTTGAGTATATGTCCAAAAAATTTGAACCGTTAAAAATGAACGTATGATTTGTTATGAATTTTAAGAGGTGAATGGTTCAGAAATTGTTGAAGTATCCGAATTTAGCATTTTGGTGAAAAATTCTAGAATTGAGTGGGCCCCACTTGTGGTTGGTGAAGAAATGTGCTGAATTTTATTTCAAATGTAGTGGATGGGAATAGTAGCAGGTAAAGCCATCAGGTTGCAGGTCAAGTCTGCTAAAATTTTCCTATAAATAGAAGGCTAAGTTAGAATTGAAAATCACACCAGAAACATAAGCTTTCTCTCTTTCTCTCTCTAGATTATTGAGTGTATTTTGTTAGTATTTAGATACTTGGTGAGTTGATATTCATCAGTGCAAGTTTCCTTCAGCGTCATATCCAATATTCAGTCAGAAGTGCTGCTCTTTTGAAGTAAGGGATAGTAAGGGATTTTAAGGGTTATTATATTTTCAGGTTCGCATTTCTTTTTCGACCTTCGAAAAATTCTGGAAAAATTTGAAATGATATGTTGATGAGTTTTATTGATTGTGTCCAAAAATGGTGATTTTTGGATGTATTGATTAAGAGTTATGAATTTTATGAGAAAAGACTATTTTAAAAGTAACCACTTATAATTTCTTGTGGTTAACTCCAAAATTGATGAAATTTTTATTGGGAGTACATCTATATAATATCAAGTGTTCTCTGTGAATTTCAAAATTTTTGGATAAAAGTACAATTTATGATAAATGTCTAAATATTTTGGATTTTGGCCATATATAAAAAATAGTAAATGAATTTTTAAAATTCAAAGAAAAATATATGTTCAATATGGGACTATATTCTCGCTAAATCCTTAAAAGAAATATTTTTGGAACTGATTTGGTATTTTTCATGAAAATGGACTAGTTATGAATAAATGAGTTAAATATGTTATGTGAAGGAAGAAAATTGGAAAATATGATTTTATGGCTTGAGAATCATATATGTGGTATATGAAGATTTTTGATGAGGGTTTTGGTTATTGGTGATGAAATCTTATAAGTTTGGCATTTTATGATGATTAAATGCATTATTTAGTAAAGTGTAAACAATTAAAATAAATTGTTTATAAGTTTAAGAAATGTTATTCTTTCAATATCATTATACCGAAATATTGGTATAGATTTTATTATGGAATTTCTACCTTTTGTGTCGTGGTTACTATTCACGAAGTTATTATTCATTTAGTTACTATTCACGAAAGTTACTATTCATGGAAGTACTATTCACACAAAATTGGTTTCTTTTTCTAACCAAATTATAGTTGATTTATGAATATTACTCGGAGATTAAAACTATATATTGATTATATTGATTTCATTATCATATATAATATTTTTATAATCTTGATGTTGAAATTCTCTTTCACTGGAGTGTAAAGATGAGTAGATTATTGGTATGATCGTGACTATTAGGTTCTCTTTGGCCAAGTAGTGAAAAGTTGAATTGTGACTGGTATGATCATGACTATTGAATTTATAATTGAATATCTTTAGCTTAAGTGCAAAGGTGAATTGATCAACATGGTTATAATTATTGTTTATATAAATTCTGAAATGATTATATATTTCTTTGAGATATTAATATATTTGGCTTGTAGTGTAAATATGAACTGTTGAGGAATATCTTTGGCCCGTAGTGCAAAGATGAACTGTTAATGAATATCTTTGGCCCGTAGTGTAAAGATGACCTATTGTTGAATATCTTTGGCCAGTGGTGCGAAGATGAATCGTGGATGAATATCTTTGGTAGTAGTGCTGAGATTTAATTTATTAGTATGATTATGAACAGAGGCTGTGATTTGGTATAACCATGATCTTTGATGTTTTGGTAAAAACAAGTGATAAAAATTATATTAAATCCCCGGTATGAAGAGAATTTAGAATTACAATTATGATTATGAGATATTCATATAATTGTGGAAAGGAACTGTTGATTGATGTTACTGAGGATAAAACATTGTTGGTGGACTTTTAATATGGAGAAGATAATAGATCGTATTATCTATTTGACTCTTCTAATGGATTGCTCGTTCACCGCAACTATGGTTGAAATTTTATCATCTACCATATGTTCTAAATCTACGATTTGTTATTGATGAAGGCTATTGATAATTTAATTATCTTTAGTCATGATATTCTTTATCGAGCTAGTTGTGTTCACCCTTTTGCTTCACAATTCCTTTTCGTGTAATAAAGAGTGTAATCGGGTCGAGCGGGGATAACGAGGGGGAATAGAATCGGTGGGTCTCTAGTCGTGGAGATTCTCCTAAACAAAGATAGAAAAGTGTGTTGTATACATCATTTAGTAGTTATATTTGGTGAATCAACTAGGGTGAGGTGAACCCAACGTTGGAAGGGTGGTTTGCCACTATCATACAAGATGTCTAATGACATACAACCTCGTGTCATCATAAGACAAGGTTGTGCTCATCCACTTGCTGAGTATATCTACGAGCACTACCTATATGATCTTGGTGTTTGGTTGAAGTATAACTCTCAATTAGAGACAGTGGAGATAATGATATGTCAAGAGAAGACTCACCATTGGAAAGAATGAGATAGTAATCTTCTCGTTTTTCTTTGGGGTCTATTAGGTCAACCAAGGATAATTAGTGGCCATATGATATCTATAATAACCTGCACGCATGGCCTCCCGTATGCACGAAGGTTTCCTTGAGCACTTCCCAAAGATTCTAATTTCTAAAAGCAGGTTTTGATTATACCTTTATGTAAGGTGTCATTGTGACGTCTTATCCAAGGTTGGGATGAGAGTCACGGTTGGTATATATTTGTATCCAAACTCACAAAGATATGTGTTGTTGTATTTTGCCCGACAATTGTTGTAATAAAGTTGTAGTTGTTTTTCTGTACTATGTATTTGGCAACTCAGAATGGGTTGGATGGAATGGACCTATTTTGGGGTTGTCACATTTGGTATCAGATCTTAGGGATATGGTCTCTGGCGGAGATCGGGGAATAGAACTAGGAGGGGACAGATGAGTTAATCATTCGCTAGTGTATCCTACCTAAGCTTATTTGTTGGTCAGTCATAATATCGGGATATTATGTGATATGTTAATTTGTTCAATTAACCCTTGTTTTGAAGCTGTATTCTAGAATGATATCTGAAATACAGGAGATGAGCAATGGAGAAATCATGAGGACATGGAAGATGGAAGCAAGGTATTCTCAACTCTTTGAAATACCAGGTACGTAAATTTCGGGAACGAAATTTCATAAGGAGGGGAGATTGTAAGACCCCAACTTATTATAAATAAAATCGAATTTCCTCTAATTATTATTGTGAATAATAAGGTGTGGAATTGATATAATATTTTGGTTATGGGTGAAATGTGAAAATTTTTCAAAATAAGCAAGTGGTTATAAAATATTCATTGTTGTCGGGGAATATTCGTTTAGTCGTGGAATATTTTTTCTGTCGGGGAATATTCGTACGACGGCGCAGCCATTTGTGGGCCCCATAACAGAATAACTGTCGGATGAAGAAAACGACAAATTTGAGTTTTTATAAATAACGGCGTAGTTGTTACCGTTAACACTGTTGGAATACCCGGTTGGTAAAATAAAGTAATACGCGTTGTTGCACAATAGCACACGGTATTACACAGTATTTTTGAATTATTGATTCTTACGTAAGAAGGCACTACTCAATAATTGTTACAGTAATTATTGTTCAATATTTTATTTTATTGATTCAATATTTGTTGCGTTGATATTTTATATTATTGTTGTTTCAATAATTATCACTGCACAATATTTCTCATTATCAGATCAATAATTCATATTATTTGAATAATATTATTAGATAGTATTATTGGCAATGTCTAGAAAGTTTCGTCAAGGAGAGGTTTGGTCACCTAATTGCGGCGCCAAGATGAGAGAAATCCTTATCGAAAAGCCCCCTCTTTCGGGAAGGACGACTTTGGTTGTCATAATTGTGATTCTGTAATATTATTTGTGAATAATTAATTATTTATTTATATGATAAGGAAATATTTATTTGATGTAGACATAAATGATGGGTTTATTTATGTGGTTATAAATGAAGGAGTTAATGTTGAAGTGTTTTATCAGTATTTTATCGGATTGGAGGTATTAAAAGATCAAATCGGTGTTATTACAACTTTATTGTGTGAGTTATAATATTTAATCCGACCGTTGGAACGTTGTAATTTTTGGATATGTTATACATATATAAGTTGAGTATATGTCCAAAAATTTTGAACCGTTAAAAATGAACGTATGATTTGTTATGAATTTTAAGAGGTGAATGGTTCAGAAATTGTTGAAGTATCCGAATTTAGCATTTTGGTGAAAAATTCTAGAATTGAGTGGGCCCCACTTGTGGTTGGTGAAGAAATGTGCTGAATTTTATTTCAAATGTAGTGGATGGGAATAGTAGCAGGTAAAGCCATCAAAGTTGTTGAGTCAAGTCTGCTAAAATTTTCCTATAAATAAAGGCTAAGTTAGAATTGAAAATCACACCGAAACATAAGCTTTCTCTCTGCATTTCTAGATTATTGAGTGTATTTTGTTAGTATTTAGATACTTGTGAGTTGATATTCATCGGTCTGCAAGTTTCCTTCAAACGTCATATCCAATATTCAATGTAATTCTCGCTTCTTTTGAGGTAAGGGATAGTAAGAGATTTTAAAAGGGTTATTATGTTTTTCGATTCAGACTTCTTTCCGACCTTCGGAAAAAATTCGGAATTTAAAATGATATGTTGATGAGTTTTTTATTGATTGTGTCCAAAATGGTGATTTTTGGATGTATAGATTAAGAGTTATGAATTTTATGAGAAAAGACTATTTTAAAAGTAACCGCTTATAATTCCTTGTGGTTAACTCCAAAATTGATGAAATTTTTATTGGGAGTACATCTATATAATATCGGTGTACTGTGAATTTGAAATTTTTGGATAAAAGTACAATTTATGATAAATGTCTAAATATTAATTGGTTTTGGCCATATAAAAAATAGTAAATGAATTTTAAAAATTCAAAGAAAAATATATATTCAATATGGGACTATATTTTGCTAAATCCTTAAAAAAATATTTTGGGGCTGATTTGGTATTTTCATGAAAATAGACTAGTTATGAATAAATGAGTTAAATATGTTATGTGAAGGAAGAAAATTGGAAAATATGATTTTATGGCTTGAGAATCATATATATGGTATATGCAGATTTTTGATGAGGGTTTTGGTTATTGATGATGAAATCTTATAATTTTGGCATTTTATGATGATTAAATGCATTATTTAGTAAAGTGTAAACAATTAAAATAAATTATTTATAAGTTTAAGAAATGGTATTCTTTTTCAATATCATTATAATAGAAATATTGGTATAGATTTTATTGTGGAATTTCTACCTTTTTGTGTCGTGGTTACTATTCACGAGTTACTATTGAAAGAAAGTAGTATGCACACAAAACCCAATCATGTTTGATGATAAAGCATATACTTTGTAACAATCTTATTCATTTATTAATAAAAAAGTATTAATTTATTAAAGGCTTTTAATTATCTACGTGATCTTTGTTTTATAATATGTGATAAACCCATAGTTTTAAGCAATGCTTTTAGAATAATGATGATGATCATTCTAATGAGATCTAAATTCTTTGAAAGCTTAAAACTAAAATAGTTCCCAATCATTGGATTACTAAATTGGGGATTAGTGAATCCAGGATAGATTGGTACATCGTTGCTTGCTCGTTGGATGAGGATGATTGATCTCATGATCATTTTTTGTGGAGACACTAAAGCAAGTATGTAGGTGCTTATTAGAGAATAAGTTCATTTGAGCATTGGCTCGCTAAGGAATACCTAATGGAGTTTTATTTGCTGTCGATAGGAATTCTCAGTAGTGATAGTAGTCAAGTAATCCTTGGACTTGAGATCATCATAGTATCTTGTGTATGATGAGTTATACTTTGACTTATTCCTTAAGACCCTTAGGGTATATCAAAGGTATGCTTGGGTATAATAAGTTATACATGGAGATAATGTATGATCAATAAAGAATCTACCACTTCTAATAAAAGAAGAAATGTCTATGTGATTCGATAAATGACAACCCAGTAGTCCTTGGCGGCGAGAATGAAATTAGAAAAGAAGTTTCTAATTTGCATTATTTGGAGTTGTGCATTTAAGGATCGAAATACATATAATTAAATAAAATAAGACTTGATGGTAATTCCATGTCTTATATTTAATTGGGACATTGTATGGTGGAAGGATTGAATTATGCGGTAACTATTTACTCGAAAGGTTCTTTTATGATTAATGTTGAAATCTATATTATACGGAAAGTCGTTGATCATTTGGGGAGGCTTATCCTATTGTAGAATAAATATTATTTATTTAAATAAATTAATTGTTTAATTTATTTATTTATTTAAATAAGATTAGAATTGTTCTAATTGATTTATTCACAATAGGTTTAATATGGAGAACCTAAAGGGTCACACCATAAAAGGAAGAATAATTATTTAAGAAGTTAATGGCATAATCGTAATAATATGTTAAGTATATTTAATTTAATCTATGGTGATAGAATAAATTAAATAACTTAATATTATTATTTAATATTTTAGAAATATTAAATATAAATTAATAAGAGAGTCTTATTAATATTATTACAATTATTATTATTTTAATTTCTAAAGAGTTTAGGAATTAATTTAATATAAGTACTCTCATTTATTCCTAATTGGATTAGGAAGGAAAATTAGTTAAAGGAGTTTAATTAATTATCCCTAATAAGATTAGGGAGCTTAATTAATTAAAAGAATTTAATTAATTAAATAAAACCCAATTCCTTAATTGTTAAGATGGGTTGCATACATCTATAAATAAGAGGAGTCTTATTATGGGTGGGGGGTTGTTGACTTTTTAACTTGTCTACGTAATAATTCCAAGTTGTTGGGAGTACGCCTTTTCTATAGAGATGAAAACTAGGGTTTGCCCATAACACCCATCTTCTTGAATTTTATTCTTTCTTGGTGGATCACCTCTAGAGGCCAAACATTTGGGTGGCTAACGTTGATCGAAGGAAGGAACCAAACCGGTGGATTCAAGATTGAGCGAAAGGATTTGGAGGTGAACTTGTACACGAGGAAGCTCGATCTTGAGGTATGATTTATTCTTTATCTTTTCGTTTAATTAATAATTTGTCGTAAAGGGTGATCCGGGTATATGGTTTGTAAAATTTTAAACTACGATTTTACACGCTTAGCTTACTTTTTGTGCAATTTGATTGCGTTCATGAATATTACAAACCAAAAGCGGTGGCATCGAGCCAAACCTTTATCAAATTATTAATTGTTTTAATTTGATATGTATATTGATATGTGTTTAGAACAATTTAATTGGGCATAATTTTATTGTATAAAATTTAAATAATAAAAAAAAACGTGAACTCTTGATTTTTTGCCACGTTTGATTTTAAATTAATATAAAAGGAGCATTTTTTGATTAAGTTTTTTTTTTTGATTATAAGGCAATATATGAAATCATGGTTTTAAAAAAGCACAAATAATTTCTCATTTTCACATTATATACATGATATGATATATATAATCATTAAATCATTTGAATCAAAATCTTGAAAAGGAAATCAAAATAAAACGTGAATAATATATATATATATATATATATATATATATATATATATATATATATATATATTAGGAATATATATATATTCATATATATATATATATATATTAACGTTATTATATATTTATATATATATATATATATATTAATAATAATATATATATATATATATAATATTCTTAATTGTTTTATAATTAAAATAAAATGTTTATTTTAATTTTAAAATTAAATTTCATTTTAACTAATTAAGTTGGAATTGGATTCCATGATAACTAATTGGAGTTGAAATTGGATTTATTTTCCTAAATAAAGGAAGTTTATTTAAATATGAAATTAGATTTCATATTATTCAAAATAAAAGAGTTTATTTGTGAATAAAAAATAAATCCATGTTTCCTTAAATAAAGGAGTTTATTTAGATATGAAATAAGATTTCATATTATTCAAAATAAAAGAGTTTATTTGTGAATAGGAAAGAGAATCCTAATTTCCTTAAATAAAGGAGTTTATTTAGATATGAAATAAGATTTCATATTATTCAAAATAAAGGAGTTTATTTGTGAATAGGGAAAGAATAATCAAGTGTTTCCTTTAATATTTTTTTTTACATGGAATTGGATTCCATAATTAATTAAAATAAAGAGTTTTATTTTAATTGAGATTTTTATATATATATATATATGGAATTGGATTCCATAATTAATTAAAATAAAGGAGTTTATTTTGATTAAAGATTTTGATTAAAATAAAATAGTTTATTTTATTCAAAATTGGATAAATTAAAATAAAATATTTTATTTTGATTTAAATTTGGATTAAAATAAAGGAGTTTATTTTGATTTCAAAAAAATAGATTTTATACTAACTAAATTTGCCCATTAAATGATATCAATATATATATTAAATATTTATTATTCATAAGATGAATGTTATTTATTGATGCATATGGTGATGTGTATGATAATAAATGGGATTGATTATGGACTATTGACCCGATGTGATTGGATTTTATTTTAGTTGGATGCATGAATGTATGGGTTTTATTAAATGGGAATTGCAGTACCTCGTCTTCTCTAATTTTTTCTTAATGTAAATTCTATCTCCCTCCTATGTACTTCCCCTTGACTGCTGATCAAGGTTTCTATTTATTTTAAAATAGTTTTGTAATAGGAATAGTTAGAATTAATTTTAGAAAATTAGAGATCAAAGAAACGAAGGCGCTTGAAGACCCGTTTGTAATGGAGCCGGGGTTTAAATGTAATAGTTATATTTAAATATTATTTCTTGCACCCCTAGGGTTTGACCTTTTGGTTCACTTGGTGGCTCTAGTGAACCAAACTAGAATAAAAGTCCATAATCAATCCGGGTAGAATATAGTATTCTATATATGCATGCTTATACTATATATATTATATATATATGCAAACATGCTTCGCATGTTCATTAATATGACGCGTATTTTATATATATATAATAAATGCGCGCTAAACAAGATGAGACAAATTAATAACAAACCCCTCGATTTTTTTATATTAAGTCCTAAGCGTTCAAAGATATTTGGAATATCGAGCGTCGCCTTCTAGCATGATAAAATTAATAGAGTATTAAATATTTAATATGAGTTTTTGTTGTGTCACCACAAATGCAAGTATTAAGTATTTAAGATGTTAATTTATCACATTTGATGCTTATAAAGAAAATTGAACAATATTGTTTTGTTGTGTCACCACAAGGATGATATTTTCTTTTTGAATATATGGAGTGCTAGGTCGGACTTAACTTGGATAATTTTGATTCGGATGTGCCACCACTTGATCAAAATAATCTAAGAGGCAAAAGAAAAGGAGTTGCATAGTTGATGTAATTGACAAAAGTTGTCTACCTATTTATTTATATATAGTTTGTTGTGTCACCACAAGGCTATATACATTTGAAATGGGATCCTTATTCTCACTAGCAAATCTTTAATTAGATTTTTGCGAACTATATAAGTGAGGTAATATAGTTTGAAGAAAATAGTGGGAGATACCAATTTAAAACAAGACCTAAATTATTTTGGTAATTAATAAAAGAATGTATGTTAAAATGTTGTTAATTACAAATTCATTTCTGAAATTTTACAATGTCTAAAATTACTATCACTGCGAAAAGCATATTAGATGCTAAATTAACGGTAATAAATTAAAGCGGATTGGTTAAGGAATTTGAGAATAGTTCTCATATTTGAAAAAGCTATCTTATGTCATGTCGCTTTATCCCCCAATAGTTGCGAAGACAATGCCTACGAGGAAGACATTGCTACTTTTAGAAAGTGGCAAGATGATGCACTGATTGGCTCGATGCATCATGCTCGCATCCATGAGTAACGAGCTTTGGCGTCGGCATGAAACTATGGATGCTCCTACTATATTCACGCACATCAAGTGGTTGATGGTGATGAAAGTGGGGCCGATAGATATCGGATATCTAAGGAGCTCTTAGATCTAGAATGGCCGAAGGCACTATAATGATAAACACAAGTCCTTAATGATAATCAATTTGATTGATCAATTAGGATAATTGAGGTTTTGTCATGGATGGAGAGTTGAGCTAAGATTTGATCTTGCACTCACTCCGGACTCCTTTCACAATTGTTGTGAATTTTTCATATGGACAAGCTAGATATCGACCTCATTGATTTTGCTTAAAATGTTGAAAATGATGAGTCTTCTTTGGTAGGGGCCAAAGGATCCAAGAAAGACCATGATTCAAAGAAGGTTGGTAGGGGTAAAAGGATAATAAGAAAAAAAGAAGAACGATTTGGAAAGGAAAAGAAGTAAAGGCTAACAAAAAGCTTAGTGAAACAAAGGATATGATTTAAATAAAAAATCGTACTTGGGTATTGGAAGCAGACTTTGGTTATCATTAGATTTATGAAGGGATAAGCGAGTAGAAAGCTAAACAAATATAAGTAATCTATTAAGTCGATAAGTTGTTATATAGTTTTCGCGAATCTATTTCGATAAGTTGTTATTGTATTCCGATTCTCGTTGGAAATATTATTTCCATTTTATTGTTGGACAATGAAATCTTTGGTATTATAATTAAGAACAATTGTTGTTCTATTTATAATAATAATGTTTTGTATTTGGAATATTACTTAATAAATTTTGTATACTTGACTTACATGAAAATAATTTTGCATATTGAACAAATTAGTATAAGAAAAGGAGATGATCATTCAAAGAGTTGAATGTGTGTATTCTTTGAAATACAAGTATGAATTATTTGAAAGGTTGAAAAAAATTGAAGTGAAACAAATTGACAATGTATTAAGATTCTTTGATTAGATCAAGGAATAAATACTTGTGAAATAAGTTTCTAGATCATCTTAAATGGTTTTCTCATAATGGGCGCCTCGATACATAATAATTGATTGATGTATCGAAAGGAAAAATCATACCTTGTTGAACATAGTACGGTCCAAAATGATTTTACCGACATTCCGAGTATCCTTACAGGATCATGTCCTAGAAATGGGTGCATATCTACGAAAATGGTAACCTCTAAATCCATTTAAGACTTCATAAAAAGTTATGGGCGGGGAGGATTCCTAATCTTAAGTATGTTAAGATAAGGGTTGTCAACTTATGTGAAAAGGTTTCAAAGGATAAGCTTGGGACAAGATTTGACATATGTCAAAATTTGTGGGACATCCTAAAGTAAGTTTAGGGTATATGTTCTATAATCCTACTTAGCAAAAGGTGTTTGTTTGAAACACGGCGCCTTCTAAGAGAAAGGTGTTTATCATTCAAGAAAGGGCTAGTGGGAGGATAATAGATCTTGAAGAGTTCAAGAACCACAAAACACTATAAGTCGAATAAGAGGAACACACGTAGATAGACCTATTGTACCACACAATGAATCGTAAATCGGAATAGAATGCAGAAGATACCTAGGAGGTATGGATTCATTATAGATGATGATGATGATACACATCAGAAGATGATGATCCAGCTATTAATACATATGAGGTAAGTGTTGAGACATGAGAAATGGATTGTTAAGTTTTCAAATATGGAACATTCGTTTTGATGAGGCAATCAAAAGAGTTTGATTTTATCAAAAATAAGAATGAACCTAGTGTGTACAAAAGGGTCGATTGGGAGCATCGTGACATTCCTAGTATTATATGTTGATATACTACGGATAAGGAATGACATACCAATACTACAATCAGTAAAGATAAAGTTGTCTAAACATTCCTCCATGAATAATTTAGGAAGAGTATCTATATTGGGGATATAAATCTATATAGATAGATTTAAAAGGATGCTCGACTTAACCCGAGGCGTATATTCATTTGATGCTAAAGTCGTTTAGCATGGCAAACTCAAGAGATGTCTCGTGTTGATGAGCTATGGAGTGTATCTATCTTAATAGTCCCCACGGACTCACGAAAAGAGAGTTCGCATGAGTGACAATTATGTATGCAATGAAATGTATGAGACACGATGTTGATCGGTCGTATTATGGAGAAGTTCACTATGAGTCGGTGAAAAATATCTTAAAGTGCTTAACTTGAAGCACTAAGGATGTGATCATATTCATGGTGGGTCTTAATTAAAACTAGAGGGCTTAATGGACTCAAGTTTTTCAGACGGAGACCAAGATGATGAGAAAAATCCACTTTAAGGTAAAGGGTTACCTTGAGCAGTGGTGCGATGAATTGGAAAGGTTCAAACAATAGAAAGAGTTCTTTGGTTTAGTGATAAAAACAAAGTATATAGCTATAAATGAATTCGCAAGTTGATTGTTTGGATTAAAAGTTCATTCTGAGAACTAGGAATAGTTCTAAGTCTCATCTTGGATCTAAACATGTGTTGTGGCACTTTCATTTGATTATTAGAATCATTGAAAGATAAGAAATCACTATAGAGATAGTGGACTCTCATGAACAACATTACATATCCATTAACTAAAGCTTATCAACGGCGAGGATAATCGTCACTTAGAGAAGAAGAGTATGAGATACCATGGCGATTGGCTTTAGTGCAAGTGGGAGATTGAAAGTAGTATGCACACAAAGCCGATCATGTTTGATGATAAAGCATATACTTTGTAACAATCTTATTCATTTATTAATAAAAAGTATTAATTTATTAAAGGCTTTTAATTATCTACATGATCTTTGTTTTTATAATATGTGATAAACCCATAGTTTTAAGCAATGCTTTTAGAATAATGATGATGATCATTCTAATGAGATCTAAATTCTTTGAAAGCTTAAAACTAAAATAGTTCCCAATCGTTGGATTACTAAATTGGGGATTAGTGAATCCAGGATAGATTGAGTACATCGTTGCTTGCTTTCGTTGGATGAGGATGATTGATCTCATGATCATTTGTGTGGAGACACTAAAGCAAGTATGTAGGTGCTTATTAGAGAATAAGTTCCTTTGAGCATTGGCTCGCTAAGGAATACCTAATGGAGTTTTATTTGCTGTCGATAGGAATTCTGTAGTGATAGTAGTCTAGTAATCCTTGGACTTGAGATCATCATAGTATCTTGTGTATGATGAGTTATACTTTGACTTATTCCTTAAGACCCTTAGGGTATATCAAAGGGTATGCTTGGGTATAATAAGTTATACATGGAGATAATGTATGATCGATAAAGAATCTACCACTTCTAATAAAGAAGAGAAATGTCTATGTGATTCGATAAATGACAACCCCGGTAGTCCTTGGCAATAAGAATGAAATTAGAAAGGAGTTTCTAATTTGCATTATTTGGAGTTGTGCATTTAAGGATCGAAATACATATAATTAAATAAAATAAGACTTGTGATAATTCCATGTCTTATATTTAATTGGGACATTGTATGGTGGAAGAATTGAATTATGCAGTAACTATTTACTCAAAGGTTCTTTTATGATTAATGTTGAAATCTATATTATACGGAAAGTCGTTGATCATTTAGGAGGCTTATCCTATTGTAGAATAAATATTATTTATTTAAATAAATTAATTGTTTAATTTATTTATTTAAATAAGATTAAATTATTCTAATTGATTTATTCACAATAGGTTTAATATGGAGAACCTAAAGGGTCACACCATAAAAGGAAGAATAATTATTTAAGAAGTTAATGGCATAATCGTAATAATATGTTAAGTATATTTAATTTAATCTATGGTGATAGAATAAATTAAATAACTTAATATTATTATTTAATATTTTAGAAATATTAAATATAAATTAATAAGAGAGTCTTATTAATATTATTTACAATTATTATTATTTTAATTTCTAAAAGAGTTTAGGAATTAATTTAATATAAGTACTCTCATTTATTCCTAATTGGATTAGGAAGGAAAATTAGTTAAAGGAGTTTAATTAATTATCCCTAATAAGATTAGGGAGCTTAATTAATTAAAAGAATTTAATTAATTAAATAAAACCCAATTCCTTAATTGTTAAGATGGGTTGCCCACATCTATAAATAAGAGGAGTCTTATTATGGGTGGGGGTTGTTGACTTTAACAACAACACGTAATAATTCCAAGTTGTTGGGAGTATGCTTTTTACATAGAGATAGAAAACTAGGGTTTGAGCCATAACACCCATCTTCTTGAATTTTCTTCTTCCTTGGTGGATCACCTCAGAGGCCAAAAATTTGGGTGGCTACGCGTTGATTAAAGGAAGGAACCAAACCGGTGGATTCAAGATTGAGCGAAAGGATTTGGAGGTGAACTTGTACCTGAGGAAGCTCGATCTTCAAGGGTATGATTTATTCTTTATCTTTTCGTTTAATTAATAATTGTGCATAAAGGGTGATCCGGGTATATGGTTTGTAAATTTTTAAACTCTGATTTTACACGCTTCCGCTTAATTTGTGCAATTTGATTGCGCACATGAATATTACAAACCTAACAACTATTCACGGGTACTATTCACTACAAAATTGGTTTCTTTTTCTAACCAAATTATAGTTGATTTATGAATATTACTCTGGAGATTAAAACTATATATTGATTATATTGATTTCATTATCATATATAATATTTTTATAATCCCGATGTTGAAATTCTCTTTCACTGGAGTGTAAAGATGAGTAGATTATTGGTATGATCATGATTAGGGTTCTCTTTGGCCAGTAATGAAAAGTTGAATTGTGACTGGTATGATCATGACCATTGAATTTATAATTGAATATCTTTAGCTTAAGTGCAAAAGTGAATTGATCAACATGGTTATAATTATTGTTTACATAAATTCGAAATGATTATATATTTCTTTAAGATATTAATATATTTGGCTTTTTTTAGTGCAAATATGAATTTGTTGAGGAATATCTTTGGCACAGTGTAGTGCAAAGATGAGCTGTTAATTAATATCTTTGGCCCGTAGTGCAAAGATGACCCTTTTTGTTGAATATCTTTGGCGATCAGTGCGAAGATGAGCTGCGGATGAAAATCTTTTGGCCATAGTGCAAAGAGCGAATTTATTAGTATGATTATTTAATGATGAGAGGCGTGATTTGGTATAACCATGATCTTTGATGTTTCGTAAAAACATGTGATAAAAAATTATATTATCACCGGGTGCGTAAGAGGAATTTAGAATTACAATTATGATTATGAGATATTCATATAATTGTGGAAAGGCTATTGATTGATGTTACAGGATAAAACATTGTTGGTGGACTTTTAATATGGAGAAGATAATAGAATCGTATTGTCTATTTGACTCTTCTAATGGATCGCTTCGTTCTACTGCAACTATGGTTGAAATTTTTATCATCTACCATATGTTCTAAATCGATACGATTTGTTATTGATGAAGGCTATTGATAATTTAATTATCTTTAGTCATGATATTATTTATGTTGGGTTTTGTGAAAATCAAAGTAGCAATCAAATTGCAAAAATTTAGCGGAAGCGAAATAAAATCAAATTTTAAAATTTTTCACAAACCAATTACCGGATCATCCTTTATGCATATTATTAATTAAGCGAAGAATAAGAAATTATGAAATCATACCCTTGTAGAAGCGAGCTTCCTCAGTGCGAGTTCACCTCCTACTTCTCGCATGATCTCCTTGAATCTCCGGGTAGATTCCTTCCTTTGATCGATGTAAGCCACCCAAGTGTGTGGCCTCTATAGGTGATCCACCGAAGAAGAATAATTATCAAGAAGAAGGATATTGGCTCAAACCCTAGTTTTTCCTATCCGAATAAGAAAAGGGGTGTTCTCTCAAAATCTTGGAATTACATTATATCGATATCTAATATAAGACTCCTCTTATAAAGATATCATGTATAACCTATTTTAATTAAAATAAGGTATTATTTATTTAATTAAACTCTTTTAATTAAATGGGCTCCCCTAATCTATTAGGGGTAATTAATTAAACTCCTTTAACTAATTTTCTTTCCTAATCAATTAGGAATAAATGAAAGTACTAATATTAAATTAATTCCTAAACCTTTTAGAAATTAAAATAATAATAATTATAATAATATTAATAAGACTCCTCTTATTAATTTATATTTAATATTTCTAAAATATTAAATAATAAATATTAAGCTATTTAATTTATTCTATCACCATAGATTAAATTAAATATACTTAACATATTATTACAATTATGCCATTAACTTAAATAATTATTCTTCCTTTTTATGGTGTGACCCTTTAGGTTCTCCATATTAAACCTAGGTTGTGAATAAATCAATTAGAACAATTCTAATCTCATTTAAATAAATAAATTAAACAAATAATTTATTTAAATAAATAATATTTATTCTACAATAGGGATAAGCCCCCCTAGCGATCAGCGACTTTCCAGATAATATAGATTTCAACATTAATCATAAAAGAACCTTTGAGTAAATAGTTCTGCATCTGCAATTCAATCCTTCCACCATACAATGTCCCGATTAAATATAAGACATGGAATTCTTTGTCAAGTCTTATTTTATTTAATTATATGTATTTCGATTCCTAAATGAACAACTCCTAATGAATGCAAATTAGAAACTACTTTCTAATTCCATTCCACCTTCGCCAAGGATTCACAGGTTGTCATTTATCGAATCACATAGGACATTTCTCCTTTTACTAGAAGTGGTAGATTCTTTATTGATCATTCATTATCTTCATATATAACTTATTACACCCAAGCATACCCTTTGATATACTCTAAGAGTCTTAAGGAATAAGTCAAAGTGTAATTCATTATATATAAGATACTATGATGATCTCAAGTCTGAGATCATTTGTACTACTATCACTACAGAATTCTATGACGGAGTAAGTAAAACTCCATTAGGTATTTCTTAGCGAGTCGCGTTCGGTGAACTTATTCTCTAATAAGCACCTACATACTTGCTTTAGTGTCTCCACACAAATGATCATGAGATCAATCATCCTCATCGATGAAAAAACAACGTATGTACCAATCTATCAGGATTCACTAATCCCGATTTAGTAATCCAATGATTGGGAACTATTTTAGTTTTAAGCTTTCTAAGAATTTAGATCTCATTAGAATGATCATCATCATTATTCTAAAAGCGTTGCTTAAAACTATGGGTTTATCACATATTATTAAAAAGCGACACCATGTAGATAATAAATGCCTTTAATAAATAATTCTTTTATTAATAAATAAATAAGATTGATTACACGATTATATGCTTTATCATCATACATGATTGGCTTGTATGTATAATACTTTCAATCTCCCACTTGCACTAAAGCGATCGTACGTGGTATCTCATACCCATCTTCTCTAAGTGACGATCAAGCTTCTTTGTTGTGTTAGCGCTTTAGTAAATGGATCTGCAATATTGTCTTGAGAGTCCACACGCTCGGTGGCGTCTCCTCTTTGATGATCTCTCGATCAAATGAAATCGCCGCAACACGTGTTTGGATTTACGATGAGACACAGGTTTCTTAGCTTGCTTCAGCAGCTCCGGTGTTGTCACGAGAATAAAGGCCTTTGGTCCTTTAATGCTAGGAACCACACCAAGTTAGGTAATGAACTTCTTCATCCAAACGACTTCCTTTGCGGCTTCACTTGCGATATATGTACTACGCCTCACATCCTTTGAATCGACAATTGTTTTCTTTGCTTGGAACTTTTTCAACTCAACTGCGCCACAGTTTAAGGTAAACACATATCCCAAAGCGGATTCTTGTCATCTTGGTGCGTTTGAAAACTTGAGTGCAGTGAAGCCCTCTGGTTTTAATTTGGACCCAAGTGAACAAGAAATACATCCTTAGTTCTTCTTAAGTACTTTAGGATATTTTCAACGCCTTCCAGTGTTCTTCTCTGGATTCGGTGATATCTGCTTGTTACACTAAGTGCATGGCGACATTTGGTCTAGTACATATCATACCGTACATGATAGATCCTATTCTTTGAAGCATAAGGAATCTTACTCATCTGGTTTCTCTCCTCAGTGTCTTTGGGGCTTGTTTCTTGGAGAGATGTATTCCATGGCTCATCGGCATGAGACCTCTTTTGGAATCTTCCATGCTAAACCTTTTTAGCATCATGTCGATGTCGTTCCTTGGGATAAGCCAAGCATCCTATTAGATCTATCTCTATAGATCTTTATCCCCAAAATATAGGATGCTTCTCCCAAGTCCTTCATGGAGAAGTGTTTAGATAACTTGATTTTAATTGTTTTGCTGACATAGGAATATCATTCCCTATCGGTAATATATCATCAACATATAATACTGAGGAATGAAAACAGCGCTCCCCACTTACCTTCTTGTACACACATGGTTCATCCTCATTTTGATAAAATCAAACTTTTGATTGTCTCATCAAAAGCGGATGTTCCACCTACGAGAAGCTTGCTTTAATCCATAAATGGATCGTTGTAGCTTACTGAGACTTGATTTGTTCCAACCTTTGAAACAAATCCCTACGGTTGTGTCATATACACATCCTCCTCAAGTTTCCCATTGAGGAAGGCCGTTTTCCGCGTCCATCCGCCGATTTACGTAGTCGTGGTAAGGTTGAATCATAAGCAAAATCCGAATGGACTTGAGCATTACTCTTTGGTGAGAAGGTTTCGTCATAGTCGACTCCTTGTCTTTGTTTGAAACCTTTTGCAACCCGATCGAGCCTTATAAGTCTCTACCTTGCCGTCTTCTCCGGTCTTTCTTTTAAAGACCCATTTACACCCAATAGGCTTAATGCCTTGGTGGTGAGACCAAAGTCCATACTTGGTTTCTCATACATGGAGTCCATCTCGATTTCATGGCTTCTTGCCACTTCTACGAGTCTTTACTACTACTCATAGCTTTGTTAAGTAATTCAATGGATCATCATCATCTATGATCGTACCTCATTGTCATCTTCTATGACAAGTCCATACTGTCTGGCATCTTTGGTACTCTTCCGTTCTGAATAGGGTGTGGTGGAAGGAATCTCTACTTGGTTAGGTACCTCACTTTGATCTCGTAGTATTTTGTGGTTCTTGAACTTCTTCAAGATATATCTTACTCCCTTTGACCCCTTGAGAATAAACTCCTTTTCCAAGAAAGGCGGCATGTTTATTGTAACAAACACCTTTTGATCGGTTGGATGATAGAAATAATACCCCGATGTTTCTTTAGGATATCCCACAAATCTACATTTATCGGATCTAGTCTGCGACTTATCGTTTTCAAACTTTTTGACATAAATTTGGACAACCCCAAGTCTTAACATGCTTAAGATTTGGTTTCCTCCACATCCATACTTCATATGGGGTCTTGGGGGCCGGATTTTGTAGGTACCTTGTTAAGTAGGTATCGGTAGATTCTCGGGCATATCCCGTATGAAGAAGCGGAAGGTCGGTAAAACTCATCATAGATCGAACCATGTCCAACAATGTTCGATTTCTCCTTTCGAGATACACCATTCATTTGTGGCGTCCCTGGTGGAGTCCATTGTGAGATTATACCATTTTCTTTGAGACAATTGAGAAACTCACCACTTAAGTATTCTCCTCCTCGATCGGATCGAAGAATCTTAATACTCTTACCGGTTTGCTTCTCAACTTCACTTACGAACTCTTTGAACTTTTCAAATGATTGATTTGTATTTCATTAAATACACATATCCAAATCTTGAGTGGTCGTGGGTGAATGTAATAAAATAAGAATACCCTCCTCGTGCGGTCGTTGTCATGGGGTCCACATACATACGTGTGTACCAACGCTAACAACTCTGTAACTCTTTCTCCTTTTCCACTAAAAGGAGATTTAGTCATTACCCATGAGACAAGATTCACGGAGTTGGATATGATTCATAATCGAGATAGCTCTAGGAGCCCATCTTTATCTGACTTGGATAATCTTGTTTCATTAATATGACCAAGTCTACGATTGCCACGTGAAGGTATAATTAACATCATCTCTTTTCCTTTTATTAGTTTGTTCAATTTGAAATATATTTTCATGCAAGTCAAGTATATAAAGTCCATTTAGTAAATTACCGACACCATATAAAACATTATCATTATAAATGGAACAAACCGTTGTTCTTTATTATAATATTAAAACCATCCATATCAATACGAGAGATAGAAATAATATTTCTAATGATATTTGGAACAAAATAACAATTATTTAAATTAATGAACTTGCCGTGGCGTCTTTAAACAATAAGTCCCTACAATTGTAACGTGACCTTTGCTCCATTTCCCACTCGTGGGGCGACCTCATCCTTCTTTCGACTTTCTACTTGACCGGTCCCTGCATATTATTACATATGTGAGAACCACATCCGGTATCCAATACCCAGTAGAAGATTGACTTTCGGAAAAATTAATTTCAATCATAAACAAACCTTGATTAGGATTGAAGCTTCTCCAAGCTTCTTACGCTTTTGTTACTGAGATAATCCTTGCAGTTCCTCTTCGGATGACCCGGCTTATTGCAATGGAAGCAAATTCCTTTGCTATTTGGATCGAGTTTCTTTTGATCCTTCACTTTCGCCTTTCCCTTAGCCTTCTTGGATTTCTTCCTTTTCGAGAAAATACCTTGGGCCTCTTCCTTTTCTTGGAAGAATCATCCACCGATGAAGACATGGTTCTTCTTGGATGGGAAGTGACCTTGGCGATTTTCAACATGTTAAGTAATTGAGCGGTGACATCCAACTTATTCATGTGAAAATTCACAACAAATTGTGAGAAGGTGTGCGGGAGTATTTGCAAGACTAAATCTTGACTCAACTCCCCATCCATGTGAACCCAATTTGTCCAAGGCGTTCAATCAGATTGATCATCTTTAGGACATGAGTCTCAGCGGTAGTGCCCTCGGTCGTCAAGAGATCGGAAGAGCTCTTTAGATATTTCATATCTAGCGGTCTACTTTGCTCACCCATCTGACTCTCGAAGGTGCGAGTAGCATAGTAGGAGCATCCATGTTTTCATCTTGTGGTTGAAGCTCGTTACTCGTGGATGCGAGCATGATGCATTGAGCCACGGATGCATCATCTTGCCCTTTATTTAAAAGTAGCAATCTCTTCCTCGGAGGTTGTCTCGCAACTTTTTTGCGAATGCAGGCGAATTTAGGACATAAGAAATCTTTTATTGGTGAGAACAATTCTCGATTCCTTAACCGGTCCAGTGTAGTTCGGTCGATCGGTTTGTTAGCATCAAGTATGCTCATGCGATGAAATTAGTGAATGTGACATTTTCAAAATTACTGCATGTAAAAAGACAATATTTTAGCAAACATTCATTTATTAATTACCAAAATAAATTAGGTCTTATTTTATATTGGTATCTCCCACTATTTTCTTCAAACTATATTACCCTCATTTATATAGTTCGGCAAAATCTAATTAAAGTTTTTGCTAGTGAGAATAAGGATCCCATTTCAAATATATATAGCCTTGTGGTGACCTGACAAACTATATATAAATAAATAGGTAAACAACTCCTTGTCAATTACATCAACATGTAACTCCTTATGTTTTGCCTCTTGGATTATTTTGATCAGTGGTGGCACATCCGAATCAAAATTATCTAAGTTAAGTCAACCTAGCACTTCCGTATATTCAAAAAGAAAAATATATCGCCCTTGTGGTGACACTGACAAAACAATATTGTTCAATTTTCTTTATAAGCATCAAATGTGATAAATTAACATCTTAAATACTTAATACTTGCCTTGTGGTGACACAACAAACTCATATTAAATATTTAATACTCTATTAATTTTATCATGCTAGAAAGCGGCGTTCGATATTCTAAATATCTTTGAGCGCTTAAGACTTAATAAAAAACTTTGAGGATTTGTTATTATTTGTCTCATCTTGTTTAAGCGGCGCGTGCAAATATATATATAAAATACGCGTCATATTATTAAACATGCGAAGCATGTTTGCATAATATATAATATATATAATACTAGCATGCACATATAGAATACTATATATACTACGGATTGATTATGGACTTTTATTCTAGTTTGGTTCACTAGAGCCACCAAGTGAACAAAAGGTCAAGCTCCCTAGGGTGCAAAGAATAAACATTTAAATATAACTATTACATTTAAACCGGGCTCCATTACAAGCGGGTCTTCAAGCGCTTGATCCTTGATCTCCGGTTCTTCAAAAAATTCTAACTAATCCTATTACATTAAACTATTTAATTTAAATAGAAACCTTGATCGTGATCGAGGGAAATACATAGGAGAGAGATAGAAATTTACATCGAAAAAGAAAAACCGAAAAGGCGAGTGCATGACCCCATTTAATAAAACCCATTCATTCAAACATCCGACTAAAATAAATCCAATCATATTGGTTGATTGTCCATAATCAATCCCATTTATTATCATACATATCATCATATATGTATCAATAAATTAAATCATTCCATATATATATGAGTATCATTTAATGGGCAATTTTTTATGTTGCATGAAATCAATTTCAAGATTAAAATAAACTCTTTTATTTTAATTATAAAATTATTAAGATTAATATATATATATATATATATAACAATATATATATATATATAATAAAAGTTAGCCCAACTCTTGATTCACGAGGAAAAAAATAGCAACACGCGTGGCTGCGTTTTTTTTAATATCAACCCAACTCTTTTATTGAAAATGGCGGGACCATGCTTATTATGTCCAGATCCGCCACGTGAAAAACGTTGGTAACACACAACCATTTACTTTGCAACAAACCTCAACATTTGACAAAAAATAAGCAGGAATTTTACGTGGTTAAAAAAAAAAAAATCTTTGGTTTCCTTGTAAATTTATTATATGCCTTATAGCGTGAATTATAATATATATTATAATATATATTAATTCGTGCATATGAGAATATGTCTAAAAACATATAAATCCGACTAAATCAAATCCTTTAAAAAAGCGTGATTTTATGTAATCAAATTACATCATTTTTTTTTTTTGATTTGCATAAAAAAATGATTAAATTTTATTTTTTTTTTTTTTTTTAAAAAATAATAATTTTATACAATAAATTATGCCCAATAAATTATTCTAAATACATACCCATACATATATGGAATCAAAATAATTAATAATTCGCATAAATAAAATCAAAGTTTTAGTGAAAATCAAATTGCAAAATTTAAGCGAGCGAAATAAAATCGATTTTAAAATTTTCACAAACCAATTACCGGATCATCCTTTATGCATATTATTAATTAAGCGAAGAATAAGAAATTATGAAATCATACCCTTGTGAAAGCGAGCTTCCTCAGTGCGAGTTCACCTCCTACTTCTCATGATCTCCTTGAATCTCCTGGGTAGATTCCTTCCTTTGATCAATGTAAGCCACCCAAGTGTGTGGCCTCTATAGGTGATCCACCAAAGAAGAAGAATAATTATCAAGAAGAAGGATATTGGCTCAAACCCTAGTTTTTCCTATCACGAATAAGAAAAGGGGTGTCTCTCTCAAAATCTAGGAATTACGTATATCTAGATATCTAATATAAGACTCCTCTTATAAAGATATATCATATAACCTATTTTAATTAAAATAAGGTATTATTTATTTAATTAAACTCTTTTAATTAAATGGGCTCCCTAATCTATTAGGGGTAATTAATTAAACTCCTTTAACTAATTTTCTTTCCTAATCGATTAGGAATAAATGAGAAGTACTAATATTAAATTAATTCCTAAACCTTTTAGAAATTAAAATAATAATAATTATAATAATATTAATAAGACTCCTCTTATTAATTTATATTTAATATTTCTAAAATATTAAATAATAAATATTAAGCTATTTAATTTATTCTATCACCATAGATTAAATTAAATATACTTACTATATTATTACAATTATGCCATTAACTTCTTAAATAATTATTCTTCCTTTTTTTATGGTGTGACCCTTTAGGTTCTCCATATTAAGCAGGTTGTGAATAAATCAATTAGAAACAATTCTAATCTCATTTAAATAAATAAATTAAACAAATAATTTATTTAAATAAATAATATTTATTCTCTGATAGGGATAAGCCTCCTAGCGATCAACGACTTTCCGGATAATATAGATTTCAACATTAATCATAAAAGAACCTTTGAGTAAATAGTTACCGTACAATTTAATCCTTCCACCATATAATGTCCCGATTAAATATAAGACTTGGAATTCTTGTCAAGTCTTATTTTATTTAATTATATGTATTTCGATTCCTAAATGAACAACTCTAATGAATGCAAATTAGAAACTACTTTCTAATTTCATTCCACCTTAACCATGGATTCACGGGTTGTCATTTATCGAATCACATAGGACATTTCTCTTTTACTAGAAGTGGTAGATTCTTTATTGATCATTCATTATCTTCATATATAACTTATTACACCCAAGCATACCCTTTGATATACTCTAAGAGTCTTAAGGAATAAGTCGAAGTGTAATTCATTATATATAAGATACTATGATGATCTCAAGTCTGAGATCATTTGTACTACTATCACTACTGAGAATTCCTATTGACGGTAAGTAAAACTCCATTAGGTATTCCTTAGCGAGTCGCGTCAAATTGAACTTATTCTCTAATAAGCACCTACATACTTGTTTTTAGTGTCTCCACACAAATGATCGTGAGATCAATCATCCTCATCCAATGAAAGCAAACAAGCGTATGTACCGATCTATCCGGATTCACTAATCCCAATTTAGTAATCGATGATTGGGAACTATTTTAGTTTTAAGCTTTCTAAGAATTTAGATCTCAATAGAATGATCATCATCATTATTCTAAAAGCGTTGCTTAAAACTATGGGTTTATCACATATTATTAAAAGCAACACCATGTAGATAATAAATGCCTTTAATAAATAATTCTTTTATTAATAATAAATAAATAAGATTGATTACACGATTATATGCTTTATCATCATACATGATTGGCTTGTATGCATAATACTTTCAATTTCTTGAGCTAGTCAGGCTCACCCTTTTGCTTCACAATTCCTTTCGGTGTAATAAGAGTGTAAATCGGGTCGAAATGGGATAACAGGGGAATAGAAGCGGTGGTCTCTAGTTGTGGAGATTCTCCCTAAACAAAGATAGAAAAAAGTGTGTTGTATACATCATTTAGTAGTTATATTTGGTGAATCAACTAGGGTGAGGCGAACCCAACGTTGGAAGGGTGGTTTGCCACTATCATACAAGATGTCTAATGACATACAACCTCGTGTCATCATAAGACAAGGTTGTGCTCATCCACTTGCTGAGTATATCTACGAGTACTACCTATATGATCTTGGTGTTTGGTTGAAGTATAACTCTCAATTAGAGACAGTGGAGATAATGATATGTCAAGAGAAGACTCACCATTGGAAAGAATGAGATAGTAATCTTCTCGTTTTTCTTTGGGGTCTATTGGGCCAACCAAGGATAATTCCGTGGCCATATGATATCTATAATAACCTAGACGCATGGCCTCCCATGTACGAAGGTTTCCTTGAGCACTTCCCAAAGATTCTAATTTCTAAAACAGTTTTTGACTATACCTTTATGTAAGGTGTCATTGTGACGTCTTATATCAAGGTTGGGATGAGAGTCACGATTGGTATATATTTGTATCCAAACTTCATGACATATGTGTTGTTGTATTTTGCACGACAATTGTTGTACTAAAGTTGTAGTTGTTTTCTGTACTATGTATTTGGCGACTCAGAATGGGTTGGATGGAATGGACCTATTTTGGGGTTGTCACATTTGGTATCAGAGCTTAGGGATATGGTCTCTGGCGGAGATCGGGGAATAGAACTAGGAGGGGAGAGATGAGTAAATCCTTGCTAGTGTATCCTACCTAAGCTTATTTGTTGGTCAGTCATCATACTATCGGGATATTATGTGATATGTTAATTTGTTCAATTAACCTTGTTTTGAAGTTTGTATTCTAGAATGATATCTAAAACGTGAGGAGATGAGCAATGGAGAAATCATGAGGACATGGAAGATGGAAGCAAGGTATTCTCAACTCTTTGAAATACCAGGTACGTAAATTTCGGGAACGAAATTTCATAAGGAGGGGAGATTGTAAGACCCCAACTTATTATAAATAAAATCAATTTCCTCTAATTATTATTGTGAATAATAAGGTGTGGAATTGATATAATATTTTAGTTATGGGTGAAATGTGAATTTTTTTCAAAATAAGCAAGTGGTTATAAAATATTCATTGTTGTTTGGGAATATTCGTTTAGGTCGTGGAATATTTTTTTACGTTGGGAATATTAAATGCACTGACAGTATGACCATTTGTGGGCCCCATAATGAGAATAAGCGTCGAATGAAGAAAACGACAAATTTGAGTTTTTATAAATAACTTGGCGTAGTTATTCTGAATTAACCTTTGTTGGAATACGGTTGGTAAAATAAAATGTCTGGCGTTGTTCTTTGATAGCACACTGCGGTATTACACAGTATTTTGAATTATTGATTCTTACGTAAGAAGGCACTACTCAATAATTGTTCTGAGTAATTATTGTTCAATATTTTATTTTATTGATTCAATAATTGTTGCGTTGATATTTTATATTATTGTTGTTTCAATAATTATCCTTTGCACAATATTTCTCATTATCGGATCAATAATTCATATTATTTGAATAATATTATTAGATAGTATTATTGGCAATGTCTAGAAAGTTACATCGAGGAGAGGTTTGGTCACCTAATTGCTTGGCCGATGAGGAGAAATCCTTATCGGAAAGCCCCCTCTTTCCTGGGAACGACCTGGTTGTCATAATTGTGATTCTGTAATATTATTTGTGAATAATTAATTATTTATTTATATGATAAGGAAATATTTATTTGATGTAGACATAAATGATGGGTTTATTTATGTGGTTATAAATGAAGGAGTTAATGTTGAAGTGTTTTATCAGTATTTTATCGGATTGGAGGTATTAAAAGATCAAATCGGTGTTATTACAACTTTATTGTGTGAGTTATAATATTTAATCCGACCGTTGGAACGTTGTAATTTTTGGATATGTTATACATATATAAGTTGAGTATATGTCCAAAATTTTGAACCGTTAAAATGAGCGTATGATTTGTTATGAATTTTAAGAGGTGAATGGTTCAGAAATTGTTGAAGTATCCGAATTTAGCATTTTGGTGAAAAATTCTAGAATTGAGTGGGCCCCACTTGTGGTTGGTGAAGAAATGTGCTGAATTTTATTTCAAATGTAGTGGATGGGAATAGTAGCGGAGTAAAGCCATCGGTTTCTTGGTCAAGTCTCTGCTAAAATTTTCCTATAAATAGAAGGCTAAGTTAGAATTGAAAATCACACTGTAAACATAAGCTTTCTCTCTTTCTCTCTCTAGATTATTGAGTGTATTTTGTTAGTATTTAGATACTTGGTGAGTTGATATTCATCAGTGCAAGTTTCCTTGACGTCATATCAATATTCGAATGGAAGTCTTGCTTGCTTTTGAGTAAGGGATAGTAAGGGATTTTAAGGGTTATTATATTTTTCAGATTCGTACTTCTTACGACCTTCAAAAAAATTCTGAAAAATTTGAAATGATATATTGATGATTTTATTGATTGTGTCCAAAAATGGTGATTTTTGGATGTATAGATTAAGAGTTATGAATTTTATGAAAAAAGACTATTTTAAAAGTAAGCGCTTATAATTCCTTGTGGTTAACTCCAAAATTGATGAAATTTTTATTGGAAGTACATCTATATAATATCGATTGTACTCTGTGAATTTCAAAATTTTGGATAAAAGTACAATTTATGATAAATGTCTAAATATTAGAAGGTTTTGGTATATGAAAAATAGTAAATGAATTTTAAAAATTCAAAGAAAATATATGTTCAATATGGGACTATATTACGCTAAATCGAGAAAAAAAACAATTTTTGGAACTGATTTGGTATTTTTCATGAAAATAGACTAGTTATGAATAAATGAGTTAAATATGTTATGTGAAGGAAGAAAATTGGAAAATATGATTTTATGGCTTGAGAATCATATATGAGGTATATGCAGATTTTTGATGAGGTTTTTGGTTATTGGTGATGAAATCTTATAAGTTTGGCATTTTATGATGATTAAATGCATTATTTAGTAAAGTGTAAATAATTAAAATAAATTGTTTATAAGTTTAAGAAATGGTATTCTTTCAATATCATTATCTAGAAATATTGGTATAGATTTTATTGTGAAATTTCTACCTTTTTGTCAGGAGTTCTATTCATGAGTTACTATTTGATTCTATTCACGAGAAATTCTTATTACGAGAGATTCACGGGTACTATTCACTACAAAATTGGTTTCTTTTTTTAACCAAATTATAGTTGATTTATGAATATTACTCGGAGATTAAAACTATATATTGATTATATTGATTTTATTATCATATATAATATTTTTATAATCCCGATGTTGAAATTCTCTTTCTTTGGAGTGTAAAGATGAGTAGATTATTGGTATGATCATATTTAGGGTTCTCTTTTGGCGATAATGAAAAGTTGAATTGTGATTTGGTATGATCATGACCATTGAATTTATAATTGAATATCTTTAGCTTAAGTGCAAAGGTGAATTGATCAACATGGTTATAATTATTGTTTATATAAATTCGAAATGATTATATATTTCTTTGAGATATTAATATATTTGCCCTATAGTGCAAATATGAGCTGTTGAGGAATATCTTTGGCTGTAGTGCAAAAGATGAGCTGTTAAAGAATATCTTTGGGCGTAGTGCAAAGATGATTTGTTGTTGAATATCTTTGGCGATTAGTGCGAAGATGAGCGTGGATGAATATCTTTTGGTAGTAGTCTAAAAAGCGAATTTATTAGTATGATTATGAGCAGAGGCGTGATTTGGTATAACCATGATCTTTGATGTTTGAGGTAAAACATGTGATAAAAATTATATTAAATCTTGGAGTGCGAAGAGGAATTTAGAATTACAATTATGATTATGAGATATTCATATAATTGTGGAAAGGCTGTTGATTGATGTTACTGAGGATAAAACATTGTTGGTGGACTTTTAATATGGAGAAGATAATAGGCATGTATTGTCTATTTGACTCTTCTAATGGATTGCTCGTTTAAACCGCAACTATGGTTGAAATTTTATCATCTACCATATGTTCTAAATCTACGATTTGTTATTGATGAAGGCTATTGATAATTTAATTATCTTTAGTCATGATATTCTTTCTTGAGCTAGTTGTGCTCACCCTTTTACTTCACAATTCCTTTCGGGGTAATAAAAGTGTAATTTGGGTGAGTGAGGATAACAAGGGAATAGAGCGGTGGTCTCTAGTTGTGGAGATTCTCCTAAACAAAGATAGAAAAGTGTGTTGTATACATCGTTTTTAGTAATTATATTTGGTGAATCAACTAGGGTGAGGCGAACCCAGCGTTGGAAGGGTGGTTTGCCACTATCATACAAGATGTCTAATGATATACAACCTCGTGTCATCATAAGACAAGGGTTGTGCTCATCCACTTCTTTGAGTATATCTCTGAGCACTACCTATATGATCTTGGTGTTTGTTTGAAGTATAACTCTCAATTAGAGGCGGTGGAGATAATGATATGTCAAGAGAAGACTCACCATTGGAAAGAATGAGATAGTAATCTTCTCGTTTTTTTCTTTGGGGTCTATTAGGTCAACCGAGGATAATCCGTGGCCATATGATATCTATAATAACCTAGAAGCATGGCCTCCCATATGAAGGTTTCTTGAGCACTTCCCAAAGATTCTAATTTCTAAAACAGCTTTTTGACTATACCTTTATGTAAGGTGTCATTGTGACGTCTTATCAAGGTTGGGATGAGAGTCACGGTTGGTATATATTTGTATCAAACTCACAACATATGTGTTGTTGTATTTTGCCGACAATTGTTGTAATAAAGTTGTAGTTGTTTTCGTACCATGTATTTGGCGACTCGAGAATGGGTTGGATGGAATGGACCTATTTTGGGGTTGTCACATTTGGTATCAGAGCTTAGGGATATGGTCTCTGGCGGAGATCGGGGAATAGAACTAGGAGGGGAGAGATGAGTAAATCCTTCGCTAGTGTATCCTACCTAAGCTTATTGTTGGTCAGTCATAATATCGGGATATTATGTGATATGTTAATTTGTTCAATTAACCCTTATTTTGAAGCTATATTCTAGAATGATATTTGAAATACATGAGATGAGAAATGGAGAAATCATGAGGACATGGAAGATGGAAGCAAGGTATTCTCAACTCTTTGAAATACCAGGTACGTAAATTTCGGGAACGAAATTTCATAAGGAGGGGAGATTGTAAGACCCCAACTTATTATAAATAAAATTGAATTTCCTCTAATTATTATTGTGAATAATAAGGTGTGGAATTGATATAATATTTTGGTTATGGGTGAAATGTGAAATTTTTTCAAAATAAGCAAGTGGTTATAAAATATTCATTGTTTTCGGGGAATATTCGTTTAGTCGTGGAATATTTTTTACGTGGGGAATATTAAATGCTGACAGTAGCTTGACCGTTTTATGGGCCCATATGAGAATAAGCGTCGGATGAAGAAAAGCGACAAATTTGAGTTTTATAAATAACTGGCGTAGTTGTTCACAGATTAACACTTTGTTGGAATACCCGGTTGGTAAAATAAAGTGTCTGGCGTTGTTGCACAATATAGCACGGTATTACACAAGAGTATTTTGAATTATTGATTCTTACGTGAGAAGGCACTACTCAATAATTGTTATAAAGAATTATTATTCAATATTTTATTTTATTGATTCAATAATTGTTGCGTTGATATTTTATATTATTGTTGTTTCAATAATTATCAACTTTGCACAATATTTCTCATTATCGGATCAATAATTCATATTATTTGAATAATATTATTAGATAGTATTATTGGCAATGTCTAGAAAGTTACATCGAGGAGAGGTTTGGTCACCTAATTGCTTGGCCAAGATGAGGAGAAATCCTTATCGGAAAGCCCCTCTTTCCAGGAGCGACTTCGGTTGTCATAATTGTGATTATGTAATATTATTTGTGAATAATTAATTATTTATTTATATGATAAGGAAATATTTATTTGATGTAGACATAAATGATGGGTTTATTTATGTGGTTATAAATGAAGGAGTTAATGTTGAAGTGTTTTATCGGTATTTTATCGGATTGGAGGTATTAAAAGATCAAATCGGTGTTATTACAACTTTATTGTGTGAGTTATAATATTTAATCCGACCGTTGGAACGTTGTAATTTTTGGATATGTTATACATATATAAGTTGAGTATATGTCAAAAATTTTGAACCGTTAAAAATGAACGTATGATTTGTTATGAATTTTAAGAGGTGAATGGTTCAGAAATTGTTGAAGTATCCGAATTTAGCATTTTGGTGAAAAATTCTAGAATTGAGTGGGCCCCACTTGTGGTTGGTGAAGAAATGTGCTGAATTTTATTTCAAATGTAGTGGATGGGAATAGTAGCGAGGTAAAAGCCATCAAAGTTCTTGGTCAAGTCTGCTAAAATTTTCCTATAAATAGAAGGCTAAGTTAGAATTGAAAATCACACCAGAAACATAACTCTAGATTATTGAGTGTATTTTGTTAGTATTTAGATACTTGGTGAGTTGATATTCATCAGTGCAAGTTTCCTTCAGCGTCATATCCAATATTCAGTCAGAAGTGCTGCTCTTTTGAAGTAAGGGATAGTAAGGGATTTTAAGGGTTATTATGTTTTTCAGTTCGTACTTCTTCTGACCTTCAAAAAAATTCTGGAAAAATTTGAAATGATATATTGATGATTTTTATTGATTGTGTCCAAAAATGGTGATTTTTGGATGTATAGATTAAGAGTTATGAATTTTATGAGAAAAGACTATTTTAAAAGTAACCGCTTATAATTCCTTGTGGTTAACTCCAAAATTGATGAAATTTTTATTGGAAGTACATCTATATAATATCAGTGTACTCTGTGAATTTCAAAAATTTTGGATAAAAGTACAATTTATGATAAATGTCTAAATATTCGGCGGTTTTGGCCATATGAAAAATAGTAAATGAATTTTAAAAATTCAAAGAAAAATATATGTTCAATATGGGACTATATTCTGCTAAATCCCAGAAAAAAACAATTTTTGGAACTGATTTGGTATTTTTCATGAAAATAGACTAGTTATGAATAAATGAGTTAAATATGTTATGTGAAGGAAGAAAATTGGAAAATATGATTTTATGGCTTGAGAATCATATATATATGGTATATCTGATTTTTGATGAGGGTTTTGGTTATTGGTGATGAAATCTTATAAGTTTGGCATTTTATGATGATTAAATGCATTATTTAGTAAAGTGTAAACAATTAAAATAAATTGTTTATAAGTTTAAGAAATGGTATTCTTTCAATATCATTATACCGAAATATTGGTATAGATTTTATTGTGGAATTTCTACCTTATTGTGTCGGGGTTACTATTCACGAGTTACTATTTCTTATTCACGAGTTCTTATTCGTATTATTCACTACAAAATTGATTTCTTTTTCTAACCAAATTATAGTTGATTTATGAATATTACTCTGGAGATTAAAACTATATATTGATTATATTGATTTTATTATCATATATAATATTTTTATAATCCTGATGTTGAAATTCTCTTTCACTGGAGTGTAAAGATGAGTAGATTATTGGTATGATCATGACTAGGGTTCTCTTTGGCCGGTAGTGAAAAGTTGAATTGTGGTGGTATGATCATGACCATTGAATTTATAATTGAATATCTTTAGCTTAAGTGCAAAGGTGAATTGATCAACATGGTTATAATTATTGTTTATATAAATTACGAAATAATTATATATTTCTTTGAGATATTAATATATTTGGCTTTGTAGTGCAAAATGAATCTGTTGAGGAATATCTTTGACCTGTAGTGCAAAGATGAACTGTTAATGAATATCTTTGGCCCGTAGTACAAAGATGACCTGTTGTTGAATATCTTTGGCCAGTGGTGCGAAGATGAACTGTGGATGAATATCTTTGGTCGTAGTGCAAAGACGAATTTATTAGTATGATTATGAGCGAGGCTGTGATTTGGTATAACCATGATCTTTGATGTTTCACGTAAAAACATGTGATGAAAATTATATTAAATCACAGATGCGAAGAGAATTTAGAATTACAATTATGATTATGAGATATTCATATAATTGTGAAAAGGCTGTTGATTGATGTTACGAGGATAAAACATTGTTGGTGGACTTTTAACATGGAGAAGATAATAATATGTATTGTCTATTTGACTCTTCTAATGGATTGCTAGATTCACTGCAACTATGGTTGAAATTTTTATCATCTACCATATGTTCTAAATCTACGATTTATTATTGATGAAGGCTATTGATAATTTAATTATCTTTAGTCATGATATTCTTTCTTGAGCTAGTTGTGCTCACCCTTTTGCTTCATAATTCCTTTCGGGTAATAAGAGTGTAAATTTGGGTCGGCGGGGATAATGAGGGAATAGAGCGGTGGTCTCTAGGCTGTGGAGATTCTCCTAAACAAGATAGAAAAGTGTGTTGTATACATCATTTAGTAGTTATATTTGGTGAATCAACTAGGGAGGCGAACCCAACGTTGGAAGGGTGTTTTGCCACTATCATACAAGATGTCTTATGACATACAACCTCGTATCATCATAAGACAAGGTTGTGCTCATCCACTTCACGAGTATATCTCTGAGCACTACCTATATGATCTTGGTGTTTGGTTGAAGTATAACTCTCAATAAGAGGCAAGTGGAGATAGTGATATGTCAAGAGAAGACTCACCATTGGAAAAGAATGAGATAGTAATCTTCTCATTTTCTTTGGGGTCTATTGGGTCAACCAAGGATAATTCGTGGCCGTATGATATCTATAATAACCTAGGCGCATGGCCTCCCCGTATACGAAGGTTTCTTGAGCACTTCCCAAAGATTCTAATTTCTAAAAGCAGGTTTTTGACTATACCTTTATGTAAGGTGTCATTGTGACGTCTTATCCAAGGTTGGGATGAGAGTCACGGTTGGTATATATTTGTATCCAAACTCACAAAGATATGTGTTGTTGTATTTTGCACGACAATTATTGTAATAAAGTTGTAATTGTTTTCTGTACCATGTATTTGGCGACTCAGAATGGGTTGGATGGAATGGACCTATTTTGGGATTGTCACATATCTAGTTCATGTTGAAGTAAATTATGTAATAAACTTGAACATAATGAGGATCAAACATGTACATCTCTTAATAACATAAATAAAGAGCAAATATAACCATAGATGTAAAGCTCAAATAATATTGGGAAAAAAAACCTTTGTTGTAAGTCACCATATGTTCTTAAAAATATATAAGCTTTTCCCTGGGCAAATAATACCATAATATCTATTACAAATGAAGAACTATTTTGTGTTCAACACAAAAAAGAAAAAACATAAAGTTTGTCATCTTCATCAAGTTGAACTTAATTTTAACAGAACTTGCCAGCATCTTGATCCTTAAATTGATGCCCATGTTGTTGAGCCTACAAAAAGAACAAAAGAAAATGTATTAAATTATTAAAAATCAGCGTGCTTAAAATTATAATAGTTAAATATACAATGTAGTGACAATACTTGTAGCAGATCCAAATGATTCAAGTTGGTTATATGATGTTGTTGTGTTCCATAAACACTAAAATTTGGTCAATGATTGGCACTTGACATCCACTTCCCCAAAATTGATTTGGATGACCCTACAAATACAAAATTCATTAAAAAAAGGGTTAAATTTAAACTATTAACAAGTATAACATTGAATAAACGTTAAGGAAAAACTGATAGTCGGCGCATATTGCTTTCCGGAGTACCAAAATATATTGAGTTAATATTAGTTACCATAATTTGACAAGTATAGAATAAATTATAAATAATAAATTATACCTGCATTTGGCTTCTAGCAAATAAAGGAGTGTCAAAATATGACATCATATATCCACCACTCGAACCTTGACTCGAATAACACTGTGCAATTGAAATAAATCTAAAAAATTACATATCAAGCAAAAGAGAAAAAAATATGCAAAAACCAAGGGATTAGGAGGGTAAAAAAATTGAATATTGACAAACATTTTAGTTAAAAGGGAGATAAATAGAACCTGCATTTGGTAAACTATACCTGTAATTGGTTTCCAGGAAATAAAGGAGAGCCAAAATGTGGCATCATATATCCATCACTAGAAACTTGACTCAGATGACACTGTGCAATTGAAAATAAATCTAAAAAGTTAAATTTGTACCCTAACCAAAATAAGTAGAGTAATTTTTTTTGATTCTACAAGGGAGTGCAGAGTGTAGGGGCTGCAGTTGCTTGTCAAGTTGAAGAGGGAACCTCTAAAAAGGTTGCACTTCCAGACGCTATCCCATAAACAAAACCTATGTTTAGTTTCAGGGAATACTATTTGAATTGCTCTCTTCATAGCTTGGTCTTGATCAGTTATAATTGCTTTTTGGAGCTCTCACGACATACACTTCATCCATGATTCAAACAACCAAACAAAAGTATCAACATTCTCGTTTGATATTAGACCACACCCAAGAAGTATTGATTGACCATGATGATTCACTCCTACAAATGGAGCAAATGGCATTTTAAATAGATTTGTTAAGTATGTTGTGTCAAATGTTATAACATCCCCAAAATATTCACATGTGGTTCTACTTCTTTCATCCGCCCAAAACACATTCCTCAATCGAGAGCTATTGTAAGACCCCAACTTATTATAAATGAAATTGAATTTCTCTATTTATTATTTTGAAATAGTAAGGGTTGAATTGATTAATGTGGTTAGTTATGGGTAAAATGCGCAAATATTTCAAATAAGCGAGTGGTTATAAAATATTCATTGTTGTAGTGGAATATTCGTTTGGTCGGGAAATATTCTTGCTGTCGGGGAATATTAAATTTGACTTAATGCCTTGAGTCTTGTGTGGGCCCCATAACGGAAAGCAATTGGATGAAGAAAACGACAAAAATAAGTTGTTTATAAATAATGGCGTTGTTATTATCGTTAATAATCGTTGAAATACTAAATTGGTTAAAACACAAGTAAGACACGGTATTGCACCAATTATTGATTCTTACGTAAAAAGACACTACTCAATAATTATTACTGAGTAATTTCTTATTCTCGATTATTTTATTTTATTGATTCAATAATTGCTACGTTGATATTTTATATTATCGTTGTTTCAATAATTGTCACTACACGGTATTTTCCATTATCGAGACAATAATTCATATTATCTGAATAATATTATTAGATAACATTATTGGCAATGTCTAGAAAGTTCATCTCAAGGAGAGGTTTGGTCACCTAATTTGCGCTACCAAGAAGGAGAAATCCTTATTGGAAAGCCATCTCTTTCCTGGGAACGGCCTGGTTGTTAGTAATGTGATTCTGTAATATTATTTGTGAATAATTAATTATTGATTTTTATGATGAGGAAAATATTCATTTTATGTGGATATAGATGGAGAAAGTTTTTAATGTGACAATTGTTGAAAATTAATATTTTATCTTTTTCTGATAAAATAATATATTATTATATTTTAATAATATAATAATTGTGATATTTTTACAATGAATGTGGGATATATGAGTATATGAGGAGGAAGAGTATTTTTGTTGCAATAAATGTTAAAAACATGTTAAACATGTCGGTTGACCCCATTTCTTGACTGAAATTTGATTATAGCCTGTAAAATCGTCCGTTTGTGGATCTCAGTCAATTTTTGTTTGGAATTTGGAAAAACTTTCTTCTGCAAAGTTGTAGATAATAGAATTTCCTATGGAAAAGACATAAGGTTTGAATTTTTCTGACAAAAGGGCTATTTATTATAAATTATTGAAGATCCAAAGTTCCGAAATAATTGATTTTTAAAAGTTTTAATTATTTTTAATATGAAAAGCGTTTTTGGTCATTATTGTGCGTCTTGCATGTGATGTAAATGGTTGAATTCAGATCTAAGAAAGTGGGCGTAAGAAATTTGATTATATATATTAATATTATATTAAATTTTCTGCTTTGGTGTTCTAAGCATTTTCCTATAAATAGGATGCTTAGGTTAGAATTGAAAATCACACCAGAAACTAAAGTTCTCTCTCTCTTTCTCTCTCGATATATTGAGCGTATTCTTGTGAGTATTTTGATACTTTGAGTGTTGTTATACGGTGCAAGTTCCCTTCACCACTATATTCAGTATTCCAGCCGGAAGTACTATTATTTTCGAGGTAAGGAATGTTATTTTTTCTTAAATGATATTACTTTCTTCTATATAATTATGCGAAATATTGGTTTGAACTTTTTATCAAATTTGGAACTTTTTTGTGTGGAGGTTCTTATTCACGTATACGGCACTATTCACGAATCTAACACTATTCACGAAAAATTAAATTTTGTTTTTCTTCCAAATATCTATTATGGATACTAGCTTTGATTGTATCCATATTTTGATCATTCTTGAATTTTACTCCACTATGATTATTTATGAGGTATTTTTGGACATGGAATATTGAAATACTGAATCCTTAATATTTATTCTTTTGTTTCACTGGATTCGTTTTCTTTAAAATATTTTTCATCATCCTCGGTCCTAAATGATGATATTACTGAATATCTTTGGCATGTAGAAAGATGAATGATTTTCTGATGAATATATCTTTGGCCCGTAGTGCAAAGATGAACAGGTGTTTAGATGAACATGACCAACTGATGAATATGTTTGGCCTGTAGTGCAAAGATGAATATTTAATTCCAGATATATATTGATTGATGTTACAGGGATAAAATATCGATGATGAACTTTTAAATTCATATATAGAAGATAGTAGATTGCATTCTCTACTTAACTCTTCTAATGAATTATTATTTCCGCTAAGAATATTGATTTAAAACTGGCTCTCTATTGTATTCTATTAGATTTTTCCCTGTTGAAGACTAACGATAATTTGTTCTATGTTATCTTAGTCATAATATTCTTTATTGGGCTAGTTGAGCTCACCCTTTTCATTTTTGTTCCATTTTTCTTCTCAGGAGATGAGAATGTAGCGAGTACTAGTCGGGGTATGGAATGAAGGTTCTAGGAAGTTGTTTTAGTAGTCCTCACCATTTTTATAAAATATTATACCAATAATTGTTTAGAAGCTTTTTGCGGTTCATGCAAAACCAGACGAAGGAGATTCCTGTTCAAAATATAGGAAGAAACAATGGCAACGCACAGCTGGTCACAGCCAAGGAGTTCAAAGAGTTGGGACCACCAAAATTCTGGGGAAAGCCGGATCCGATTAAGGCTGAGACGTGGGTCAAGCAAATTACCAAGATATTCGATGTCTTGGGATGCACTTGAGAAGAGAAAGTTCCATTCGCCACTTTTATGTTCCGTAATGAGAAAGACATCGGTGAGAATCATGAAGCATACCCATCCGGTAAGCTTTTCGGCATGTCTTGGGAGACATTTGAAACTGTTCAATGACAAATACTTTCCCGAAAGTGTTCATCATATGAAGGAGGTAGAGTTTATTAGATTGGAACAAAAAAACAACATTGCGGTGTCCCAAAGACGAGGTAAAGTTCGCGGAGTTATCCGTGTTTGCACCTCATTTGGTGGAGAATGAGAACGATGACGCGGATGTTTCGAGAGGTTTGAAACCCCAGATATCGTCAATATCTCATTTCTCATAAATTTTCTCTCTATTCAGATGTTGTCAACAGGGCTCAATTATTAGAGTGAGATAACGAGTACGGTCAACCGAGGGACCACAACCGAGATTATCTGGGTGACGGCTAGATCATCGTAACAACGATAACCAGCGGAGAAAGAAGAATACGGACAAGAGCAGAAACCACTCTGGTGGTAATCATAGCCATGAGAATAGAAAGCTGAAGCCTGGGGAGATTTTAAAAAGGAGATTCAACAATGACAATGCGAAGACGCCAAAGACCAAAGAAGGCTTGGTTCCAAGGGAGGAGAACGACCACCGGTGATATGTTATAAATGCGGGAAAGAAGGACATGTCAGTCCAAACTGCCTACAACAGTTCAAGGTATGCTATAATTGTGGAAAGGAAGGACATATAGCTTGATATTGTAAGGTAGCAAAACCAAGTTCACCGGGGACGGTGACTCAAAAGGCTGTCCCAGAAAAGTCAAAGTCAACGGTTCTTAGAAGAACGTTTGTCGTGACTGGTCAAAATGCGAGGAACCCAAACGAGGTGATCACGGGTAAGCTAATCATAAATTCTTGTGAAGTTTATACCTCACTAGATACCGGTGCTACCCATTCATTTATCTCTCCTACTTATGCTCAACGTTTAAATTTGACTCCGGAGAAATTAGACTTTGACCTATCTGTGGAAACTCCGTTAGGAGAAACTTTCATCACATCCATTATTTATAAATCTTGTTTGATCCAAGTTGGCACCATCACATTACCTGTTGACCTTATCTCTTTAAAGATACTTGCTTTTGATATGATTTTAGGGATTGATTGGTTAACTACTCATCATGCCAAAATTGATTGTTTTCGTAAGGTTGTTAGTTTTTATATTCCTAAACAACCTGTTGTTCGAATTTAAGAAACTAAACCATTAAAATCAATCACTGTTATATCAAGCCATAAAGCCATTCGTTTATTAAAAAACGGATGTCAAACTTTCTTAGCCCATGTTATAGATTTGAATAAAGACACGTCAGATTTGAATAATATTCTTGTTGTTAGTAATTTTCCTGACGTATTTCCTGAAGAACTTCCCGGTCTACCCCCGGAACGTGAAGTTGAATTCTTTATTGATCTTGAACCTGGTACAAAGCCCATTTCTAAAACCTCATATCGAATGGCTCTTATTGAACTTTAAGAGTTAAAGGTCCAACTACAGGAGTTATTGGACATCGGTTTTATTCGTCCTAGTACATCTCCTTGGGGTGCTCCTATTTTATTTATAAAGAAGAAAAACGGGAGTATGCGACTTTGTATTGACTATCGGAATTGAACCATGTCACCATCAAGAATAGGTATCCGCTACCTCGTATTGATGACTTGTTTGATCGATTGCAAGGAGCACAATTCTTTTCAAAATTGATCTTCGATTACGGATATCATCGGTGAAGATTAGAGGCGAGGATATTCCAAAGAGGCGCCTTGAGAACTCGATGACGGGCATTATGAATTCTTAGTCATGTCTTTTGGATTGACTAATGCTCCTACGGCTTTCATGGATATGATGAACCGAGTATTCACAGATTATTTGGATCAGTTCGTTGTTGTCTTTATTGATGACATCTTCATATATTCCAAAAGCCGTGAAGATCATGAGCCCCATTTGAAGCTGGTACTCCAACGGCTTCGTGAAAATAATCTTTATGCCAAGTTAAAGAAATGTGAATTCTGGCTTGAGGAAGTAACATTCCTTGGGCACGTGGTGTCAAAACATGGAGTATCTCTCATTGACGAAGCGAAGATTGAAGCAATACAAAGTTAGAAGCAACCAAGATAATGGTGAAGACGTAGCTTTTACGGGCTTTAATTGGTTATTATCGGAGATTCATGGAAGGATTTTCTCGAATCGCTACCTGTTAACTTTCAGTTGATTTCGGAAGGATACAAAAATTGTATGGAGCGAAGAATGCGAGAAGAGTTTCCAAGAGCTTAAGAGGAGACTCATTTTAAGCACTGTTTTGACAATACCATCTGGTTTGGATGGATTTGTTATCTACAGCGATGCTTCAGGCAAAGGGTTAGGATGTGTTCTCATGCAACGTGGGAAAGTCATAGCCTATGCCTCGCGACAACTTAAAGAATATGAGAGGAATTATCCTAATCATGATCTAGAGTTGGCAGCAGTCGTTTTCACGTTAAATATCTGGACGCACTATCTATATGGGGAGAAAGTGGAGATATATTCAGACCATAAAAGCCTCAAATATTTCTTCACCCAAAAAGAACTCAACATGTGGCAACGACGTTGGCTCGAGCTATTGAAAGACTACGACCATACCATTCAATACCAACCTGGAAAAGCGAACGTGGTAGCCGACACATTGAGTAGAAGATCATACGCGGGAATGAGTACGATGTTGTCAACACAAAGGCCCATTTTATGTGATTTACAAAAGATGAAGATAGAATTCAAGACTCTGGGGACCCATGCAATGATGTCAAGTATACGTATAGAACCAACTTTAATCGAAAAAGTTAAAGTTGCTCAAGTCATAGACCCGGATCTGATGCGTATGAAGAAGAAAGTACAAGAAGGTGTTATTCCAGAGGCAAGAATCGATGAAGAAGGAATACTTCGAGTCCACTCTAGACTTTGTGTTCTAACGATTCTCGATTTGAAGTACAAGATCATGATGGAGACACACAATACACCATTTGCAATCCATCTCGAAGTACCAAAATGTATCGTGATCTTGACATACATTTTGGTGGAATAATATGAAGAGAGAGATTGCAAAGTTTATCTCGACGTGTTTAACTTATCAACGTGTAAAAGCGGAGCATCAAGTGCCTAAGGGTCCATCAGCAACCACTTGAGATTCGAAATGGAAGTGGGAACATAATACCATGGATTTCAATTACGGGTCTTCCCACGGTTTTGAAAGTAGTATGCATACAAGCCAATCATGTTTGATGATAAAGCATATACTTTGTAACAATCTTATTCATTTATTAATAAAAGTATTAATTTATTAAAGGCTTTTAATTATCTACATGATCTTTGTTTTATAATATGTGATAAACCCATAGTTTTAAGCAATGCTTTTAGAATAATGATGATGATCATTCTAATGAGATCTAAATTCTTAGAAAGCTTAAAACTAAAATAGTTCCCAATCGTTGGATTACTAAATTCGGGGATTAGTGAATCCGGATAGATTGGGTACATACGTTGCTTGCTTCATTGGATGAGGATGATTGATCTCATGATCATTTTGTGGAGACACTAAAGCAAGTATGTAGGTGCTTATTAGAGAATAAGTTCATCGAACGTGGCTCGCTAAGGAATACCTAATGGAGTTTTATTTATTTCGCTGTCAATAGGAATTTCAGTAGTGATAGTAGTACAAGTAATCCTTGGACTTGAGATCATCATAGTATCTTGTGTATGATGAGTTATACTTTGACTTATTCCTTAAGACCCTTAGGGTATATCAAAGGGTATGCTTGGGTATAATAAGTTGTACATGGAGATAATGTATGATCAATAAAGAATCTACCACTTCTAATAAAAGAAGAGAAATGTCCTATGTGATTCGATAAATGACAACCCAAAGAGTCCTCGGGTTAAGTAATGAAATTAGAAAGGAGTTTCTAATTTGCATTATTTGGAGTTGTGCATTTAAGAGTTTAAATACATATAATTAAATAAAATAAGACTTGATGATAATTCCATGTCTTATATTTAATTGGGACATCAGATGGTGGAAGGATTGAATTGTCAGATTTGCAGAACTATTTACTCAAAGGTTCTTTTATGATTAATGTTAAAATCTATATTATCCGGAAAGTCGTTGATCGCAGGAGGCTTATCCCTATTGTGTAGAATAAATATTATTTATTTAAATAAATTAATTATTTAATTTATTTATTTAAATAAGATTAGAATTGTTCTAATTGATTTATTCACAACCGGTTTAATATGGAGAACCTAAAGGGTCACACCATAAAAGGAAGAATAATTATTTAAGAAGTTAATGGCATAATCGTAATAATATATTTATATGTATATTTAATTTAATCTATGGTGATAGAATAAATTAAATAGCTTAATATTTATTATTTAATATTTAGAAATATTAAATATAAATTAATAAGAGGAGTCTTATTAATATTATTACAATTATTATTATTTTAATTTCTAAAAGAGTTTAGAAATTAATTTAATATAAGTACTCTCATTTATTCCTAATTGAATTAGGAAGGTAAATTAATTAAAAGAGTTTAATTAATTATCCCTAATAAGATTAGGGAGCTTAATTAATTAAAAAGAATTAATTAATTAAAACCCAATTCCTTAATTGTTAAGATGGGTTGCCCACATCTATAAATAAGAGGAGTCTTATTATGGGTGGGGTGGGTTGTTGATTTTTCAACATACGTAATAATTCCAAGTTGTTGGGAGTACACCTTTTCTATAGAGATAGAAAACTAGGGTTTAGCCAACCACCCTTCTTCTTGAATCTTTCTTCTTCCTTGGTGGATCACCTCTAGAGGCCAAACACTTGGGTGGCTAACGTTGATCAAAGGAAGGAACCAAACCCGGTGGATTCAAGTTGAACGCGAAAAGGATTGGAGGTGAACTTGTACCTGAGGAAGCTCGATCTTCAAGGGTATGATTCTTATTCATCTTTTTCGTTTAATTAATAATTATGCATAAAGGATGATCCGGGTATATGGTTTGTAAATTTTTTAAAACTCGATTTTACCACGCTCCGCTTAATTTTATGCAATTTGATTTGTTATGAATATTACAAACCTAACGGTGGCATCGAGCCAAACCTTTATCTGCTAATTATTAATTGTTTTAATTTATATATTGATATGTGTTTAGAACAATTTAATCGGGCATAATTTAATTGTATAAAATTTAAATAAAAAAAAAAAAAAAACCGTGACCAAATTTCGTGAAGCAAAAAGCATGATCATAAAATAAAAAAAAAAAAAAACAAAGCGTCTTTGGGCAAGTGTCATTTATTAAAAAGGAACAAGGCAGCATGTTCCTGTTAAAACAAAACAAGCCAAGCACGGGAACAAGTTTTTTTTTTTTGAAAGAAACTGTAATGGACAAAACGCACGGATTTCCGGATTTTTTTAATGGGCAACGTGGCTGCCGGTTTTAAGCATGGCATGGAAATCAGGAATCAAAAAATCGGCAGGAACCATTTTTGATTTTGGGAAGCAGGAGCACGAATTTTGGAACATACGGATGCAAATATATATATATAATATAATAATAGTTAACAGTTAACTATATATATATATATATATATAATATATATATATTTACGTAATATTTATATATATATATATAATAATTTTATAATTAAAATAAAATATTTATTTTAATTTTAAAATAAAAAGTTTATTTTAATTTTAAAATAAAAGGTTTATTTTAATTTTAAAATTAGAATTTTCACTTATATATATATATAATAATTTTATAATTAAAATAAAATATTTATTTTAATTTTAAAATAAAAGTTTATTTTAATTTTAAAATAAAAAGTTTATTTTAATTTTAAAATTAGAATTTCATGCTAACTAATTAGAGTTGGAATTGAATTCCATGATAACTAATTGGAGTTGAAATTGATCTTTCCTTAAATAAAGGAGTTTATTTAGATATGAAATAGGATTTCATATTATTCAAAATAAAAAGAGTTTATTTGTGAATAGGAAAGAAAATCAGTGTGTTTCCTTAAATAAAGGAGTTTATTTAAATATGAAATAAGATTTCATATTATTCAAAATAAAGGAGTTTATTTGTGAATAGAGAAAGAAAATCCGTGTTTCCTTAAATAAAGGAGTTTATTTAAATATGAAATAAGATTTCATATTATTCAAAATAAAGGAGTTTATTTGTGAATAGAAATATAATCCGTGTTTCCTTTAATAAAGATTTTTTTTTATGGAATTGGATTCCATAATTAATTAAAATAAAGGAGTTTATTTTGATTAAAGATTTTGATTAAAATAAAATAGTTTATTTTATTCAAAATTAGATAAATTAAAATAAAATAGTTTTATTTTGATTTAAATTTGGATTAAAATAAAGGAGTTTATTTTGATTCAAAATTAGATTTTATACTAACTAAATTTGCCCATTAAATGATATCAATATATATATTAAATGTTTATTATTCATGAGATGAATGTTATTTATTGATGCATATGGTGATGTGTATGATAATAAATGGGATTGATTATGGACTATTGACCAATGCGATTGGATTTTATTTTAGTTGGATGCGTGAATGTATGGGTTTTATTAAATGGGAATTACTGTGACTAACCTGCCTTCTCTAATTTTTCTTAATGTAAATTCTATTCCCCTCCTATGTACTTCCCCTTGACTGCTGATCAAGGTTTCTATTTATTTTAAATAGTTTTGTAATAGGAATAGTTAGAATTATTTTGAAGAATTAGAGATCAAGGAGCAAGGAGCGCTTGAAGACCCATTTGTAATGGAGCCCGGGTTTAAATGTAATAGTTATATTTAAATATTAATTCTTGCACCCCTAGGGTTTGACCTTTTGGTTCACTTGGTGGCTCTAGTGAACCAAACTAGAATAAAAGTCCATAATCAATCAAGGGTAGAATATAGTATTCTATAATGTAAATGCATATACTATATATATTATATATTATGCAAACATGCTTCGCATGTTCATTAATACGACGCGTATTTTATATATATATGTGCATGCTTGCAGCTAAACAAGATGAGACAAATTAATAACAAACCCTCAATTTTTATATTAAGTCCTAAGCGTTCAAAGATATTTGGAATATCGAGCGTCGCTTCTAAAGCATGATAAAAATTAATAGAGTATTAAATATTTAATATGAGTTTGTTGTGTCACCACAAGGCAAGTATTAAGTATTTAAGATGTTAATTTATCACATTTGATGCTTATAAAGAAAATTGAACAATATTGTTTTGTTGTGTCACCACAAGGATGATATTTTTCTTTTTTGAATATATGGAGTGCTAGAGTCGGACTTAACTTGGATAATTTTGATTGGATGTGCCACCACTTGATCAAAATAATCTAAGAGGCAAAATACAAGGAGTTGCATAGTTGATGTAATTGACAAAAGTTGTCTACCTATTTATTTATATATAGTTTGTTGTGTCACCACAAGGCTATATACATTTGAAATGGGATCCTTATTCTCACTAGCAAATCTTTAATTAGATTTTGCCGAACTATATAAGTGAGGTAATATAGTTTGAAGAAAATAGTGGGAGATACCAATTTAAAATAAGACCTAATTTATTTTGGTAATTAATAATAGAATGTATGTCAAAATGTTGTTAATTACAAATTCATTTACTGTAATTTTACAATGTCTAAAATTACTATCACCTGCGAAGCATATTAAATGCTAAATTAACCGAGACCGAATTAAGCGGATTGGTTAAGGAATTTGAGAATAGTTCTCATAGTGAAAAGCTATCTTATGTCCTTAATACGCCTATCCACTGCAATGGTTGCGCAGACAATGCCTACGAGGAAGACATTGCTACTTTTAGAAAGTGGCAAGATGATGCGCGATTAGCTCAATGCATCATGCCGTATCCATGAAAGTAACGAGCTTCAGCGTCAAGATGATACTATGGATGCTTCTACTATATTCCCGCACATCAAGTAGTTGATGGTAAGGAAAGTAGGACCGATAGATATCGAGATATCTAAGGAGCTCTTAGATCTAGAATAACCGGTGACACTACAATGATGTGGATAAAAGTCCTTAACATTATTAATTTGATTGATCAATTAGGACAATTGGTTTTATCATGGATGGAGAGTTGAGACAAGATTTGATCTTGCACTCACTCCAGGACTCCTTTCACAATTGTTGTGAATTTTTCATATGAACAAGCTAGATATCGACCTCATTGATTTGCTTAACATATTGAAAAATGTTGAGAGTCACTTTCCAACCAAGAAAGACCAAGTCTTCTTGGTAGGGGCCAAAGGATCTTCGAAAGAAGAACGATTCAAAGAAGGTAATCGAAAGGCATAAACAAAGGATAATATATAAAGCAAAAGCCGATCACGGATAGAAAGGAGTTTGCTTCCACCGCAATAAGCCCGGACCTTTGGAAAGAAAGCTGCGAGAAGCATCTTGCGAGGCTAACCAAAGAAGCTTAGTGAAGTTTGGTTCATAATCGTTTTTGTTCATGATTGAAATAAATTTTTCTTTAAGTCAAGGTTCTACTTGGGTATTGGATACCGACTTTGGTTATCATAAATATAGATTTATGAAGGACCAGCAGTAGAAAGTTAAACAAATATAAGTAATCCTATGTGTGGGAAATGAAGCAAAGGTTGCAACATTAGCCATAGAAACTTATAGTTTAGCAATGCCTACTGGGCAAATCTATTAAGTCGATAAGTTGTTATTGTATTCCAGTTCTTGTTAAAAATATTATTTCCATTTTATTGTTTGACAATGAAATCTTTGATATTATAATTAAGAACAATTGTTGTTCTATTTATAATAATAATGTTTTGTATAGAACTGAAATATTACTTAATGGATTTAGTATACTTGACTTACGTGAAAATAATTTTACAAATTGAACAAACTAGTATAAGAAAAGGAGATGATCATTCAAAGAGTTGAATGTATGTATTTGTTGAAATACAAGTGTGAATTATTTGAAAGGTTCAAAGAATTCAGAAATGAAACAAATTGACAAAGTATTAAGATTCTTTGATTAGATCAAGGAATAAATACTTGTGCAATAAGTTTCTAGATCATCTCAAATGGTTTTTCTCATAATGGACAAATCTGATACGCAATAATTGATTGATGTATCTGAAGGAAAAATCGTACCTATTTGAACATGGTGCGATCCATAATGATTTTACCGAGCATTCCGGTATTCTTACGGAATAATGTCCTAGAAATGGGCTGCATATCTACGAAAAAAGTTAACCTCAAAAATCAGCCCCAAGACTCCATAAAAGTTATGGACAGGGAGGATTCCTAATCTTAAGTATGTTAAGATAAGGGGTTGTCCAACTTATGTGAAAAGGTTTCAAAGGATAAGCTTGGGACAAGATTTGACAAGTACAATTTGTGGGACATCCTAAAGTAAGTTTAGGGCATGTGTTCTATAATCCCACTTAGCAAAAGGTGTTTGTTACGAAACACGCTGCCTTTTAAGATAAAGGTGTTTATTATTGAAGGGGCTAGTGGGAGGATAATAGATCTTGAAGAGTTCAAGAACCACAAAACACTATAAGTCAAATAAGAGGAACACGTAGATGACTGTTATTGTACCTGGCAAATCAATAAAAACGGAATAGTACCAAGATACCTAGGAGGTATGAATTCATCATGGATGATGATGATAAGGTACACATCATAGAAGATGATGATCCGATTACATCGATGATGAGGTAAGTGTTGTAGACACTCAGAGAAATTGATTGAAGCAAGTTTCTCAAATATGGAACATTTGTTTTGATGAGGCAATCAAAAGAGTTTGATTTTATCAAAAATAAGAATGATTCTAGTGTGTACAAAAGGGTCAGTGGGAGCGTCTTGAAATTTCTAGTATTATACGATGATATACTACGGATGAGGAATAACATACCAATGCTACAATCAGTAAAGATAAAGTTGTCTAAACATTCCTCCAAGAATGTTTTGGGAAGAGTATCTTAATTGGGGATATAAATCTATATAGATAGATTTAAGAGGATGCTCGACTTAACCCAAGGAACGTATATTCATTTGATGCTAAAGTCGTTTAGCATGGCAAACTTCAAGAGATGTCTCATGTTGATGAGCTATGGAGTGTATCTCTCTTTATAGTCCCCACAGACTCCTGAAAAGAGAGATCGCATGAGTGACTATCATGTATGCAGTGAAATATACGAGACCGATGTTGATCGGTCATATTCGGAGAAGTTCTTTGTGAGTCGGTGAAAAACATCTTAAAGTTCTTAAGCCCAAGCACTAAGGATGTGAGCATACATGGTGGGTCCGAATTAAAACTAGAGGACTTAATGAGACTCAAGTTTTTCAGACGGACAAGATGATGAAAATCCACTTTAAGGTAAAGCGTTACCTTGAAGCGGTGGTGCGAGTTGAATTGGAAAGGTTCCAAATAGCAAAGAGTTCTTTGGTTTAGTAATAAAGACAAAGTATATAGCTATAAATGATGCTGCAAGTTGATTGTTTTGGATTAAAAGTTCATTCTGAACTAGGAATAGTTCCCAAGTCTCATCTTGGATCTAAACATGTGTTGTGGCACTTTCATTTGATTATTAGAATCATTGAAAGATGGGAAATCACTATAGAGATAGTGGACTCTCATGAACAACATTACATATCCATTAACTAAAGCTTATCCAACAATGGGATAATCGTCACTTTAGAAGAAGAGTATGAGATACCATGACGATTGGCTTTAGTGCAAGTGGGAGATTGAAAGTAGTATGCATACAAGCCAATCATGTTTGATGATAAAGCATATACTTTGTAACAATCTTATTCATTTATTAATAAAAGTATTAATTTATTAAAGGCTTTTAATTATCTACATGATCTTTGTTTTATAATATGTGATAAACCCATAGTTTTAAGCAATGCTTTTAGAATAATGATGATGATCATTCTAATGAGATCTAAATTCTTAGAAAGCTTAAAACTAAAATAGTTCCCAATCGTTGGATTACTAAATTGGGGATTAGTGAATCCGGATAGATTGGTACATCGTTGCTTGCTTTCGTTGGATGAGGATGATTGATCTCATGATCATTTGTGTGGAGACACTAAAGCAAGTATGTAGGTGCTTATTAGAGAATAAGTTCATCGAACGTGGCTCGCTAAGGAATACCTAATGGAGTTTTATTTACTGTCAATAGGAATTCTGTAGTGATAGTAGTACAAGTAATCCTTGGACTTGAGATCATCATAGTATCTTGTGTATGATGAGTTATACTTTGACTTATTCCTTAAGACCCTTAGGGTATATCAAAGGGTATGCTTGGGTATAATAAGTTGTACATGGAGATAATGTATGATCGATAAAGAATCTACCACTTCTAATAAAGAAGAGAAATGTCTATGTGATTCGATAAATGACAACCCGGTGAGTCCTTGGCCAATAGCGTAATGAAATTAGAAAGGAGTTTCTAATTTGCATTATTTGGAGTTGTGCATTTAAGAGTCGAAATACATATAATTAAATAAAATAAGACTTGACATGTAATTCCATGTCTTATATTTAATTGGGACATTGTATGGTGGAAGGATTGAATTATGCAGTAACTATTTACTCAAAGGTTCTTTTATGATTAATGTTGAAATCTATATTATCCGGAAAGTCGTTGATCGCTAGGAGGCTTATCCCTATTGTAGAATAAATATTATTTATTTAAATAAATTAATTATTTAATTTATTTATTTAAATAAGATTAAATTGTTCTAATTGATTTATTCACAACTTAGGTTTAATATGGAGAACCTAAAGGTCACACCATAAAAGGAAGAATAATTATTTAAGAAGTTAATGGCATAATCGTAATAATATGTTATGTATATTTAATTTAATCTATGGTGATAGAATAAATTAAATAGCTTAATATTATTATTTAATATTTTAGAAATATTAAATATAAATTAATAAGAGAGTCTTATTAATATTATTACAATTATTATTATTTTAATTTCTAAAGAGTTTAGAAATTAATTTAATATAAGTACTCTCATTTATTCCTAATTGAATTAGGAAGGTAAATTAATTAAAGAGTTTAATTAATTATCCCTAATAAGATTAGGGAGCTTAATTAATTAAAAAGAATTAATTAATTAAAACCCAATTCCTTAATTGTTAAGATGGGTTGCCCACATCTATAAATAAGAGAGTCTTATTATGGGTGGGGTGGGTTGTTGATTTTTCAACATACGTAATAATTCCAAGTTGTTGGGAGTACACCTTTCTATAGAGATAGAAAACTAGGGTTTAGCCAACCACCCTTCTTCTTGAATCTTTCTTCTTCCTTGGTGGATCACCTCAGAGGCCAAACACTTGGGTGGCTAACGTTGATCAAAGGAAGGAACCAAACCGGTGGATTCAAGTTGAGCGAAAAAGGATTGGAGGTGAACTTGTACCTGAGGAAGCTCGATCTTCAAGGGTATGATTCTTATTCATCTTTTTCGTTTAATTAATAATTATGCATAAAGGATGATCCGGGTATATGGTTTGTAAATTTTTTTTTAAACTCTGATTTTACCACGCTTCCGCTAATTTTATGCAATTTGATTGCGTTATGAATATTACAAACCTAACAGGTTTCTCAAGGCATAAATGCTATTTGGGTTATTGTTGATAGATTAACCAAGTCTGCTCATTTCTTGCCGATACGGGAGACTTATTCCCTTGAACGTCTTGCTCGTATGTACGTAGATGAGATTGTGAGATTGCATGGCATACCAGTATCCATAGTTTCGGATCGTGACCCAAGATTCACTTCAAGATTTTTGGTTAGCTTGCAAAAAGCTATGGGCACGGATTTAAGATTTAGTTCGGCATACCATCCTCAAACGGACGGACAATCGGAGAGGACTATTCAAACTCTTGAAAATCTATTAAGACTCTGTGTCCTAGACTTCAAAGGGAGTTGGGATAAGTATTTACCATTGGTGGAATTCTCTTCAACAACAATGATTTATCGGTAAGTATAGGTGTGGCTCCATTCGAAGCATTGTATGGACGAAAGTGTCACTCTCCAATATGTTGGGATGAGGTGGGTGAAGCAACATTGTTGGGACCCGAGTTGGTATGTATTACTATGGAAAAGATCCAAATGATTCGATAACATATACAAACGGCACAGGATTGACAAAAGAGTTATGCGGATCTTCATCGAAAGGACATAGAATTTAGTATTGTGGATCATGTATTGTTGAGAGTTACTCCATGGAAGGGAGTTACAAGATTCGAGAAAAGAGGAAAGCTCAATCCACGATTTATTGGTCCATTTCAGATTCTTGATCGAATAGAAAATGTAGCCTATAGACTCGGGTTACCTCCAGTATGTCTCGTGTTCATAATGTTTTTCACATATCGATTGCTTTGTAATATATGAAAACACCGAACCACGTTATTGAGTTAGAACCCGGACGAGATAGTGAAGATTTAATGTACGAGGAGGTACCATCAAGATCTTGGATAGGAAGGAGCATGTCCTACGCACAAAAGGTCATACCATAAGTCAAAAGTTTTGTGGAGGAACCATGCTATTGAGGAAATGACTTTGGGAGTTGGAAAGCGGAAATGAAAGCGAGGTATCCTCACCTTTTTGAAACACACCAGTATCGTCGTCAATTTCGAGGACGAAATTTCATAAGGAGGGAGGTTGTAAGACCCCAACTTATTATAAATGAAATTGAATTTCTCTATTTATTATTTTAAAATAGTAAGGGTTGAATTGATTAATGTGGTTAGTTATGGGTAAAATGCGCAAATATTTTAAATAAGCGAGTGGTTATAAAATATTCATTGTTGTCGTGGAATATTCGTTTGGTCGTGGAATATTCTTTTCGCTTTGAGAATATTAAATGCAACAGCGCGATCTTAATAATGGGCCCCGTAATGGAAGCGATTGGATGAAGAAAGAAACAAAAATAAGTTGTTTATATATAACGACGTTGTTATTACCATTAATACTGTTGAAAAACTCGGTGGTTTAAAACACACGAAGTGCTTTGCGGTATTATACCAATTATTGATTCTTACGTAAGAATGCACTACTCAATAATTGTTACAGTAATTATTATTGATATTTTATTTTATTGATTCAATAATTGCTACGTTGATATTTTATATTCTTTGTTGTTTCAATAATTGTCACTACACAATTATTTTCCATTATCGAACAATAATTCATATTATCCGAATAATATTATTAGATAACATTATTGGCAATGTCTATAAAGTTACATCTAAGGAGAGGTTTGGTCACCTAAATTGCGCCAGGTAAGGAGAAATCCTTATTGGAAAGCCCTCTTTCACAGGACTAGCACAGTTGTTAGTAAAGTGATTACGTAATATTATTTGTGAATAATTAATTATTGATTTTATGATGAGAAAATATTCATTTTATGTGGATATAGATGGAGAAAGTTTTTAATGTGACAATTGTTGAAAATTAATATTTTATCTTTTTCTAATAAAATAATATATTATTATATTTTAATAATATAATAATTGTGATATTTTTACAATAAATGTGGGATATATGAGTATATGAGGAGGAAGAGTATTTTTGTTGCAATAAATGTTAAAAACATGTTAAACATGTCGGTTGACTCCATTTCTTGACTGAAATTTGATTATAGCCTATAAAATCGTCCGTTTGTGGATTTCGGTCAATTTCTGTTTGGAATTTGGAAAAACTTTCTTTTGTAAAGTTGTAGATAATGGAATTTCCTATGGAAAAGACATAAGGTTTGAATTTTTCTGACAAAAGAGCTATTTAGTTATGAATTATTGAAGCTCCGAAGTTAAAATAATTGATTTTTAGAAGTTTTAATTATTTTTAATATGAAAAACTTTTTTGGTCATTATTGTGGGTCTTGCATTTTTGGTCAATTTTGGTCATTATTTTGATTATATATATTAATATTATATTAAATTTTCTGCTTTGGTATTCTAAGTATTTTCCTATAAATAGGGTACTTAGGTTAGAATTGAAAATCACACCAGAAACTAAAGTTCTCTCTCTCTTTCTCTCTCGATATATTGAGCGTATTCTTGTGAGTATTTTGATACTTTGAGTGTTGTTATACGATGCAAGTTCCCTTCACCACTATATTTGATATTCACCCGTAAGTATCTTATTCTTTTCGAGGTAAGGAATGTTATTTTCTTCTTAAATGATATTATTTTCTTCAATATCATTATATCGAAATATTGGTTTGAACTTTTTATCAAATTTGAAACTTTTTGTGTCGGGGTTATTATTCACGTATACGGCACTATTCACAGAAAAATTAAATTTTCATTTTTCGTCCAAAATATCTATTATGGATACTAGCTTTGATTGTATCCATGTTTTTTTCATTCTTGAATTTTACTCCACTATGATTATTTATGAGGTATTTTTGGACATGGAATAGCTGAAATACGAATCCTTAATATTTATTCTTTTGTTTCACTAAATTCATTTTCTTTAAAATATTTTTCATCATCCTCGGTCCTAAATGATGATATTACTGAATATCTTTGGCATGTAGTGCAAAGATGAATGATTTTCTGATGAATATCTTTGACCCGTAGTGCAAAGATGAACAGGTGTTTAGATGAACATGATCAACTGATGAATATCTTTGGCTTGTAGTGCAAAGATGAATATTTAATTCCAGATATATATTGATTGATGTTACAGGGATAAAATATCGACGATGAACTTTTAAATTCATATATAGAAGATAGTAGATTGCATTCTCTACTTAACCCTTCTAATGAATTATTATTTCCGCTGCGAATATTGATTTAAAACTGGTTCTCTATTGTATTCTATTAGATTTTTCCCTGTTGAAGACTAACGATAATTTTTTTTATGTTATCTTAGTCATAATATTCTTTACTGGGCTAGTTGAGCTCACCCTTTTCTTTTTTGTTCTATTTTTCTTCTCAGGAGGCGAGAATGTAGCGAGTACTAGTCAGGGTTTGGAATGAAGGTTCTAGGAAGTTGTTTTAGTAGTCCTCACCATTTTTGTAAAATATTGTACCAATAATTGTAATGAGGACTTATTTGGGTATGAATATTGCCTAGATGACAATATTTGTATTTAAACTCACAGTTTTTATGTTGTATTAATAAAGTTGTAGCTTTTTCTGTACCATGTTATTGACAACTCAAAATGGGTGTTGTATACCTATTTTTGGGACGTCACAGTTATCCTCCACATCCATTACATAATAAAACCGGTCATCTTTCTCTTGCATTCTAACAAAATAGTCACGAAGTGCTTTAGCACCTCCCACCCCAAATTGAAGCCGTCTTGCTTTGTTAACATGATTTCTACAGTCTTTCTCTCCAAATGGAAGCTTCTCAAATCCTCCCGCTTCAATAACAATAGATTTATAATTTTTACTGATACGAATTCCAGCTTTATCATTTAACTCAAGCCTTCTTTTCACATAAGAGTCCATCTGTTTATGACATCTAAAATATCTAGCTTTTTCAGGACTCAAAGTATGGACATGGTCAAGTACAACAGTAGTCAATGTAAACTTTCCATCAGGACAACAAGTAGCATTAATCTTGGCCTTGTACCCAAGATTTTTTTTTGGTCTCGGTTTAAGAGCATTAGTTGCCTTACTTATTGCCTTGCCTTGATTAACACATGAAATAGTAAAATATTTTAAATTCCCATCATGTCCAAGTTTAGAGGTTCTCTTCGACACACCAAAACCTGTTTGTTTAGCATATTGCGTATAATATGCTCTAACTTCTTCCTTTGAATTAAACATCATCCCAACCTTTGGTTCTAAAACAATTTGATTTGCATCTAAAATCTTGTTGATCTCATGCTTCTTTTCTTCAATCTCTTCAATCTCCAACTTTTGCTCATTTTCTTCCTCATCATTAACAATTTCTTCATCTGAAGACATGTAGGCTTCATTGTCTGACAATCACATGATTGTTTCTATTAGAAATACTATTCAATTATTTAGTTAAAAATACAAAAGTTTAAACCATTCAAAAGTTGAGCATACAAAAGTTTGACTACGAATGATATTCTTATCTAAAGCATGCATGTCTCTGTTATCTAAAGTAGTTGAGGAATTACCAAACGTAGAAGAATTAGAAGCATCAGATATCGCAGTGGGAGCATCATTCTCATCAGATGGGATTGCAACACCATTCTCAGCCATGGCCAACGGCGTCAAGCAAATTCTTCACAACATTTAAACAAACACATTACAGGCATAAGTTCACATTGACAAAGTTGATAAAGATTATCTATTGCAATAACCCTAAAACTCATCACAGGTACACCCAATTCAGCAAACAAAGCAATCACTAGAGTATTCATTGACATTGAAACCTCATATGAATTACTTGAATAAAAAAACAAAAACAAAAAACATACTTTGAGGGTGCAGAGAGGTGGTGAGGTAGAGGGAGACGAGGGGGAGATGCGCAGAAAGGGAGGGGAGATGGAGGGTGCAGAGAGGTGGTGAGGCAGAGGGAGACGAGAGAGAGGCGCAGAAAAGCAGGGGAGATGGAGCGTTTTTTGCAGATCGTTGTTTTGATTTATTTTTTTTAATTTACTTTATTAATTTCTAATGTGGTATTTTAGTTTTTAAAAAGCTAAGGTGGAGTATATCACCTCAATAGTTTGTAAAAAGTTTGTAAAATTGGTTGTGGCTGTAGCATTATTCTTATTATATATATATTATCATGTGAATATAAGATATGCCTTAACCAAGGATATAATGTATACTTCACAATATACCATACAGTTTGCTACAGAAGACATTAGATACGGTAGAGCCAAAAAAAATAGCCTGTAAGAAACCCATATATATGATATTCATTTTCAGCTAATTATCCCTAAAGTAGCCCACAACCCTGTTTTCACAATTTAAACGGCTCTCATTCATATATCTTTAATTTAATCGAATTCAAGAATCGTGCATCGAAACGTTTTTGATCGAGTTGAGTTATTAGAAAACCTAATGTAAAATGTTGACGGGTGTGTATAACTACTGTATATATTTATCTCACTTTCGTGCAGTACAGACACTTGTCTGTTTGAGAAAACAGTTGAGCTGAATATTATATATGATATTTACAATTATCAGCTCATCAGGGTCAATGGGACAATCAATTATATTCCAGTTGCAGCCAAGTATTAATTTTAGGGTAAAAAGAACCCTGCATACACTCGCTCTATATGGCAGATATGTAGTGGTTGACCAAATTTAGATACTCACGTACGTACATACGCCAAGGTTAATTCAATAAATAAATTTGTTTTGATGAGCAAATTAGAAAAGTTTAATGGCAATTAGGACTCCTCGTGCATTAAAATAGCTCAAGTAAATTTCTTCTCAAGTTAACTAACATGATGCACAAGATGATGGACAAAACTCCCAAAAAATATAGTTGTGTTAATGTCATCTATCTTATATAGGTTCCATCGCGCGCGGTGTATAAGTTGGAATCCAAAACAAGAAAAAGAGTAAATTTTTTGTACTATACAAAATGAAGACTTTAAGAACATTATACATATACGGCCTTTGACACAGTAGTACGACCCAATCTATATTTATTATAAATTGGGGGTTTGAAAAAGAAAAGAAAAAAACATGACACATAATATAACGTAAAATAAATAACAAGACAAAAATATGCAATTATTTAATTTTGTAATTAAACAAAAAAATTTGGCCGCATAGAAAACTAATAGAAGCAAGCATCATTTCAATGTCAATTTCAAGCATGCAAATGTGCCTTTCACTTGAATATTTAACTATGTGTGTGTGTATATATATATATATATATATATATATATATATATATATATATATATATACTAATTAACTATAAGGGCAGTAGAAATTTCTAACGAGCTGGGATTATTTTGTTTAATTTTACTGAACATTCATTAATTCATACTCCTTATTTTGTTAAAATTTCATCTTCAGTTTTTGTTTTTTGCTTTAGGTTTTTAAATTTCAATGACTGAAAATAAAGTAGTAACAATTGCAAAAGGAGAGTTATAAGAAGAGTGACCCGAATTGCACTTGTTAGGAGCTTGACCCGACCCGACCAATAAATATAGTAATATTAATAGCAAAAGAAGAAACTATGGGAACCCACTTTCCCAAAGGAGTTTATATGAACTGTATATAAGAAGAAAAAAGTGAAAGTGGTATGTATTAATTAATATTCATGGAAAGCATTATCATTCCATTCTCAGAAATGCTTTGTTTCACAAACACTTTGGACGGCTTAGATATCATATATATCTTCCAATTTTGTCTCTATACAAAATATCAACCATAGTGCTACAATCAAAGATTCAATTCAATCTCATCACTAATAATCAAAATGAAGAATTAATTATATTGAAAGAGATGTTTAAAACCTAGTATTTACCTTAATAATAGTACTTTAACTAATAAAGATCTATGTAAGTTTGAATCTATATCATCAAAAAATTCTTGTTTGTAAAAAAAAAAAGAAAAAAAAAGGAAAGAAAAGTTTTATTGAATTTAAGAAAATATCCCAGACTTTGCTTCTTCTTCTTTTTTTCGAAGTAGCTCTCATCAACTAATAAAACAAACTCTACATTAATCCAAGGGACACAACGGAAATTTCTCCTCAAACCATAATTCAAAGTAGATTAATAATTCTGGTTAGGGTTCCAAGTAACCTTATTAATATCACAAGAATGACTTGAAGACTAAATATGTATATAGTGGGATATTTGTTGTGTTAAAATTATGTAATGTAAGTGCATAACGTCTATTATAAATTTGACAAATAGGTCGAATTACAGAGATTAGATTAATTATCAAATTCTTAATTTATATTCCAAACAAATCAGAAATAAAAATGGTAAAGATGATTAATTAACTAAATAATGCAAATTAAAATTAATAATGAAAACTAGTAATAAGAAAAAATATCTAGGAATACGAATCCACTAAATACGTTACTAACATAATAATTAAGTTCTTCTTTTTGAATCAATCCCTAATTTAGATTTTCCTTCTATTTAAAAATAATGATTCATATAATTAATATGGACAAACATAAGTTATGAAAAATTACTGATTAACTATAATTTATAAAAACTCGTAATTAATATAAGAATCGCATACATGAATTTTAGCGAAGGTAAAAATGAAGGTGAAAATAATTAGAATTTAATATTGAACATGAAGGATATTATTAATTATGAAAAATACCTAGCTTCATCATATTCCTAGGTATATAAATTTAGTTAGCCATGCAAATTAAAATGAATCACAATAAAAAATTATTTAGTGCTTTCACTATTTTAAATAAATTAAGAATTATCAACTATAAGTTTACATATATTATTAGTACTAACATTAACTATATATGCATGATCAATAAAAGAAGACAATTAAATTAGCGGTCCCTTTTAAGGGTTTACATCTTTTATTTTTTATCTGTTTATTTTAGTTCACTTTTTTTGACGAATGGGCGTTATATCGGGAAGCAGTAAATGCACCTCTTTATTTTATTATCGACAGACAACCTATAGCGAACAAACAAGGTAATCGTAAATACAAGTCATAAAGGAGGTATGCAAGGTATGTAGATCAATGGGTAAGTTCTTGATCCAATAAAAATCAGCCCTCTCTAAATAAAAGTCTTATTTATAGGCATAAATGAATTATAACCTAATTTAGGGTATATTGAATTTGATCTTCCTTTTTCCTTTCATATCACTTTATCCCCAAATTGATTCTAACTCAGTCATTATAATCTTCTAGAGTCCATGCATTTTAATGAGTAAGCATTTGGACGGAAAAATTAATAATAATAATAATAATAATAATTCACAAAAGACAATAACTAAACTAAAACTCCGTGTTCTAACTAATCCCTGCCGGAAGTGAAGGAAAATTAAAATAAAATAAAAATCAGCCCTCTCTAAATAAAAGTCTTATTTATAGGCATAAATGAATTATAACCTAATTTAGGGTATATTGAATTTGATCTTCCTTTTTCCTTTCATATCACTTTATCCCCAAATTGATTCTAACTCAGTCATTATAATCTTCTAGAGTCCATGCATTTTAATTTTCAAAAGCTGAAACAATTATCATTTATTTTATCAAAAAATAAATAAAATATTAATATCTCCTACAAATTAAAATAAAATATATTAATTAAAAAAAATATATATATATATATATATATTCATAAAATAGAAAATAGAAAATATATAATTAATGTGTATATCAATATTCATTCATTATTATATCATCCAACGTCAGTCTCCCTACTGACTGAAATATCGGAGATTCCTACTAACAAAACACGTAACATTAGTTGGTTTTTACACTATTGTTTTTGTGTGCTTTCAAGTATTGGGATCCCCCATCAATCCTTCGGAAACAATCGCACTAAATTTGACCGCATGATATATAATGGCCGGCATATATGCTTGCACTAAAGCTTTAAAAACCTTCCAGGGGTGGGGTGGGATGATGAAAGAAAATGCTGGTCATTTCAACGTCTAATAAAACTATACCATTATTGGTAATTATACACTTTATTCAACAGATTCCAGCTTTGCCAAGTTGGAGGATTCTCTATGCAACAAGTTTCCAATGAGTAATTGAAGTTGTAATCATGAGTATGAAGACATATTAAAATGGTAAGTTTCTACATGACAGGTGATACAGTTATCATGGTAGGTATAAATTTGATTAAATACTTTTTTAATTAAAATATTAAATTGAAATTTTAAGAAGATAATGGTAGTAATTAAATTATTAAATATTTTCTAATTAATAAATTGTTGAATTATATATTATAAATTATTCGATCAGTTATTAAGCTCAACATTTTTAATAGAATGTAGATTTATTTAGTTATGGTTATGAGAAAGTAATTATTTTAATTTTATTTATATTGGATAAATTTGTTGAAATTCTAATCCGAGTAATAAACTTAATTTAGTTATGACAATTAGTTAGCAATGAATTCACTATAATTTTTAACTAATTTACAGTTATTACTAAAATTTAGATTTATTATTAATACAATTAATCATGTAATTTGATAAAATTTTAAATTTTAATAAATTGAATTTATTTAAATATTAATTTGGTACTAAAATTTACTACTAATACTAATATAACCAAATCACATGATTTATTAAGAGATTTTTTCGTTATCTTAATAAAATTATTCTACATAAAATTTGTTAAATTAATATATTATTTTTGTTGGAAATTTATAGAAGATAATAAATTATAAAAATTAAATGAAATATAACTTTTAAGAATACTTTCATTTCACTTGCTTCAAATGAATCTAAGTACAAATTTATAGGACTAATAGGATATATACTTCTAGAGTTACCATAATAATTACTAGATGACTAAATTCATGTACATGAACCTAACCATTACATGTTTCAAGACATTGTAAATACATTCATGTATATATACATGTATCATGTATTTAGACATTACATATTCATGTACTTAATTAATTCATGAACATATTCTAGAATTAATTTGGTTTAGTTAACAATTTTACATAAAATTGTTATAAAAAAAGCTTATAATAAAATTGGTATATATAAAAATTCTTTTAAAAGATCTTTTCACTACAAGAAAAAGCTTTAAGCTTGAAGCGGAATTAATCTAGGCGAACTAAATTAAAATTTCGAAAGGAGCTTATCTCGGCGAGGATAATCCATCGAATATAAGTCCCTCGAAATAATTCAATCTCTACGAAAATCAAGTGAAAATAGAAGTCTCTCGTTAGCGCTTAAGCTTCCCTTGATCAAGGCGAACCTAATTTCGACGTAGAAACAATTGCTTATGTTCAAGGTAATTTACGTCGGTTCTTCTTATAATTACGAGGGACATATTTTCGACATAATTTTTTCGTCGAAAATAACTTATAAAACCTAATCAAACTTCACCTTCTCTTGATTAGCCTCATTTCTTTTTTCATTTCTCTCTCCTCACATCTCTTCTCTCTCTCATCTCCCACCACCACCATGACCACCACCACCGCTTTTTCATCTAAGGTTATTTGTTTTGTTTTATCCATGTTCAAAAATACCTCAAATAATTATAGTATGAAATTAAGAATATCCAAAACATGCGATACAATCGGGAAAGTAGAACATTGTATGTTTGGGATAAACGAAGAAATTTTATTTTTTTCTATGAATTGCCAGATATTTGAATCTAGAACTTTCATTCGTGAATAAGAACTCACGTATTTCATCAATAAGAACTCCGTGAAGGTGAAGGTTACGGCTTAGGTGGCTCCTTATCCTTTCTCCTCCTATAATTCAAGGTAAGTGTTAATTTTGTTTGAGGAAGTCTTGAATGTCCTAAAAAATAGGGTTAATATATATGGGTGTAGATCTTTGTTTATTGTGTGATTTTTCAATTCTTAGCCCTACTATTTATAGGAAAATGTTAGCCCTGGCATTCTAGAAGAGAGGCGGAATACCTCTTAAAATTCATAACAAATCATTCGTTCATTTTAACGGTTCAAAATTTGTGGACATATGCTTATATGTATATAACATATCCAAAAGGCAGATCCAACGGTGGCCGAGCCAAAATGGCACATTAAATCATTCAATTATAACCACATAAAGGTTTTGTCAATAATTTGCATTTGTGAGGCCCGTGGGTCTGTTCGAGCAATTATTGAATCGATAAGTAATGCCCATGAGCTTCTTCCTTTATTTTTTTTAGTAAAACTATGTTTTCACCACTATACTTGGCAAATTTACTTATTTTACACCACTTGACTTTTGAACTTTTAATTTTTTGTATTACTAGTTAAACTAATTAAAATATTAAAATTGGGTCAAGTTCAATAAAAAAAAGTTGTGAGACGTTAAGTAGTCTTGACATGTTGATGTGGTAAAAAATAAAAAATATATTGCTTATGTTGTGAGACCTCAGTTTTATTAAATCGAGGGTTGAGATTTAATGGGTCTCACAACATAAGCAATATTTTTTATTTTTTGCCACATCATCGCTCCTTGGTTATTTTACGTCAAGACTACTTTAACGTCTCTAATCAACTTTTTGGACTAATGACCTAATTTTAATATTTTAATTAGTATAATGGGGTAATACAAAAATTAAAAAAAAGTTCAAGTGTAATAAGTTAAACTTGCCAAGTATAGTGGTTAAAACATAGTTTTTGCCATTTTATTTTTGATTAAAAAACTCAGATTTTACCGATTATTTTATTTTATTTTTGCAAAATCTGATACACCAAAAATAGTAGTAATAATAAATATTAAAAATAATAAAATAATTTATAATAAACAATAATTCTAATTACTTACATTAACTACATATCTCAATCAATTAAAATTTTAATAGTATTATAAATTACTTTCTAAAGGCATGATTTGGGGATTAAATAAGTAGGGGGATTGCATAATTAAGTGATAATGATTGATTTACTTTTCAAATGTACTACACTGTACATTGTAATGTCACTATAAATAATAGTGGTCTTCTCCCTTCTTTCTCATTGATTGCTAGTATTTCAAAGTATATAATTAATCAAATTTAATTTTTTAAAATTATACTTTAAAATTAATATAATTTATTTAACTTTTAAAAATAATAAATACTGTAATTAATACTAATATATAGATAGTTTTAAATTTTTATAATTATATTATCTAACTTAAACTAATAATTATTAGTTTTATACTTTGAAATTGAAGAACTATTTGAAAGTTCATGCAATTGTAATTGTTTGTGAGCGTAAGTAAAGATATATAGAGGATATATTGTGGGAATTAACATTTCTACTAATAAAATTAAAAGCAGTATCAATAATTGTTGTACTTCAGTTGGTTTGAACTCTTATTTATTTACTTACAAGCCTTCTGACCTCTGATAACAACATTTTATTTTTATTTTAAAATGTCACGGGCAAGAGTAGGGCCAAAATGGCGCGATTTGCCTCATTTAGAAAATTGCGATGAAAAAAACCCTACTAGTGGGCTTGGGCCATGTTTGCCAGGTCTATATGGGTGTTAATATATATGAGATTTTTCACTGAAATTTGGATAATGCGGTTTTGCTGCTGAAATTTGTTTAATATTTTGAGTTGTTGATATTGTTGAAATTCGGGGAAATATTTTGACTTGCTCATTCTTCTGAAATGAGGAATATTATTTTGTAGTATCTGAAATATGGGATATTAATGTAGAATCTGAAATTTGGTGCATATTATTGCATAATCTGAAATTGGGAATATTGTTTTGTAGAATTTGAAATTGTTATTGATTTGAAAAATATGCAAATTGCATACTATTATTCATTTGTAATTGTATTATTTTTTGAATTGAGAATATTGTAGTAGTATGAAGTGTTGTACAATTACAATGTGTGTTCAAAATTTGATGAACTAAAGGTTATATACATGTCAGTGTATTGAATATTCAATTTAGGTTCCTTATTTACAGTGTTGTTTATAAATGTGATATTTGATATTTTCGATCGAATTTTTATTAGAATTCTTCAATTGCAAAATGTGTGGGCCCTACAAGTATATTTATGTATTATTTAATTAGTTTCCCAATATTAAAATAAACTAAGTAGCATTTACTTAGTGTTTTACTACTAAAATAAAATGAAATAAATTTGAGTAGTATTTACTTAGTTTTACCTCTACTAAATAAAATAATAACATATACTAAATTTACATAAAATAATATAAGATAATATAATATAAAAAATAAAATAAAATAACATAAGATAAGATAATTAAGATAAAATAAAGTAAAATGAATAAATAAATATAATTTAATTTAATTAAAAATGAATTATTAGAAAAAAAATAACATAAGAAAATTAATATAAAATGAAATAAAATTTAATAAAATAAAATGATTTAATTAAAATAAAATAAATAATGTAATGTAATAAGAAATAATTAAAGAAAATTAAATACAACTAAATGAAATAACTTAAATCAGATCTAATAAATAAATAAAATAAAATATATTTAATTAATTAATATAATACAAATAAAATAAATAAACATTAATAAAAAAACTTAAAAAAAATAAATTTAAATTTCATTTTATCGTGTTTCCACTCCTTTTATATATGTGATTTGATTGCATGATCGCGCTATATACAAACCTAACAACGACTCAAGTGTATTACGCTCCTAATGTCATAAATAGTATAAGCATTTGGTACGTATATAGTAGTCACAACTAAAATATGTGCATTTGATGCTGCTAATAAGTTTGGGATGGATGAGGCACTGTAAGAATATGTTAGCAATCTAGGCAGGTAGTGCTAAATGATGAAGATGTGGTGACAAATGATGTGGTTGACTAACCTGAAGATGGGGATGTCGAGTAAAATGACATCGTGAATGACTACGCAGTCATTGAGGATGATAACGACGATGAAACTTATATCAAAACTGTTGAGCTGATGGCTGATGTGGGATCGGACTGTTGAGCTGACATTTCCCGCACTTCTTGACGTACTCAGTCGCTTCTTTGAAGATGGTAGGCCAGTAGTACCCCTGACAAAGTACTTTATAGGCTAATGACTTAGCGACCGTATGGTCGCATACGGATGCCTTCATGTACTTCTCGGAGAGCATATTACGACGGATGGAGTCAAACAGCGAGAAGTGGAGAGCAGAAAGCCCTTGAACAGATCCCCATCAATCAGAACAAAATTAGCACTCTTGTACTTGATTTTCTTGGTTAACATCCGATCCGAAGGTAAGACGCCATCGGCCAGATACTCCAGATATGGAGTCAACCAACGATTGGTTGGTCAACGCACATCACAGATTCATGATGAACACTAGGATGTTGCAAAATTTCTAAGTAAACCGACCCATCAAAGACGTTAACATCCGTAGTGGCTAATTTGGAAAATGCATCAGCAATGGAATTGTTATTACGCTCGACCCCCTAAAACTCGTAGGATTGGAAATACTGAAGTTGTTCTCTCAATTCTGCCAAATACTTGATCATTCTTGGGCCTCGAGCCCAGACTCCCCAGAGAGTTGCTTAACGACTAAGCGAGAATCGAGAATGAAGATGACTATTCTCGCACTTCAAGACTCTTTGCTAGTCGTAACCTGCATGAGTACCGCCTCATACTACAACCGTTGTTCGTCGCTTTGAGCTGAAATCGATGGCTCTTGCACCTTGAATCCCCTCCGGACTCGTTAGGATAATCCTCGCCTCACTTGACATCCGTAGTAGAAGACCCATCGCATCGGCGTCCACGAACTCTCTGCTGAATAAGGCTGCAACTACTACTGTCGGATCCTTGACCGCCACAACTTCATCGACTTAAAGCGAGCATTCAACTACAAAATCGCCAAGAGCTTGTCCTTTGATGGCGGTTCGGGGATGATATTCAATGAAAAATTGGGACAACTCCATCGTCCATGCAGTTAATCTCCCCGATACCTCAGGTTTGCCCATAATCTTCTTTAAAGGTTGATCTGTGTATATTATTACCAATCTACCCTGAAAGTATTGCCTAAGCTTTCGAATAGCAATTATTAAAGCAAAAGAAAACTTTTCAATGTTTGGGTACCTTGTTTCAGCATCCCGAAGAACATGGCTTACGTAATAAACCGGGGTCTTGCTTACTGACTTCACGCATTCAACTTCAACTCCTCCCTACGCCAACGAACTAGCTGCTAAGTACAAATATAGAGGCTCAGCAGGAGCGGGTTTCACCAACAAAGGCGCCGAAGATAAGTAGGACTTGATGCTCTGAAAGGCGTCCTCACACTCCGAAGTCCATTGGAACGTCTTTGCATTCTTCACCTTTCAACGTATCAAAAAACGGCAAACATCTTTCTGCCGACTTGGACATAAACCTTCTCAAAGTCTCTTCTGAATAGTCTTGTCTTTTCCATTCGAACCTGCAGCTTTAGACGGGCATCTCTAAAGACGAGTATCCACAGGGCGGTGTGCCCTCATTGGATTCTTAGGAGTGCGGCTTCTGGGTCTGCTTCGACTATAATCCCGAAGACTAATAGGGCGGAATACCCTTCTTCAGTCAATCAGGAAAATGGTTGTTGGGTCTTCATCTACTCTGCTTCGACCATAATCCCGAAGACCAATAGGGCAAAATACCCTTCTTCAGTCAATTAGGAAAATGGCTGTTGGGTCTGCTTCGATCCCGAGGACGGCCTCGAGACATGTCTTTAAAGTGTAGACTTCTTTCTAACTTGATCGGATTCATTAGTCGACCACTTCGGTATAGGATTCTAAGCAAGATGCCTTCTATCCTTTTCCGACCATGGTCAGGTCTTCTCTCGGCAGCAAAAATCAATCTTCTTCTAGCATCACCTTGGGCTCTCGAGCGAGAACCCTCGAAAACCGCTTGGAAGCAGTACCAGCATGAGCACTCTTTGAAGGACCCAATCAATCCTTGACAGATACTCATTGTGTAGACGAAGTCATAGCCATCAGCTATCCTTTAGAAGTAACGGTTCTACTCTTCTTCACCATGGATTCTGACGTAGAAAGCGACTATAATTTGTGATTGAAAACTTCAAGAACACTAGAAACATGACCCTCCTTCTAGCGCTTGATGTTAACGCCAAGATCTTCTCCAACATCCCAATCACGTAAGACGCATACGATCCTGCAGACGATAAACACGATAAACACCACAAGCTTGGCGAATTTGGACACGGGGGATAGCTTTCGAGCGTGAGAGTCGATATCGTGTTCCTGAGGTTAACAATGGATGATGTAATATCTAGTGTCTTGAGGCGATAATAATTCTCGATTGTGTGTATATGTGAATATGAATGTGAGCGATACTGTTTGTGAAGACTTGGTTGATAGGTGATACTCTTTGCTTGATTTACAATGCCACCCACTACCTCCGACACTGACCCGTGATCGATGGTTTCCCCAGTGTGTCTGATTCACCCACTACCGACCTCTGTTTTCTTGGCCACAAATCATGGGATCCCATCCACATTAATGCATGGCGATAATAGCGATCAACCATCATGCTTTTTCATCATTACAAGTCAAAGTAATAGATATTAAAATATATGATGGGCCGATCCACTTTGACCCGATCCGATCTTTGTAAGGACTTAATGAAATATGGTAGTGACTAAGCCTAATAATATCAACACCCTATAGTGAAGATCCGATGGACTATGGCTAATCAATAAGTAGGCCCAATCTATTCGACCCAATGAGAGAAATATCACGACCCAACAAGTAATTATACACTTTATTCAACAGATTCCAGCTTTGCCAAGTTGGAGGATTCTCTATGCAACAAGTTTCCAATGAGTAATTGAAGTTGTAATCATGAGTATGAAGACATATTAAAATGGTAAGTTTCTACATGACGGTGATCTGATTATCATGGTAGGTATAAATTTGATTAAATACTTTTTAATTAAAATATTAAATTGAAATTTTAAGAAGATAATGGTAGTAATTAAATTATTAAATATTTTCTAATTAATAAATTATTGAATTATATATTATAAGTTATTCGATCAGTTATTAAGCTCAACATTTTTAATAGAATGTAGATTTATTTAGTTATGGTTATGAGAAAGTAATTATTTTAATTTTATTTATATTGGATAAATTTGTCAAAATTCTAATCCAAAGTAATAAACTTAATTTAGTTATGACAATTAGTTAGTAATGAATTCACTATAATTTTTAACTAATTTACAGTTATTACTAAAATTTAGATTTATTATTAATACAATTAATCATGTGATTTGATAAAATTTTAAGTTTTAATAAATTGAATTTATTTAAATATTAATTTGGTACTAAAATTTACTACTAATACTAATATAACCAAATCACATGATTTATTAAGAGATTTTTCGTTATCTTAATAAAATTATTCTACATAAAATTTGTTAAATTAATATATTATTTTTGTTGGAAATTTATGAAAGATAATAAATTATAAAATAATTAAATGAAATATAACTTTTAAGAATACTTTCATTTCACTTGCTTGAATGAACTAAGTACAAATTTATATGACTCATAGGATATATACTTCTAGAGTTACCATAATAATTACTAGATGACTAAATTCATATACGTGAATTTAACCATTACATGTTTCAAGACATTGTAAATACATTCATGTACATACATGTATCATGTATTTAGACATTACATATTCATGTACTTAATTAATTCATGAACATATTCTAGAATTAATTTGGTTTAGTTAACAATTTTACATAAAATTGTTATAAAAAAAGCTTATAATAAAATTGGTATATATAAAAATTCTTTTAAAAGATCTTTTCACTACAAGAAAAAGCTTTAAGCCCGACGGAATTAATCTCGACGAACTAAATTTCGTCGAAAGGAGCTTAATACCGACAGGATAATCCATCGAATATAAGTCCCTCAAAAATAATTCAATCTCGACGAAAATCCGTCGAAAATAGAAGTCTCTCGTTAGCGCCAAGCTTCCCGCCAGTACGAACCCTAATTTCGATGAAACAATTGCGCTATGTTCGAGGTAATTGACGTCGAAGTTACTATAATTCTGAGGGACATATTTTTGACATAATTTTCGTCGAAAATAACTTATAAAACCTAATCAAACTTCGCCTTCTCTTCAGCCGCCTCATTTCTTTTTACATTTCTCTCTCTCCTCACATCTCTCGCTCTCTCATCTCCCCCGGCCACCACCACCACAGCCACCACAACCGTTTTTCATCTAAGGTTATTTCCTAGCGAACTCCGACGTGAAGGTTACGGCTTAGGTGGCTCCTTATCCTTTCTCCTCCTATAATTCAAGGTAAGTGTTAATTTTTGTTTTGAGGGTACTGAATGTCCTAAAAAAATAGGGTTAATATATATGGGTGTAGACCTGGCAAGAGGGCGGGCCAGGCCGAGCGCGGGCCGAGCCAAAATGGCACGGGTTTTAAATTTTGCATTTGTGAGGCCAGTGGCGTGGTTGGTCAAATACTGACAGCTTCTTCCTTTATTTTTTTTTGGTAAAACTATGTTTTCACCTTTATACTTGGCAAATTTTACTTATTACATTTGAACTTTTAATTTTTGTATTACCAGTTAAACTAATTAAAATATTAAAATTGGGTCATTTAGTCCAAAAAAGTTGTGACGTTAAAGTAGTCTTTGACATGTAAATGATGTGGCAAAAAAATAAAAAATATATTGCTTATGTTGTGAGACCTCAGATTTTATTAAATCGAGGGTTGAGATTTAATGGGGTCTCACAACATAAGCAATATTTTTTTTATTTTTTTGCCACATCAGCGCCACGTCAGCACTACTTTAACGTCTGTCAACTTTTTTAGACGGAATGACTTAATTTTAATATTTTAATTAGTTTAATGGGGTAATACAAAAAATTAAAAGTTCAGTGGTGTAATAAGTTAAACTTGCCAAGTATAGTGGTTAAAAACATAGTTTTGCCATTTTATTTTTTATTTTATTTTTGTAAAATCTTGATACACCAAAAATAGTAATAATAATAAATATTAAAAATAATAAAATAATTTATAATAAACAATAATTCTAATTACTTACATTAACTACATATCTCAATCAATTAAAATTTTAATAGTATTATAAATTACTTTACAAAAGGCATGATTTGGGGATTAAATAAGTAGGGGATTGCATAATTAAGTGATAATGATTGATTTACTTTTCAAATGTACTACACAAGTACATTGTAATGTCACTATAAATAATAGTGGTCTTCTCCTTCTTTTTCTCATTGATTGCTAGTATTTCAAAGTATATAATTAATCAAATTTAATTTTTAAAATTATACTTTAAAATTAATATAATTTATTTAACTTTTAAAAATAATAAATCATCGTAATTAATACTAACATATAAATAATTTTAAATTTTATAATTATATTATCTAACTTAAACTAATAATTATTAGTTTTATACTTTGAAATTGAAGAACTATTTTGAAAGTTCATGCAATTGTAATTGTTTGTGAGCGTGAGTAAAGATATATAGAGGATATATTGCGGGAATTAACATTTCTACTAATAAAATTAAAAGCAATATCAATAATTGTTGTACTTCAGTTGGTTTGAACTCTTATTTATTTACTTACAAGCCTTACAACCTACAAGTAGCAACATTTTATTTTTATTTTTAAAAAGTCACGGGCCAAGAGCCGGGCCAAAATGGCCCGCATTTGCCTCGGCTAGAAAATTGCAGCCCAAAACCCGGCCCGTGGGCTTGGGCCATGTTTGCCAGGTCTATATGGGTGTTAATATATATGAGATTTTTCACTGAAATTTGAATAATGCGATTTTGCTGCTGAAATTTGTTTAATATTTTGAGTTGTTGATATTGTTGAAATTCGGGGAAATATTTTGACTTGCTCATTCTTCTGAAATGAGGAATATTATTTTGTAGTATCTGAAATATGGGATATTAATGTAGAATCTGAAATTTGGTGCATATTATTGCATAATCTGAAATTGGGAATATTGTTTTGTAGAATTTGAAATTGTTATTGATTTGAAAAATATGCAAATTGCATACTATTATTCATTTGTAATTGTATTGTTTTTTGAAATTGAGAATATTGTAGTAGTATGAAGTGTTGTGCAATTACAATGTGTGTTCAAAATTTGATGAACTAAAGGTTATATATATGTCAGTGTATTGAATATTCAATTTAGGTTCCTTATTTACAGTGTTGTTTATGAATGTGATATTTGATATTTTCGATCGAATTTTTATTAGAATTCTTCAATTGCAAAATGTGTGGGCCCTACAAGTATATTTATGTATTATTTAATTAGTTTCCCAATATTAAAATAAACTAAGTAGCATTTACTTTTTTTTTACTACTAAAATAAAATGAAATAAGCTAAGTAGTATTTACTTAGTTTTTTACTCTACTAAATAAAATAATAACATAAAATAATATAAGATAATATAATATAAAAATTAAATTAAATAACATAAGATAAGATAATTAAGATAAAATAAAGTAAAATAAATAAATAAAAATAATTTTATTTAATTAAAAATGAATTATTAGAAAAAAAAAACATAAGAAAATTAATATAAAATGAAATAAAATTTAATAAAATAAAATGATTTAATTAAAATAAAATAAATAATGTAATGTAATGTAATAAGAAATAATTAAAGAAAATTAAATACAACTAAATGAAATAACTTAAATCAGATCTAATAAATAAATAAAATAAAATATATTTAATTAATTAATATAATACAAATAAAATAAATAAACATTAATAAAAAAACTTAAAAAAAATAAATTTAAATTTCATTTTATCGTGTTTCCACTCCTTTTATATATGTGATTTGATTGCATGATCGCGCTATATACAAACCTAACAACGACTCAAGTGTATTACGCTCCTAATGTCATAAATAGTATAAGCATTTGGTACGTATATAGTAGTCACAACTAAAATATGTGCATTTGATGCTGCTAATAAGTTTGGGATGGATGAAGCACTGTAAGAATATGTTAACAATCTAGGCAGGTAGTGCTAAATGATGAAGATGTGGTGACAAATGATGTGGTTGACTAACGTGAAGATGGGGATGTCGAGTAAAATGTCATCGTGAATGACTACGTAGTCGTTGAGGATGATAACGACGACGAAACTTATATCGAAACTGACGATAAGGAAGATACAAAATCTGAGAACGATATCGATGCTGAATTTGACGGGTTTGATGACGTACAATATCTAAACATATTTCAAATTAGTAAATAATGCAAGAGTAATATATATATTAATATATTTAAATAATTTACATTCAAATTCATATGCATTATTTTGGTTATTCTAGTAGCATATTTATGGCTAGACATAACGACGTAGGTCGCCGCGGTGGTAGGCGATCCTGATCGGGAGATGATAGCCATGAGGGAGGCTCGTCTTCAAGAACTAGTAATTAAGTTGTTTGAACTATGATTTAAATATATATCCTAACCTGCAATAATTTATGCTTATTGACTCAGTTTTTTTAATAATTATAGATACGCCTCGTTGTCGACACTGGGGGACTAATGTGAGACCCCGGATTTTATCAATAAAGATTTAAATTTTGTTGAAATAATTTTTTTTAATATTATGGTGTGAATTTGAGATAATATTATAGTTGTGGGTAGTATTTATAAATTTTGCAAAGTATGCAAGTGGTTATATTATATTCGATTGGTCGGGGAATATTCGATTTAGCAGAGAATATTCGCATAATGCAGACAGCTCAATCATTGGTGGACCCCCTAATGTAATTATCATTTGATCGGAAAAACGACAAAAATATTTTATTGAAATAACGGCGGAAGTTTTACCGTTGATCTTTGTTGAACTACTTTCGGTAGTAAAAATACGATGTCGTGTGGTTGCATAGTAGCACTACATTGATTGATTATTGATGCTTATGTGAGAAGTCACTCGGTTTGATTCCATTATCGATTAATAATATGAATTATTATAGCGATAATGACGTTTTGTTTTATTCGTATTATTAACGTAATAAAATGAAACATCTTTTATATAAAATAGAATACTTTATTAAAGTTATTCATAAATGTAATATATTATATTTTATTACGCATAGTGTTGCATAGTGTTTTTCTGTACAAGTATTGCATAGTGTTTTGCATAGTAAAATGTTTTATATAAATAGAATATATTATATTTTATTTAAAAGATTTTCTTTAAATATGGACCGTCGATTAAAGTAAATCAATCTGGACCGTTTCATGGATTAGTTACTTATGCATTCCATTTTCCTATAAATAAGCTCATTCCTTCATTATTTTCTTTTAATTCATTGAAACTCAGAGAGAGAAATTATGAAAGAAGCTATAGAGAGAAAATTATAAGAAGAAGAGTATTCTCGCTACTTCACTACTTCTATATTCGGTTCTTTTTACGGTAAGGGGTTATTCTTTCTTCTTGAAGAACACGTTCATTATTCCATTCTTTAATAATACATTGGAATAACTCAGATACGCCAGACACCCTATACTTGGTGAAATCCATTCTGTTATTCCATTCTTTATTATTCTGTTGGAATAACCTGTATACGCGGTATACCCTATACTTGGTGATATTCTTATGTTATTCCATTCTTTATTATTCTGTTGGAATAACTTGTATGTGTGGTGTACCCTATACTTGGTGGAATGACCAGTATATGCGGTTCACCCAATACTTGGTGATCTTCTTCGTTATTCCATTCTTTATGATTATGTTGAATAAGCTGGTTTATGCAAGCACCGCATACTTGGTGAAACTCTGTTATTATTCCGTCATTTATATTTCGCCGGAATATCCTGCTCATCTATATCTGTAGGACTGGTTCCATCATTTATTATTTCGCATTTATTATTCTCGTATTTACGATTCTCGCCGGAATATCCTGTCGGTGAATTTCACACGACACGGTTCCATATTTATTATTCCGCATTTATTATTCATTGGGAATAACCGTCTGCATGCGGTCTCTATCGCATGCATGGTGAATCCTTCATTATTCTATTCTTTATTATTACATTGGAATAACCTCGTCTATGTGATTATTATGCATGGTGAATGATCCTTTGTATTCATTCTTATTAAATTATAAAATGATCTCAGATATCGTGGATTACCGCACGATATACGGGTGAAAATCCATTTGCAGCTTTATATATTCTTTGTTATACTCGGTTGGTTAAAGTTTTGACTTCTATACTCCATGAAACTAGTGGAATATCCTTGATATTTGCGCTTCATCAAAGATCTTTTCATGGAAATATTCTTCCGAGCATTCTTGGCTTTTATTTTACAAAGAAATATCATGTTGACAATTTGGATATTATTAGTTCTCGGATAAATTAATTCTTGAACTTGTTTAATTGAATTCCTATAACATTGTCATCATCCTCATGTTTATATTATGTCGAAAGTCATCTTTGGCTTACGTGCATAGATAGACTTAGATATGATTATGACCGAGGATCATTAAATTATAATCATGAATCTGTGATGTTATAAGTGGTGTGGTAAAAGTCTTCATGGCACGTAGTGCGTTGATGGATGGAGTTTTGGTATGATTATGACTGTGGATTTTTCGGTATAATCATAACCATTGATGATTTAATGAATATCCTTGGCCCGTAATACAGGGATGATTAGAAGATGTGGTTTATTTATTAAGCTGAGTTTCAACGATTAAGTTGATGAAAACATTTTTTAAATCATAGAAGATAGTAGGTTTTATTCTCTACTTGACTCTTCTAATGAATTGCTTGTTCATTGCAGTTAAACTTGATTTTGTTATATTTTATCGGTTTAACTTTCATTGAAGGCTAAAGATAATTTATTCTTCATTATCTTAGTCATAATATTTCTTACTGGGCTAGTTGAGCTCACCCTTTCTTTCACTGTTCTCTTCAGGAAATGAGAACGTGGCGAGGAATGAGTCGAGGAGCAGGGTGGCAGTCCAGGAGGATAGCATTAGTAGTCCTCTTTATTCGTGAAATAGTGTGATAATAGTTGTAATGAGGACTCCTTTTGAGTTTGTATAATATCTAGTAGACAATATTTGTATTCAAACTCACGGTTTATGTCGTATTATGCATTATGCATTAGGTTAGTAAGTTGTATTTGAATTTATGTACCATGTAAGTGGCGACCCAAGATGGGTGGCGATATACCTAATTTTGGGGCGTCGCGGTTGGTATCAAAAGCCATAAGTGTGAAGAGCCCCGAGCCTCATTGGTGACTTCTGTTGATGGGGAATGCTGCCGCCGGACTCTCCGTAGGGGGCCGCCTAGTCTTTCGGTTGTGGTGACAGTACTAATGTGAGTCTTGACATAAGTTGGTGTCCAGTCGCGGTTTGGTATCGAGCCATAAGTGTGAAGAGCCTCGAGCCTCTCCTGGTGACTTCTGTTGATGGGGAATGCACCGAAGAGCACTCTCCGTGGGGGACGCCATCTTTCGGTGGTGGTGATAGGTACCAATGTGAGTCTTGACACAAGTTGGTGTCGGAGTTCTGGCTTGGTATCGAGCTTAGGGATATGATCCCTGGTGAGATGTGAGATAAGAACTAGGAGGGAGAGATGGGGAATTCCTTCGCTAGTATGACTACCTAAATTTATTTGGTATTTAATTGGTCGGTGAGAGTATAGGGATAATATGTGATATGTTAATTAACCCTTGTTTTGTGATAGTGTTTGAGAATGGCATCGAAAATCTTTGAGATAAGCAATGAAGCACATGAGAGTGTTGATTCATTTCAAACAAAAAGGTAACGACCAACAACACGATAATAATCATCTTTGGGTGGCAATTTATCGAATAATGATAACCATCGGGGAAATTATCATGCCAAGAATGGTAACCACTTGGTGGTAATCATGGCAAAGATAATAAGTGGAAATTGCAAGAAGAGAAGGTCATTTAGCCCAATTTTGTTGTGCACCAAAGTCGAGTCTAGCTGGGACGGTGGCACCAAAGGTGGATATGGACAAAACAAAGTCGTTGGTTTTAGGAAGTGCATTTTCATGACTTCTCAAAAAGCGAAGTAAACCGAACGAAGTTAGCGGGTTAGTTAATTATAAATTGTGAAGTCTATACCTTATAAGATCTGGGTTCTACCCATTATTTTATCTCTCTTGCTTGCGTTCAACGTTTAAATTTGACTCAGGAGAAGTTAGACTTTGACTTATTGGTTGAAACTTCGTTAGTAGGAGCCTTCGTTCTGCTTACTATTTTTAAATCTTGTTTGATTCAAATAAACACTTTCACGTTACTCGTCGATCTTATCTTTTGAAAATACTTGCCTTTGATGTGATTTTAGGAATCAATTGGTTAACTACTCATCATCGCTTTTCGTAAGGTTGTTAGCTTTTATATTCATAACCAACTTGTTAATGCGAATTCAAGTAACCAAACTACTAAAGTCAATTATTGTCATATCAAGCCATAAGTAAAAGAGCCCGATCCTTTCGTTGTTGACTTCCTTGTGTGGAATGCAATCAAGCCGGACTTTTCAGAGGCTTACGCCATGCCTGAAGATGGCAAGTTGATAGGTATCATTGTGAGGTCTTTATCGGAGTTAGGGATAGAAGTCGCAGTTGGTATTAATGTGACGTCTTATCCAAGTCTTGGACGAGAGTAATAGATTTTGAATGATATTTCTATCATTAATAAATTTCTTGGCGTATTCTTGAAGACTTCTAGCCTACCCTAGAACGTGAAATCAATTTTGTATTGACCAAAGATAAAAACCCATTTCTTAAACCCTCAAATATTTCTTCAACTAAAAGGATCTCATTTACGTGGATTATGATGAAAGTCATAATAAAAGTATAGAACTAATAAAATCATGGGTATATGAAGTATTAGTAAGTTTTATGATGAGTTATGTTGGTTAGTATGTGAAAACATGAAAGTTTCTTAGAAATCACAAAGAGTTGAAAATCGATTTTAGTGAAAAGCGTAATATGAAATTCAATTGACCATATCTCCTATTATATTTTGAATTTTTGAATGTGGTCAAGTCCTAGAGTTAGATCTATGAGTTACCTAACTAATCCAAGTGGAATTACTGGAAAAGGTGTTGTAGATTTTTTGTGTGGACTGATTTTAGCAAAGGAGTGCAAAAGCTGCAAAAACCGAAAAAGCTTACGCCATGATTTTAGAGAGGCTGTTTCGGCCACTTAAATTATGAGAAAAATTCTGGCCTTTTGGGACATGAAAGTATATGGTATAAAGTATCTCCTGTCCAAAAATGAGCTCATTCTCGACTTAAAATGAGCAAGTTATGACTATTTCAATATTTAGGTTTTTCCGAAAAAACGCTATAACCGGAGTTCTATAACTCAGATGACCATGAAATTTAAACTAGAAGATCATGTTAACATGTGTAAGGTCCTGCCAAGATTTGGGAATTTTGGAGTTAAACTTGAGGTAGCTAATTTCTTAAGAAATTAATTAGAAATTGATTTTGAAAAATAGTAAATGAATTTTAAAAATTCGAGAAAATATATTTTCATTATGGGACTATATTATGTTAAATCCCAGAAAAGAAATATTTTTGGGACTAATTTGGTATTTTCATGAAAATAGTTTAATTACGAACATATGAGTTAAATATGTTATGTGAAGTAACAAAGTTGAAAATAGGATTTTTTATAGTAGAATCCTATATAGAGTATATGCATATTTTTTTATGAGGGATTTGATAATTGGTGATGATATTTTATGAGTATGGCATTTTGAATGATTAAATGCATTATATGGTAAAGCATAAACAATTGAGATAAATTGTTTATAAATTTAAGAAGTGATTAAAATATTATTATAATATTAATGTTATTAGATTATAAGATTATTAAGTGATTGATAACATGGGGATATTCTTGAATCTGTATAAATTATAAATGTTTAATATTTATCCTTTATCTCATTTGATTGATTCTTTATATCATTATCCTCATGTTTATATTGAAAGTCAATACGTGTTCTGTAGGTGCGTAGATGGACTTGGTATGATTATGACCACGGAGTTATTCGGGTATAATCATAACAGTAAATGAATACACAATTATCTTTGGTAGTAGTGCATGGATAATTTGTGGTCGTGATAATCTTAATGAATACACAATTATCTTTGGTAGTAGTGCATGGATAATTTGTGGTCGGATATCTTAATGAATACACAATTATCTTTGGTAGTAGTGCATGGATAATTTGTGGTCGTGATACTTAATGAATACACAATTATCTTTGGTAGTAGTGCATGGATAATTTGTGGTCGATAATCTTAATGAATACAGTCGGCCAGTAGGTATATTTGTGGTAATGAATGAATGCCACAATTATCTTTGGTAGTAGTGCATGGATAATTTGTGGTCGTGATACTAATGAATACACAATTATCTTTAAGTAGTAGTGCATGGATAATTTGTGGTCGTGATACTAATGAATACACAATTATCTTTGGTAGTAGTGCATGGATAATTTGTGGTGCGTGATACTAATGAATACACAATTATCTTTCGGTAGTAGTGCATGGATAATTTGTGGTCGTGATCTTAATGAATACACAATTATCTTTAGTAGTAGTGCATGGATAATTTGTGGTCGTGATCTTAATGAATACGATTATCTTTGTGGTCGTAGTGCATGGATAATTTGTGGTCATGATACTAATGAATACACGATTATCTTTGGTAGTAGTGCATGGATAATTTGTGGTCGTGATACTTAATGAATACACAATTATCTTTGGTAGTAGTGCTTGGATAATTTGTGGTCGGATATCTTAATGAATACACAATTATCTTTGGTAGTAGTGCATGGATAATTTGTGGTCGTGATCTTAATGAATATCCTTGGCACGTAGTGCGGGGATGATTCGATGATATGGATTAATTATTGAAATTTGAGTCTCCGTGAATGAAATATTAATTCATGGATGTGGTAAAAGTCATCTTTGGTAGTAGTGCATTGATAGACTTGGTATGATTATGACCAAGTATTATTCGGTATAATCATGACCAGTAATTGAAAACACGAATATCCTTGGCGATTGGTGCATGGATAATTCATTGGTCGTGATACTATTAAGTCGTGCGTCAAAGATTATTGGTTTTCTGATTTGTATATCTTTAGCTGCGTGGTGCAAAAGATGAATTGTTAATGAATATCTTTGGTAGGATTGTAAAAATGAATTTAATATTTTCAACGATAAGGGTATTCAAGGTATCCTCACCTCTTTATCATATCAGTGCACGCACCTAATTTCGAGGCAAAATTCCATAAGGAGGGAGATTGTGAGACCCCAAATTTTATCAATAAAGATTTAAATTTTGTTGAAATAATTTTTTAATATTATGGTGTGAATTTGAGATAATATTATAGTTGTGGGTAGTATTTATAAATTTTGCAAAGTATGCAAGTGGTTATATTATATTCGATTGGTGGGGAATATTCGATTTAGCGAGGAATATTCGATTTAGCGAGGAATATTAAATGCAACTACCAATCAATGGTGGACCCCACAATGTAATTATTATCGGATTGAAAGCGACAAAAATATTTTATTGAAATAACTATGAAGTTTTACCGTTGATCTTGTTGAACTACTCGAAGTAGTAAAAGTACGATGTCGGTGTGGTTGCGTAGTAGCCTGCAGTATTGATTATTGATGCTTATGTGAGAAGTCACTCGGTTTGATTCCATTATTGCCGATTAATAATATGAATTATTATAAGCGATAATGGCGTTTTGTTTTATTCGTATTATTAACGTAATAAAAGCGAAACATCTTTTATATAAAATAGAATACTTTATTAAAGTTATTCTATAAATAGAATATATTATATTTTATTATGCATAGTGTTGCATAGTGTTTTGCATAGTGTTTTGCATAGTATTGCATAGTGTTTGCATAGTAAAATGTTTTTTATATAAATAGAATATATTATATTTTATTTAAAAGATTTTTCTTTAAATATGGACCGTCGATTAAAGTAAATCAATCTGGACCGTTTCATGGATTAGTTCTTATGCATTCCATTTTCTATAAATAAGCTCATTCCTTCATTATTTTCTTACGAATTCATTGAAACTACAGAGAGAAATTATAGAAAGAAGCTATAGAGAAAATTATAGAAAGAAGAAGAGTATTTCGCTACTTCACTACTTCTATATTCGGTTCTTTTACGGTAATGGGTGTTATTCTTTCTTCTTGAGAGAACACGTTACATTATTCCATTCTTTATTATTACGTTGGAATAACTTATACGCCATCAATTGACATACTATACTTGGTGAAATCCATTCTGTTATTCCATTCTTTATTATTCTGTTGGAATAACCTGTATACGCGGTATACCCTATACTTGGTGATATTCTTATGTTATTCCATTCTTTATTATTCTGTTGGAATAACTTGTATGTGTGGTTTACCCTATACTTGGTGGAATGACCAGTATATGCGGTTCACCCAATACTTGGTGATCTTCTTCTGTTATTCCATTCTTTATGATTATGTTGGAATACTTAGGTTTGTCACAATGGCACCGCATACTTAGTGAAACTGTTATTATTAAAATCATTTATATTTACGCCGGAATATCACATGCATCTATATCACGCGGGGACTGGTTCCATCATTTATTATTTCGCATTTATTATTACGTATTTCACGATTACGCCGGAATATCCGTCGGTGTAATTTCACGACACGGTTCCATATTTATTATTAGCATTTATTATTACATTTTGGAAATAACATGCATGCGGTCTCTATCGCGTCGTGGTGAATCCTTCACATTATTCTATTCTTTATTATTCTGTTGGAATAACTCGTCACATGTGGATTGCCATACGTGGTGAATGATCCTTTGTATTCATTCCTTATTAAATTATAAAATGATCTCAGATCGTGGATTACCGCATGACGGGTGAAAATCCATTTGCAGATTTTATATATTCTTTGTTATACTCGGTTGGTTAAAGTTTTGACTTCTATACTCCATGAAACTAGTGGAATATCCTTGATATTTGCGCTTCATCCAAATATCTTTTCATGGAAATATTCTTACGAGCATTCTTGGCTTTTATTTTACAAAGAAATATCATGTTGACAATTTGGATATTATTAGTTCTGGATAAATTAATTCTTGAACTTGTTTAATTGAATTCTATAACATTGTCATCATCCTCGTATGTTTATATTATGTCGAAAGTCATCTTTGGCTTACGTGCATAGATAGACTTAGTATGATTATGACCGAGGATCATTCGGTATAATCATGAGCTCGTGATGTTATAAGTGGTGTGGTAAAGTCTCTTGATGGCTTTGTAGTGCATTGATGGGACGCTTTTTGGTATGATTATGACTGAGGATTTTTCGGTATAATCATGACCATTGATGATTTAATGAATATCCTTGGCCCGTGTCTGGGGATGATTAGAAGATGTGGTTTATTTATTGTTGAGTTTATTGATTAAGTTGATGAAAACATTTTTTAAATCATAGAAGATAGTAGGTTTTATTCTCTACTTGACTCTTCTAATGAATTGCTTGTTATTGCAGCTTAAACTTGATTTTGTTATATTTTATCGGTTTAACATCATTGAAGGCTAAAGATAATTTATTCTTCATTATCTTAGTCATAATATTTCTTCTTGGGCTAGTTGAGCTCACCTTTTCTTTCTTTTTTCTCTTGTGAAATGAGAGCGTAGCGAGGAATGAGTCTGGGAACGAGGTGACATCCAGAGGATAGCATTAGTAGTCCTCACTATTCGTGAAATAGTGTGATAATAGTTGTAATGAGGACTCCTTTTGAGTTTGTATAATATCTAGTATACAATATTTGTATTCAAACTCATAGTTTATGTCGTATTATACCTGACATGAGTTAGGTTAGTAAGTTGTATTTGAATTTATGTACCATGTAAGTGGCGACCCAAGATGGGTGATGTATACCTAATTTTGGGGGCGTCACAACTAATCTCGCTATCTTTGGTCATCCGCCGATAATTCCACTTACAGTCCCGATGGATGTCGAGTCTGGACAGTAAGTGTTAATCCATCATTGCAGTAACATTTTTAAATTTATATAATTTTTTGAATGACACAATTAATGTAACACATATTGTTATATTTTTATCGTCGTATACTAGACATAGTCGTTAAACACACCTTACACGCTATCTGCCTGAAACACCTCCCGACTCATATATACATGCTGAAACAAATGACGATGCATGCGAGACGTTGCCTTCTTTATGCAGTTTGTCTTGCGGGAGTTTCACGTAAGTTAATAAGATTATATTAATCAGTTATATATTAGTGCATAGTTGTTGTTTAAGAAATTAATTGTTCTTAACTTTTATACTTTTGTTATAGACTTCTTATAGATATAAGGAGGGCATCTCTCAGATAACCGGCGATGAGGTGATTATTGCACATATCGCTACCAATTACTCCTATTTGGTTATATTAGATGCTGTGATGAGGCGATCTGGGCGATTGATGACTATTTGGGACCACCATCAAAGATCACTAGCCCCGCATAATCTCCGATTTAGCATGGCAGACTATGTGTGAGCACTGGGATGATGATGACTTCAAGAAGAAGTCTGAGTAGGCAAAGAATTACCTTGGCCAGCTCCGCATAGTACACACGACTGGCTCACAATTTTTCCAGGAGGCGAAATCGGTAAGTGTAATGTATTTAGGTGTTTAATTAGTTATCAAATTCTCACACGAATATTTAATAATTATTTTATGAATCTCTTTATTAGGCCTTGGGGATGACCTTAAGCCGAGCTACGACTATGTTAGATTTCTGGGATAGAGTCCACATGCCTAAGGAGGAGCGTGTTTTGTCTCAGGCAGTATTAGATATACGGCTATAAATAATCTTAGTTTTTAGTAATCTCATTATTCAATCGTTAATAAAATGATATAATTAACTCATGTATACAAAATAAATTTCAGGACCGATATCGGAAGCTTTGGGACCAGCGTATAGCTAAGTTGGAGGATGCTATGGGGGTTCTGAGCCGTTAGCTTTCACCATCCCCCTCTCGGGATTGGATTATCTCGGGATAAGTAGTTGAGACTATGGGGTCACGTCTCCGGATCCCTCTACTAACAGTAGCGACATGTATCGAGTGTTGGGCCTGCCGAGAATACCCGCATATACACTACTTGTAGATAATTATAATCAATATGTTTCACGAAATTATCATAACTTATCACATAATATAAATTATTATTAGTAATTTTATATATATTTTCGTAGCACTAGCGTCCAAGAGCACATGTTGGACCATCTAGTATGGGCGCTGGCTTGGACAACGAGTTATGAAAGTAGTATACACACAAGCCAATCATATTTAATGATAAATCATATACTTTGTAACAATCTTATTCATTTATTAATAAAATAATTATTTAATTAAAGGCTTTTAATTTATTTACATGGTGATGTTTTATAATATATAATAAACTCATAATTTTGAGCAATGCTTTTAGAATCATGATGATTATCATGTTAATGAGATCTTAATTCTTAGATAGCTTACAAACTAAAATTGTTCTCAATCATTGGATTATTAAAAAGGGGATTAGTGAATCCAGATAGATTGGTACATTTGTTGTTTCCTCAATGAATGAGGATGATTGATCTCATGATCATTTATGTGGAGACAAACTACACCACAAACTACAAACACCACACCACACCACAAAATACAAATACCAAATTCTTAGAATAAAGAATCATATCAACTTTTTTACTACTACCCCTCTTTTTTCTCATAAATAAATTGGCTTAGTTTGACTTTTTAAAATTAAATTAATTATTTTTATAATAAAAATTTATATACCATTTTATTTTAAATATAGGTGCAATAATTATAACCATAATAAACTACATCAAATTAAGTACTGTTTTCAACTTTCACAGGTTTAAAAATAGAAATAAATAAGCTTAATTTTTAAGTCTACAAATCATCTTTTTGACCAAAAAAAAGTTAATCTAAGCCAATTTTTGAGGCAGGGAGAGAGTGTGATGATACCCTTTGTTAATAATAATTTACTCCCTCTATTCTACAGAAAGATAATTTTGATGTTTAAAATCAATTTTCATTTAAAAAGAGAATTAGTGAATCCGGATAGATTGATACATTCGTTGCTTTCTCATTAGATGAGGATGATTGATCTCATGATCTACCGCTTCTAGTAAAAGAAGAGAAATGCCTTATTTGATTCGATAATATGACAACGCAGTAGTCCTTGGCCAATGCAGAATGAAATTAGAAAGGAGTTTTTAATTTGCATTATTTGGAGTTGTGCATTTAAGAATCGAAATACATATAATTAAATAAAATAAGACTTGACAGTAATTTCATATCTTATATTTAATTGGGACATTGTATGGTGGAAGGATTGAATTGTACGGTAACTATTTACTCAAAGGTTCTTTTATGATTAATGTTGAAATCTATATTATCTGGAAAGTCGTTGATCGCTAAGAAAATTTATCCTTATTGTAGAATAAATGTTATTTATTTAAATAAATTAATAGATTAATTAATTTATTTAAATAAGATTAGAATTATTTTAATTAATTTATTCATAACCTTAGGTTTAATATGGAGAACCTAAAAGGGTCACAATCTTAAAAAATAAGAATATTTATTTAAGAAACAAATGTTATAATCGTAATAATAAGTTAAGTGTATTTAATTTAATCTATGGTGATAGAATAAATTAAATAGCTAAATATTATAATTTAATATTTTAGAAATATTAAATATAAATTAATAAGATAAGTCTTATTATTATTATTATTTAATTCCTAAAGGAGTTTGGGAATTAATTAATAAAATTACTCTCATATATTCCTAATAAGATTAGGAGACTAATTAATTAAAAGAGTATAATTAATTATTCCTAATAAGATTAGGAGCCTAATTAATTAAGTCAAGGAGTTTAATTTGTTAGTTCCCAGTAGGCACAATGGATCTAAAAAGGGGTGTTGAATAGATCCTTTTATTTCAAATTGTGACGCCCCCAAAATAGGTCCATTCCATCCAACCCATTCTGAGTCGCCAAATACATGGTACAGAAATAACTATAACTTTATTAATACATTTGTCGTGCAAAATACGACACAATATATCTTTGTGAGTTTAAATACAATTATTGTCTTCTAGACAATATACATACCCAAATAAATCCTCATCACAATTATTTATACATTATTTTACAAAAATAGTGAGGACTACAAAACAACTCTCTCTATAACCATCATTCCATACCCCAGACTCGTAATTTCGCTACATTCTCTCGCCTCCGAGAAGAAAAATGGAACAAAAAGAAAAGGGTGAGCTCAACTAGCCCAATAAAGAATATTATGACTAAGATAATATACAACAAATTATCATTAATCTTCAACAGAAAAAAATCTAATAGAATACAATAGACAACCCGGTTTTAAATCAACAATGCGGTGAAACAACAATTCATTAGAAGAGTTAAGTAGAGAATGCAAACTACTATCTTCTATATATGAATTTAAAAGTTCATCGTCGATATTTTATCCTGTAACATCAATCAATATATATACGGAATCAAATATTCATCTTTGCACTACAAAAGCCAAAGATATTCATGATTGATCATGTTCATCTAAACACCTATTCATCTTTGCACTATGGGCCAAAGATATTCATCAAGAAATCATTCATCTTTTGCACCTGAGGCCAAAGATATTCAGTAATATCATCATTTAGGGTGAGGATGATGAAAAATATTTTAAAGAAAACGAATCCGGTGAAACAAAAGAACAAATATTAAGGATTAAGTATTTTAAACAATCCAAGTTCAAAAAATACTTCATAAGTAATCAGTGGAGTAAAATTCAAGAATGATCAAAACATGGATACAATCAAAGCTAGTATCCATAATAGATATTTTGGACAAAAGAAGAAATTTTATTTTTCTATTGAATAAAGGCCGTATTCGTGAATAGTCTTGAGTATCGTGAATAAAGGTAAGTATACGTGAATAAGTAATCTACACCAAAAGATAGAAATTTCACAAAAAAATATCTTCACGTTTCGTTTCGTGATATAACTCGTGAATAGTAACTCGTGAATAAGTAACCCCGATATGAAAAAGTTCCAAATTTGATAAAATTTCCAACCAATATTTCTAAAGATAATGATATTGAAGAAATAATATCATTTTGAATAAAATAACATCCCTTACCTCGAAAAGACAAGACTTCTAGTTGAAACAGGATATAAAGCTATGACTTGAACTTGCAAGTATAGCAATACTCAAAGTATACTCAAAATACTCATAAGAATACGCCGATAATATAGAGAGAAAACTTGGTTTACGGTGTGATTTTCAATTCTAACCCAAGACCTATTTATAGGAAAATGCTTAGAACATCAAAGTAGAAAATTTAATAAATTAATATTATTTATTTTCCACATCTTCCTACGCATCCATGAATCTGAACTCAGCCATCCTAACACATGTTAAATGAGTCCCAAAAATTTAAAAAATGTTTTTCTTATGAAAAATAATTAAAACTTCAAAAATTAATTATTTCTGAGCTTCGGATCTTCAATAATTCATAATAAATAGCCCTTTTATCAGAAAATTGAATCTCATGATATTTTTATAGGAAATTCAATTCTCTACAACTTTACAGAAGAAAGTTTTTCCAAATTCCAAACACAAATTGACCGAAATCCATAAATGGGCGATTTTTCTGTTTATAATCAAATTTCGATCAATAATTGTGTCCACCAACACACAAAATATGTGTTTAAACATTTAATGCCACAAAATACTCTTCCTCCTCATATACTCATATATCCCACATTCATTATAAAAATATCATAGTTAATATATTATTAAAATAATATATTTAAATAAATTATTTTATCGAAAAAGATAAAATATTAATTTTCAACAATTGTCACATTAAAATTTTCTCCATCTATATCCACATAAAATCAATATTTTCCTCATCATATAAATCAATAATTAATTATTCACAAATAATATTACGGAATCACAAGATCTTGCAACCGGTAGTTTCCTAAGAAAAGAGGGCTTTCAATAAGGATCTCTCTACTGGTAGCCGCAATTAGGTGACCAAACCTCTCCTTAGAATGAGAACTTTCTAGACATTGCCAATAATGTTATCCAATAATATTATTAGGATAATATGAATTATTGTTAGATAATGGAAAATCTTGTGTAATGACAATTTATTGAAACAACGGTAATATAAAATATCAACGCAAAGAATTATTGAATCAATAAAATAAAATCTTTGAGCAGTAATTCTTTGTAACAATTATTGAGTAGTGCCTTTCACGTAAGAATCAATAATTGTGCAATACCGTAGTCTACTTATTCAACAAAGCGTATTAGTGTGTTTTAACCACCGAGGTATTCTAACAACAAGATAATCTGTAATAACTACGCTAGTTATTTATAAACAACTTATATTTGTCGTTTTTTCATCCAATCGCTTTCCAGTTATGGGGCCCACAAAAGATCAAGGCTTGTGGTTATCACGAATATTCCCGACGAAGCATTTGAATATTCCACGACCAAACGAATATTCCCAAACAATAATGAATATTTTATAAACCACTTGCTTATTGAAATATTTGCGTATTTTACCCATAACTATCCACATTAATCAAATCAACCCTTACTATTTCAAAATAATAAATAGAGGAAAATAAATTTTATTTATTAATAATTTGGGGTCTTACACAAATACTTTTCTCTATTATTTTGTATAGCTATTAAATTAGCATATAACAAACATAAGAATCTTTTCAAACACAATGGAATAAGTAAAAGATCCCTTAATTGATATATTCATAATCATACACATACATTGTTCGTAGAGTAAGTTTAGTTTAAGTGATTTAAAACATACATGCAGATTATAGCAGGTTATAGTACATAATGTAAATGACATAATATAAAAGACACAAGGGTTTTAAGTGGTTCGAAACTCAAGCTCTAATCCACTCTTCCGCTTTCAAGTAGCAGGATTTCCACCAAGAAAAGGCAAAGACCCTAAACCACTAAGATTCCTTCAAGGCCGTGACCTTGGGACTTCATTTCACTAAGAACTCTTGAGGCCGTGACCTTGGGACTCCTCTAGTTCCCTAGGAACTCTTCAAGCCCAGCAGGCTTGGAACTTTGTTTAGTCCCTCCGGACAAGGACCCTTCTGGCCCTGGCTTCATTTAGTCCCTTCGGAAAAGAACCCCTTAGGCCCTGGCTTTGTTGAGTTGTTTGTTTATTGTTGTTGGAGTCGGTGCTGAGTTGCTAAGATGTCTTCATGCTCTGAACATCTTCTATACTTAGCAGCTTGCTTGATCAATCTTGAAGTGCAGTTGAGTGGTTGCATGATGCTCAGCTTCTTCGGTTACTCAACCACTTGGATGATCCCTTGATGATCTGCCTTGAAGATCATTCCTCTTGGTACTTGATGGCTGCACATGAGAGGCTTCTAAGCTGACTGTAAGTTCTTCTGCTATGTACTTAGAAGCTTTCTCACGCTTGACACCAAGACGGCGTTTCTGATCTCCCTTCTTGATACTTGATGCCTTCTCATAATGAACTTGCTAAGATGACTGTAGGATCTTCTCTGTTGTACTTAGAGTCTTCCCATGATGGACATCAAGATGACATGATTCTCTTCTTTCTCTAGGCAGTTCAGAACACTCTTCATGTAGTAGAACTTTCACTTCTACATAGTAGAACTCATACTTCTACTTCTTTCTTTGTCTGACTTCTGAGTGTTCTTGGTGGATCGTAGAGTGAGCCTTCGGACTCACTATCTCACATGGTTTAGATCAGTCCACCTTCTCTCCAAACTCGGCAACCTCAGCAACCCTCGATCTTTGAAGCTCTTCTAGATTTATACTCTTTCTCAGTCCTTACGTTAGAAAGTAGCCGTTGAAGGCTATTCAAATATCTTCACAAATCTCGAGTTGACAGAGGTAGACTGCTAATGTGACATGTCATACTTTATCTGACATTACAGTCTACTGTTTCACCTACCGTCAGAGTTGTCACTTTAATGTCTTAGGCAGGTTGAAGACTTTATTATCTCCTTATAATTTCTCGATCAGAGGTTGTCCTTTTGCATCGATGCTCTCAATAAGCTTTTGTCTGAATACCATCCTTCAGATTGAAACGTTGCCAATGCTTGATCTTGGTGTTCGAACTCTCTACGATTCGATGCACGTCTTGAGGACCGATCGTAGTGTCTTGTTAAGTGTTGCTCAATGACTCGTAGAGTTAACACTACGATCTTGAAGAATGTTGATTGGATCTCCAATATAGTACACCTCTTCCTTCTATTATATGCGACTTCAATACTTACATTCATTTTGATTGTTCTCGAATCTTGATGGCCTAACTCCTTGCTCTGGTTCCCTCTGAATAACAAGACACTTCATATTTGTGGCGCGTCCAGCTCGCTTTCTTCTTGTGATCTCCGGTTCAGTTATCATCAATAGACTGACCCTACATTTAATCACTTCAGCCTTATTCTTCAGAGGCTACCCAGTATCTCAGTTCACTTTCCATCAGTTCTTTCTTTGTTTGGTAAACACTACGATCTCGGTTGCTTCCAAGATCGTTGTCTTCTGTTCACTTGACAGCTACTGCACTTGCTAACTTTCCTTAGTCAGTTACTGAAGTCTTCTTATGATTATCTTGTGGATGACTTCATCTCGAATGGCTTCACAACTCAATCTTGATGCTGGTAGGGTTGGTGCTTAGATCTTCTTTTAGCTTGCATGCCATTCGTTGAGTGCTCTCTGGTTCCCTTCAAGTAGGATGTATCTTTGCAGTGCCAACCAGAGGCTTTGTTCCTTTGGATATTCTGGGAGTGCTCATTAGTTGAGAATCGTACTTGCTCTATGATTACGCTTTATGCATTGTGAGCACTTACATTGAGGTCGTGAGTTCTACACTCTACGATTTCGGCCCATTTGCTTGAGACACTACGATCCTGAGATCAGATCTTGACACTACGGTTTCTACCTTGTGCCTGTTGTCTTCATCTGATCTTGCTCGACTACGATCTCTGCATGTAATCAATAGACTCTATGAACTCAGAGTGTAGTCTACGATCCTTGACATGGTTTCGACATCGATAGACTCTACGACTCCGAGTGTAGTCTACGTTTCTGTCTTGGCTTTGGCAGATGATCGGTTGGCTCGTGAGCGGCAGTGTCTCACGATTACGAACATGACTTCCTCAGCATACTACGATCCTGAGGAAGCTCTTCTCGATATACCACGATCCTTCATCGTTTCCCCTGGCATTCTACGAACTCCGAGATCTACTATCTTGCAGACTACGATTTTGCCTCGATAGCTCTCGAGTTAACCTTGACTCTCCTGGCAGACTACGATCTTTGGTGCAGTACTCGACGATCAGACAAGCCTATCTATTACATCATAAGATCAACCTAACATGCTTGATCTTTCTATACTTATAGTCCTTGTACATCATTTCTTTTTAAGGACTTCACAAAGTTGTTTTGCTTATGTAGGATCAACCTAACATACTTGATCAATTCATTCTAAGTCCTTGTACAAATGTTTCTATTATATATCAAACGACTTTCTGACTTTTATTAATGCAAGCATACTTGCATATTGTTCATTCATATATATATATATATATATATATATATATATATATATCATAATCAAATCATATGTAAACAGGAATATCATTCATATGTTTATTCCTGACATAATTAATTAAAATAAAATCCAATTCCTTAATTGTTAAGGAGGGTTGCCTACATCTATAAATAAGAGGAGTCTTATTATGGGTGGGTGTTGATTTTTTTACAACACACAAAATGACAATTCCAAGAGTTGGGAGAGTACTGAAATATTCTATGGAGATAGAATTATGGCTTTGTCAAACACCCATCTTCTTGAATACTCGTTCTTCCTTGGTGGATCACCTCTAGAGGCCAAACACTTGGGTGGACAACGTTGATCAAAGGAAGGAATCAAACCTGGTGGATTCAAGTTGAACGTGAAAAGGAATTGGAGGAAAACTCGTACCTGAGGAAGCTTGTTTCTACAAGGGTATGAATCTGATATCCATCTTTTTTTCTATTGATTGATAATTATGCACAAAGTATGATCATGGTGATGGGTTTGTATGTAAATTTTAAATTCCGTTTTATTATGCTTTCGCACCTTTATATATGTAATATGATTGCATGATTGCGCTATATACAAACCTAACAAGTTATTCCAGAGGATGATAACACTGATGTTGGATAGGTTCCATACCGATCCGATTTTTCTTCGTTAGCAATTGCCTAGCAGTTTTCGTCTTCACTAGCTCCCTCAGGAGGATCTAGTAGAAGCCATCGCAGAGAGTACGGGATTACCGGAGGAACAGTTCACCGCATTAAGTGACGAGATGCTCCGGATGGTGGTTATCCTCCTAGAGTAGGCTTTTCGACAGCCTCCGCCTACTTAGGTATTCGGCATGTTTATGTTATTTTCATTTAACAGTATCTTTTTAATTATCACATATATACGGACTAATGATTTATATTTTTAATTCTATCAACAGGGTGACAATGGCAAGCAGATTGGCAATTGCGACCGGGGGGACGAAGGTACTGATTTTCATACACCATAGCAACATCGTCGTCCACCTTTGCCCGATAATGGTCCGACTACTAGTTTATAGTTCATTTGTATTCATTTTTTCATTAAATTGTAGATCATTTGTACATATTTTAGTCTAATTGTGTCTGTACAAGTTTTTTAAATCATATTGTATATAATTTATAGAACATTAACTTATATTTATATTTGTTGATGAGTTAGTTGATCTTTTGTAATTGTTAGCTTATATATGTAATTGTTAGCTTAGTTGTGTACGCCCCCAAAATAGGTCCATTCCATCCAACCCATTCTGAGTCGTCAAATACATGGTACAGAAAACAACTACAACTTTATTACCACAATTGTCGTGCAAAATACAACAACACATATGCTGTGAGTTTGGATACAAATATATACCAACTGTGACTCGTGTCCCAACCGTAATGTGATAAATGTCCCATCGATTGGGCTGACACTCTCGATGATGATACCTACATAAAGGTATAGTCAAAAACTGTTTTAGAAATTAGAATCTTTGGGAAGTGCTCAAGGAAACCTTCGTACATGGGAGGCCATGCATCTAGGTTATTATAGATATCATATGCCCACAAAATTATCCTTGGTTGACCCAATAGACCCCAAAGAAAAACGAGAAGATTACTATCATATTCTTCCCAATGGTGAGTCTTCTCTTGACATATCATTATCTCCACTGTCTCTAATTGGGAATTAAACTCCAAAAAAACACCAAGATTATATAGGTAGTGCTTGTAAATATACTCAGCAAGTGGATGAGCACAACCTTGTCTTATGATGACACGAGGTGGTATGTCATTAGACATCTTGTATGATAGTGGCAAAACACCCTTCCAATTTAACTTCACCTCACCCTCAACATCTATAGACCACCGTTCTATTTCCTTGTTATCCCCCGCTCGACCCAGCTACACTTTTATTACCTGAAAGGAATTTTGAAGCAAAAGGGTGAGCACAACTAGCTCAGTAAAGAATATTATGACTAAAAATAATTAAATTATCAATAGCATTCATCAATAATAAATCAGAGATTTAGAACATATGGTAGATGATAAAACTTTTCAACCATAGTTGCAGCGGAACGAGTAATCCATTTAAATAGTCAAATAGACCATAAAGTCTACTATCTTCTCCACATTAAAAGTCCACCAACAATGTTTTATCCCTGTAACATTAATCAACAATTCATTTCCACAATTATATGAATAACTCATAATCATAACTGTAATTCTAAACTCCTCTTCGCATCCAGGACGAAGATAATTTTCATCACCTGAAACATCAAAGATCATGGTTATACCAAATCACAGTTGTGACGCCCCCAAAATAGGTCCATTCCATCCAACCCATTCTGAGACGTCAAATACATGGTACAGAAATAACTACAACTTTATTAATACATTTGTCGTGCAAAATACGACAACATATATACTGTGAGTTTAAATACAGATATTGTTATCTAGACAATATCTACACGAAAATAAATCCCCATCATAATTATTGATACATTATTTTACAAAAATAGTGAGGACTCTTAAACAACTCTCTCTAGAACCTTCATTCCATACCCGACTAAGTACTCGCTACATTCTCGCCTCACGAGAAGAAAAATGGAACAACAAGGAAAAGGGTGAGCTCAACTAGCCCGATAAAGAATATTATGACTAAGATAATATACAACAAATTATCGTTAGTCTTCACGAGGAAAAATCTAATAGAATACTGATAGACAACAAGTTTTAAATCAATCTTCGCAGCGGAAAAATAATAATTCATTAGAAGAGTTAAGTAGAGAATGCAAACTACTATCTTCTATATATGAATTTAAAAGTTCATCGTCGATATTTTATCCTGTAACATCAATCAATATATATACGGAATCAAATATTCATCGTTGCACTTCTGAGCCAAAGATATTCATCGGTTGGTCGTGTTTATCTAAACACTGTTCATCTTTACTACTGGGCCAAAGATATTAATCAATGAGTCATGTTCATCTCAACACTGTTAAATCATCTTTGCACTACGGGCCAAAGATATTCATCAAAAATCATTCATCTTTGCACTCTTGGCCAAAGATATTCGATAATATCATCATTTAGACCGAGGATGATGAAAAATATTTTAAAGAAAAGCGAATCCAATTGAAACAAAAGAACAAATATTAAGGATTCGTATTTTAAACAATCCAAGTTCAAAAATACTTCATAAGTAATCAGTGGAGTAAAATTCAAGAATGATCAAAACATGGATACAATCAAAGCTAGTATCCATAATAGATATTTTGGACAAAAAAAAAATTTTATTTTTAATTGAATAGTGTCGTATTCGTGAATAGTGTGAGTATCGTGAATAAGGCCAGTATCACGTGAATAGTAACTCCGACACCAAAAGATAGAAATTTCACAAAAAAAACATCTTCACGCCGTGAATAGTACTCGTGAATAAGAACTCGTGAATAGTAACTCATGAATAGTAACTCGTGAATAAGTAACTCATGAATAGTAACCCGAGCGTGAAAAAGTTCCAAATTTGATAAAATTTCCAACCAATATTCGGCCACAGTAATGATATTGAAGAAATAATATCATTTTGAATAAAATAACATCCACTTACCTCGAAAGGCAGTACTTTAGTTGAAACAGGATATAGGCTATGACTTGAACTTGCACCGTATAGCAATACTCAAAGTATACTCAAAATACTCACAAGAAGAATACGCTCGATAATATCGAGAGAAAACTTCAGATTTACGGTGTGATTTTCAATTCTAACTAGCAAGCACCCTATTTATAGGAAAATGCTTAGAACACAAAGTAGAAAATTTAATATAATAATAATATATATATTAATTTGTCTACGCCCACTTAGAATCATCTGAATTCAGCAACTTAGCATGTGTTAAAGCTGCCCACCAAACACAAAAAATGTTTTTCTTATTTAAATTATTTTAAACTTTCAAAAATCAATTATTTCGGAGCTTTGGAACTTCAATAATTCATAATAAATAGCCCTTTTATTAGAAAATTCGAATCTCGCTTTTTTTTATAGGAAATTCAATTCTCTACAACTTTGCAGAAGAAAGTTTTTTCAAATTCCAAACAGAAATTAACCGAAATTCATAAACGGACGATTTTACAAGCTATAATCAAATTTCAGTCAAGAAATGGGGTCCACCGACACACAAAACATGTGTTAATCATTTAATGCAACAAGAATACTCTTCCTCCTCATATACTCATATATCCCACATTCATTATAAAAATATCACCCTTATTATATTATTAAAATATAATAATATATTTAAATGAATTATTTTATCAGAAAAAGATAAAATTTCAATTTTCAACAATTGTCAATTTAAAAATTTTCTCCATCTATATCCACATAAAATCAATATTTTCCTCATCATATAAATCAATAATTAATTATTCACTAATAATATTACAGAATCAAGATCTTGTGACGGTAGTTCAGGAAGAGGGGCTTTCAATAAAGATCTCTCCTTCTTGGCGTATGATTAGGTGACCAAATCTCTCCTTAGACGTAACTTTCTAGACATTGCCAATAATGTTATCCAATAATATTATTAGGATAATATGAATTATTGCTCAGATAATGGAAAATACCGTGTAATGACAATTTATTGAAACAACGATAATATAAAATACCAATGCAACAATTATTGAATCAATAAAATAAAATAATTGACAAGTAATTCTTTGTAACAATTATTGAGTAGTGCCTTCTTACGTAAGAATCAATAATTGGTGCAATATTTGAGCTATCTTTTTGTTCAACAACGCGTATTAGTGTGTTTTAACCAAGGGTATTCCAACAATGATAATCAGTAATAACTACACCATTATTTATAAACAACTTATATTTGTCGTTTTCTTCATCCAATCGCTTTTAGTTATGGGGCCCACAAAAAGGCTGCTTGATCGTACGAATATTCCCGACGAGATGAATATTCCCACGACCAAACGAATATTCCCCGACAATAATGAATATTTTATCACCACTTGCTTATTTAAAATATTTGCGCATTTTACCCATAACTAACCACATTAATCAAATCCACCCTTACTATTTCAAAATAATAAATAAAGGAAATTCCTTTTTATTTAAAAAATTTCGGGGTCTTACAACCTCCCCTCCTTATGAAATTTCATCCTCGAAATTGGCGTTACGTTACTCTGGTGTTTCGAAAAGATGAGAATACCTCGCTTTCATTTTCGTTTCCAACTCCCAGGTCATTTTTTCAATAGCATGGTTTCTCCACAAAACTTTAACTTGTGGTATAACCTCGGTACATAGGACATGTTCTTTCCTATCCAAGATCTTGACAGGTACCTCCTCGTATGTTAAGTCTTCGGTTATCTCGTCGGTTCTAACTTCGATAGCGTGGTTGGGTTGTCCACATATTTACGTAACATCGATCACGTGAAAAGCGTTATGAACACGCGTCATACTTGGCGGTAAAACTAGTCTATAGGCCACGATTCCTATTCGATCGAGAATTTTAAATGGATTAATAAATCGAAGGTTTGAGCTTTCCTCACCTCACCGATTCTCGCTTTTGAAATAACAACTTCTTACACCTCCTTCTTCAAATTCATCACTCGGTGTGTATCTTGAGCGACTTTAACTTTATCGATTAAAGTCGATTATACTCAGTATATCATCACGTGGGTACCTAGAGTTTTCATCTCCATCTCTATTATTTGTAAATTATACGAAATGAGTCTTTGACAATATCGTACTCAGACTTGTATACGATCTTCTACTCAACACGTCACTACCATGTTCGCTTTTCGAGGATAGCATGGTGAGAATATGTCTTTGAAATGAGTCTCCTCTTGAGTTCTTGAAGCTCTTCCCACATTCCTTGCTCCATTCGAATTTTGTATCTCTACGAGTCAAAATTGCGTTAATGGAATAGCGATTCGAGAATATCCTTCAACGAATCTCCGATAATAACCAACTAAGCCTAGAAAGCTACGTATTTCGATTACCGACTTAGGTTGTTCTCAACTGTGACTCATATCCCAACCTTGGATAGAACGTTACAATGACACCTATTAGTTTACTACCGCACAAATATGGCGTCCCCTACGGAGAGTCTGGCTTCGGTGCATTCCACAAAGGAAGTCACCAGATAAAGGCTCAGGTACCAAATTCTATAGTTGAATTTTTAACTCCTGAAGTTCAATAGGAGCCATTCGATATGAGATTTTAGAAATGAGTTATGTAACGGGTTCAAAGTCGATACAAAATTTAATATCAGGCTTTGGGAGTAAACCAAGAAATTCTTCAGGAAATACGTCAGGAAAAATTAATAACAACAGGAATATTATTCAAATCTGACGTGTCTTTATTCAAATCCATAACATGGACTAAGAAAACTTGACATCCGTAATAAACGAATGACTTCATGGACGATATGAAAATGTTTGACTACAATGGTTTGATTTCTTGAATTGAATAACGGAGTTGCTTAAGAATATGAAAACTAACAACCTTACGAAAGTAATCAATTTCGGCGTGATAAGTAGTTAACCTTAAAATCACATCAAAAGCAAATATCTCTATAGAAATAAGGTTAACGGTAATGTGATAGTGCCAACTGAATCAAGCAAGATTTCTAAACAACGGATGTAATGAAAGTTTCTCTAACTGAGTCTCCATAAATAGGTCAAAGTCTAATTTCTCCGTAGTCAAGTTCAAACGTTGAGCGCAAGCAAGAGAGATAAAGAATGGGTAGAACCGGTATCTAGTAAGGTATAAACTTCGCAAGAATTTATAATTAACTAACTTGTGCTAACCGTTCGGGTTCTCCCATTTTGACCGGTCACGACAAACGCTCTTCCGAGGAACCGTTGACTTTGACTTTTACGGGACATCCTTTTGAGTCACCATTCATTGGGTGGGTTTCGATACCATACAATCTGAAAGCGATATGTCCTTCTTTTCCACAATTATAGCATACATTAAAGCTGTTGTGGGAAGTTTCAATGATATGTCCCTCTTTCCGTATTTGTAACATCTGACCGGTGGTCTTTCTCCTCCTTGGAACCGATTGCAAATCTGGCGGCGACATCTTCACATAGTCGTTGTTGAATCTCCTCTTTTTAAAATCTCCTCCGACTCGCTTCTTCTATTTTCATGGCCACGATTACCACTAGAGTGGTTTCTGCGCTTTTGTCCGTATTCTTCTTTTCTCCATTTGGTTATCGTTATTACGATGGCCGCTATCTTGATATGATCTCGGTTATGGTCCCTCGGTTGAGCGTACTCGTTATCTCGCTTCTAACAATCGAGCCACATTGACAACATCCGAATAGAGAAAATTTATGAGAAATGAGATATCTTGGCGAATGTCGGGTTTCAAACCTCTCGAAACATCGCGTCATACGTTCCTCATTCTCCACCAAATGAGGTGTAAACTGGATAACTCCATGAACTTCGCTTCGTCTTTGGGACACCGTCATGTTATTTCGCTCGATCTAATAAACTCCACTTCCTTCATATGACGAATACTTTCATGGAAGTACTTGTCATTGAACTGTTTTCAAACGCGTCTCCCATGACATCTTTGAGTGTAAAATGATTGGACGAGTACGTTTCTGATTCCTGATGTCTGCCGCCGCCACGGAACATAAAGGTGGCGAATGGAATATTTTGTTCCTCCGTGCATCCCAAGACATCGAATATCTTGGTAATTTGCTTGACCCATGTTTCCGCCATGATCGGATCCGCTTTCCCTTAAATTCGGTGGTCCCAACTCTTTGAATCGCTTGGGTTTGTGACAAACCGTGAATTGCTATCATTTCCTCCTCAGTATTTTGAACACGAGTCTCCACAAATGCGATTTTGCATGAGCGCAAAAAGCTTCTAAACATCCCCTCGTTCATCATCTGCTTAGTGGTGTTGTTCACGGGAGGTACATTGCCCGACTGTTGACGTTCTCCTTGTTGGTAAAGACTGAGCATCTCCACGGTCTCATTTACTCCATTGTTAATATTCTCGATTCGACATTCTCAAAATCATCGTCATAAAACAAGGGTTAATTAAGGAAATCAATATATCACATAATATCCCTATATCTTAACCAACTAACAAATAAGCTTAGGTTGGACACCTTTAGCGAAGGATTTACTCGTCTCTCCCTCCTAGTTCTATTCCCGATCTCACGGAGATCATATCCTAAGCTCGATACCAATTTGTGGCGCCCCCAAAATAGGTCCATTCCATCCAATCCATTACGAGTCATCAAATACATGGTACAGAAATAACTACAACTTAATTAATACATTTGTCGTGCAAAATACGACAACATATATACTGTGAGTTTAAATACAGATATTGCTATCTAGACAATATCTACACGCAAATAAATCCCCATCATAATTATTGATACATTATTTTACAAAAATGGTGAGGACTACTAAACAACTCTCTAGAACCTTCATTCCATACCCACTAAGTACTCATTACATTCTCGCCTCCACGAGAAGAAAAATGGAACAACAAGAAAAAGGGTGAGCTCAACTAGCCCGGTAAAGAATATTATGACTAAGATAATATACAACAAATTATTGTTAGTCTTCAACGAGGAAAAATCTAATAGAATATAATAGACAAACCGGTTTTAAATCAATCTTCGCAGTGAAATAATAATTCATTAGAAGAGTTAAGTAGAGAATGCAAACTACTATCTTCTATATATGAATTTAAAAGTTCATCGTCGATATTTTATCCTGTAACATCAATCAATATATATCCGGAATCAAATATTCATCGTTTGCACTACTGAGGCCAAAGATATTCATCGATTGGTCATGTTCATCTAAATACTGTTCATCTTTGCACTACGGGCCAAAGATATTAATCGAAGAGTCGTGTTCATCTCAACACTGTTCATCTTTGCACTACGGGCCAAAGATATTCATCAAGAAATCATTCATCTTTTGCACTACAGGCCAAAGATATTCAAAGAATATCATCATTTAGGGGTGAGGATGATGAAAAATATTTTAAAGAAAGCGAATCCGATTGAAACAAAAGAACAAATATTAAGGATTAGTATTTTAAACAATCCAAGTTCAAAAATACTTCATAAGTAATCAAAGTGGAGTAAAATTCAAGAATGATCAAAACATGGATACAATCAAAGCTAGTATCCATAATAGATATTTTGGACAAAAAGAAAAATTTCATTTTTGGTGAATAGTGATTCGTGAATTCGTGAATAGATTAAGTATATCGTGAATAAGTAACTCGACACCAAAAGATAGAAATTTCATAAAAAACATCTTCACGCTTCATGAATAGTACTCGTGAATAGTAACTCGTGAATAGTAACTCGTGAATAGTAACTTCGTGAATAAGAACTCATGAATAGTAACCCGAGCGTGAAAAAGTTCCAAATTTGATAAAAATTTCAACCAATATTTGAAGATAATGATATTGAAGAAATAATATCATTTTTGAATAAAATAACATCCCTTACCTCGAAAGACAGTACTTCTAGTTGAAACACCGAATATAGGCTATGACTTGAACTTGCACCGTATAGCAATACTCAAAGTATACTCAAAATACTCACAAGAATACGCTCGATAATATATAGAGAGAAAACTTCAGTTTCTGGTGTGATTTTCAATTCTAACCTAAGCACCCTATTTATAGGAAAATGCTTAGAACACCAAAGTAGAAAATTTAATATAATAATAATATATATAATAATTTGTCTACGCCCACTTAGAATCATCTGAATTCAGCAACTTAGCATGTGTTAAAGATGCCCACCAAACACAAAAAACGTTTTTCTTATTTAAATTATTTTAAACTTCCAAAAATCAATTATTTTGAGACTTGAACTTCAATAATTCATAATAAATAGCCCTTTTATTAGAAAATTCAAATCTCGCTTTTTTTTATAGGAAATTCAATTCTCTACAACTTTACGGAAGAAAGTTTTTTCAAATTCCAAGCGTAAATTGACCGAAATTCATAAGCAGACGATTTTACAATTTATAATCAAATTTCGGTCAAGAAATGGGGTCCACCAAAACACACAAAACATGTGTTAATCATTTAATGCAACAAAAATACTCTTCCTCCTCATATACTCATATATCCCACATTCATTATAAAAATATCACCATTATTATATTATTAAAATATAATAATATATTTAAATAAATTATTTTATCGAAAAAGATAAAATTTTAATTTTCAACAATTGTCAATTTAAAATTTTCTCCATATATATCCACATAAAATCAATATTTTCCTCATCATATAAATCAATAATTAATTATTCACTAATAATATTACAGAATCACGATCTTGCAAACTGCACTCATTCGAGGAAAAGGGGATTTCAATAAGGATCTCTCTCATCGGCTCATGATTAGGTGACCAAACCTTTCTTGCATGAGAACTTTCTAGACATTGCCAATAATGTTATCCAATAATATTATTGAGATAATATGAATTATTGCTCGATAATGGAAAATCTTGTGTAATATAAATTTATTGAAAAACAACGTAATATAAAATATCAATGCAATAATTATTGAATCAATAAAAATAAAATCTTTGAGCGGTAATTCTTCGTAATAATTATTGAGTAGTGCCTTTTACGTAAGAATCAATAATTGGTGCAATCTGGTGTCTCTTGTTCAACAACGCGTATTAGTGTGTTTTAACCAACGGGTATTCCAACAAGATATAGCAGAATCTGTGACGCCCCCAAAATTAGGTATCGTCACCCATCTTGGGTCGCCACTTACATGGTATAGAATTTAAATACAACTTACTAATATAATCGCGTATGTATAATATGACATAAAGCGTGAGTTTGAATACAAATATTGTCTACTAGATATTATACAAACTCAAAAGGAGTCCTCATTACAATTATTATCACACTATTTCACGTAATAATGAGGACTACTAATGCTATCCTCGGACCATTACTCCGTTCCACGACTCGTCCCGGCTATATTCTCATTTTCTCAAGAGAACGGTGAAAGAAAGGGTGAGCTCAACTAGCCCAAAGAAGAAATATTATAACTAAGATAAAGCGAATAAATTATCAATAGTCTTCAACAATGTTAAAGCGATAAAATACAATAGAACAACCGGTTTAAGCTGCAATGAATATCGCAATCCATTAAAAGAGTCAAGTAGAAAATAAAGTCTACTATCTTTTAGGTTTTAAAAGGTTTTCATCAATTTTTATCACTAAGACTCGGTTTAATGAATAAACCACAATATCTAATCATCCACGTACTACGGTCAAGGATTTTCATCAAATTATCAATGGTCATGACTATACCGAATCACCCCTTGGTCATAATCATACCAAAACTATCCATCAACGCATTACGTGCCATGAAGACTTTTGTCACATCATTTATATCAAACCATGATTATACCGAATGAACCACGGTCATAATCATACTAAGTTCATCTATGCACGTAAGCCAAAGATAACTTTCAACATAATATAAACATGAGGATGATGACAATGATATAAGAATTCAATAAAACAAGTTCAAGAATTACTTTATCCAGAATTATTAACGCCCAAATTGTCAACAAGATATTGTTTTGTAGAGTAAAATTCATGAATGATCGTAAGAATATTTCCATGAAAAAGATTTGGATAAAACGCAAATATCAAGGATATTCTACTAATTTCATGGAGTATAGAAGTCAAAGTTTTAACCAAATTGGGTATAATAAAGAATGGAATAACAAAAGAAATCACCATGCATACGATAGACCACACAGCAAAAGTTATTCCAATGAATAATAAATAACGGAACCGGTCAGTGAAATTCACACTTCCCATGGATGTTCCAATGAATAATAAAGATGGAACTAGATCCGGTGTAAAACACACGATAGGATATTCCAATGAGAATGATAAAGGCGGAACCGAATTAAATTGTAAAACACATGACAGGATGTTCCAATGAATAATAATAAAAAGCGGAACCAGTTAGGTGTAAAACACACAGACAAGATGTTCCAACAAAATAATAGAAGAATGTCACCAAGTATAGGGGATTCAGCAGATACTGAGTTATTCCAACGAGAATAATAAAGAATGGAATAATGAAGTTCTCTTCATGAATAAGAAAAATAACACCCCTTACGGGTACAACAAATAATATCCCTTACCTTAGAAGAGGCTGAATATTGGAAAAGTGAAGTAGAGAATACTTTTCTTCTTCTCTCTCTATAGTTTTCTCTCTACAGAGTTTCAATGAATTAAGTAAGAAATAATGAAGGAATGAGCTTTCTATTTATAGTAAAAAGCGAGGGTGGCTCTTGAGTGTCTTAACGAAGGGTCAAAATGACTCTTGGTAATATGAAGAGACAACTACTATTCATGGAAGGGGTAATTAAACCTTGGAACATCGAAGAGGCGTTAACTCTTGGTAATATGAAGGGACAACTACTATTTATTTGTGAAGGGTAATTACTATTGACGAAGGTAATTACTATCGACGAAGGTAATTTACTATTCACGAAGGTAATTACTATTCACAAGGTAATTACTATTCACAAAGGTAAATACTATCGACGAAGGTAAATACTTTATTGACGAAGGTAATTACTATTCACAAAGGTAAATACTATTGACGAAGGTAATTACTATTCACAAAGGTAATTACTATTCACAAAGGTAAATACTATATTGCGAAGGTAAATACTATTGATTTGAATAGACTCTTAGATGATGACATATGGGCCCCCATAAAATAATCAAACTTACCACAAACGCCTCATAATGGACTCTTTATATACATCAAGGATTGAATAAATATTACCACAAATCATTTTATTTTTAATCAACACATATTTAATCTTTCAACAATTATTAATCATTTATAACTTGTCGCCTCGATTAATAATATAACATATTATCTGAGATGATCTTGTGACAATAATTGAATCAATAATATAAGAGATATGATGCAACAATTACTGTAGCAATAATTGAGCATAGCTAAGTGACTTCTCACGTAAGCATCAATAATCAATACCGCAGTGCTACTATGCAACCACGCCAGATTCATCGTATTTTTTACTACCGGGTAGTTCAACAGCTTTTAACGGTAACACCTCCTGTAGTTATTTTTATAGAAAGATAATTTTGTCGTTTTTTAACTACGACAATACTTCCGTTAATAGGGGTCCACTAATGATTGAGTCGTCGTACTAATATTCCCCGACAAAAAGAATATTCCCAGACCAAACGTAATATTTTATAACAACTTGCTTACTTTGCAAAATTTATAAATATTACCCACAACTATAACATTATATCAAATTTATTCCATAATATTCAAAAATAATTTTATAGAAAATTCATCTTTATTTATAAAAATTTGGGGTCTTATAAGAATAACTACTGTAGTTATTTATAAATAACTTATATTTGTCATTTTCTTCATCCAATCGCTTTCAGTTATGGGGCCCATTAAAAGATGCATACCGTCGCATTTAATATTCCCAACGATCACGAATATTCCACGACCAAACGAATATTCTAAAACAATAATGAATATTTTATCACCACTTGCTTATTTAAAATATTTAAGATTTTACCCATAACTAACCACATTAATCAAATCCACCCTTTCTTATTTCAAAATAATAAATAAAGGAAATTCCTTTTATTTAAAAAATTTTGGTCTTACAACAAGTTCATGTTCATAATCATACTAATAAATTTATCTTGCACTACACGAGCCAAAGATATTCAACAACAGTCATCTTTACTACTACGGGCCAAAGATATTCAACAACAGTTCATCTTTGCACTACAGCCAAAGATATTCATCAACAGTTCATATTTCAGACCGCAGCATCAAATATATTAATATCTCAAAGAAATATATAATCATTTCAAAATCTATATAAACCATAATTATAACCATGTTGATCAATTCACATTTGCACTTAAGCTAAAAATACTCAATTGTAGAATTCAATGGTCATGCGATCATACCAAATCACAATTCATCTTTGCACTTCATCGCCAAAGAGAACCCATAGTCATGATCATACCAATAATCTACCCATCTTTACACTTAAGTCAAAGAGAAATTTCTTCACAGGGATTATAAAAATGTTATATATGTTAATAAAAACAATATAATCAACATATAGATTTAGTCTCAAAAGTAAGATTCATAAATCAACGATAATTTGGTCAGAAAAAGAAACCAATTTTATTGTGAATAGTACCCGTGAATAGTAACTCGTGAATAGTAACTCGTGAATAGTAACTCATGAATAGTAACTCGTGAATAGTAACTCATGAGAATAAGAATCGTGAATAAGACTCGTGATTCGTGACATGAGTAATCAGATATCGTAAATAATGTCATATACGTAAATAGTGTCATATACATGAATAATGCCGTATACGTGAATAGTGCCATATACGTGAATAGTAACCCCGACTCAAAAAGGTAGAAATTCCACAATAAAATCCATACCAATATTTCAGTATAATGATATTGAAAGAATAACATCATTATGAAGAATATAATATCCCTTACTATCCCTTATTATCCCTTACAATCCCTTACCTCAAAAGAGCAGCACTTCTTACTGGATATCGGATATGACGTTGAAGAAAACTTGCACTGAAGAATAGCAACTCACCAAATATCTAAATACTCACAAAATACACTCGATAATCTAGAGAAAGAAAGAGAGAAAACTTGTTTCTGGTGTGTTTTTCAATTCTAACTTAGCCATCTATTTATAGGAAAATGTTAAGACGAAGCAAGGCAGACTTGACCGCTACACGATGGCTTTACCTGCTACTATTCCACCCACCAAAAATCAGCCACCATCCCCAACAACCAAAAGTGGGGCCCACCCATTTTTAGAATTTTCCACCAAAATCATTTATAAACCTAATTTAGAATCACCACCTCTTAAAATTCATAACAAATCATTCGTTCATTTTAACGGTTCAAAATTTGTGAACATATACTTAACTTATATATGTATAACATATCCAAAAATCCCAACGATCCAACTACGATTAAAAATTATAACTCACACAATAAAGTTGTAAGAACAATCGATTTGATCTTTTAATACCTCCAACCGACAAAATCTCGATAAAATACCTCAACATTAATTCCTTCATTTATTACCACATAAATAAATCCATCATTTATATCCACATCAAATAAATATTTCATTATCATATAAATCAATAATTAATTATTCACAAATAATATTACGTAATCACAATTATGACAACCAGTAGTTCCCAAGAAAGAGGGGCTTTCAGATAAGGATTTCTCCTTCTTGGGGCGCAAGCAATTAGGTGACCAAACCTCTCTTTGATGTAACCATCTAGACATTGCCAATAATGTTATCTAATAATATTATTCAAATAATATGAATTATTGATCCGATAATGGAGATATCTTGTCTTGATGACAATTATTGAAACAATAATAATATAAAATATCAACGCATCAATTATTGAATCAATAAAATAAAATCTTGAATAGTAATTCTGTAACCATTATTGAAAAGTGCCTTCACGTAAGAATCAATAATTCAACAATCTTTGTGTAATACCGTGTGCTTCTTTATGCAACCACGCCAGACATCGTATTTTTAACCACCGGTATTCCAACAAGTGTTAATCTGTGAATAACTACGCCTAGTTATTTATAAAAACTCAATTTTGTCATTTTCTTCAAAGCGGTTATTACATTATAGGGCCCTCAAATGGTTAACTTGCGATCAATGCACGAATATTCCCAACGGAAAGAATATTCCACGACTAAACGAATATTCCCCGACAACAATGAATATTTTATAACCACTTGCGTATTTTGAAAAAAAAATCATATATCACCCTTAACTTTAACTTTTATCAATTTAACCATTTACTGAATAGTAATTATAAGAAAAATTGAATACTTTTATTTCATAAAATACGGGGTCTTACAATAGTTATGTTTTTGATAATGAGATAATAGAGGTTAGCGCTATGTTGAATGTGAAATATATTATTGTCTGCCTGTGCTAGGATAAAACATGTTACATGTACAAAAATGTGTTTAAAAACATGGAAATTGCAATTTTAATACTATTATTAAAAAAGGATTATTTTGGACGAAATAAGGCATTTTCGACAGAAATTCAGTAGATTTTGGTTTTTAAAAAGTTTTAAAAATTCTTATTTTTCGTCGGAAATAGCCTATTTTCAAGGGAAATTCCGTCGGAATTAGCATTAATTCATTTTTTTTAAACTCGCATTTTTCGTCGAAAATAGCTTATTTTCGAGGGAAATTCCGTCGGGCATACCTCAATTTTATATTCGACAAATTAATTTTGTCGTAACATTTCCGTCGAGCATAACTTATTTTCGAAGAAATTCAGTCTGATATAAGTCGAGCATAACTTTTGACTGGTTTTATGTTCGACGTGTACATATACGATCGAATTTCTGACGAAACGTTTCCTCTTAAATAAGCTAATTCCGACGGAATAGGATTACTTCCGACAGAATATTCAGTTGGAAATAATGCATTTTCTTGTAGTCTTTTGGTATTAGAGATATAAAAGCAAAAGATACTTTTCTTTTTCCTAACATGTTAGGTTTTTTTTCCTAATTTTTTTACAAATTTGGAAAGTATTTAATTATTTCAAATTTAGATAGTACTTGTACTAATTTGAATAGTAAAGAAAAAGCTAAACAAAAAATTTGTGAAATCAAGTTTGTACTTTTAATTATATTATAGAATTATTGATGGCTAATACCTTAATTAATTAGCATGAGTACAATTTAGTTAGCTATAAAGGATTTATTTTGCAATAAAAAGTTGTGAGAAAATATTAATTAAGAAATCAAAAAGATTTAGAGGGTAGTTGAGATCGCTTATAAGCAGTAAAACTTACTTTTAATCAATTTTAAGAAGTACAATGTGTTTGATAAGCAAAATTAGTAATTAGAATCACTAATCACGTTTTTAAGCTGTGACGCCACTAAATTCGAGCTTACACAATCTAATTTTAGTCTTCAAAAATACAAAACACTTACAATAACTCATATAATCATAATTATTACAATACCGTGTATCACACGGTAGTAAATACACATAAAGTCCTCATTTCAATTATTGGAACACTATTTTACAATTTGGTGATGACTACCATAATCACTAACCGAACCCTCACTCCATTCATCTGTTAACCCCGCTAGCCCTGATTACATTCTTATTTTCTAAAAGGAATTAGAAAACAAAATTGTGAGCTCAAATAGCTCATTAAAGAAAATCATGATTAAGATAACAAAAAATATAATTATTTTTAGGTTTCAACAGTGATTAAATCAAAGATTTATAAAATGGTAGACATCATAAATCTTTAACAAACAATTATTAGAAAAATAAACAATCCATTATGAGAGTCTAATAGACAATAATGTCTAATATTTTCTCCAAATTAAAATTCATCATTGGTAACACTAATGGTCATGATCATGTCAAACGTAAAGTTCCTTTTGCACCCAGGTCAAATATAATTTTTACAACATGTCATTGTCAAATAGGCTAAAGACACCCAATAATTATATTGTCTTTACACCCAGGCTAATTACATTCACAACAACTTGAGTCATGATGATTAGTATAAACAACAAAAATATAAAGAATGAATATAAGTAATAAGAATAAAAAAATAAAGAATAACCATTAGAGATTTGTAATTTATTTATGTTTAGGGAATAACTTAAATTAGACAACAGTCCAATAATGTCCAAATTGTCAACACAATATCCAGAATATTAGTCCAAGTTCAAGGATAATGTCATAGGTTCGCAGGTAAAAAATTCAACGATAAGATTCACGGTATAAAAAATATTTAACAGTCTAAAATGTTCATAGTTCAAAGAGAAAGTTCAAAATTCAAAGTATTCACAATTCAAAAGTTCACAATTTAAATATAACAGTAGTAGTTCAACACTACAAGAAAAAGGCCCAACAGCGACCAATACTATTAGCGACCGCGTATGCGATTCTTTGATATTAATAATAATGACCCAAGCATCTCGTGGACTCGTGATTTAATCCATCATTTGAGCGGTCGTTAGCATAAATTTTCATCCCAAAATTTGACACGAAATGTTGGCGCGAAGGTTTTGTGTGACCACTTAACATCAGCGACTGCATGCGATCGTTGATAAGTCCATGTCATTAAAAATTAGCGAACGCAGGCAGTCGCTGATCAAACTTAATGTAATCAGTATTAGGCATTCGCTCGACACAGCAGACGAAAGAAAGAAAAAAAAGGGCGTAGAATAGAGAGAAGAGGGACTCCACCGCTGTCATCGTCGTCGCCACCGCTGCCCAAAATACTGCCATCGCCGCCTGAACCTTCGCTCGCCATCCCTCCCCCCCGCCTTCTTCTTCTTGACTCTTGGTATCCCCCAAATTTCAAGGTATGACATCCATGGAAATCTACTGCCCTCTTTCTTTATCCATGAAAATTTATCCTTTTTTTATTTTACTTTTCTTGATTTCTATGCAAAATATGATATGAATAATCTAGTGTTTGTTCATTGTTCCTGGGTTTATAATATTCTGAGACATGAATTTATTGATTTATTGTGCCTGGGTTTTGTATTAGTTCGCAGTAGCAGTAGTGGTTTTGTAAATGAGACAAGTTAACTGCTTGATCTATTTTTTCTTTAACTAGTGTTTGTTAGTTGTGAATTGTTGTTATAATTCACTATTAGTGAACCCATAATTACCATAGTGGTAATTCTACAATTCACATAATAAAAGGTCTCTATTTTCTGTAAAAGGGAGTGAGTCCATTATAAGTTGGATATGCATTATAATTTTATTCTTCTGAAAAAAGGATGATTGTGGAACATGTCTTTCTTATATTAATATAGACGAAGAAACATGTCATTCAAAGTCCAAAGATGAAATGAACTAAAAATATTAAATTTTATGTGGTTATACTAAATACAGAGCTTTGAGTCCCTTGCACCCTTGCAATTATCAACTGTCAAATAATTGGGAAAAATAAACTTATGATGTATTGCAATAAATATAGGGTTTGATGTTCAAGTAAGAAAAGACTCTGATTAACAAAAGCAAGTCTAATCAAAACAGGAGATAAATAAAACTTTATTACCCAAAATGGTGTTGGTTTATTGATTTATTAGGCTTTTTAGTATTATTTCTTTTTGTGATCATTCTATGTCATTGAACCTCTTCTGTGTGACTTCTATATTGGTGTTGCACATCCTATGTTACTTAATTGTATGATTAACTCACTTACCTGATACCTTTGTTTACCCCAAAATGTCACTGATCTTAAGGGATATGTGTCAGGTCATTAAGAATTTGACTAATTATTGTATGTAATTTGTGCAGTATATTTAACTTTGAGATAAATAAGTAGAAAAACTTTGGGTTAAATCTCTATGACGTGACAAAGGCAAGGTAAATATCTAGCGTTGACCAATCTAGACTGTCTAAAAAAGAAGATACAACCATCTAAAGCTTGATTGAACATACTAATATAAAGTTTGATGATCATGAGACTACTTTCTTTTATGAGAAAGTTGTGGATTGGATTGACTTTGGCAAGATACTTGTGCTAATTACATCAAGGTAAAGGCTTGGTGTAAAACTAGTCTCCGTATACAACTAAAATAATCTAGAATCATAAGCTTTTTGACCTTTCCTGGCTTATAGGTCATAGGTGCCAACGATTTATAGATGTCTTCTGAATTAGCACAACGAAAGTGCGGGTTGGGTCGGGGCCCTAATCATGTGCCGAAGGCCCCGACTAATCTGAATGATCGCATTCTCATACAAATTCGTCCTCCTCCAGAAATCACATAAGTTAAACATCGTATAAATTATTATTCATATTATAATAAAATTATTTATCTTTAATGTAAATTGTTGTATATTGTAGTGATTTTCAAGATAGTAAAATTGTGAAGTGAATTTCACAATTATGCTTACAGAACTGGTCTACGCCAGTGATTACGTGGGCGAGCACACCCCTCACCCATAAGGATGCAGTTTGGGCTGAGTTTTAGGTTTTTTTTATCACTCTGATAGATAATATATAGTTAATCAAATAATATTATTTAGTAATGTTGGATTATGGTAATATAACAGTTTTAATATTATTATTTTTGTTTTATTTACAGAAAAGGTATAGATGGGACGCGCAAGAAGCATCGCTTATTCGAATAATCGCTCGGAAGAATTGCGTAAATCAAACTAAAGATAATCTAAACAAGGAACGACATAAAGCCTTGCATAATGCAGAGATTGACCATCCAGGACATGGTAAGCAGTATATGCATGAGCATAGCCTCTGGTGGTGCGCACATCCCATATGGGTGCAGATGTGTGACCAATGGAGAGCTGGTTCAAGAGACGCAAGACTGCCGCTTCGAAAAGATCATCAGGTGTATCTAAAAGCGAAAAGGCAAAAGGCACGTATCGGGGTGGCAGTATATCACAGCTACAACATATTGCTGTCAGGGTGCGTATGTATAGCAAGCTTATTGGCTTAGTTATTTGTTTTTATGTTTAAAATCATGTTTTATAGCTAAAATATCATATGTTTATATATTAATATGAGAACATGAACTGTAGGAGTCTCAGTCTCAAGGTCAACCTATCAATTGGTTGAATGTGTATGTGGTCACCCGTAATGGTCTACCTGAGGCTATTCAGATAGCGGTAATAACTTAACTTTATATTAATATGTTGATTATAAATTGTGAAGACCTTTTTTAGCATTTTTTTTATTAAGTTTTAACTATTTAATTGTTAACCTTCTGACAGGACACTTATAAGAGCTTAATGAACTAGCGCTAACCTAAAGGTACCCCGCATCCGCCGATTAATCAAGAATTATGGGAGAGGGCATCAGTCGTGAAGAAAAACTACGTTAAAGGTCAAGGACAAAAATGATGCCCCGACTATCAGTGGCACAAGTAGCTCTGCTACCCAGTCTATATAGTCATCAGGTCATCTAGCCTATCATACTCCTGCTGACTGTGTGAGAGCGAACTATTGAGATCGTGATCTTCTTCAGATATAGAAGGGCATCTGCGAATCACGAGTCCCGATGAGTCAAGGACCGGATCAAGATAAAAGAAGACACATCGATCGGATGGCGATCAGGTATACTTGGATATTGTTGTGTCTTACTTATGTTTAAATAATTTTTATTGTTTAGCTTTCCCTAAGTCATCCACGTACGTCAACACATGTAACATGTTATATTCCTTTGCTAATTACAGGGTCCTACTAATTTGGATGATGATGCGTAAAGAACAACACTTATTTTTTAGATATTTGGGTAGTTGCCTTGTACTTTTATATTCATTCTTTGGACAATTGTATTGATTGATATTGTGTTGGTTTATTTGTCTGCAATGGATGGATGTTTATATATAATGTTGTACGTGGATGTGTTGGGATATATATATAAAGGGAAAAGGGTCAAAAATACCCATGATGTTTACACGGATGTCCCACTTTCACCCTAAACTAATTTTTTCCCAAAAGTACCCTTAACGTTAGGAAAATCAAGTCACCCGTGCCCCTGCTGTCAGCAGACCAGCCACCTGGACTAACTCTATTTATGTGTGGATCATTTTTACTGATTAGGCACTTAGGGGGAGAGAGACAGAACAAAAGCAATCATGATTTTCAAAAGGGGCAAAAAATCCCTAATTACTTTCACACCACAGAGAGACGAAATCGAAGAGGAGAAGAAGACGCGAGAAGCTTGGAAACCAGTTCGGTGAGAAGAAGGTGGAGCCCAATTCGGCGAGAAAAAGAATCGACATGGCTCACAATTCGTCGTCATCTTCATTATCTGCTCGAAGACGTGCCATTGATGTTGATTATGAAGTTATACCACTGTGTTATTGTGGGTTAAGGGCTCCTTTGTGGACCTCATGGAGTGAAACAAATCCTGACAGGAGGTTTTTCTCATGCTCAAAATTCAGAGTAAGTTTTTATAATTTACTTTGATTTTGTGTTTGAAACAATTCCTAGCAGCTAGTATGCTTGGAAATATTTTACTAACAACAGTTGAATAATGCTTAATATTTTGGATTCAGGAAAGGGGATGTGGGTTCTTTGTATGGCATGACCCATAGATGTGTGAGAGGGTAAAAGTTGTCATAAATGATCTGAAGAGGGAGAACAAAATTTTACTGAAAAAAGAACTGAATAAATTTTCCCAGGTTGAAAGGGAACCTGAAGAGGCATCTAAATTGAAAGAATTGGTTCATGAGTTGAAGAAGTTGAAGTCAAATGGAGATGAAGTTTCTATGAAACAAGTTAAAGAAGTAGACTATTTGAACAGGAAGTGCATTGGTGTGTTATTGTTAGTTATATTCATCTGCATTTCTATAATGCTACTTAGGTAGATAAATGGTTAGTTGAATTGGCAGTGTTGTGAATTGTAATGTACTGTAGTTTGAAATATGCAATTAACTTAATGTAATTGGTGCAAATGGTTAATGGAAGTCAATGTTTTGTAAGCATTAAGAAATCCTTATTTGAGTAGTCCTTTAGTGAGTTATGCAAGTTTAATGTGTTTTGTGGATGCTTTGTTACTTGTAATGTTTATTTTACCTGAATGTCAAAGAATTGATCCGTGAACTTTGTTAATGGAAGTCTTATTTTTGTGTATAATTGTGTGACATATGATCAGTGCCAATGAGTTGAGCACTTGTTACTCAATTTAATTTTATTAACTAAATCTGGTTGTCAATTAGTTGAGCAAAATTAATATAATGAACAAAATATGAATCCAAAAGATAGTGCCAAATTATATTGCCAACATATAGGCTTGAGAAGCATGTTCATTACATTTCTTTTAACTGAGCATAATATATTCCCTAAATGAAAAGCTCAGTTCCAAAAACATAACTGGAAGAAGTACAATTACTAAGTAGGCTTTAATTACAAAATAAGTATAATGGTCAATTTCCTAAAAACATGCAACAGTTAGAAGTTCAGTTATCTCCACTATAATTGGGTAGAATTCTTTGTGACTTGTTTGCATTGCTGCTCATAGCAATCTTTGCATCCCTATCTGCCATAAGGCGTGTAGTAGTGATGCAGCTTCTACCCCTCCATTGCAGTCCTTGAGGTCTGAAGGTCATGTTGGACATGTTTACAGGGTCACCATCACCTCTATGGTTTATTTTTCTATTGCCAATTGAAGAGGATGCTTTGTTTTTAGCTTTGTATGCTCTTAGTTGAGCTTGATCATTAGGGATTAAAAATTTGGTGTTAGGGTTGTCAACCAAAGGTGGCTATGTCTGACTTCCTTCATTGACAATTATTGATGATGTGTCACTCTGCATGTACATAACACAACATTAAGACTGAGCTGAGAAGCTTATACATCATATTATATCAATCATAATTGAAACATATAAATTACCTTGAATGTCACTGAACCAGTTTTGTCATCATATAATAACCCAAAACCTTCACCATGATTAGATTGCTTCCTAGAATGAACTCTTGCAATAAATCGAACTGGTAATTTTGACTGCCTTGATCTTGAAGTAGGAGGTGCACTCATGGATGAACTTGCATTAAGCCCTACAAAATGCAAAAATATCAAATATATGCACCAAGATATAAAGTATCAAATAGCAAAATGCAACATATACTGCACCAAGACAAACTGCACCCATAAAGTACCACAGCTGCACCAAGACATTAACATTAGATGCACCAAGACATTAACCCTCAACACATGAATAGATCAAATATCTCAACACATGCATATTGCACTCAATACATGAATGGGATGCTTTCACTGCATTGTGATTGACAGATGATAGAAACTACCTTGTGTTGTATTAATGACCATATTGTCAAGTATATTTAAATGTAGAAACTACATTGTTAAGTACAAAATGATGCATTAATGATAGTTGATAGAAACTACCTTGTGCGTGAGTTTGCACTGAAGATTCAGTTTGGGATTGAGGTGGGACTGAACTTCCTATTTGGGATTGAGGTTTAGATTTCATTTTCCTTATTCGTGACTAAGCTGGGACTGAACTTCCTCCTTCTCCTTGGCTTTGATTCTGATATAGGGAAAATGTCAATATGTATACACTATATTGTAAAACACATGATTAAATAATTGAATTACCTTTGAACAGCTTAAATACTTGAATTACCTTTGAACAGCTGCCTTTGTTGTGTCCTGGTTGCTTACTACAGACTGCATATGATAACTTTGCCTTTTCTGGATAGCTTTGTGATTTTATTTGTAGGTTTGGCCTCAGTTTCCTTTCTTCTTCTCTTAATCTTAGGCCTTCCCCTGTTCTTTTCAACATTTGGTGCCTTGACAGGTTGATATTTGTCCATTTCATAGAATCTTTTCCCTCTCACTGGCATAATTTTGTACTGATAAGCAATTTGGTATACATCTTTATGATACAACTTTGAAATATGGTTCATTGGGTCCTGTTTGTTGTGAACTAGAGCACATATAGCATGTTGGCAAGGAATTCCAATGAAATCCCATGCCCTACATGTACAAGAGTTCTTGTCCATGTACACAGTGTGGGTGTTCTCACCCACCCTGATTTCATAACCAGTGTCTCTATTAAAGAGAACAGTGCACCCAACTGCTATGCTTTTATTTATCTGAAAATTGTCATTGCAGTAAGAACTAAAACAATATATCCACTTCTCACACGCTGACCCAAGAGTTCTCAACCTGTCCATGGTTTTTTGCCTAATGTATTCCATCATAGTCCTAATGGGCTTGTGCCTAGCTTTAAGAATCCAAGAATTGAAACTTTCCACCATGTTGTTATCTACTGCCCATGAATTACTTCTGCTACTAAAGTATGCTCTACACCATATATGAGGTGGATAATTCATGAGATCAATTGCTCCCTTTGAACTCATGTCCCCAAGCAACTTCATGTTGTCCTTAAATTCTTCCTCAAAGGTAGACCAGGCTGCATTCCAAAATTTCTTCTTCAACTCTCCTCCTCTGTGTTTCTCACACCAATTTATATATATATATATATGGCGAGCACACCATCTGTGTTCAGCCTCAGGAAGTACATCAATAACAGCTTGTATTAAACCCTACAAGTAAAAGTTGCACAAAGTTACATTCAAAGTTGCATAAATAATTTGACATAAAAAATATTAAATATTAAAATTCAAAAACATTCGTACCTTTTGCATATCAGATATAATGGTGTACAGACTTCCATCTCCTAAATCAAGTTGTTCTTGCAACAAAGTCAGAAACCAGGTTCAGTTGACCTTAGTTTCACTCTTCACACATGCCCAAGCTATGGGAAAATTCTGCTCATCCCCATCTCTTCCTAGTGCTACAAGCAATTCCCCCTTATATTGTGTCTTTAAAAAACACCCACCAAGGCCAATAATATGCCTACATCCTTCCTTCCAACCTCTCTTGCAAGCATCTAAACAAACAAACATTCTTTTAAATACTCTTCTTCCTTCCCTTAATTCATCTGTGGACAACTCCACTTGCACTTTAGACCCTGGATTACTCCTCACCAGTTTTGATGCATAAGCCTCTAACTCAGAAAACTCAGTAGTAAAGCTCCTTGAGAATTCATCTATAACCATCCTCCTGGATCTCTTGCACTTGGAAAATCCAACATTCACTCTCCATTCTTTCTCCATAACTTTTTTCTTGGCCAAGAACTTTGCTGAAACCCTAGGGTTGCTGAAAATCCTATAACACTTGTGTTCTTCATTTAATGTCTTAATAGCCAACCCAGAGTTACAACCGTCCTTTGACACATACAAGACAAAAGGAGACCCAGCCTCATATTGGACCCTTATTCTATATGGTTCACTTTTCATATATTTTAATGCCACTCCCCTAGATATATCATACTTTGATATGGATTCCCTAACTTCAGCTGCACTAGCAAATGTCATTCCCAAGCTGAAATAGGGTGTTTGGTCATTTACATTGAAACGAACAGGATGTCTTCTCTCACATGGCACCTGACCCTCATCCCCTTCCTCACTATCATCATTGTCATCACTATCATCACCTTCATCACTAACATCATCTTCCTCACTATCATCACCTTCCTCACTCTCCTCACTCTCCTCTTCATATGTAGCATCTTGACTGTCCTCACTACAATCTTCCTCACCAACCTTGCTACCCTGTGTGTTTAATAGCACATTAGGATCATCCCTTCTTTCATGTGCTCTATTAATGTTATCAAAAGCATTAAGTACTTCATCACTTTCTATGAAAGGGTCATCACAATCAAGAGGAACATCAGGAGGTGATTCATCATTCAATATAGGTTCATTTATCTCATGTTTTGCAAAAAAATCTGAGAGAGTTGTGTTTGTGTTTATTTTACTTAGGAGTCTCCTAATCCCATGGTCACCCTCAAGTATAAAAAGTCCTTCAATACTCAGTCCAGGTTCCGGATAATATATTTCCGATACATTGGCTGTGACGCCCCCAAAATAGGTATACAACACCCATTCTGAGTCGCCAAATACATGGTACAGAAAACAAACTACAACTTCAATAATACAATTGTCGTGCAAAATACGACAACACATACTGTGAGTTTAAATACAAATATTGTCTTCTAGACAATATCCACACTCAAATAAGTCCTCATTACAATTATTCAAACACTATTTTACAGAAATAGTGAGTACTGCTAAAACATCTTTCTAAAACCATCACTCCGTACCCCGACTAGTTCATGTTATGTTCTCACCTCCTGAGAAAAATGGAACAAAAAGGAAAAGGGTGAGCTCAACTAGCCCAGTAAAGAATATTATGACTAAGATAATATACAACAAATTATCGTTAGTCTTCAACAGGGAAAAATTAGATAAAATAATAGACAACAAGTTTTAGATGAACAACTGCAGCGGAAACAGCAATCCATTAGAAGAGTCAAGTAGAGAATGAGTTCTACTATCTTCTAAGATTAAAAAGTCCATCATCAATTTTATCCCTGTAACAACAATCAATATACATCTTTAATCAATATTCATCTTTGCACTACAGGTCAAAGATATTCAGTAATATCATCATTTAGGATTGAGGATGATGAAAAATATTTAAAAGAAAACGAATCCAGTGAGACAGAAGGACAAATAGTAAGTATTCGTATAACAATTTATCCAAGATCAATAATACTCCTTAATAACCAATTTTGAAGCAAAATTCAAGAATAAAGATCAAAACATCCATAATAGACATCTTGGACAAAAAGAAGAAAATTTCATTTTTCGGTGAATAGTGCCGTATTCGTGAATAAAGGTCAGATATCGTGAATAAGGTCGATCACGTGAAAAGTAACCTCGACACAAAAAGTTCCAAATTTGATAAAAAGTTCATACCAACATTTCGGTATAATGATATTGACGAAAATATCATTTTAAGAAGAATATAACACCCCTTACCTCAAAATATCGATCTTACGATGAATATCGGTATAGATAAGGTCAAGGAAACTTGCACCGATGAATAGAAACTCACAAAGTGTCTAAATACTCACAAAATACACTCAATAATCTAGAGAGAGAAAGAGAGAAAGCTTATGTTTCTGGTGTGATTTTTAATTCTAACTTAGCCCTCTATTTATAGGAAAATGTTAGCAGACTTGACCAAGAACTTTGATGGCTTTACTGCTCACTATTCCCACTCACCACATTTGAAATAAAATTCAGCATATTTCTTCACCAACCACAAGTGGGGCCCACTCAATTCTAGAATTTTCCACCAAAATGCTAAATTTGGATACTTCAACAATTTCGAACGATCACCTCTTAAAATTCATAACAAATCATACGTTCATTTTTAACGTTTCAAAATTTGTGGACATATACTCAACTTATATATGTATAACATATCCAAAATTACAACGATCCAACGGTCGGATTAAAAATTATAACTCACTTAATATATCTCAAAAACACTTTGGTTTAATTTTTTAATACCTTCATTCCGACAAAATATCGATAAAACACCTCAACATTAACTCTTTCATTTTTAACCACAATAAATATATCCAACATTTATATCCACATAAAATAAATATTTCATTATCATATGAATCAATAATTAATTATTCACAAATAATATTACAGAATCACATTTATGACAACCAAAGTAGTTCCCGGAAAGAGGGGCTTTTCAATAAGAATTTCTCCTTACTGGCGCGCAATTAGGTGACCAAACCTCTCCTTGATAGAACTTTCTAGACATTGCCAATAATGCTATCTAATAATATTATTCAAATAATATGAATTATTGATCTGATAATGGGAAATATTGCAGAAGTGACAATTATTGAAATAACAATAATATAAAATATCAATAAAGAATTATTGAATCAATAAAATAAAATATTGAACAATAACTCACTGTAATAATTATTGAGTAGTGGCTTCTTACGTAAGGATCAATAATTCATCAATATCTTTGTGCATCCACGCCGTATTCTTGTATTTTAACCAACGGAACTACTAGAAAAATAAGAATACGTGATTTTAACTTTGTGATGCTTTTAAAACAATCACAAAAGATAGTAATTTGTGATGGACTTTTTAAGCAATCACAAAATAATAGTATATATGATGGCTCTTAGTGATGACTACTTTTGCCATCAATGCATTATAATTGTGATGATCGTGTCAATCACCAAACTTTCTTTTTGTGACGGACTAAGTCATAACTTATAGATATATCCTTTTCGTGATTGCATTTAAGCTATCACTAATATTTTAATGTAAGAAATAATCAAAACAATATTTTATGACGGTCATGACAATCATTAAAAAAGATAGATTTTTGTGACGACTTTTATTTGCAATTACAAAAAAGGTATTTTGTGATGGAATTTTCAAGTCATCACAAAACAATAAAATATATGATTGCTCTCAGTGATGGCTAATTTTACCATCATTATAGAGTATTTTTGACTGCTATTGCAATCACAAAATCTTATGTGAAAGTAATTTTGTTTAGTAAGTCAACTCACATATATTTCCTATTATATTTTGTTTTAAAATTATAATCATGATCTGGGCTTTGGTGTAGTGGTAATACTCGTTATTTAGTTCGCAAATGGGGGGAGGGTTCGAATCCTACAAGTATCATTTGATACAATTAAAATAATAAAATAAATTATCGTAAATAGAGATTCACGTTCTTACCTTTGATACCTAAAATCTTGTTTTTTTGTGATGACTTTAACAATCACAATAGATTACGTGTTAATGTGATTGTATTAATCATCACAAAAGCACTAAGAGTTTGTGTGATTGCCAAAACTATCACGTAAAACCTTTCATGATGGGCGTATACAAGATGGCCATTGTGATGCTTAAAGCCATCACGTAAACCTTTCGTGGTGGTTTTTCTAGTTTTTGTGATGGATTTTGGTCATCACAAATGACCATTTTTTTAGTAGTGGGGTATTCCAACAGTGTTAACGGTAACAACTACGTCGTTATTTATAAAAACTCAAACTTGTTATTTTTTCATCGACAATTATTACATTATGGGGCCCATAAAATGATCGCACTCGTGCATGCGAATATTCCCCGACAATAAGAATATTCCACGACCAAATGAATATTCTCCAACAACAATGATTATTTTATAACCACTTGCATATTTTACAAAATTTGCACATTTCACCCATAACTAGAGAATTATATCAAATTAATACCTTATTATTCACAATAATAATTAGAGGAAATTCGATTTTATTTATAATAAGTTGGGGTCTTACATTAGCATAATTCAATTCCTCTTTATATGTATTCTTAACGCAAATAACAGACAGGTAATCAACATCAAAATTCTTACATGTATAAACATCTCCCACATATCTCCTAACAAAATCCTTTATCCATATGCTCCCATGATGTAAACGTACATCTACATGCCCAGCCATTCTGTCAGTTAAAAAAAAATAGACTTCACATAACAATAAAAAATAAAGAATAAGACAAATGCAAACTACAAAGTATTAAGAATCTATAAAGAATAATATAGGGGACCACATGTCCCCTACCAGTCAACACCCAACTTAAACATGGACCACGTGATGTTCCCTACCACATGCACTTTATTAATCAAAAGCGTAGATGAAAGTACCTGAGAGACTCCTTTTCTTCTTCTTAAAAGCTTCCTTATACTTCGATTAGACTCAAGTTCGTTCGACGAACTGATTGTAGAGCCTTCACCTTCTTCTTCTCGCGCGCCGAGCTGATTGTCGATTCTTCTTCTCGTTGAACTAGGCTACACCTTCTTCTCGCCGAACTGGGCTCCACCTTCTTCTCGCCGAACTAGGCTACACCTTCTTCTCGCCGAACTGGGCTCCACCTTCTTCTCGCCGAATTGGTCTTCAAGTTTCTCGCGTCTTCTTCTCTTCTTCGATTTCGTCTCTCTGTGGAGTGAAAGTAATTAGGGATTTTTTGCCCCTTTTGAAAATCATGATTGCTTTTGTTCTGTCTCTCTTCTCTCTCCCTAAGTGCCTAATAAGCAAAAATGATCCACGTGTAAACAGAGTTAGTCCAGGTGGCTGGTCTGTTGACAGCAGGGGCACGGGTGACCTAATTTTCCTAACGTTAAGGGTACTTCTGGAAAAAAAAATTAGTTTAGGGTGGAAGTGGGACATCCGTGTAAACATCACATTTCCCCTATAAATAAATTATGGATGGATGTTTATATGGATGCTTATATATACTGTTGTGTTGGGATTGAAAGCAGGTACAAAGTAGGATATTTTTTTTGGGAAATCCATAAAACAGGAAAAAATATTTTTAAAAAAATAGCAACATCAACAACCGCATACGGTCGCTACTACAAACCGCGTTCGCTGATAACCTTTTCGACCTTAACGACCAACACGGTCGTTATTTCTGGTCGTTGGCACGTATGCCGCATCATCCCTGACAACTGACTCAGCATAACTCAGATTAGCGATAGCGTCGGTCGCTGATGGCGGTCATTGAGAATTCGATCGCTCATAATGGTCATTTGGTGTCCAACCGTGACTGAGACATTAACGATTCGTGATCAAATCGATCGTGATACTGATCGCTAATAAGCCTTTTTCTTGTAGTGCAATAGGAAGGTTTAGGTTTAGATGAAACAAAAACTATTAAGAAAATTTTAATGAAATATTATTTCAAGAATTTTTATCATTTAATATTATGAGGTATAAACATGATATTTTCTTATCTAAGTCTAAATATTAAGAGATAAAGAAAAAAAGATATCTATTACCTTAGCACATAATCAAATTCTGTTTTTTATGATGTTAATTAGTTTATTATTTAATACAATAAGTTCTATGATTAACTAGTTTTACTTATTGCATTATTTGCAATTTTTATAATTTTATTGTTTAAAATGATATGAATTCATATCAATTTTAAATTTTAAAATATTTTAATAATTTTAAAAAGTCAAAATTAATCTTATATTTTAAAACGAACAAAATATTTTTTTAATTTAAATTCATTTTAATGTAGTTAATTACCTTAAGAAAATTTAAGAAATCACTCTAGTAGTATCAAACCCATTCAGCATTACGTATAAGATCAGCATTTAGTGTTTATCAAGCATTTTTGACTTGAGACAAGAAAAAGACTGCAAACCAATTAAACAATATACAAATTAAGTTTGTTTCGTCATGATTTAATTTTCTTATTTATTTATTTTTTTCAATTTTTGGATTAGCTTAAAATCCTAAAATGTAAATTATTAATAATACATTAATGATAAATTCTAAAATGTAAATTCTTAATAATACATTAATGAAAATATATCATCAATGAATAGACATTTACTATTAATTCTTTATACAGTCTAAAAGAATTATAAAAATGAGATGATTCAAAATAATTTGATCTATCTTTTCCGGGATAACAACTAAAGGAAATAAATTCAGATTGAAGCCTATACCATTTTTCATTCAAAAAAATAATCAGTAATGTAGCAAAACGGTATAGAAAGATGTCATTTTCTCATGAGTATATATATATATATATATATATATATATATATATATATATATATATATATATATATATATATATATTGTACTTATTAACACATCCGGCTGGAAGGTAGCAATATTCTCATCATGATAAAACTGACAATTAAGTTCGTATACGATTAGGAACCCTAAATATAATTTTGTTGTGGAAGGATATTCCAAGATGTACTAATTAGTATATATGAAGATGGTTCTTTCTTCTTTTTCTTTCTTTCTTTCATTTTCCCCTTGTTTTCTTGGATATATACATGCACCTATACTATATACTATATATAGTATACTCAAGCCTCTAAGTATTGAGTAGGGTACATCGTGTTGGAAAATCATGCCACAAATTTTCTTATAACAATAAATTGTCTAAAAAATTATATCACTCAAGTTCAAATATAGTTTCCCAATTAAGACTATAAAATACGAATCGTATTTTTAATTGTAGTAACAAAACTTTGAATACACTTCACTTGTTATATAAATACAACTATAGTATTTTTTGTTCTATATATATATATATATATATATATATATATATATATATATATATATATATATATATATTATTTCTTATGGAGAAAATTCTGATCACTTTATTTGTGGTTTGTAGTTTTCAAGGAAGAATTAACCACTTGTTTTCTCATAGGTCCCTAAACATTAACTACTAGTAATTTGTTTCTCTTTCAACTTTTCAATAAATTTAAAAGAGTAATATTTAGATTCTATACCCAATTTAATTAATTGAAAATTAAAAAGAAATTAATTGAAAGGCATAACAAATAATTAATGCTACGATAAGGTGCATACTTTAATTAGAAGTAAAAGATAATAGTAGTTAATGTAATTATAACATTTCGGTTATGCTCACAAAATATTAGGTAATTAAGCCTAGTGGTAAGTTTTTTTTGTACCGTATAAGCTTACATGTTTGAGTTTATTGGTCAAAGTCAGAATTAACATGGGCAACATATTGAAAATAAGTTAATTTCTTCTAGGTTCCCTATAATTCTCCTCCTCACACTTTCAAAATAGCTATTGTCAAATAATATATATGCAGTTTACTTTGTAAATGAATACGAATTACACGAATTGAAGAACAACGTGTATAAAATGGAAAAATAGATGAGACATATATAGAGATGAGAGATTTACTCAAAATCGGATGGCAGGATGCGAGCGTCTTCAATGGTTATTTTTCTGACAATATTTTTTACTTTTCTGTTTATTTAGATCTTGAAAATTTGTAATGAATCATTTTTTATTCCATTTTTTATAGTTATCAAATGAACACAAAAAAATTCAAAAAAGTCTAGGCAATATATTAATTGTATTTGTCAGTAGACAAGTTTTAATAAAAATTTAAATAACTCAAAAAAAGAAAAAGTAAATCTCATTCGACACGTATGCATATATATATTATTGATGCGATAAGCATATATACAGATCAAATTAACTGTCTTCTAGTGAAGAGGAATTCCACCAATCAAGATTCCTAAAATCGAATACTTAGCTCTAGGTTCTATAAATATGCTGTATAACCCTATGTTACTACATCATGTGCCTAGCTAAACATTATCATTAATTTCCTAAGCACATTATCAGTCTCTAATAATCTTCCATGGCTTCCCTAGCACTTTCAACCTCCAAAATTAATATTTTGCCACCACACACGGCAGTTTCCGGCAAGTTTGATCACGTTCGAGGTGGCTCCATCTTTCGTAACGGGGCCGTTTTCAATAAGAAACGTAACGCGACCATCGTAAATGTTGCGACGGAACCACCACCGGCTGTTCTTCCACATCCCAAAAAGGAAGTCACCAGTGTCCCAAAGCTTGCAGCATGGACTAGTGTTATACAAGAGCGTTGGGAAGGAGAGCTAGCCGTTGAAGGCGAAATTTCACAATGGCTGGTATGTTTATTAATTAAATTAATTATTTAACTATAATATCAATATACTACTATTTATTATCATCAACTGTTCATATATATATATATATATATATATATATATATATATATATATATATAATGATGACCGCTGGATCTTTTCTTACTAATTTTTATATATTGATCACCGGTATATGTCCAAGATCTCAGGCAACTGATATATGATTCTAAATCATAATATTTTTATAATATTTGGTTGCGGAGTAATGACATCAATATTAATCAATAAGCTTGATAATTTTTCTAATCATATATTCATCGAATAACTTATCTCATAATTTTATGTTGATATTCATTCTCATTGCCTTTTCTTAAGCACAAGACATATTTGTAACCAGGAAATATTTTATTAATAAATAAATAAATAAAGAATATGCTTCTAAATATCTTCACCTAATGTACTAGCATCCGATCCACTAAAATAAAATTTATAATGTGTTTTAAGAATTAATGATACTGAAGTTGGTGGAATTCATTTTTTTAATTTTATTTTAAATGAATGAATATTAATTAGTGATATAATTCATAATTGCATGCAGAATGGGACGTACCTAAGAAACGAACCAGGGTTATGGCACGTCGGAGACTAAAATTTCCGCCACCTTTTCGACGGTTACGCAACCCTAGTCCGACTTCACTTTGAAAACGGGCGTTTAGTTATGGGACACCGACAAATCGAATCCGAGGCTTATAAAGCAGCTAAAAAGAGCAACAAACTTTGTTACCGTGAATTTTCCGAAGTCCCTAAGCATGACAACTTCTTGTCCTATATCGGTGACCTAGCCAATCTTTTCTCCGGTGCATCTTTGACCGATAATGCCAACACCGGCGTCGTCCATCTGGCCGACGGCCGAGTTGTTTGCCTAACGGAAACGATTAAAGGGTCAATAGTTATGGACCCGGACACATTGGACACACTAGGGAAATTTGAGTTTAGTGACACGTTAGGTGGGCTTATTCATTCGGCACATCCGATTGTGACCGATACGGAGTTTTTGACGCTGTTGCCGGATTTGTTGAGCCCGGGGTACTTGGTGGTGAGAATGGAGCCAGGGACAAATGAGAGAAAGGTGATTGGTAGGGTAAGTTGCCGGGGAGGGCCGGCGCCAGGGTGGGTCCACTAGTTCCCCGTGACGGAACATTATATAATTGGGCCGGAGATGCCATTGAGGTATTGTGCTCAAAATCTACTCAAGGCTGAGCCCACTCCACTATACAAGTTTGAGTGGCACCCGGAGTCTAAAGGGTTTATGCATGTTATGTGCAAAGCTAGTGGCAAAATTGTGAGTCCTCTCGTCTATCTCTTACATTTTATATACATATTTTTCTGGAACTGACCCACACTTACTATAAATTGATCAGAACTAGACGGTCACAAAATAGCAGACGGAAGGTTAATTTTAAATCGTGATTGTTACATCTTTAGATAAACTATTGTAAATACTCCATTTATTTATTCATAATTAATTTCTGCAAGTTGTACCCCTTCTTGTTTTCTCTAGTTGTTATCAGGGCCCTTCTTTTTTTGTCTGAGCAAATAAATATGTTACCCGGCCCAAAGAAAAAATGCAAATCGTTTGCAATATTAATTGGTGATTAATCTATTTAATTTTTTATCAAACAAAAAATTAAAGGTGATAATAATTGGTTTAGTGCAAATCGTTTATAATGGTATTCAACTAAAAAAATTATATGTTTGTTGAATTTTGAAGGTGGCAAGTGTGGAAGTACCACTATTTGTAATATTCCACTTCATAAACGCATACGAACAGAAAGATGAAGATGGAAGGGTCACCGGAGTTATTGCAGATTGTTGCGAGCATAACGCCGACGCCACAATTCTAGATAAACTCAGGCTGCAGAACCTCCGATCATATTCCGGCGAATTAGATGTCTTGCCAGATGCTAGGTATATTACTATTTTTAAATAAGGATAATTAATCATTATTTTATTGATACATGTCTGATTATCAATAATGACTACACACTAATATACAATATGATAAGTTGTTTGATTCTTAATGGCTTATTAGTGCGGGCTGTATATTCGTGTTAATGTTTTGCACCTTTGATTAACTTATTATAACTTTGCTGGATGAGTCATTCTAATGTTCCCTTAGTGCAAAACCAGTACCACTATTATTCTTACGTAATTTATTATTATTATTATTATTATTATTATTATTATTATTATTATTATTATTATTATTATTATTATTATTATTATAACTCCTGCATGAGTTTGAAAGCGGAAAATATTCAGTAATACCGTCTGAGGTTCTTTTAATTATACTTGTATTGAATATATAGAACATGCTTGGAGTATTAAGGGGTATTTGTTTAGAGCTGAATGATTGAATCGGTCGGTGCGTTTATTTTGGTCTGAATGAACAGCTGAATGAAGTAAAAAAAATTAAAAAAAAAATTAACTATTATATTAAATAAATTTATAATAATTTTGAATTTTTTCAGAGGGATAAAATAATAAAGTTTTGTCATTTTGATATTTCAGACATGTCAATTATCAAACAATTTTTTTCATTCAGATTCAATTCATGCAGATTCAGATTCAGCTCATTCAGATTCAAATTCAGATTACTTCAATTTTTATCAAACACACCCTCCCTAACTCGATCTCTTCATGCAAAATCTGCTTGATTTATATTAGAAAAGTCGTGAGATTTGCAAGCATGGTCAGTTGCATTTTGTATAACAAGAGAATTAATTAATTATTGTAACCATTTTGCTAGTAAAATGCGGGTGGTGTTTATGTTTGACTAGTGGTCAAGGCGTGCCAACTCCACCGACTCTAGATCCAGAAAAACTTTGAGCAATTTGTTTACATGCATGACCATGCATGCAATGCTAGTATTTAATTTCCAAGTAAACCTTGTATATACCTCAGTCTCATATTAAAAGATAAAAAAAAAGTATAAATATATAAAGACTTATGTTATTAATAATAGTACATTTTTTGTTTGATGGAATTCGAGATGACAAAAGATAATTTGTTCAGGTGAATTTTAGATTTGTTTGATGGGATTGATTGATTCGAATTTGAAATACAATCTTCATCTTTGTTATTTCCTCTTTTATCCTCATTGTTTATGACAAAATTTACGTATTGAATTAATTAATATAGAAAAACGTTGATAATTAAGAATAAAAATAAAAATGTATACATGTTTGTTTAACAGGGTTGGTCGATTTATAATACCGTTGGATGGGAGTCCAAATGGGAAATTAGAGGCAGCACTGAATCCAGATGAACATGGTAGAGGAATGGATATGTGCAGCATTAACCCAGCTTTCTTAGGCAAGAAATATAGATATGCTTATGCTTGCGGTGCAGTCCGCCCTTGTAATTTCCCGAACACCCTCACTAAGGTAATTATTAATTAATTATTTACTAGTCGTACATTATTTATCTCCCCTATTTTTATCTATTCCTCTTTTGGATTATTACTTGATCTTTAATAATACTTGAATTGCAGCTTGACTTAGTTGATAAAAAAGCTAAGAACTGGTACGAGGAGGGTGCAGTTCCATCTGAACCATTATTTGTGGCTCGCCCTGGTGCGACTGAGGAAGACGACGGTGGGTTAACTAGCTACTCTTGTGTTGTTATTTTTTATATCCATTTCTCTCCAAAAAAAAATCTAATTAGAAATAAGAATTCTAGAAATAGGAAGGGGGAAAGAAAATGTTTGATAACATAAAATATAATTATGAATCTTTTTAATTAATTTAATCTATTTATGCCAATAAATTTGAAAATTTTAGCCGTCCCTCCCCTCCCCTGATGAGTAAAAAGTCATTATAACAGTACTAATAACAGTTATCATCATGTGTCTCTCTCTTTTCAATATCGTTCTGATTCATGTACTCCTAATATGATCGCAGGGGTAGCGATATCGATGATCAGTGACAAAAACGGTGAAGGGTATGCATTAATTTTAGATGGATCAACATTTGAAGAAGTTGCAAGAGCCAAGTTTCCCTATGGTCTTCCCTATGGCCTCCATGGATGTTGGGTTCTGTTAACGCCAAGATCTTCTCCAACGTCCCAATCACGTAAGACGTCACGATCCGCGACAAGAAACACGATAAACACCACAAAAACGGACTACCGGACCACGGGATAAATTTCGAGCGTGAGAGTCGATATCACGTGTTCATGAGGTTAACAATAGAGGATGTAATGTCTAGTGTCTTAAGAGATAATAATTCTCGGTTGTGTGTATGTGATTATGAATGAAGGCGTGTATGAGAGCGCACTGTTTGTGAAGACTTAGTTGATGGTATACTACTCTCTCTTTGCGGTTCTGCGTGCGCAGCGACCCCTCCCGACACCTATTAATCCCATCCCTCTCGTCCCCATTGTGTTGTCAATCCTTATTAATGCTTGTATAAGATATCGATCACCATATCTTTATCATCATTTGGTTCGTAACCCAAGTGAAGATATTTAAATATATATGATGGGTCGACCCAATTTGATTTGGTCCGAAATCTTTAGAAGGACTTAACAAAGATAATAAAGTGATTAGGCGATAATAATGTCAACATCCAATAGTGAAGACCAAGGACTAATCGAATAAGTAAGCCCAATTCATTCTACCAATAGGAGAAATATCACGACCCAACATCGCCCCTAGTTTTTTATTAAGCGGGAGGTTTAATAGGAAACTATAAATGGCATCGCTCAGACAAAAGGAATTATAATAAGACGATAAAGGCCCAAAATATGGTTTCACAAGTCCATCGATGAACATCAAATAGCAACATAAAGGGTTCATCTTGTGAACCTCTCTGAAGTACCAATTGAAGAGCTTTCAACTACCGAGAAGCTCAAGCCATAGAATGAAATTCGGTTCGCAATAATTCCATCACGGACCTGATGGACGAAGGAATGAAATAACGGACTAAAGGAATTCGATAGTTTTGATTTATTCATTCACTTCGCTGCCCATCAATTTGAAATGATTGACTAATAATGGTCATCTGCAGGCAAACGCTAATTCGTGTGTCTCCGTCTCAAATACAAAGAAGCCGAAAAGGATACCGAAGAGAATACCGAAGAGAAAGCCGAAGAGGATGCCGAAGAGGATACCGCCCGAAGGGATAACGCCATCCGAAAATCTGTGTTGGTGAAAGAAAGAATCAATCTTGATGTTGCTCTCTTCAACAATGAATGCCTTCGGAAGGATATCGACAAAATCAAAGAAGAACTAAAAACGACCAAGGCCACTCATCGGGTCATCACAATGACGAAGAAGAATGAAGATCGTAGAAGTCTAATCGAGTCTTGGCGAAGCAAAATAACAATATCCATGTTAAAGAAGCAAGATATCTAGCACATCGTCAAAAGCTTGAAGAAGAGCTCAAAGAGCTTCGGGCCCTTAGAGATTTGGGTCCGCCACTGACCGAAGACTTTCGTAAGGAAATCCAGGCAGAATACAGAAAATCCGTCGAGATGAACAATAAGATCGTCCATATGTATGCCAAAGGATATGAAATCTGCCGAAGTAAAGACAAGAAAAAGCTCGGGCCAAGGTAGATCCATCTCTTCTAGACTCTTTAGATGGTGACGATGACAAGGAAGAAGCCTGAAGATGACTTCTCCTTATCTTTAGCTGTAGAACTTTCTGTAAAAATTCTAACTTGTTGTGAATAGATAATATTAAAATATCAACTTCATGCCTTATTACTTATGAGTGAACATTTCTTGTCAATAATTTATCATCAATCAACTTGAAAACTGTGCAAGTGCCTCTTATCTTAAACCGTTAGTCAATAATCAAGCAAATTATATAACAGTTAAGAACAATGATAATATAATCCGGACTCAACACTTGAACAAAATAAAGTAATGCATACTTATCGTTACCGGAGTGTGAGACAGATCAGTCAATAGGGTGAATTCGGCTGATCCTCTTTGCAACAACAAGATCTTGCTTACCGCTCGGGGTAGAACAAGTATATAAGGACCTTTATTTACCACTCGGGGTAGAACAAGTATATAAGGACCTTTGTTTACCACTCGGGGTAGAACAATTATATAGGAACCAAGATATAAGGACCATGGAATTTGTCTACCACACGGGGTCACAAATTCATAAGGACACTCCTGACAATAAGGCTGCCATCGAATGGCCAGCGAGTCCTACCATACCTCCTTACTTCAGTGGACCATTGATTTTACCGCCCTCGGTAAAATCAATATAAAGAACATAGGATTTGTCTACCCATTTGGGCAACAAATGAACGGGTACGCCATCGAATGGTCGTGAGTCCTACCATACCTCCTTACTTGAGGTGGACCATTGATTTTACCGCCCTCGAAAAAAACAATATAGGAACATAGGATTTATCTACCATTTTTGGGCAAAATGAATGAAATACGCCATCGAACGGCCCGTGAGTCCTACCATACCTCCTTACTTGATTGGACCATTAATTTTACCGCCTCGGTAAAAACAATATAGAACATAGGATTTGTCTACCACATTTGGGCAACAAATAGATAGGCTACCATCGAATGGCCAGCGAGTCCGACCATACCTCCTTACACCATTGTGAACTTAGGACAAATAGGGACAGGATCATTGTGAAAAAGTGAATGTGGATGAGCCACCGAAGTCTTTCTGTCTTTGAATCCGGTTTTTCAAGAATATCCCTTAGAAGTGCTTTATAGGCCAACAACTTGGGTCGAATGATCGCATATGAGATGTCTTTGTGAACTTCCGAAGAACATACTCTACGGATGGAACCAAATGTTTGAGCAATGATGACGAAAAAGGTCTTTCGATAAAGATTCTCATCAATGAGAACAAAATTGACACTCTTGTACTTGGTCTTCTTTAGCCGGCATCTGATCTAAAGGAAGGACACCATCTGCCATCAAAGTTTATAAGCATCCGTAGTAGCCAACTTCGATAATGCATCAGCAATGGAATTGTTATTGTGATCGACTCCTTGTTAGCCTGTTGTACTGATGTCCGAAATAGAATATCTGTCTGCATGCAATGTCCACGAACTCTGCTTCTGCTGAAGACCTGCAACGGCTGCGTCGGACTCTTCAACTTCTTCTTAACTATCATCAGCTTCATAAAAGAATTGTCCGACCACAATGTCAACCGACCTTGGAAATATTTATCGAAGTGTTCGGATTTCCAGGAGTGCGGCTTATAGATCTGCTTTGGTGATGAGCCCTTTGCTGTGGCGAGAACACTCAAGGCAGAGTGCCTTTTTTGCATTCTCGGGTGAATATCCTCCTGTGCTGCTCTTTTGTCTGCTGCGACCATAATCCAGAGAACCGATAGGGTGAGGTGCCCTCTTCGGATAATCAGAAAAATGGTTATTGGGTCTTCGTCTACTCTGCTTTGACCATAATCCCGAAGACCAATAGGGCTGAATACCCTCTTCGGTCAATCAGAAAAATAGTTGTTGGGTCTTCATCTACTCTGCTTCGACCATGATCCCGAAGACCAATAGGGCGGAATACCCTCTTCGAACAATCAAGAAAACAGCTGTTGGGTCTTCATCTACTCTGCTTCGACCATGATCCCGAAGACCAATAGGGCGGAATACCCTCTTCGGACAATCAGGAAAATGGCTGTTGGGTTTTCATCTACTCTGCTTCGACCATGATCCCGAAGACCAATAGGGCGGAATACCCTCTTCGGACAATCAGGAAAATGGTTGTTGGGTCTTCATCTACTCTGCTTCGACCATGATCACGCTCCTTGTCATCAGCAAAGACCAACCATTTTCGGGCTTCACCGTGGGTTCTCGAACGAGAACCCCCTGATTCATGCTTGGAAGCCGTACTCTCAAGAGCAATTTTGTAAGGACCCGGACGATCCTTAACTGAAACACGAGGCAAGGAGGAACTCACAGCCATCGGTTGTCCCTCCGATGTACTAGTTCTACTCCTCACCATAACTTTCGATGTAGAACAATTGGAAGGGTTGTGATTGATAACTCAAGAACACTAGAACTCAGCCCTCCTTCTAGCGCCAATGTTAACGCCAAGATCTTCTCCAACGTCCCAATCACGTAAGACGCATACGATCACGCAGACGAAGAAACACGATAAACACCACAAGCTTCGATGGGCGGTAGGACCACGGGGATAGCTCAGGCGTGAGAGTCAGTATACGTGTTCACAAGGTTAACAATGGAGGATGTAATGTCTAGTGTCTTGAGAGAGATAATAATTCTCGGTTGTGTGTATGTGATTATGAATGAAGACGTGTATGAGAACGTACCTATTTGTGAAGACTTAGTTGATAGGCTATACTCTCTTTGCCCGGTTTTATGCGTACACCTGACCCTCCGACGACACTGTTAATCTCATCCCTTCTCCCCCCCATTGCCAATTGTCAATCCTTATTAATGCCATATAAGATATCGACCACCCATATCTTTATCATCATCACTGTGGACGCCCCCAAAATTAGGTATCGTCACCCATCTTGGGTCGCCACTTACATGGTACATAAATTCAAATATAACTTATTAACATAAGCGTGGTGTACAATACGACATAAGCGTGAGTTTGAATACAAATATTGTCTACTAGATATTATACAAACTCAAAAGGAGTCCTCATTACAACTATTATCACTTTATTTCACGTAGAATAGTGAGGACTACTAATGCTATCCTCTCTGGACCATTACTCAGTTCCCAGACTCGTCCCCGCCTATATTCTCATTTCAAGAAGAAAACGGTGAAAGAAAGGGTGAGCTCAACTAGCCCAAGAAGAAATATTATGACTAAGATAATGCAGAATAAATTATCATTAGCCTTCAACAATGATGTTAAAGCGATAAAATACAATAGACAACCGGTTTAACATAGTGGAATGAATACGCAATCCATTAAAAGAGTCAAGTAGAAAATAAAGTCTACTATCTTTAATGATTTAAAAGGTTTTCCATCAACGTTATAAATTTGAGACTCGACTTTAATAAATATTCCACCACATCTAATTATCCCCGTACCCACGGCCAAGAATTTTTATTAAATCATCAATGGTCGTGACTATACCGAATCACCACAGTCATAATCATACCAAAAACTATCCATCAACGCATTACAGAGCCACCGAGGACTTTTGTCACATCATTTATATCAAGCCATGATTATCTTAGAATGATCCTTGGTCATAATCATACTAAGTTCATCTATGCACGTAAGCGAAGATAACATAATATAACATGAGGATGATGACAATGACATAATAATTCAATAAAACAAGTTCAAGAATTATTTAATCCAAGAATTATTAACGTCCAAATTGTCAACATGATACTGTTTTGTAGAGTAAAATTCAAGAATAATCAGAAGAATATTTCCATGAAAAGATACTGGATGAAACGCAAATATCAAATATATTATACTAATTTCATGGAGTATAGAAGTCAAAGTTTTAACCAACTGGGTATAATAAAGAATGGAATAACAAAAGAAATCACCATGCATGCGGTACTTCGCATAGACAGGTTATTCCAATAGAATAATAATAACGGAACCAGGTCAGGTGAAATTCACACCGACAGGATGATCCAACAAAATAATAAATTTGAATAATAAACAATGGAACCGGTAGGTGTAAAACACAGAGCATGGATATTCAATGAGAATAATAAATGCGGAATAATAAACAATGGAACTGAGTCAGGTAAAAAACACATGCAGAATATTCCAGAGAATAATAAAGAATGGAATAATGAAGAAGATCACCAAGTATAGGGGATTCGCGATATGAGTTATTCCAATGAATAAATAAGAATGGAATAATATAAGGATTTCACCAAGTATAGGGTATCTGGCGTATACTGAGGTTATGTATAGGGTATGCCACTTTTACGAGTTATTCCAAATGAATAATAATGAATGGAATAATGAAGTTCTCTTCATGAATAAGAAAGAATAACACCCCTTACGGGTACAACAAATAATATCCCTTACTAGTAAAAGACCTTTGGATATCAAAAAGTAGTGAAATACCGAATACTCTTCTTCTTTCTCTTTATAGATTTTTCTATATATCTTCTCTCTATAATTTCTCTCTCAGAGTTTCAAATTGAATTCGTAAGAAAATAATGAAGGAATGAGCTTCTATTTATAGGAAAATAGAATGCGTAGTAATTAATCCATGAGCTATCCAGATTGATTTACTTTAATCGACGGTCCATATTTAAAGCAAAATCTTTTAAATAAAATATCATATATTCTATTTATATAAAAACATTTTACTATGCAAACACTATGCAACACTATGCAAAACACTATGCAAAAAAACACTACGCAACACTACGCATAATAAAATATAATATATTCTATTTATAGAATAACTTTAATAAAGTAATACATTTTTTATATAAAAGATGTTTACGTTTTATTACGTTAATAATCTGAATAAAACAAAAGCGTCATTATCATTATAATAATTCATATTATTAATCGATGATAATGGAATCAAAATGGTGACTTCTCACATAAGCATCGATAATCAATACTGGTGTCTTCTTACGCAACCACACGACATTGTACTTTTACTACCGAGTAGTTCAACAAAGATCAACAGTAAAACTTCCGCCGTTATTTCAATAAAATATTTTTGTCGTTTTCTCAATCCGACAATAATTACATTGTGAGGGGTCCACTAATGATTGAGTAGTTATACGAATATTCCTCGCTAAACCGAATATTCCCAACCAATCGAATATAATATAACCACTTGCATACTTTGCAAAATTTATAAATACTACCCACAACTATAATATTATCTCAAATTCACACTATAATATTAAAAATTATTTCGACAAAATTTAAATCTTTATTGATAAAATCTGGGGTCTCACATCACCGGTTCAAAACCCAAGTAAAGATATTTAAATATATGATGGATCGACCCACTGATTTGGTCCGATACTAGAAGGACTTAACAAAGATAATAAAGTGACTAGGTCCAATAATGTCAACACCCAATAGTGAAGACTCAAGGGACTAACTGAATAAGTAGGCCCAATCCATTCGGCCCAATAGGAGAAATATCACGACCCAACAGGTTCCAAAGAAATGAAATTATAAGATGAACTTATTTTATTTGGAAAAAAAAGGACTTACATTGATACTATATGATATTAGTGTAAATTGTACATTAGTTGGTGAGAATATTTACATTTTGATGTAGCAAAAAAATAATATTTACATTTTGATGAAAATGTATGTAGTGTTGTGAATATGATATATATGTTTGCTTTCATCATGTTGGCAATAGCATGTTGTGCGTTTCTAGGGTTTCTCACTGTTATAGAATAGCTAGTTTGTAGTAAGCATGGGGTTTTCTTTTTCTTAAATTTATGAACATCAAGAACTTCAGTTTCATTTTGGGAGAGATTTACTCCTCCCCTTGGTCTCTTCGGCTCTTCCTAGGTCTCCTTCTATCTTCATCCTCTTAAATTAATTAATCATTAATGTGTGATTTAATTACTCTAATAAATAATACAAAATTATTCACTTTCCAAACCCATTATTCATTCCTAATAAGCCTTTAACAATATTTACAAATAATAATCACATAAAAATGATAAAATAATCTCGCCAAAACAAGAAGAACAAATAATAATCACAGAAAAGTGACAAACTAAGTGAAAACAAAAAAATCAAAAAAAGAAGTCGTAGAAATTATCGCCAAAGAAATCGTGGAAGTTACCATCAGAATCGCGCGCGGATCTGGGTTTTTTACTTCTCCTTCATTATTCAAATTAGTTCTCTACCTTATACTCCCTCCGTCCCAGGATAAAAGTCCTTATTACTATTTTGGGTTGTCTCATGTTAAATGTCCTCTTTCTTTTAATAACCAAACTTTTACACATTTTTTTCTATTATGTCCATAGCATTAAATATCTCATACTTTTCTTATTCTAATTCTCTCTCCATATTTAATGACATTATTATGGGCAATTTTGTCATTTTATTCCTCTTCTTAATATGCATGAAAAGTTCACCAAGATTTTTATTCTGGGACGGAGGGAGTACTTATTTATTAATGAGTTTTGATAATGAATTTGGTGGGCAAACATGTTCTGAAATGAAGGATATATGTGTTGTATTTGGTACAACAGAAAATGGATTAAAATGCAAAATTGACCTTGTACTATAGGGGTACGTATTTGGCTATTGCGTCCTTTTTTTTAGTCAATACAAAACGAATTTTTTATTATCTGAAAATTAAGATTATGAAACATATTGTGTATGTGGCGTTGACTAATTATACACATGACACGTTGACATGTCAATTTATATATACTCTCAAGATTTGAACCTAATTAACACATCATACTCCAGAAACTAACAAAACATTTGATTACCGACTAAGTTAAGAATATGAATGTTATCTCTTAGAAAATTATTACTAACAATAATAATATATTAATACAACTTATTAGTTAGTAGTAATATTATTAATAAGTTGTTATTAATTACTTATTAGTTATTAGTAAATTTTATTTCTTAGCTAAATATAAAATATATTATCTTAATAATATTACTTATTAGATATTAGGATATATTAATGTTATTAATAATATTAATATACTTACAATATTATTGTTATTAATATATATCACAATGCTAATGAAAAAATAAGATAATTTTGACCCAAAAAAGAGATAGATTCAAAAAAAAATTCTCTATCTAGTTTCTCCTGTAGGCTATAGGAACGGGTGAGAAGAAGACTGCGAATAAGAGTCATCTTAGAGCTTTTATTATTTATTTATTTATTTGTTATTCTATTAATTCTACTTGTGCAACTTCGTTACTTATTGCAAAAGATGAAATCTAAAATATTATTTAAATATATTAAATAAATAAATTACTTATTATTTTTTACAAAATATGTGGTCACACGATTAAATTATTTATTTATTATAAGCTGTTGTATTATTGTTATTATAATAAATTATTTTGTTAGCATACATTACTTCAATTATTATTTTTGTTAAAAAATTATAAGATAAAATAAAATAAGGTTCATTTTTTAACATTAATGTAAGACTATAACAATAATGTTATTAGAATAGTGAATATTAATGTTACTAATGTTATGAAATGTTATGAAAGATAACTAAAAACAAGATGATTAGAGAAAGAGAGTGTTTGCATAATCTTTTTATGTATCTCTCAATCACTTTACAATTGTCTTATTTATAAGAACAATAATACTACTAGGATGTTACAAAACTCAAGAGTCATACATATTAATACTCAATGGGAGTTACATGTATCTAGACATCCATATGAATCTAGACATTTTATAACACTCCCCCTTGGATGTCTGTTGTATAGCTATACGCATCGAAAGCTGCCTCATTAAAAACATTACCAGGAAAAACCCAATGGAAAAAAAACCTTGGTTAAGGGAAAAAGAGTGTAGTGTGTATTAGCTCCCCCTCATGAATGAATTATTAAGTCCTCCAGCTGTCGCATTCCAATATTGCGACGCAATCCTTCAAACATTGTAGTTGATAGTGCTTTACTGAACAAATCTGTTAGATTATCTCTTAATCAAATTTGTTGAACATCAATGTCTCCACACTTATCAAAGTTATGTGTGAAAAAGAATTTTGGTGAGATATGTTTTCTTTTATTTCCTTTGATGTATCCTCCCTTTAATTGAGCTATACATGCAGCATTATCTTCATACAGAATGGATGGAGTCCTTTTGTAGCAATTTTCTAAGAATATGCCTCGTTAAAAACCTTACCAAAAAATCCAGTGGGAAAAAAATTTGGCTAAGGAAAAGAGTACAATATTCTTGTATAACTTCCGGTGCCTTAAGATTGCCTCATTAAAACCTAGCAAAGGAAAATCCAGTGGGAAAAAAACCTTAGCGAAGGAAAAAGAGTACAATCAGCACATATCATTTTTACTCCCCTTCATAAGTACATAGAATTTCCATTTATTCATGGTAAAAATATCATTAAGTCGAAACATGCCAATATTGTGCACCATCTTCTTCAAAATCATAGTTGGTAATGACTTAATGAATCCATCAACCAAATTATCACATGATCATATATGTTTGATATCAATATCGCCATTCTTCTGGGGCTCATTTGTATAAAATAATTTTGGTGCAATATGCTTGGTTCTATCACCCATGATATAGCATCCTCTAATTTGAGTGATACAAGCGACATTATCTTTATATAATATCGTTGGACTATTTATGATTGATGATAATCCACAGTTCACTCAAATATGATGAATTACTGATCTCAACCAAATACATTCACTTCATAAATTGTGATAATCTACGCATCGTGAGATCCAACTAACTATGGTTTTGATTCATATTGCTTGTCGATTAAGCTCGCAAGTGCTATATCAGTCGTGAGAAATTTTGCAATATATATCAAAGCAATAATTGAACAAAGATATGGTACTTCAGGACCAAGAGTTTCTTCATTATTTTCTTGTGATCAAAACGGATCTTTCTTGATATCAAGTGACCAATCTATCATTGGAGTACTTAAAGGATTTACATTATCCATGTAAAGTTACTTCAGAACTTTTTCTGTTTATGTTGATTGATGAACAAAAATTCCATAGTTCAATTTGTAGGTCAAGACAAAAATTTGTCTTACCAATATCTTTTAACTTTGTTGTTTTTGTCAACTCTTCTGGAGCAAGATCTTTCATCAATAAATACAGTAATAATAGCAAATCCATATTATGATCTTTTGATAAAAATGCATGCACAAATTGGATTATTCTCAAATCCTTCTTTCAAAAGATATCTACTTAGGCGATTATTCCACAATATGCATCTGGATTGCTTTAACCCATATAAAGATCTTTGTAACTTAAAATACATACTTCGAGATGTAGAATTATATGCTTCAGGCATTTTATATCCTTAAGGGATTTTCATATATATATGATCATTATCTAATGATCCATACAGATATGTTGTAACAATATACATTAATCGCATATCCAAATTTTCTTTTGCTACCAAGCTAATTAAAAATTTGAATATAATTGCATCCATTACAGGAGCATATGTTTCTCCATAATTAATACCAAGTTTATGCGAGAAACCTTGTGCTACAAGTCACGCTTTGTACCATATAATTTCATTTTTCTTATTTCGTACAAATACCCATTTGCATCTAACAGGCATTACACCTTCTGGTGTTCGGACTACAGGTCTAAAAACATCACGTTTACTTTGTGAATTTAGTTCTACTTGAATCGCCTCTTTTCACATTGGCCAAATATTTCTACATTCATCAATAATTTGTGGTTCATATTCATGATCATTACTTCTGATAATATAAAGAACAACTTTATATAAAAATATGTTGTCGACAACAATATTATTTTTATCCAATATATCCGTCTCCTATATATACATAATGTATCGAGATCTCGTTGTTTTCAGGTACCTGATCCTCTGCAGGGGATAACTCATCCTCTTTAGGAGATAACTCTTCAAGAGTTTTATTTACAGGAGATTTTGTTCATAAGTTTTGGATAGATCAATAAATTTTGTAGCCTGTTTCATGGGTATAGCCTCTTTATAATTTTGCAACTTGTTTTTCTTGGGGAAATTTTATCTTTAACACCGATCATTCTTCCATGTTTCAAGTGTGACTTTGATTCAATTTGCTGCTATATTAACTGATTGTCCTACAGGGACTTCAATTTCTTCTAGAGTATTTGCAACTAAAATATGAGATATCACACTTTTCTTATTATCGGTGAATAATTCTGGTAATTGATATGCAATTCATTGCAAATGAATAATCATTTGAACTTTTAGTTCATATTAATTTGTATGAGAATCAGGATTAAATAACGTTGAAATATTCCAATTAATCTCCCGTCGTTCTTCAGGCAATGATCTCACGTCGTGCTTCAGGCAACGACTTTTCTCCCCCTAATGGTGGGAAGACTATTAAAATAACAATCCTCAAAATATACCTTAAAAACATCATTCTGAATTCTTTCTTAGAAGATGAACACCAAATAACAATAATTAAACGTGATAATTTGGTAATTAATTTACTTTGATATAATCAACAGGTAAAGGAATCTTCTGGTTCTTTAAAGAATGTTCATGGGAGTTTTCAATAATTCAATGCATCATTATTGATCCTAGATGATCATGCCAAATCATAAAAATATTTGGATTCAAACACTTCTGGTGTATTGCACACTTCTAGTGTATTACAACATTTGTTTCAACTATTCTCATTTTAGTATAATATAACCCAGAAGAGAAAATATACAATTTTTCTAATATGAGCTTCTGACCCAATATTATTAAAGTAATATAAAGAAATTTTTCACTGCCTTCGTTATTAATTTCAATATAATAACTATTATAATGTATATCCTTAAAGCTGAGCAAATTTCTGCTTGTCTCAGAAGAATATAAAGAATCATTAATACAAAATTTTGTGCCCTTTGAAAACATTATAATCGCTCTTCCAGAGACTTTGATTAAATTTGATGAATAATCACTCTTCAAGAGTCTTCAATTATATTTGATGAATAATCGCTCTTCTAGAGCCTTTAATTAAGTTTGATGAGCTTCTGGCTCATACAACTTTATATATGCAAAACATAAATTTTACTTGAAACATAAATAAAACATAAAATTACTTATTATAATGAAATAAAAATAATTAATTGGTATGGACATTTCTATCAATATATCATCAAGGAAACCATAGATATCAAAATTAGTTATATCCACTCCATATGAAAAGTCAAAATAATTCATGGGATCTTCAGGATCATTCCATTTCCTTTTCTTTTATGGAGTCTTGGTACAAATCTACCAAGTGTTTAGGAGTACGACGGGTACATTCCCTTTTATATATTGATTATTCTTTTCAAGTCCACTACCACAACTACAACCATAATTTTCTCTATGATTATCAAATGAGATTCCATTCACTTCAGGGAATGTAATAGAATCGATCGAGCGAGATTGTTGGTTTTTCAGCAAAAACTCATTATTTTGTACAACCATTAGAAGACATAATATCACTTCTGGGAACATAGTTTCCTTTATCGCTTCAAGAAATATTTTGTAAACTTATGCTCTCGATATTGCTACTGCAGGAGCATTTTCGAGGCATGAAATATAATAAATATTTTATTTAACATATCTTCATTAGTGTTTTTTTTTCTCACATAATTTTAATAGTGAGATTATTTTTTTTTAAAAAATGTAGAATTATTCTCACTCAACACTTTTAAAATCTTGCAACTTCAGGTGCAGCCAATTATAATGAGCTTAACTCATATTTTAATTTTTCATGGAGATGATAGCGAATTAATTTTGCATGATCCTGCTGGGATGCATGATTGCCAACTTTAATTGTATCTCCAAAGTTCTTTGCCTTTATATGAATCTCAACATCAAGATTCCATTACAAACAATTCTTGCTCGATATAAATCAAGGGCAACAAATTCAAATTTATAAGATTTGAATATTAAATAACTACACATATTTCCCATCAAATTAAATAATTATATATGTTCAGATTTAATTGTAATGAAACAATTTATAGAAATGTAGTAAAACACGAAACTAAATATGTCCACAAAAACTAAATAACAAACCAACACTACTAAGTATATTTGTCATTGTAACTTCATACAAAAATATATCAAAAATTATTAGAAATTTAATTTATTATAACTATCCAAATATAACTATTCACATATGCATGAACATATATATATATATATATATATATACTGATATTGATTATATGGTGATGCTACTGTAGAACTTGTCAAAATATCAGTTGTAACTATCAATTTCAACATTCGAAGTGCAATTGTCATACAATACAGTGAATAAACAAACACCACATGAGTAACAAGCATACACACTTGCCTTAAAATCTGTATGTGCATCATGACGTTGCAAACAAAAAAATGAAATGCTAGTTAATAAGTTCCCACTCAAAAATAAAAAGTAAAACCTTAAATTGACATAACTAAACATGATTAATACGCATCAACTCGTACAAGATCAACCATCAAAACAACATGCTCATAGCAAACACAAAAAGAGAATTTATAAGACTTCCCAATAACACGAAATGCAGCAATGAGCTACTAAAATTCCTCTAGTACAGCGCTGGCCCAAGTGCTACCAATATACAGCACGTACATAAGATACACCCATGATCTTATGTACTATTTTTTCGATTTGCGATAAACTATTTTTCATTTTCACACATACATGATCTGACACTTTTGCACCACAAATTTCATGTTTCTTCATTATTATTATTAACTTATCAATGACATGAACATATGGCTTACTTGAACAACAATGACAACAAATAGTAATAAACTTTATGCTTATACATAGTAATTAGAAGATGTGGCATTTACGCATTTTTTACCTTTGCTTTAGAATCGCCAACATATATCACTATATATATGTAAAGAGAGTTATATCTTCTTCTACTTCAAACCAAATATGATTATTTTCAAGACGAAAGTGAGAAGCAATCGTGCTGATAACGTGTTATGAAATGTTATGAAAGATAACTAAAAACAAGATGATTAGAGAAAGAGAGTGTTTGCATAATCTTTTTATGTATCTCTCAATCACTTTACAATTGTCATATTTATAAGAACAATAATACTACTAGGATGTTACAAAACTCAAGAGTCATACATATTAATACTCAATGGGAGTTACATGTATCTAGACATCCATATGAATCTAGACATTTTATAACAACTAATACCATTAGTATATACTAATAATATATTATAAGTATTTATCCAAGTAAACAATACCATGTTAAAGAGAATTATTAATAACTAATAAATACTTACTAACAACGTATTAATAATATTACTAATAACTAATAAAAGTGTACTAATACTATTAGTGTTAGTAATAATTTTTTTTTAAATAATATTAATTCTTAGCTTAGTTGGTAATCAATATTTTATTAGTATAAAGTGTTAAGTTCAAATCTTAGGAGAATAGATATTTTTAGCTCAAAAGTGTTAAATTGACATGTCAATATGTCATGTGTATAAGTCAACGCAACATGGCACAATAGGGTTGACAATCCAAATTTTTATATAGTAAAGAGTTCATTTTGCATCGACTAAAAAAAAGGAACACAATATCCAAACACCCTATAGTACAGGGGTCACTTTTACATTTTACTCGAAAAAAATGTAAAGTAAATTTTTTTTTTTCCTTTTATTGTGGGCCACCAGTTAGCTTTATGGTATATCTGATTGTAGACAATTGAAAAATTGAGTAGTTAATTGGCTTAGAAATATTGTATATTGATATTGTTTTTTTATTTGTTGCTAAATGTATATTGATATTGTTGTGTAACGGTAGCATTATACTTTCTACAAATGTAATATGCCAATATGATATATTAATATTATTAAATTTATATCACAATTTCATATATTTGTGTATAACTTTTGTAATAAAACACAATTATTCTTAACAAAAAATGGTATTTGGTGTAAGGAAATATTAAAAAATTACTACAACTATATAGGGTTGAACAAAAAGGGTAAAATCAAATAATTGAATCATATTTTTAAAACCAATTATTTCGGTTATTCGGATATATTCGATCACGTATTAAAATTCGGTAACAAGGCAACCTCTTCACCTCCCATTCGTCTCTCTTGGTCGGTAGCAGATCATCAGTCCCTATTTTTTTTTTTTTCTCTTGTGTCTTTCCATTTAAATTTTGACAAATAGTCTTTTATTTTATTTTAGAATTAATTGATGTTAAGTAATAAATTATGTGTCAAAATTTAAATAAAAAGATACAAAATAGAGAAAATGGGAACAGAAGATCTGTTCTCCTCTTGGCCTCTCCTTCTATATTAACATATACACCGCATTCAATACATCTTCTCCATTACAATTTTAATAATATTTTAATCTCACTCTTGAGGTTTGATATCGTGGATATACTTGAAATAATTAAGAGAGAGTATGAATTCATTAGTTTGGTGCTGTAACTTTTTTGTTTTTCTTTTTATACCTTAACTGTATTGTTATTTACTCCATTATTTATATGCTATATTATTACCTGAGTCGTTCGACACATTACATAACTAATTAATTTTATTAATTGTTATTTGTACAAATTTATAGTTAATAACTAGACTATATAAAATAATTATCTTAAACAAGTAATATTATTGATTGTTTTAAGTAAAATTATTGTATTTATATATTATTTATAAAAGTTGTTAAAATATAATTTTGGAGATAAAATATGGGATTATCAGTTTGATATGTAATTGTTATTAATTTTACTAATTTCATTATTTGTTTTCTCTAATGTTTTATACTTCACTTCTTTTTGTGTTAAATAAAGTTGCATATTCATATTGTAATGTAATATTATAATTTCTACAAATGTTATGAAAATTTGATATATTAATATTATTAAAATTGATATCACAAAGAAGTGAAAAAAAAATTGAAAGAAAAACTTTTAAACTAACATGTGCCTTCCACCGGCTATCAAACTTGTATTCCAAAATATATAAGACCAAGTATAATTTTTTGAATTCAGTTTATGTAAAACCCCAACTTTTTAGAATAAAATGAATTTTTATAAATATTATTTTTGAATATTATAGAGTAAAATTGATATAATAGTTGTGGGTAATATTTATAAATTTTATAAAGTACGCAAGTTGTTATATAATATTCGATTGGTCGGGGAATATTCGTTTTAATAGAGAATATTAGTACAACGACACAATTATTGGTGGACCCTAGCGGAATTATTATCGGATTGAGAAAGCGACAAAAATACTTTTATGAAAATAACGGCGGAAGTTTTACAGTTAAGCTGTTGAAACACGGTGTTAAAAGTACGAGAATCTGGCGTGGTTGCGTAGTAGCACCGGTATTGATTATTGATGTTTACGTGATAAGTCACTCGGTTTTGTTGGTATTATTAATGTAATAATAATACGAAAATCTTTTATATAAAAAAATGAATACTTTTATAAAGTTATTCTATAAATAGAATATATTATATTCTATTATGCATAGTGTTAAGATAAGTAATACGATATAGTGTTTTGTATAGTAAAATCTTTTATATAAAATGCGAATACTTTTATAAAGCTATATCTTTTATTAGACAATAATTAGAATATATTATATTTTATTATACATAGTGTTTGCATAGTGTCTGCATAGTGTTTGCATAGTAAAATCTTTTATAAAGTTATTCGTTTTATTAGATTATAAATAGAATATATTATATTTTATTTAAAAGATTTTGCTTTAAATATGGACCGTCAGATTAAAGTAAATCAATACGGGATAGTTCATGAGTTAGTTACTTATCTGATCCATTTTTCTATAAATAGAATCTCATTCCTTCATTATTTTTTCAATTAATTCATTGAACTCTACAGAGATAAACTATAGAGAGAAAGAAGAAAATATTCTGCTACTTCACTACTTATATATATCGATTACTCTTCTTAAGGTAGGGAATATTATTTGTTGTACTTTCGTATAAGGGGTGTTATTCTTTCTTATTCATAAAAGAAGCTGTTGTTATTCCATTTCTTATTATTACGTTAGAATAACTTTTGTATGTGATCTACCCTATAGTTGGTGACATTCTTCTATTATTTTTTCTTTATTATTACATTTGGAATATCATGTTTGTGCGTTTCTGTGGGACACGGTTCCATCTTTATTATTAATACATTGGAATATATTGTGTGCATGCGTTTTTCTGTTGGACCGAAATCGCCCTTATTAGTATTACATTGGAATAACTCGTCTACATCAAAAAATCGCATGCATGGTGATTTACGTTGTTATTTCATTCTTTATTATTACATTTGGAACATCTGTTGGTGCGAATTTACTTTGACACTGGTTCCGTTATTTAGTAATACTGTTGGAATAACACATACATCGCAATCACCGCATGCATGGTGATTTCTTTTGTTATTCCATTTTTATTATACTCGGTTGATTAAAGTTTTGACTTCTATACTCCATGAAATTAGTAGAATATCCTTGATATTTATGGCTTCATCAAGTATCTTTTAATGGAAATATTCTTTGATCATTCTTGAATTTTACTCTACAAAGCAAATATCATGTTGACAATTTGGACATTAGTAGTTCTGGACAAATTAATTCTTGAACTTGTTTTATTGAATTCTTATATCATTGTCATCATCCTCATGTTTATATTATGTTGAAATGCATCACGTGGCTGTAGTGCGTAGATGAACTTGGTATGATTATAACCGGGATTATTGATTGTGTCATCATTAATCGTAATGTTACAAATGATGTGGTAAAAGTCCTCGTTGGCGTAGTGCATTGATGGATAGTTGTTGGCATGATCATGACCATTAATGAATACACAAATATTCTTGGCCCGTAGTGCATGGATAATTGTGGTCGTGATAATAAAGAATATCCTTGAGTGGTCGATGCGGGGGTGATGTGGCGCGCCCCAAAATTAGGTATACGCCACCCATCTTGGGTCGCCACTTACATGGTACATAAATTCAAATACAACTTACTAATATAAGCGTAGGTATAATAATACGACATAAAGCGTGAGTTTGAATACAAATATTGTCTACTAGATATTATATACAAACTCAAAAGGAGTCCTCATTACAACTATTATCACACTATTTCACGAATAGTGAGGACTACTAAAGCTATCCTCCGGACCATTACTTACGTTCCCGAGCTCGTCCCAAATATGTTCTCATTTCACGAAGAGAACGGTGAAAGAAAGGTGAGCTCAACTAGCCAAGAAGAAATATTATGACTAAGATAATGCAGAATAAATTATCATTAGCCTTTTCAAAATGATGTTAAAGCGATAAAATACAATAGACAAACCGGTTTAAGCTGCGGTAGGAATAAGCAATCCATTAAAAGAGTCAAGTAGAGAATAAAGTCTACTATCTTTTAGGTTTTAAAAAGTTTTCATTAATTTTTATCATTTGAGACTCGACTTAATAAATAAACCACCACATCTAATCATCCACGTACCACGATCGAGGATTTTCATCAAATTATCAATGGTCATGACTATCTTAGAATCACCCTCGGTCATAATCATACCAAAAACTATCCATCATTGCATTACAGTGCCTTCGAGGACTTTTGTCACATCATTTATATCAAGTCGTGATTATACTTAAGAATGATCCTGGTCATAATCATACTAAGTTCATCTATACACGTAAGCCAAAGATAACATAATATAACATGAGGATGATGACAATGACATAATAATTCAATAAAACAAGTTCAAGAATTATTTAATCCATGAATTATTAACGTCCAAATTGTCGACATGATCATTGTTCAGTAGAGTAAAATTCAAGAATGATCGAAGAATATTTCCATGAAAAGATCTTTGGATGAAACACAAATATCAAGGATATTCTACTAATTTCATGGAGTATAAGTCAAAGTTTTAACCAATTTGGGTATAATAAAGAATGGAATAACAAAAGAAATCACCATGCATGCGGTACCCAGCATGTAGACGAGTTATTCAACATAATAATAATAACGGAACCGGTCGGTGAAATTCACATCGGCAAGCGAGGATGTTCCAACGAGAATAATAAAGATGGAACCGGATCCGGTGTAAAACACATGAGATAGGATATTCCAATGAGAATGATAAAGAGCGGAACCGGTCGAATTGTGTAAAACACATGAGCAGGATGTTCCAATGAATAATAATAAAAAGCGGAACCAGTCGGGTGTAAAACACATGCATGTGATGTTCAGCAGAATAATAATAAAAGCGGAACCGGTCCGGTGTAAAACACACGACAGGATGTTCCAGCAGAATAATAGAAGAATGTCACCAAGTATAGGGTAGATCATAGCGTATCTGAGTTATTCCAACGAGAATAATAAGCAATGGAATAACATAAGGATTTCACCAAGTATAGGGTATATCTGGCGTATCACTGAGTTATGTATATAGGTATGCCACTTTTCTGAGTTATTCAATGAATAATAATGAATGGAATAATGAAGTTCTCTTCAAGAAGAAAGAATAACACCCTTCTTAGTAAAAAGAGCTGAATATAGAAGTAGTGAAGTAGCGAGAATACTCTTCTTCTTTCTATAATTTTCTCTCTATAACCTTCTCTATAATTTCTCTCTCAGAGTTTCAATGAATTAAGTAAGAAAATAATGATGGAATGAGCTTTATTTATAGGAAAATGGAATGCATAAGTAACTAATCCATGAGCGGTCCGATTGATTTACTTTAATCGATGGTCCATATTTAAAGAAAAATCTTTTAAATAAAATATAATATATTCTATTTATATAAAAACATTTTACTATGCAAAATTTATGCAATACTATGCAAAACACTATGCAAAAACACTATGCAACACTATGCATAATAAAATATAATATATTCTATTTATAGAATAACTTTAATAAAGTATTCTATTTTATATAAAAGATGTTTACATTTTATTACGTTAATAATACGAATAAAACAAAAGCGTCATTATCATTATAATAATTCATATTATTAATCGATGATAATGGAATCAAAGTGAGTGACTTTCACATAAGCATCGATAATCAACATAGTGCGCTCTTCTATGCTGACCACACGTATTCATCGTACTTTTACTACCGAAAGTAGTTCAACGGTAACCACGGTAAAACTTCCGTAGTTATTTCAATAAAATATTTTTGTCGTTTTCTCGATCAATCCGGATAATAATTACATTGTAGGGTCCACCAATGATTGAGTAGTCAGACGAATATTCCCGCTAAACCGAATATTCCCACCAATCGAATATAATATAACCACTTGTATACTTTGCAAAATTTATAAATACTACCCACAACTATAATATTATCTCAAATTCACACCATAATATTAAAAATTATTTCGACCAAATTTAAATCTTTATTAATAAAATCTGGGGTCTCACAATCTCCCTCCTTATGGAATTTAAGCCCTCGAAATTAAGTGCGTACTGGTATGATAAAGAGATGAGGATACCTTGAATACCCTTATCGTTGAAAACATTAAATTCATCTTTGCAATCCTACCAAAGATATTTATTAACAATTCATCTTTGCACTTCACAGCCAAAGATATACAAATTATAAAACCAATAATGCTAAGACGCGACTTAATAGTATCACGACCACGAATTATCCATGCACATTTGGCGAGGATATTCGTGTTTTCAATTCTGATTATGATTATACAAACAATCCACAGTCATAATCATACCAAGTCCATCTATGCACGTAAAGCCACGAGATGACTTTGAGCGCATCCATGAATTAATATTTCATTCATTGAGACTCATTTCGATAATTAATCCACATCATCGAATCATCCCCGCACTACTGGGCCGAGGATATTCATTAGTATCACGACCACAAATTATCCATGTACTACGGCCAAAGATAATTGTGTTTTCAATTACTGATTATGATTATACCGAACAATCCTCGAGTCATAATCATACCAAGTCCATCTATGCACGTAAGCCACGAGATGACTTTGAACGCATCCATGAATTAATATTTCATTCTTTGAGACTCATTTCGATAATTAATCCACATCATCGAATCATCCCCACTACGGGCCGAGGATATTCATTAGTATCACGACCACAAATTATCCATGCACTACGGCCAAAGATAATTGTGTTTTCAATTCTGGTTATGATTATGCCGAACAATCACGAGTCATAATCATACCAAGTCCATCTATGCACGTAAGCCGCGGATGACTTTGAACACATCCATGAATTAATATTTCATTCACGAGACTCATTTCGATAATTAATCCACATCATCGAATCATCCCCGCACTACGGGCCAAGGATATTCATTAGTATCACGACCACAAATTATCCATGCACTACTACCAAAGATAATTGTGTATTCATTAATATCACGACCACAAATTATCCATGCACTACTGACCAAAGATAATTGTGTATTCATTATATCACGACCACAAATTATCCATGCACTACGACCGAAGATAATTGTGTATTCATTTACTGATTATGATTATCTTAAGAATAATCCGTGGTCATAATCATACCAAGTCCATCTATGACTTTCAACATAATATAAACGTGAGGATAATGATATAAAGAATCAATCGAATGAGATAAAGGATAAATATTAAACATTTATAATATAATTTATCCGAGATTCAAGAATATCCCCATGTTATCAATCATTTAATAATCTCATAATCTAATAACATTAATATTATAACAATATTTTAATCACTTCTTAAATTTATAAACAATTTATCTTAATTGTTTACACTTTACCATATAATGCATTTAATCATTCAAAATGTCATACTCATAAGATATCATCACCAATTATCAAATCTCTCAAAAAATATGCATATACTCTATATAGGATTCTCTAGCCATAAAATCCTATTTTCAACTTTGTTACTTCACATAACATATTTAACTCATATGTTAAGTAACTAAACTATTTTCATGAAAAATATCAAATCAGTCCCAAAAATATTTCTTTTTGGAATTTAGCATAATATAGTCCCATGATGAAAATATATTTTTCTCGAATTTTTAAAATTCATTTACTATTTTTCAAAAATCAATTTCAATAAATTCCTTAAGAAATTAGCTACCTCAAGTTTAACTCCAAAATTCCCAAATCTTGGCAGGACCTCACACATGTTAACGTGAGCTTCTAGTTTAAATTTCATGGTCATCGGAGTTATAGAACTCCGGTTATAGCGTTTTAAATCGGAAAAACCTAAATATTGAAATAGTCATAACTTGCTCATTTAAGTCGAGAATGAGCTCATTTTTGGACAGGAGGTACTTTATACCATATACTTTCATGTCCCAAAAGGCCAGAATTTTTCTCATAATTTAAGTGGCCGAAACAGTCCCTTAAAGTTTAAGGCAGTAGCATTTTTGAAATTTACAGCTTTGACCTCCTTTGCTAAAATCAGTCCACACAAAAATCTACAACACCTTTTCCAGTAATTCCACTTGTATTAGTTAGGTAACTCATAGATCTAACTCTAGGACTTGACCACATTCAAAAATTCAAAATATAATAGGAGATATGGTCAATTGAATTTCATGTTACGTTTTTCACTAAAATCTGATTTTCAACTCTTTGTGATTTCTAAGAAACTTTCATGTTTTCACATACTAACCAACATAACTCATCATAAAACTTACTAATACTTCATATACCCATGATTTTTATTAGTTCTATACTTTTATTATGACTTTCATCATAATCAACGTAAACAGATCCTTTTAGTTAAAGAAATATTTGAGGGTTTAAGAAATGGGTTTTTTTTTTTGTACTGGGGTCAATACAAAATTCGATTTCACGTTCTAGGGTAGGCTAGGAAGTCTTCAAGAATACGCCAAGAAATTTATTAATGATAGAAATATCATTCAAAACTGTTACTCTTATCCAAGACTTGGATAGTACGTCACATTGATACCAACTGTGACTTCTATCCCTTAACCTAGATAGCACGTCACAATGACACCTTACATAAATGTATAATCAAAAACTGTTTTAGAAATTAGAATCTTTGGGAAGTGCTCAAGGAAACCTTCGTACATGGGAGGCCATGCTTCTAGGTTATAATAGATATCATATGGCCACAGAATTATCCTTGGTTTACCTAATAGACCCCAAAGAAAAATGAGAAGATTACTATCATATTCTTCCCAATGGTGAGTCTTCTCTTGATTTATCACTATCTCCACTGTCTCAAATTGAGAATTATACTTCAAACAAACACCAAGATCATATAGGTAGTGCTCGTAAATATACTCAGAAAGTGGATGAGCACATCCCTGTCTTATGATGACACGAGGTTGTATGTCATTAGACATCTTGTATGATAGTGGCAAAACACTCTTTCAACGTTGGGTTCGACTCACCCTAGTTGATTCACCAAATATAACTATTAAATGATGACCACCGATTTCTATTCCATCATATACCCAGCTCGACTTAGCTACACTCTTATTACACGAAAGGAATTGTGAAGCAAAAGGGTTAACTAATATATCAAATATTATCCCTATACTACGATCGACCAATTAAATAACAAATAATCTTAGGTAGGTCATACTAGCGAAGGAATTCCCCGTCTCTCCCCTCCTAGTTCTTATCTCACATCTCAGCCAGGGATCATATCCCTAAGCTCTGATACCAACTGTGACTCTGGACACCAACTTGTGTCAAGACCTCACATTGATACTGTCGGTTTGCTTGCATGAGCGGCGTCCCCTACGGAGAGTGCGGCCGGTGCATTCCCCATCAACGAGAAGTCACCAACGAGATGCTCGGGGCTCTTTACTTATAGCTTTGATACCAAGCTGTGGCGCCCCAAAATTAGGTATCGTCACCCATCTTGGGTCGCCACTTACATGGTACATAAATTCAAATACAACTTACTTAATATAAGCGCCGGTATGCAATACGACATAAAGCGTGAGTTTGAATACAAATATTGTCTACTAGATATTATACAAACTCAAAAGAGTCCTCATTACAACTATTATCACACTATTTCACGAATAGTGAGGACTACTAAAGCTATCCTACGGACCATTACTTCGTTCCCGAGGCTCGTCCGGTATGTTCTCATTTCAAGAGAAAACGGTGAAAGAAAAAGGTGAGCTCAACTAGCCAAAGAAGAAATATTATGACTAAGATAATGCGAGAATAAATTATCATTAGCCTTCAATGAGTGTTAAAGCGATAAAATACAATAAACAACCGGTTTAAGCTGCTGGTGGAATAAGCGATCCATTAAAAAGAGTCGAAGTAGAGAATAAAGTCTACTATCTTTTAGGTTTTAAAAAGTTTTCATTAATTTTTATCATTTGAGACTCAAATTTTAATAAATAAACCACCACATCTAATCATCCACGTACTACGGTCGAGGATTTTCATCAAATTATCAATGGTGGTGACTATCTAGAATCACCCCTGGTCATAATCATACCAAAAACTATCATCATCAACGCATTCTGAGCCACCGAGGACTTTTGTCACATCATTTATATCAAGTCGTGATTATCTTAGAATGATCCCTGCAGTCATAATCATACTAAGTTCATCTATGCACGTAAGCCAAAGATAACATAATATAACATGAGGATGATGATGATGACATAATAATTCAATAAAACAAGTTCAAGAATTATTTAATCCATGAATTATTAACGTCCAAATTGTCAACATGATCTTTGTTTAGTAGAGTAAAATTCAAGAATGATCGGAAGAATATTTCCATGAAAAGATTTGGATGAAACACAAATATCGAGGATATTCTACTAATTTCATGGAGTATAAAGTCAAAGTTTTAACCAATTTGGGTATAATAAAGAATGGAATAACAAAAGAAATCACCATGCATGCGGTGCTTGCATGACGAGGTTATTCAACATAATAATAATAACGGAACCGGTCGGGTGAAATTCACAAGCGGGATGTTCCAAAGAATAATAAAGATGGAACGGATCCGGTGTAAAACACAGATAGGATATTCCAGCGAGAATGATAAAGGCGGAACCCGGTGGGTGTAAAAACACACGAGCAGGATGTTCCAAGCAGAATAATAATAAAAAGCGGACCAGTCCCGGTGTAAAACACATGAGCAGGATGTTCCAGCAGAATAATAATAAAGAGCGGAACCAGGTCAGGTGTAAAAAACACATGAGCAGGATGTTCCAGCGAGAATAATAGAAGAATGTCACCAAGTATAGGGTAGGCAGCGATATCTGAGTTATTCCAATGAGAATAATAATAATGATGGAATAACATAAGGATTTCACCAAGTATAGGGTATCTGGCGTATCTGAGTTATGTATAGGGTATGCCACTTTTACGGAGTTATTCCAATGAATAATAATGAATGGAATAATGAAGTTCTCTTCAAGAAGAAAGAATAACACCCCACTAGTAAAAAGGCTGAATATAGAAGTAGTGAAGTAGCGAGAATACTCTTCTTCTTTCTATAATTTTTCTCTATAGCTTCTCTATAATAATCTCTCTACAGAGTTTCAATGAATTCGTAAGAAAATAATGATGGAATGAGCTTACATTTATAGGAAAATGGAATGCGTAGTAACTAATCCATGAGCGGTCAGGATTGATTTACTTTAATCGATGGTCCATATTTAAAGAAAATCTTTTAAATAAAATATAATATATTCTATTTATATAAAAACATTTTACTATGCAAAACACTATGCAATACTATGCAAAACACTATGCAAAAAACACTACGCAACACTATGCATAATAAAATATAATATATTCTATTTATAGAATAACTTTAATAAAGTATTCTATTTTATATAAAAGATGTTTACATTTTATTACGTTAATAATACTGAATAAAACAAAAGCGTCATTATCATTATAATAATTCATATTATTAATCGTAATAATAATGGAATCGGTGTGAGGTGACTTCACATAAGCATCGATAATCAACAGGTGTCTTACTTATGCAACCACACGACATCTTTGTACTTTTACTACTGAGAGTAGTTCAACAATAACCACGGTAAAACTTCCGCATAGTTATTTCAATAAAATATTTTTGTCGTTTTCTCAATCCGACAATAATTACATTGTGGGGTCCACCAATGATTGAGTAGTTATCGAATATTCCCCGCTAAACCAAGATATTCCCCAACCAATCGAATATAATATAACCACTTGTATACTTTTGCAAAATTTATAAATACTACCCACAACTATAATATTATCTCAAATTCACACCATAATATTAAAAATTATTTCGACCAAATTTAAATCTTTATTAATAAAATCTGGGGTCTCACAGGTGATTCGATGATGTGGAATATTTATTAATTTGAGTCTCAAATGATAATGATGATGAAAAAACCTTTTAATCATAAAAGATAGTAGATTTTATTTTCTACTCGACTCTTTTAATGAATTGATTGTTCCGCTGCAGTTAAACTTGATGTCTATTATATTTTATCAGTTTAACATTGTTGGAGACTAATGATAATTTATTCTGCATTATCTTAGTCATAATATTTCTTCTTTGGGCTAGTTGAGCTCACCCTTTCTTTTCTTTATTCTCTTGAAATGAGAATATAAATTTGGGGACGAGTCGGGGAGCGGAGTGATGGTCAGAGGATAGCATTAATAGTCCTCACTATTCAATACGTGAAATAGTGTGATAATAATTGTAATGAAGACTCCTTTTGAGTTTATATAATCTCTAGTAGATAATATTTGTATTCAAACTCACGATTTATGTTTTTGTAATTATTATATGCTGACAGTTGTATTAGTAAGTTGTATTTGAATTCTGTACCATGTATCTGGCGACCCAAGATGGGTGATGTATACCTAATTTTGGGGGCGTCACAATTAATTTGATATATTAATTTGTAAATTCAAAGTTAATTGAATTCATTTAATTTTAATCAATACAGTTATAAAATTTATTATTTTCAAAATTATATCAATATTGAATTCAAAAGTATCTTAAATTAGCTTATTTCAGTTGGGATAATATAACTCTTGGCCATTTATTGTATTCAAAGGGATGTCTAGCTGATTCTCTTTCTTGTATAAATTTTAGCCCTACTCTTACATGTTTACTTTGGGTATGCCCCATTTGTAATTATTCATCAGTTATATAATATGTATAATTATAGAAAAGAAATTTAAAAAACCTAAAAATGCTAACACTAAAATTGAAATATATAATGGCAATCAAGCTTGGAGACTGACCAACAAACAACTTAGCAAGTCATCAAGAGGAAAAGACAATCAGATTAAAATGGCAATAATATATCAAAAAAGAATGATCTATAATTAAATAATACTCTTTTAGGTCAAAACTTAAGAGAGCATGTTTGAAGTTATTACACCATATATTTCTTCCAACAGCTAATACATTAGTACCTGCTGAGATATAATAAAATTGTAACCCCTTTTACTAGTTGTGATGGCCCAATCAATATTTCTACTTCATTTATGAACCAAAACTATGAGTCAAACAGCTACAAACCTGGGATTTATTGCTGAAACAAAAAAAAATTATGTGATCACTTCTGGTCTGTATATACAGCATCAACATCATCAAGCTCAAGTAATTTGGACATGAGTTCCTTGTTCAAGTCTTCAGCCTCATCATCCACCTGAGACCCGACAATAAATAGATGTTGTATTCGCTCCAAAAGTTGAGTTGAAGGGCACCATAATGCTTAAGAGTATGGATGGGTAAAAAACAGAGTCTATATTTCACAAGGCACAAGGCCACAAGACATGAAGTTTTTAAAATTGTCAAGGATTTTGCACGGAACAAAAGGGGCTGTAAATTTGTGGTGTTTATCAAATTATTTTGCATCTTTTCGTGGATTGAGGAGACTACTACAAGATGCACTTTCTGAAGCTAGTGCATTCTCATTTATATTTAAAAAATTCAAGTCAAACAAAATCCAAGATGAATGGACTATGTGCATGCATCCAGCAGAGAATTAGGATGGTCTCTCCATTGAGTAATCTGAACCAGTACGAGGACAACTACTTGTCTTTGACTTTTAGGAAAAGGGGAAGGTGGAGTAACAGAATGAATGGAAGGAGAGATTTTATTCCCTCTTTAGTCACTCATTCTACCGAGATACACCAGATTAAACACTTGTGCTAGCTCTTGACAATGCAAAAAAAATGAGTCCATTCATTAACCGTTACTGTTACACATTCATAACCACCTTATATAAATATTCCTGTGTCTACTTGGGTTCTCCCAGTCAGAGCAGCTATCTAGGTCACCTCCCACACAAACAAGAAGGAACAAAAGGACGAGAGAAAATTGACTTGTTCTCAAAACATTTGGCCTCATAGCCATCAAATAACGTCCCTTGTTCAACTCGCCAAAAGACAAAATAGAACCTAAATGAATATCTTAATAAAAAAAACATTTGGGCATTTTACAATAATTCTTTACGCAGGTTAGTGTGAAGTGTTATGATTCCCCAAGCCAAACACCGAGGGGGTTTCAGAACTTTTGCCATATATTAAGAGTAAGAAACTTTAAAGAATCTTCAATACCAAGTTTAATAATAGCTACATGCGTCTTTATTGGTTCCACATGCCACTCACTCTATAGTTAATACCTTATACCATAATAATAACTTTTAAATCAATTGTAATTTACAATTGTAGTCAATTGTAAGATTAAGACAAATTGGCAATATCGTGGTACCTCAATTGTAGTCGATGGAAGAAGCTCGAACCCATTGTCAGGCTCAAAACTTACTCCTTCCTCATGTAGCTTTGACAGTATTGCTGTGTAGTTCTCTGCTGAACTCACAATTTTATAGTATCTACCAAAAAAATAACTAAGCATCAAGAACATGTACAGCAAGAAATGGACTGCATAATATACAGCGCCACAAGATACCCCACAAATCTATAATGAAGAAAATTTGAATAATATTATTTATAAAGCAGCTTTCAAATTGAAGAATGCCTGTCCATATAAACTGAAAGCAACACATAAAGATGATAAGTTCACGAAAGAGTTACACAGCCTGCCCTTAAGAAACCTGAGAATTAAAACCAAAAGAACTTGGAAATGCAATGTTGCGGCTACATCCCTGAATCGAATCTAAACTTTAACAATTTTCAAATAATATTTCTTAATTATGCTCAAGGAGATCTCAGGAGTACTGCAAACCAAATCCACCCTCCTCCCTCAATATAAAATACAAAACACAAAATAACACTAGAAAATAATTGAAAAATAAGAAAGAGACAATTGGGAGGGAGGGAGGGAGGGAGGGAGGGAGGGAGGGAGGGAGGGGGGGGGTGAGTAAGCTCCCATCCTGGGAATACCAAAACTACAGGAATAGTTATAGAAGTCACACTGCAGATGAAACAAAACCATGAGAAGGTTGATACTTATTTAGTTTTAAAAACATGATTTTTTTAAAACCAAGAATGCCTACTTTTTAGAATTATGGCGGTGGCTAATATCTCGATGATCACATAATGCAGCATTCCCGATGACTAAACATTGTACACAGACAACTAAAGTACAAGGACTAAACAACTTTCTTTCCCCAACATCATTTTCAGTTGCCACTAGTGGAACCAACATGAAAAATATTGGGGAGGAGAATAAGGGTCAGTTCGAGAAGCCGTTTTTGGAAGAGGAGGGTGGTAGAGGCTATCCAAGCTAGCTGTGGTGATAAATCACCCAGGACCGAATGGTTTTTCAATGGCCTTCTTTAGTCAATGTTGGTCTGTTGTTCGGGACTTGGTGATGGATACTATCCATGCTTGCCATAGAATGGGGGCTCAAACAGAGCTTGTATGCCACTTTCATTCTTTCCATTATGGAAAAAGAAGGCGTTGAAAACATTAGGGATTTTAGGCCAATTAGCCTCATTGGGATATAATGACATGTATTTGGGTATAAAACAATTGTACTTTTAGGCATATAAAGATTGTTGAATACAAAAACAATTAAATCAAAACATATCACAATATATATATATATATATAAACAAAGTTCCCCAGTACCTTTCAGACCTATCTTCTTCTGCGTCTTCGTCGTCTATTGGAGGTTCAATAACATCGTCAGCACCAGCATCCAAAGCAATAGCAAGGAGCTGATCTCTGTCAGCATCTGTGGCTTTAATGTTCACAACCTCTCTAACAGCTGCCACCGATCGATCCAGAATCTGCCATCTTTCCACCACAGTCCTTCACAACCTCTCTAACAGCTGCCACCGATCTGTTGATTTTATCCGTTAAAACAGGCACTAAACTTAAAGATTTGAAACAGCTTCAAATGTATCAATATTAATATGGTAAGTTCACAATCTGTACAAAAAAAATCTGCAATGACAAACGACAATATAGATTAACTACCTCGTAAAATTTCTCAATGTAAGCTTCCTGTCCCTTCTCGGAAGCTTTCTTAATGTTGCGCTCGAATATTTCCTTGGGTACATCAAGCTCCTTAAATTTATCAAGTAAAGCAGCCAGAGCCTTATTTGATGCTAGGCTGGGACCACCTTTCTTAACACTGCATTATTAAAGGAGTGTAACTCAAAATCAGTAGTAGTCTTGTAGAAACATCTTAAGTCATAAGGTCATTGTTTATTGTATGTCATGCTAGAATCACGCAACACTTATTTGTCCATTAAGAAACAAAAACCTTAACAGGAAGACAAACATCAAACATATTTACAAGTACTTCAAGCTACCTAAAAGAAAATTATCTAGACTTTTGATTCCGCCAATTTATTGGAAGAGAAAGAGCAACTAACTTACGCAGATACAACTTCCTTTCCAATTTTCGAATACAACTTTGCCTTCTTAGCATCCTGAGCACCCTGCATTGAAGGAAACCTTGACATGTGAGTTAACACAGTCCTACATCGTTGCTCGAGTGTGAAGACATACAAGGTTGAGCACAAGACCTGACTGTTTAAATTTTTTGATCAAGTTGGGTTAACAAATGTATCAGAGCCTTTGTTATAGACTCCTATACTCCCAACACACATGCACAGTCATTAAGTGTATAAATTATAATTATATGTTATTTCTTTATTTCTCCTTTCTACGGATCTACCACACATGAAAATTGTCTGACACTAATTCCTCCCTTTGGCCCTATTTCATATTTAATCCTTACTAGTTCTAGAGGCTAAAATCTCATAAAGTTACATTCTTTAAACGACCTTTTGTCGAACACGTGATGTGGGTGTAAATGATTTACCAACTATTTATCCATTTTAATAGAAATGCCAAAGAACTTATTCCATTGTCAAAATTAGCACAAATTGAATAAAAGAACAATAATCAACACGATATTAGTAAGCGTCCCTACACTCCATAAACATCAATATACATATACATATACCTACCAGAAAACAATCACATTGCTAAGTTTTAGACAAAGAAAGAAAGAGAAAACGGGTAGATACCTATTACCTTTCTCCCGGCGATTTTGCTGGAGCGCCTGCCCATACAGAGAGGAGTGGAAGTCCATATCTTTCTAACAAATTGGAGCTCAGATGAATACACCCTTTTAGCAGAAGAGGAGATATATGACGAGAATGATAAGTTTCTGCTCAGCAAAACACTGCCTGAAGACCAAAAACAAATCTTTCATAGAAATAGATACACATACATATATATGAATAGAAAGAGAAAGAGAGAAGGGGAAAGGGGGTTACCATGAAGAGGGAAGGGAGTGGGAGATTTAAGAAATACCCCATTTGAGAATCTGAAAATACATGCCCCAAAGGCTCTAATTGAGGAAGGAGACCCCATCAATCAATTATGCTCTCAGCTCTCTAATTTGCTTGGGCTCTCGGTGTCTATTTTTAACTAAACATTAAATTCATGAAAATCCGAGGACGGTAAGGTGTTGCAGTATCCTTCGATAGTTGGCACAGAAAACAAAAGAAATAAAAAAATAAAAATTAATATTTTTACATAAAAAATTAATATTTTTATTTTTATGTTTTTTCATGTTAATAATGAATAAATCTCACCTTCATATAAAATAAAAATAATTAATTTTTTTTTAAAAAAATATGTTCAAAAAACCAAAAATGTTTTCAAAATTACAAACAAAAATAGACGTAGTTTAGGTATAAAAAACATTAAAACATATTAAACATATTAGATAGAAACAAAAATATTAAACAAATTAAGTAATACCAATATATTCCAAAAATATAAGTAGTTTGTAGTATAATACTCCTCCTATTTAGATTAAATGGCGTTTTAGGAAGTTTAATTTTATTACATATAAGTCATAGTTTTGGAATCTCTACATGCGATATCGCATTATTTTTCCTAATTTACCCTCTATTTAATATGCTTAGTAAATGCAATTGTGGAGAGAAATAATTAATTATGGACAATTGTGGAGAATGAGAAGAAACAATTGTGGAGAGATAAATAATTAATTAGAGACACAAAAGATATTTTGTGTTATTTCTTAATAAGTGTGCTTAACTCTAAAATGATATTTAATATGAATAGAAGAGAGTAATAAAAAGAGAATTAAGGAGAGATTTCGAGATTAGCTTATCTTTTTTATATAAAAAAAAATAATCAATCTTGTTATAATTCAATTATAAAGATATATTTTATTCTAGGATCTAACCAAACTTTAAAAAGGAGTTAAAAGGAATAATATGTAAAAACAGTTGGATTTTTGCTATAAAAATCTTATTTGTCTATTTATTTATTTATGTTGGATATTTATTTATTAATAAAAGTACATCATTCATCATTCATTAAACCATCGTTTAGTTTGTTTACTCCATATTATATATGTTATAATTTATGTGTATAAATAAATAATTTATACACACAAGATATAAATCATATGTAATATATAAATAAAAAATAATGGTTTATAACCTAAGATGATTTGGAGATAATTTATCTTGATCATGGAAGTTAAGTTGGATTTCTAATTAAGGTTTTAGTGCATTAAGCTGGATCATGTAATAATATTTTATTTATAAATATTTTCACATAAATACTAATTTGTAAAAAAATTAATTTTGAAATAATAGTGGACTTAATATTGTTATATATATTAATTTGATGTTCCAATGAGTGAGATTATATTGTGTTAATTAATACCTCGGAATGTCGATTAATATATTTAATTAATATTATGAACATTATTATTGTCAAAACATCTATAAGAGTTTTCATAAGATAATTTATCATTGATCATAGAATCTTGGTAGGAGTCTTTTAATATTTATTGTTAAAAGAATTAATTTAATTGTTAAATCAATTTATGATCAAATAGAGAAAAATTATGAACTTATGAAATTAGTTTAAATATATCGAATTATATTAATTAATTGAAATATTTATATACATTTATAGAGGAAATATTTATAGTTTATTAGTAAATGGTTTATTTAATTAATTCTTTGGATGAAGTGTAATATTTATAATTATTTAGTGGAATTAATTATAATTAATATTTATTTTAAATATTATTATTATATAATAATATTAGATAAGTATTGGAGTTAAAAGAGAAATCTCTTAAGATATGGTACTTTTCTTATCAAAAAAAATATTCTAGCCTAGGAAAAATAGAGCTTGAGTTTTTTCCCCGGTAGTCGGACTAAATTTAGTCTATGAATTTTTCGGTGAACTGGTGGACTATATCAAGGGACTAGATTTTGGTGAATTATAATTTTAAATATATTTAAATGAGAGGGTAGAAGAATGATTGATGGACTATAATTCATTAAATATAATTGTTCGGCAGTAATTTACCGATCCCTTGGGTGGACTGAAGGCTTGGGGTGATAAGGGGATGTTGAACCCATTGGGCCGAAGCATCAAGGATATTGGAGGTGTTCGGATTCAGACATCCGAGTCCTCTGGGCCGGAGTCCTATTCTAGTTGATGATGTTTGGGGTCGGGCATCCGAGTCCCTTGTGCCGAAGCCCAGACCCGTTTTGGAGGGTTCGGTTGAATTGGGCCCATGCAGTAGGATGACCCTTGTATGGAGTCCGGAGTGATAAGGGTTCTAAATGGCTAAGGATTCTAGTTCCAACCATATTTGAATAACTAACTTCAAAGGTAGTATTTGGATTGTATCCAACTTGTACATTTTAAGGAGATTGTGTTGGACCCAAACAATGGTAACTGTTCAGGAATCCTAATCCGATTCGGAGATGGACTTTAGGTGATGAGAGTGTCTATAAATACAAGGATGGACTTCAATTAACAGATAATACATTCTTGAGCACTAAAATATAAAAGCTTCCATTGTTAAACCTTGTGTCAACCTGTACTTATTATCACACCGGAGCTATCACCCGGCGGCACAAGTCGTCAAACTTCTTGTGTGATCTGTTATTGTGCAGGTTTAAGCGCGTAGATTAGGTGATTGGATGCGCTGGCAAAACTTGGCGTTAACAATAATATAATCTTTTAATATTATAGTCCATAAAATAGTGTATCTGTAAGACCCAAAATTATTAATAAATAAAATTTATTTTTCTCTATTTATTATTTTGAAATAGTAAGGGTTGATTTGATTAATGTGGATAGTTATGGGTAAAATACGCAAATATTTCGAATAAGCAAGTTGTTATAAAATATTCATTATTGTCGGGGAATATTAAATGCGATGCACAGTGAGCCATATGTGGGCCCCATAACTAAAAAAGCGATTGAATGAAGAAAAGCGACAAATATAAGTTGTTTATAAATAACAGTAGTAGTTATTCTGATTATATCTTGTTGGAATACCCGGTGGTTAAAACACACTAATATGTCGCGTTGTTGAGCGATGGAAGCACGGTATTGCACCAATTATTGATTCTTACGTAAGAAGGCACTACTCGATAATTATTACGATGAATTACTTTTCGATTATTTTATTTTATTGATTCAATAATTCTTTGCATTGATATTTTATATTCTTGTTGTTTCAATAAATTGTCATTACGGTATTTTCCATTATCGAAGCAATAATTCATATTATCTAAATAATATTATTAGATAACATTATTGGCAATGTCTAGAAAGTTACGTATAAGGAGAGGTTTGGTCACCTAATCAATTGCGAGAAGGAGAAATTCTTATTGAAAGCCCCCTCTTTCTGAGAACGGCACTGGTTGCCCGATCTTGTGATTCTGTAATATTATTTGTGAATAATTAATTATTGATTTATATGATGAGGAAAATATTGATTTTATGTGGATATAGATGGAGAAAATTTTTAATGCGATAATTGTTGAAAATTAATATTTTATCTTTTTACGATAAAATAATTCATTTAAATATATTATTTTAATAATATATTAACGGTGATATTTTATAATGAATGTGGGATATATGAGTATATGAGGATGAAGAGTATTTTTGTGGCATTAAATGTTTAACACATATTTTTTGTGTTGGTGGACACAATTATCGATAGAAATTTGATTATAGCACGTAAAATCGCTTGGTTTGTGGATTTGGTTAATTTATTTTTTGAATTTGGAAAAACTTCCTTCTGCAAAGTTGTAGATAATGGAATTTCCTATGGAAAGTTTTGAGTTTTGAATTTTTCTGATAAAAGAGCTATTTTTTATGAATTATTTAAGTTCCGAAGCTCCGAAATAATTGATTTTTGGAAGTTTTAATTATGTTTTTTAAGAAAAACGTTTTTCAAATGTTGGTGGCCATCTTTAACATGTGCTTGGTGGCTGAAATCAGATTTCAAAGTGGGCGTAGGAATGTGTTTTGTAAATATTAATATTATATTAAATTTTACGCTTTGGTGTTCTAAAGCATTTTCCTATAAATAGGTGCTTAAGTTAGAATTGAAAATCACACCGTAAGCTCAAGTTTTCTCTCTATATTATCGAGCGTATTCTTGTGAGCATTTTGAGTATACTTTAAGTATTGCTATACTGGTGCAAGTTCAAGTCATAGCCTTATATCCAGTGTGTTTCAACTAAATCTTGTCTTTCGAGGTAAGGGATGTTATTTTATTCAAAATGATATTATTTCTTCAATATCATTACGCCGAAATATTGGTTGGAATTTTTATCAAATTTGGAACTTTTTCATGTGGAGTTCTTATTCATGAGTTCTTATTCACGAGTTACTATTCACGAAAGTACTATTAATGAAGCGTGAAGATGTTTTTTTTGTGAAATTTCTATCTTTTGGTGTCTGAGTTACTATTCACGTATATGGCACTATTCACGATATCAAGACTATTCACGAATACAACACTATTCATAGAAAAATGAAATTTCTTCTTTTTGTCCAAAATATCTATACCGGATACTAGCTTTGATTGTATCCATGTTTTGATCATTCTTGAATTTTACTCCACTCGATTATTACTTAAGTATTTTTGAACTTGGATTGTTTAAAATACTGAATCCTTAATAATTGTTCTTTTGTTTCTTTGGATTCATTTCCTTTAAAATATTTTTCATCATCCTCGGTCTTAAATGATGATATTCTTGAATATCTTTGGCACTTAGTAGTAAAGATGAATGATTTCTTGATGAATATCTTTGGCCCGTAGTGCAAAGATGAAGCAGTGTTGAGATGAACATGATTAATCGATTAATATCTTTGGCCCGTAGTGCAAAAGATGAGCAGTGTTTAGATGAACATGACTAATCGATGAATATCTTTGGCACTGTAGTGCAAAGATGAATATTTGATTCAGATATATATTGATTGATGTTATAGGGATAAAATATCGACGATGAACTTTTAAATTCATATATAGAAGATAGTAGTTTGCATTCTCTACTTAACTCTTCTAATGAATTGTTGTTCATTGCAGATTGTTGATTTAAAAGCTGGTTGTCTATTGTATTCTATTAGATTTTTTCCTGTTGGAGACTAACGATAATTTGTTGTATATTATCTTAGTCATAATATTCTTCTTGGGCTAGTTGAGCTCACCCTTTTCCTTGTTGTTCCATTTTTCTTCTCGGGAGGCGAGAATGTAGCAGTCTTAGTCGGAGTATGGAATGAAGTTTAGAGAGAGTTATTTAGTAGTCCTCACAATTTTGTAAAATAATATATAAATAATTGTGATGAGGATTTATTTGGGTATGTATATTGTCTAGAAAACAATAATTGTATTTAAACTCACAATTATATATGTTGTCGTATTTTTACGACAAATGTATTAATAAAGTTGTAGTTATTTTTGTACCATGTATTTGGCGATTCGAATGGGTTGGATGGAATGGACCTATTTTGGGGGGCGTCGCGGTTTGGTATCAAAGCTTAGGATATGATCTCTGGCGGAGATCGGGGAATAGAACTAGGAAGGAGAGGCGAAAAATCCTTCATTAGTTTGTCTACCTAAGCTTATTTGTTAGTTAGTCGATATATAGGGATATTATGTGATATATTGATTTCATTAATTAATCCTTGTTTTATGACGGTGATTTGAGAATGTCGATTGAGAATATTAATGATGGAGTAAATGAGACCGTGGAGATTTCTGTGACTTACTAACGAGGAGAACGTGCAACAGGTTGGCAATGTACCTCCGTGAACAACACCACCTTGAAGCGAGATGATGAGCGAGGGATGTTTAGAAGCTTTTTGCGATTCATGCAAAATCGCAGACGAGGAGACTCGTGTTCAAAATCTGAGGAGGAAATGATAGCAATTCACGGGTTGTCACAAACCAAGCGGTTCAAAGAGTTGGGACCACGAGAATATTACGGGGAAAGTCGGATCCGATTAAAGCGAGACGCGTGGGTCAAACAAATTACCAAGATATTCGATGTCTTGGGATGCACGGAGGAACGAAAGTTCCATTCGCTACTTTTATATTCAGTAACGAGGCGATTCTTGGTGAGAATCGTGAAGCATACCCATCCAACCGCACTCGGCGATGTCATGAGAGCGTTTGAAGCAGTTCAATGACAAGTACTTCCACGAAAGTATTAAATCGTATGAAGGAAGTGGAGTTTATTAGATGGAGAGAATAACATGGCGGTGTCGAAGACGGCGAAGTTCGCGGAGTTATCCAGTTTGCACCTCAATTGGTGGAGAATGAGGAGCGATATGGCGTGGATGTTTACGAGAGGTTTGAAACCCGGCATACGTCGATATCTCATTTCTCATAAATTTTCTCTCTATTCGAGATGTTGTCAGCGAGGGCTCGGTTGTTAGAAGCGAGATAACGAAATACGTTCAACCGAGGGACCATAACCGAGGATCATACCAAAGATAGCGATCATCGAATAACGATAACCGGCGGAGAAAGAAGAATAATGAGACAAAGGCGTAAACCACTCGGTGGTAATCGTGGCCATGAAAATAGAAGAAGCGAGTCGGGAGGAGATTTTAAAAAGAGGAGATTTAACAACAACGACCGTGTGACGGCGTCGGCCAAGAGCAATGGTTCCAAGGAGGAGAAAGACCACCGATCGTATGTTACAAATGCGGAAAGAGGGACATATCATTGGCCGCCCACAACGGTTTAAGGTATGCTATAATTGTGGAAAAGAAGGACATATCGCTCGAGATTAGACGGTATGAAACCCGATCCAGTAGGGAATGGTGACTCAAAAGAATGTCCCGAGAAAAGTCAAAGTCAATGATTCACTGAAGGCGTTTGTCGTGGCCGGTCAAAATGCGAGGAACCCGAACAAAGTTAGCACGGGTTAGTTAATTATAAATTCTTGCGAAGTTTATACCTTACTAGATCTGGGGTTCTACCCATTCTTTTATCTCTCTTGCTTGCGCTCAACGTTTGAACTTGACTACGGAGAAATTAGACTTTGACCTATTTATGGAGACTCAGTTAGGAGAAACTTTCATTACATTCGTTGTTTAGAAATCTTGCTTGATTCAGTTGGCACTATCACATTTTACGTTAACCTTATTTCTATAGAGATATTTGCTTTTGATGTGATTTTAAGGTTAACTACTCATCATGCCGAAATTGATTACTTTCGTAAGGTTGTTAGTTTTCATATTCTTAAGCAACACGTTATTGAATTCAAGCAATCAAACCATTGTAGTCAAACATTTTCATATCAAGCCATGAAGTCATTCGTTTATTACGGATGTCAAGTTTTCTTAGTCCATGTTATGGATTTGAATAAAGACACGTCGATTTGAATAATATTCTGTTGTTATTGATTTTCTCCCGACGTATTCCACGAAGAATTTCTTGGCTTACTCCCAATGCTCGATATTAAATTTTGTATCGACTTTGAACCCAGACAAAACTCATTTCTAAAATCTTATATTGAATGGCTCTATTGAACTTCGAGGAGTTAAAAATTCAACTATAAATTTGGTACTGAGCCTTTATCCGGTGACTTCCTTTGTAGAATGCGAAGCCGGACTCTCTCGTAGGGGACACCATATTCGATGCGATAGTAAAGCGATAGGTGTCATTGTAACGTCTTATCCAAGGTTGGGATATGAGTCATAGTTGAGAACAATCGAAGTCGGTAATCGAAATACGTAGCTTTCAGGCTTAGTTGGTTATTATCTAGGAGATTCGTTGAAGGATATTCTCGAATCGCTATTCCATTAACGCTTGGTGACTCGTATAGATACAAAATTCGAATAGAAGCAAGGAATGTGGGAAGAGCTTGAAAAACTCAAGAGGAGACTCATTTAAAGACATGTTCGACCATGCCATCCTGAAAAAGCGAGCGTGGTAGTTGGCGTGTTGAGTAGAAGATCGTATACAAGACTGAGTACGATATTGTCAAAGACTCATTTCAGTATAATTTACAAATAATAGAGATGGAGATGAAAACTCTAGGTACCCACGTGATGATATACGAGTATAATCGACTTTAATCGAGTTCAAGCTACACACCGGAGCTGATGAATTTGAAAGGAGGAGGTGCAAGAAGTTGTTATTTCAAAAGCGAGAATCGGTGAGGTGAGGAAAGCTCAAACCTTCGATTTATTAATCCATTTGAAATTCTCGATCGAATAGGAAGGCGTGGCCTATAGCCTCGCTTTTACCGCCAAGTATGAGCGATGTTCATAACGCGTTTACCACGTATCGATGTTACGTAAATATGTGGACTGACCGAACCACGTCATTGAGTTAGAAACCGCACGAGATAGTAGAAGACTTAACGTCACGAGGAGGTACTGTCAAGATCTTGTAGAGGAAAGAACATGTCCTATGTACTGAGGTTATACCACAAGTTAAAGTTTTGTGGAGAAACCATGCTATTGAGGAAATGACAGGAGTTGGAAGCGAAAATGAAAGCGAGGTATTCTCATCTTTTGAAACACAGTAATCGTCACGTCAATTTCGAGGACGAAATTTCATAAGGAGGGAAGGTTGTAAGACCCCAAATTATTAATAAATAAAATTTATTTTCCTCTATTTATTATTTTGAAATAGTAAGGGTTGATTTGATTAATGTGGATAGTTATGGGTAAAATACATAAATATTTGAATAAGCAAGTTGTTATAAAATATTCATTATTATCTGGGAATATTAAATTTATTTGCGGTAGCGACCATATATGGGCCCCATGCGGAAAGCGATTGAATGAAGAAAACGACAAATATAAGTTGTTTATAAATAATGACGTTTTTCTTATTGGAAAGCCCCTCTTTCTCAGGAGCTACACAGTTCACAAGATCTTGTGATTCTGTAATATTATTTGTGAATAATTAATTATTGATTTATATGATGAGAAAAATATTGATTTTATGTGGATATAGATGGAGAAAATTTTTAATGCGACAATTGTTGAAAATTAATATTTTATCTTTTCTGATAAAATAATTCATTTAAATATATTATTTTAATAATATATTAATGGTGATATTTTTATAATGAATGTGGGATATATGAGTATATGAGGATGAAGAGTATTTTTGTGGCATTAAATGTTTAACACATATTTTGTGTGTTGGTGGACACAATTATTGACCGAAATTTGATTATAGCCTATTGTTAACGCCAGGATCTTTCTCCACGTCCCAATCACCAAGACGCGTCCAATATCCTGCACAGTTCAACAAGTCAACACCAAAAGCTCGACTACTGACCGTCGAGGATAACTCCCGGCGTGAGAGTCAAGACAGCGATCACAAGGTCAACAATGAGAGAAAATATTATCTAATGTCCGAGAGGATAGAATAAGAATTCTAATGAAAAAATGTATGTGTTACTTACTCTCTTATGTGATCTTAGCCCCATGCATACTCCACTATCAGGTTCTGATTGCCACCCACCACCTTCCCGACACCTTTTTCCCTTATTTCGGTCACTTGGTAGAAAAGTAAGCGATCTACTTTCACCCCCCTCTCATTCTTTTTGCCGCCATCTATTATCCGAGTCCCATCCTCATTAATGCCATGCAAAGAAAGTGGCGAGACATAATAGTCAAACGTCATTTGGCATAATGATTCTTGGTCAAAATTGGGATTAAGTGATAATTTGTATAATGGGCCGATATAATGACTAGGCCCAAATAATAAGAATGACCCAGTGACGAGATCAACCATGACTTAACATAACATGATCCGAGGAGAGCCCAATAATTTTTACCAATAAAGAAAAGGATTATGGCCCAACATTACCCCCTAGTCTTATATTAAGCAGGTGTTTAATGAAAGACTATAAGCGAGATAGGCCCGAATGTAACCAACTATGATAAGTCATAAGAAATCCAGAGTGAAACTTGCAAAGCCCAAATTGTCATCAGTGCAAGTAGAAACCCAATAGATGCAAGCCCACGAAAGTGAAGATATTTAGGTCTCTAAAGCAGATGAAACCCTTCCCATTCATCATCATTGCGTTGAATTAAATGTGCCGCCCTTAATTAAAGTACAATTGTCGATTATAAAAGGTAAACTTTACCAATTCTGACGGTTTTACCTGCTAATTCAAAATTTGAACCTTAGAGCTTTCTTCTTCTCTGCAAATTTCTTTCTCTGCTTCACAAAATCGAAACAATGGTGACTGAAACCTCTAGCCAGAGCTCTCCTCTTCGTGCAACTCCCATTAGCATCGTTTCTCCCAACCCAAACCCTAACCAAGAGGGTTCAAGTTCCAACCCTCAATCATCCACCATGGGGGGAAACCCTTCTCTGACCTCTTCTACTTCTGATTTCTTCAAAGACGGGGAACAATTTCCTAATGCCAACATTCGCTCTTCGGTTACTGAATCGGAAATATGCATGCTCAGGAGTCGTTATCAGATTCCTGATATGTATGCAATAAGGGCCCCTGCTCCTGAAGAGCGTATGTATCAACGACCGGACGGTTGGGTCGCCATGCCGGTCACTCTTCTGGAGAAGGGAGTTCGCCTTCCTCTTCATGTTTTCATCATTACCCTTTTAGGGTTTATAGGAGTGGGCTTCGCCCAACTAGTGCCCAACTCCTACATCCACATCTTGGCATTCATTGCCTTCTGCCACGAACTTGGGATTACTCCCTCTGTTGACATCTTCTTCACCCTCTTCTCTGCTGGTAGGTCTCGAGAACGGGGCTTCAAAGTGTTGAGTAAGCAATCTCCTCGACCCAACACTAGGTTCGAGAGGAGACCTTTGATGAACACTCCTTCCAGCAACAAAGGTTGGCATGAGAAGTGGTTTTTCATCACGGGGCCTGAGATTTCTTCCCTTCCAGACTGGACCACCTCTGACCAAGTCTCTGCTGACTTCGGAGATATATCCGAAGAACGGGTGAGGGAGATGGCGGACTTCTTGAGGAAAATTCCTCCAAAGGAATGGAGTTTTACACTTCTGACCAAACAAGCTTGGTTATACAACCATAAATGTAAGTTTTGATTAATTCTGCAATATAATTTCTGAGCTGTATAAGTAATATATGTTCTGATGTGTGGTTTCTTGCAGTATCTCTGATCAAAACCGACCTCGGAGGTGAGAGACACGGAAGATTTTTGGCGGGGAAAAAATCGATGCAAGTGAAGAGCACCCGTAGAAGGATCTTCCAGAGTTAACCCTCCTACCGCCGATCCTCCAACTTCTTCCCTTCAAGTAGACGAACCTCAAAACGACGAACCCAATATTTCAAGAAGAAAACCTTAGACCTCGCCAAGAAAAAAGATCCGCCAAACGAACCAAAATCACCCAATCGAAACAAACCACGAGAGTGATCACAAGCAGTCCACAAGCAACCCCCAAATAACCTCCTCAACTAATCCCAATCCTCCAACCTCCGAACCTATCCCGGTGAGGAGAAGCCTTCTCGATATTCCTTTGCACGATCGGGCCAAGGTCCTTCGTGTAAAGAAAATAAGAACTAAAATAACTCCTTTGATTGCCGAAGAGCTTCGAGTCCCTACTTCTTCGGTTGTCATTCCTCCAACCACATCCACAGAAACCCCTGTTCCTGATAATGAACCAACCGAACCAACCCACACGCCTTCCCGAAAAAGAAAAGCGACCATCGACATTCATCACGATTCATCTCACTGTTCCTCGCCAACTCCACGAGCGCACACCGCCTCGATCTCCTTCTCCTGAAACCATACACGTAGACCCCTCACCTCTTCGCGAAGAACCTCCACCTTCCCCACCAAGAGAACAAACCACCGAGATTGATCGGGAAGCCATGGCCTCTCCAACAATGTGGCCCCGACTCAATGCTCATTTTCCATTCCAACTATTCAACACCTTTTTTTCGTGAAACCAAGCGATCATCGGTTCGGGAATAGTTGAATGGAGATCTACTTAGTGAAGGCATGAGCTACTTGGCGAAGGTAAGCGAGTATCTTCTTTATTTCGAATTTATCTGCATCTTGGTATGTCGAAAAGCGATCAAATAGTATTGAAAATACACGAGCCAATGCAAAGTGTTCGGACGTCTTTCGTCCAAGGTCTCTCAAGTGAAGCGAAGAAGAGATCTTGAGGAAGGAGAATGCCATCTTGAAGTCTGCTTTGGCGAAGGAGAAAACTCAACGTGAATGCCTTCTCCATACAAAATGAAGGTCTTCAAAAGAGTTAGCCCAAGCCAAAGGAGATGTGAAGGCCTCGAGGAGGAAGAATTGAAGTCAACCAAAGCACAAAGACGAGGAGATCGTGAAAATGAGCGTTGACTTGGTTCGGAGGAGCGAGATAAGGATGGAAAAGATCGAGAAGCTAAAGGCGATGCAAAGATCTTGACCAAGACCATCCATAAGTTGGAGGCGTGAGTAAAATCGTCACACGAGTAGTAGGCGGCTCAAACTTGAGGAGAAATCCAGAGAACTCAAGGCTCTTGGGACCTTGGGCCTCCATTAACAAGCGACCTAACCTTCGCAAACAAATATGCGAAAAGAGCACTCGAACTTCAGACGAGATCAACGGAGAAATAATGAAGATATACTCCGAGAGTTATGAGCTTCTTACAAGTCGTGCAAGCAAGAGAAAAAGTCATCTGCACCAATCTGGACCCATCCTTACTCGATTCTTGAGACAAAGATGGAGCTGAAGGTCGATGTTCTTTGTTTATGTTTTTTCTGTCTTTAATTTACAACATCTGTAAAAATTATCAATATTGTAATTAAATTAAATATTAATGAAAATGACTTCATTCCTTATGACTTCGGTTTATTTATTTTCTGCCAATACTTCAATATTTCCTTAAGTGAAAAAATGTACCAATCCCTTCGTGGGCTGAACCTGATCTGTTAAATAACAATTAAACATGTCATATAACAGATAAGACGAAGTGTAAGAATGAAGCTTTCTGAACTCAACACTTAGAAAAATTTTAGGTAATAAAGTAAAGGGATACTTATTAGTTACCGAAGTGTGAGACATATCTGCTTTGTTAGGAATTTGTTTACCTCTAAAGGCCTAACAAAACCAAAAGATGACATTTGCCTACCACGAAGGGCCTGACAAAGTCTTAAAGATGACACTTGCCTACCACGAAGGGCCTGACAAGGTCTAAGTGACCACCTACCGAAAAGGCTGCCATCGAATGGCCAGCGAGTCCACCCGAACCTCCTAACACCAATGACGTTTGCCTACCACGAAGGGCCTGACAAATTCATAAGGACCACCCGAAAGAAAAGGTCGCCATCGAATGGCCAAATGAGTCCACCCGAACCTCCTAACACCAATGACGTTTACTACCACGAAGGGGGCGACAAACTCATAAGGACCACACCTGAAAGAAAAGGTTGCCATCGAATGGGCGGTGAGTCCACCCGAACCTCCTAACACCAATGACGTTTGCCTACCACGAAGGGCACGATAAACTCATAAGGACCACTGTAGAAAAGGTCGCCATCGAATGGGCGGCCGAGTCCACCCGAACCTCCTAACACCAATGACGTTTGCTTACCACGAAGGACGACAAACTCGTAAGGACCACTGCCGAAAAGGGCGCCATCGAATGGCGGTGAGTCCACCGAACCTCCTAACACCAATGACGTTTGCCTACCACGAAGGGCCCGACAAACTCATAAGGACCCTTCTTGAAAAGGCTTCCATCGAATGGCGGTGAGTCCACCCGAACCTCCCTAAACACCAATGGCGTTTTACCACGAATATTCGACAAACTCATAAGGACCACTCACCGAAAAGGTCGCCATCGAATGGCCGGTGAGTCCACCCGAACCTCCTAACTTCGATGGTGCGATCGGCATGAATGAAGACAAAATTTGTTCGAGAAAAAGGGAACTTTATTGATGATGACATAAATATTCTGACCTTTCCATGTACATACATCATTTTTCTTGAAAGTACTTTTCTAAGCCCGCCAACAATGCTAAGTATTCTTAATTGCTGACCCATCTAGTGCTTTCAATCGATAAGTTCCCGGCTTCGGCACTTCAGTTATTTCATACGGTCCTTCCCAGTTTGGCATCAGCTTTCCTATATTCTGAGGTGTAGATGCTTCGGCTTCTCTGAGGACAAAATCTCCCACTTCGAACCTTCGACATTTTACTCCCTTATTATAATGTTTAGCCACTCTTCGCTGATAAGCTGCCAACCTGATTAAGGCTGTTTCTCTTACTTCTTCAAGTAAATCAAGGTTGGTGTTAAGCCCTTCCTCATTGTAAATTTCTCTGAATTGGCTGACCCGAAGACTGGGAGATCCAATTTCAACTAGAACTAAGGCATCAGTACCATAAGCCAGTCTAAAGGGTGAATCCCCTGTTGTAGTCCTTGGAGTAGTTCGATAAGCCCACAACACGCTAAGTAGCTCCTCCGGCCATCTGCCCTTGGCTTCATTCAATCTGCGCTTGATCCCATTCAGCAACGTTCTGTTGGTCACTTCAACTTGTCCATTTGACTGTGGATGAGCCACTGAGGTCTTTCTGTGTTGAATCCCTAGTTCTTTCAAGAATGCCTCAAATTTCGATCCCCTGTTGGCGTCCCGTTGTCCGATATCAACACCTTAGGAATCCCGAAGCGAAACACCACAGACTCCTTTATAAACTTTAGGCACTCCTGTTCCGTTATTGACCGAAGTGGTTTCGCCTCTACCCACTTAGTCATATAATCAATAGCAACTATGACGAAGCTGACCTGACCTTTAGCTTTCAGTAACGGACCCAGTATATCAACCCCCCAAACAGCGAAGGGTATAGTAGATAAGATCGAGTATAGCTCTTCTGGTGGCTGATGTGGGATCGGACTGTTTAGTTGACATTTCTCGCACTTCTTGACATACTCAGTTGCTTCTTTAAAGATGGTAGGCCAATAGTATCCCTGGCGAAGTACTTTATAGGCTAATGACTTAGCCGCCATATGGTCACCACAAATACCTTCATGTACCTCCCGAAGCAGCATAGTCACTACAGATGGAGTCAAGCATTTCAATAGTGGAGATGAGAAAGCTCTTGAACAGATCTCCATCAATCAGAACAAAATTAGCACTTTTATACTTAACTTTTTGGCGAGCATCCGATCCGAAGGTAAGACGCCATCCGCCAGATACTCTATATATGGAGTCAACCGGTAGGTTGGTTGATTCAATACACATCACCGATTCATAATGAACCTTTGGGATGTTGCAAAGTTTGTAAATAAACCAACCCATCAAAGATGTTAACATCCGTAGTGGCTAATTTAGAAAGTGCATCAGCAATTGAATTGTTATTACGCTCGATTCCTTGAAAGTCATAGGATTGGAAATACTGAAGTTAGACCTTTAACTCTGTTAGATATTTGATCATTTTGGGCCTCGAGCTTCATATTCCCGAGAGAAAGTTGCTTAACGATTAAGCGAGAATCATGAAGATGATTATCCTTTGCACTTCAAGACTCTTTTGCGGTCGTAATCCTCGCGAGGACCGCTTCATACTCAAACCGTTGTTTGTCGCTTTGAATGAAATCGATGGCTCATTGTACCTTGAATCCCTCTGGACTTGTTAGAATAATTTCGCTCCATCGACGTCCGTGGTAGAAGACCCATCTGCATCTGGTGTCCAAGAACTGTTTTCTTTGAAGAATCAGAATCGCTTTGTATCGATCCTTGACCACGCCACAACGTCATCGACTTGAAAACGAACATTCAACAACAAAATCGGCTAAGGCTTGTTCTTTGATGGCGGTTCGGGATGATATTCAATGAAAAATTGTGACAACTCCATCGTCCATGCAATTTAATCTCCCGATACCTCGGGTTTGCCCATAATCTTCTTTTTAAAGGTCGATTCAGTATATACTATTACCAATCTACCACCGAAGTATTGCCTAAGCTTCGATTAGCGGTTATTTAAAGCGAAAGCAAACTTTTCAATATTCGGGTACCTTGTTTCAGCATCCCGAAGGACATGGCTTACATAATAAACCGGGTGCTACTTACCCCCAACTTCACGCACCAAAACTGCTCCTACTGCCAATGAACTAGCTGCCAAGTACAAATATAAAGGTTCAGCAGGAACGGGCTTCACCAACAAAGGTGCCGAAGATAAATAGGACTTGATGCTCTGAAAGGCGTCTTCACACTCTGAAGTCCATTGAAATGTCTTTGCATTCTTCGGCCCTTTCAATGTATCAAAGAACGGTAGACATCTTTCCGCTGACTTGGACATAAACCTCCTCAAAGTCTCTTCAGAGTAGTCTTATCTTTTCCATTCGAACCTGCAGCTTTAGATGGGCATCTCCGAAGACGAGTATCCACAGGGCGGTGTGCCCTCGGTGGATTCTCAGGAGTGCGGCTTCTGAGTCTGCTTCCACTATAATCCCGAAGACCAATAGGGCGGAATACCCTTCTTCGGCCAATCAGGAAAATGGTTGTTGGGTCTTCATCTACTCCGCTTCGACCATAATCCCGAAGACTAATAGGGCGGAATACCCTTCTTCGGCCAATCAGGAAAATGGCTGTTGGGTCTTCATCTACTCTGCTTCGACCATAATCCCGAAGACCAATAGGGCGGAATACCCTTCTTCGGCCAATCAGGAAAATGGCTGTTGGGTCTTCATCTACTCTGCTTCGACCATAATCCCGAAGACCAATAGGGCGGAATACCCTTCTTCGGCCAATCAGGAAAATGGCTGTTGGGTCTGCTTCGATCCCAAGGACGACCTTGAGACATGTCTTTAAAGTGTAGACTTCTTTCTAACTTGATCGGTCTGTCAGTCTGACCACTTCGGTATAGGATTCTAAGCAGTATGCCTTCTATCCTTTTCCGACCATGGTCAAGTCTTCTCGGCGTAGAAAAATCGATCTTCTTCTAGCATCACCTTGGGCTCTTGAACGAGAACCCTCAGAAACCTGCTTGTAAGCAGTACCAGCATGAGCATTCTTTGAAGGACCCAATCAATCCTTGACATATACTCATTGTGTAGACGAAGTCATAGTCATCAGCTATCCTTTAGAAGTAACTGTTCTATTCTTCTTCACCATGGATTCCGACGTAGAGCAGCTACAATTTGTGATTGAAAAATACTCAGGACACTAGAACTCACCCCTCCTTCTAGCGCCAATGTTAACGCCAGGATCTTTCTCCACGTCCCAATCACCAAGACGCGTCCAATATCCTGCACAGTTCAACAAGTCAACACCAAAAGCTTGACGGCCTGACCGTCGAGGGATAGCTCCGGCGTGAGAGTCAGTACAGGCGATCACAAGGTCAACAATGGAGAGAAAAATATTATCTAGTGTCTGAGAGGGATAGAATAAGAATTCTAATGAAAAAATGTATGTGTTACTTACTCTCTTATGTGATCTTAGCCCCATGCATACTCCACTATCCGGCCATCGTACACCCACCACCTTCTGACACCTTTTTCCCTTATTTCCGGTTACTTGGTAGAAAAAGTAAAGCGATCTACTTTCACCCCTCTCATTATTGTTTGCCACCACGGTCATCTGAGTCCCATCCTCATTAATGCCATGCAGCAAAGTGGCAGACATAATAGTCAAACGTCATTTGGCATAATGATTACTGGTCAAAATTGGGATTAAGTGATAATTTGTATAATGGGCCAATATAATGACTAGGCCCAAATAATAAGAATGACCCAAGTGACCAGATCCAACCATGACTTAACATAACATGATCCAAGGGAGGAGCCCAATAATTTCGGCCCAATAAAGAAAAGGATTATGGTCCAACACCTATAAAATCGCCCGTTTGTGGATTTCGGTTAATTTCTGTTTGGAATTTGGAAAAACTTCCTTCTGCAAAGTTGTAGATAATGGAATTTCCTATGGAAAGTTGCGAGTTTTGAATTTTTTTGATAAAATAGCTATTTTTTATGAATTATTTAAGTTCCGAAGCTCCGAAATAATTGATTTTTGAAAGTTTTAATTATGTTTTTTAAGAAAAACGTTTTTCAAATGTTGGTGGACATCTTTAACATGTGCTTGGTGGCTGAAATCAGATTTCAAAGTAGGCGTAAGAATGTGTTTTGTAAATATTAATATTATATTAAATTTTCTGCTTTGGTGTTCTAAGCATTTTCCTATAAATAGGTGCTTAGGTTAGAATTGAAAATCACACCGTAAATCAAGTTTTCTCTCTATATTATCGAGCGTATTCTTGTGAGTATTTTGAGTATACTTTGAGTATTGCTTATATCTGATTGCAAGTTCAAGTCATAGCCTATATCCAAAGTGTTTCAACTAGTAAGACTGCTCTTCGAGGTAAGGGATGTTATTTTATTGAAAATGATATTATTTCTTCAATATCATTATCTGCCGAAATATTGGTTGGAATTTTTTATCAAATTTGGAACTTTTTCGTATCGGGGGTTCTTATTCATGAGTTCTTATTCACGAAGTTACTATTCATGAGTTACTATTCAAGTTCTTATTCATGAGTTACTATTCACGAAAGTACTATTCATGAAGCGTGAAGATGTTTTTTTTGTGAAATTTCTATCTTTTGGTGTTTTGAGTTACTTATTCACGTATCACGACTTATTCACGATATCAAGACTTTATTCACGAATACGCAAGACTATTCACCAAAAAATAAAATTTCTTCTTTTTGTCAAAATATCTATAATTGGATACTAGCTTTGATTGTATCCATGTTTTGATCATTCTTGAATTTTACTCCACTCGATTACTTATGAAGTATTTTTGAACTTGGATTGTTTAAAATACGAATCCTTAATAATTGTTCTTTTGTTTCTTTGGATTCGTTTCCTTTAAAATATTTTTCATCATCCTCGGTCCTAAATGATGATATTATTGAATATCTTTGCTTTTGTAGTGCAAAGATGAATGATTTCTTGATGAATATATTTGGCCCAGTAGTGCAAAAAGATGAGCAGTGTTGAGATGAACATGATTAATCGATTAATATCTTTGGCCCGTAGTGCAAAGATGAACAGGTGTTTAGATGAACATGACCAACTGATGAATATCTTTGGCCTGTAGTGCAAAGATGAATATTTGATTCCAGATATATATTGATTGATGTTATAGGGATAAAATATCGACGATGAACTTTTAAATTCATATATAGAAGATAGTAGTTTGCATTCTCTACTTAACTCTTCTAATGAATTGTTGTTTCCGCTGCAGTTGTTGATTTAAAACTGGTTGCCTATCAGTATTCTATTAGATTTTTTCCTGTTGGAGACTAACGATAATTTGTTGTATATTATCTTAGTCATAATATTCTCTTCTTGGGCTAGTTGAGCTCACCCTTTTCCTTGTTGTTCCATTTTTCTTCTCGGGAGAGGCGAGAATGTAGCAGTACTTAGTAATGGGTATGGAATGAAGGTTCTAGAGAGAGTTATTTAGTAGTCCTCACAATTTTTGTAAAATAATATATAAATAATTGTGATGAGGATTTATTTGGTATGTATATTGTCTAGAAGACAATAATTGTATTTAAACTCACAAGATATATATGTTGTCGTATTTTGCACGACAAATGTATTAATAAAGTTGTAGTTATTTCTGTACCATGTATTTGGCGACTCAGAATGGGTTGGATGGAATGGACCTATTTTGGGGGCGTCACAGTATCTGTTGAAAGGATTGAAATATTATCCCGTGAATTGTTACTGACTAACTGCAATAAGTCCATAATTATCCCGTGAATTGTTACTGACACACATAGAACATCACATACGTGTCAGCACTCTATTGGCCAATTGATCAACTTACCCAAAAATAAATTTCATGCTAACCACTTCCTACTCCATCTATTTCTGATTTCGTAACATTTTTCACCACAAATTTAAATTAATTAGTAAATCTAAGATGGGATGAGGTAGCTTATAGTAGGGGATGATTCTTGACATATTCTTGTTTTAGTTCGTTTTCTCTTGGTTTTGGAGTGGATTAGATAGGTGGATAGTCTCTAGATCTAAAAGTGGTCTGGGTTAATCTTTTCCTTCTTTGCAAAGTACACCACCATTGCCATCTTCCCCATGAACAAACTATACGTTCTTCAATTTCAATCAGGGTTTAATTTCATCTCAAATCCACATTTAATTTCAATATACAATCAAACTTTTCTCCTCTTCTCAACTCTATAAATTTATATTGGGCTTAATTTTTCTTACAAACATTGTTTAACATTTTTGTCCAAAAAATGAACGTAAGTGTTGATTAGACTAATGGACAGATATTAATTATATGACATGTGACGTATATCAAGTTAATTGATGTTTTAGTCATTACACTATGGGTCTATTTTCGTTTTGATTACTGAAACTTTTTATTTTAGTAGATACTCCCTCCGTCCCAAATAAATTGCTCAGTTTTGACTTTTTAAAGTCAAATTGACCATTTTTAAAATTAATCTTTTTACTATTTTTGCTAAAATATAGGTGGTGATTATAACCAAAAGTAAGTATATACAATTTATTACTAATCCTAATTTTTATAATTTTAGAAATATATTTATATATACTTAATTATTAATTCTAAAAATAGTCAATTTGACTTAAAAAATCAAAACCTAATGCTTAATTGGAGATTTTAGAAATATTTAATTTAACAAATTTTTACTATTATATCAATTTTTGAATTTTATCATTAAAAACTTGTACCTTTTTTTATATCTTGGAATGCCACAGATAAAATGGTCGTTTTATATTCAATTTTGTCGACCCAGCTTCCCCGTCAATAGACCACGTGATGCCACATAGGTGTTAGCTTTTAACAGTCTTTGATGATTTTTCAATTTTGTAAAAAATTAACAGTTTAATAAGTTGACTGAAAAATATTTGTAAATTGAGAGTAAGATCAGTAGGTTCAGACGATTTAGGTTGTAAATTGAGAATAAGATCAATAGGAAAAAGTGATTTAGGGACTGTTTGTTTAGGATTGAATGACTATGGTTGAATAGGTCAGTACGTTTGTTTTGGAAGAAAAAAAATCGTCAAAATGACTAACCAATTCAACCATTCAGACAATTCGGGTTAAATGGTTTAGTGTCATTTTTTTATTTGAATAAATTGAATGAAGTATTTTTTAAAAAAAAATATTAACTATTATATTAAGTAATATTAAATAAATTTACAACAATGTTATATTTTTTAGAGGGATAAAATAATAAAAATTTGTTATTCAAATATTTTATTTTAGACATGTCAATTATATCAAATACACCCTTAATCCGAATAGGAAGAGCATAGTCATATCCGGTTTAGACAAGTGCTACATAACATTTGCATCGATTTCTGTAGCAGATCAACCCAAGCTTCTAGCGTTGTCCAATCATTATCATTCTTCCAGGAAGGCTCGCCCAAGATTAGTTGCAAGAGCCAGCCTGACCGAGCACAAAGCCTGAGGCGGCAAGTCTGCTTCAATGAAGTCCGGCCGCAGCCTTGCCATTGACAACTCTTGTAGTTTATTCAGCAACAGGTTAGTCTTAGAGACGTTCAGCAGTGTGCGGTCCTGCCAGTTGAGCAATTTCACCTGCAAATTACATCAGAAGGATACGAAAAGAAATTGTTTCCTCAAAAATTAGGCACAAAGTATCATATAAAGAGCTCACAGAGTCGTATAGAAGAGGCAGCCAAAACCGTTGAGGTGTTGACGGGTTTTTCATAAGCTGCAAAATTATGAGAGAGATCACAACTTGAACAGATTAACACATAACAGAAGCCAAAAATGACTTCTTTTTTATTTTTTTAACTCAGTAGCGTCCTCTATCCTAGTTATATTGTTATTAAAATTGAACAAACAATGTACCTGCAAGAATTGATTTTTATAAAATATTTAATCACATCTCACAAATTTATTGGCTCCTACCCTCCTATTATTAACCAGTAGACTAACTTAGCTGCAAAAACATACCAATATAAGGGCTTCAGAAGCTCTCTGTGCAGCATCAGTAGCCATTCTGTTATGAACCTGCTGAAGGGATCTCTTGAAATCCCTATACCTATGCAGCAACGCAAAATTGGAAATCAAATGAGTAGCACAAGTGTAAAACTGAAAATAACAACCAAATAACCAATAAATTAGCTCCATTCGTTCCGGACTTTCCCTAAAACAGAGGAAGCAATAAATACAAGTGATAACATACTTGTGTAGAAACTCGAGACCCCCTGCAGTTCTAGACTCGGATCCCAACAATTCAATTAATCCTTCCCATTGCTGCAAAAAAAGTGGAAACGGTGAAGTAGTACCAATTTATAGATGAAATTGAATGCCTAAATTTGTTACAACTTAACTTTTGTAATCATTGAAGCATAAGCTGTATAATTGATATGAACCTTTTTTCAAATCCCATCAGCTACTTGACTGAATGTGATTAAAATAATATAGCAGATACCTTGAAACTTTCATCTGAGACCGGCTTTCCAACAAAATCAAACAGCTTCTGAGCAATTCTGTTCAAACGAAATTCATCCCGAGCTTGCTGAAGCCAGAAGACTCCAGAACCTTTCTTACCATGTTTCCAGTGATGCACTCCAACAATCTTACATGAGATTTTAACAAAAGTTATAGCTAGGATGATACTGAGCTTTAGAAAAAATTTATTCAATAAGATGTATGAAATAAACTTCTGGAAGTAAATAATATCATATAGCTGTATATGCATCAACAGGAAAATATGAAGGATTTCATGATAACATACCTTCATAGCATTTGAACTAACACTGTCAAGTTCATACATACGGCAAATCTCTATATTCTGCTTAAGATACATTTACAGGGGTCAATTATCAGAAACATATACAGTCAAAGCAGATACTATCAACTTCAGATGAAAATAGTTTTAGAAAGTTACAGAAAAGGTGAGGAAAATAAAAGGCAAAAAAAAAAGATATAAATTTATCACCTTGAGTAGTACTTGATTGTGTCGTACAGGTTGCTTGTACAACAAAATCTCCAACAAGCCCATTCCTTGTTTCATACATGATGTCAAATATATTGGAGCAATCTGTAGGAAATAATAAATAATTCTCGACATGAAACCACTTCATCCGAACAAGACAAACCTTTTCAAACTTGTCAAATATGCACAACTCAAAGTTTGAAATATGAAACCACTTTATCCAAACAAGACATAAACCTTTTCAAATGCACTAGAAGGCAAAGAAAATTCTGAAGAAAATATAGAATAGTTATAATAATTGTAAGAAAAAATGAACACTAATCATATAGACATAATATAAAGTGATTTTGAATTAACTTGCACTCACTTACCAAGTTAATGCATGAGATGACAGAACTTGAGCATAGACCAGTCGATAGAGCTCCTCTAAGCTAACTCCCCCCAGATTATTACGCTCTTCATGTAGTAAAATTTATGCGTGTGCGCTCCCAGCAGTTAACAGCTCTACAGCATGGGCAACCATCCTGCAAGGAAGAATGATAAAAGTTCCATCAAGAAAATGTCAGAGGACTACAGATTGCACTCATCCTTTTTATTTTCTGTTGCATGTGCGGGTGGGGGCATTAGCCATACCCACCATAAACCCCTCAAAAACTGTCCATTTTGGAATTGTAAACGTGGATCTCCAATGTATTAGGTGTGGATTAGTTCTTCAAAGACTAGCGATCAGTCAGTGAGAAAGATATAAATCTATCCTCGACCTACGGGATAGGGGCATAGGGCTTTTATTAGCTAGTCACCAGCAACCGCCAGATTTAAAGAAAAAAGGAGCTCAATCAAGGATAAAAGATTTTTGTGGTTCATTTAGAGATTGACAATCTTCCAATCATGACATTCTGATTAATGCTTACATAGCATACAGATCAACAGCGTCAGATAGAAACCTCAACTGACCATGCAATAGAAAATGAGAAGAAAAAAAAATAACACTTCCTAAACTAAGCAAGACTAAATCAAACAAACTAGTTAGATTAGCAGCTCACCAGGGACCAAATGATCTTGAGCATGCTGCTAAAACAACCTGAACCAGAAAGAAAACGCAGATAATATTTAGACAGATAAAAGGCCAAAGACAAAACATTGTACGTTAGCAATGTCGATCCACATTCCTCACCTCTGTATTTTCTCCAAGAATTCCAGTTAGAAGTTCCATCAACTTATGGGGGCTGGACGCTGGTTTTGACTGCATGCATTTCTGAGCGAGATTGTACATGCTTTCCAAACCCTGTATCAGAAAAAAGATATCAATGCCTTTTCATAAAAAAGATAAACGAAAGACAAAAGAGTAACATACCATTAAACTCATGCATATCTAAAAGTTAAATACGAGAAGAGATAAAAATAGGGACTGACCGCGGTGAAAGGCCTGATGTACAGAAAGTGTGCGACATATAGCTCTATCCAATGAAATGTTGCAATAGATAGGATACTAGCATTACCCAACATGATTTGCAGCAAGTTTTTCAAGCCCTCCCTAGTCTTCTGATGACCACACTGAAGCCAGAAGGCACTGCAGTCCAGCTTAATTATTTGTCCCCGCCACTTCTCCCACGCCTAGTCAACAAAGTGCATCCAAATATATTGCAAGATAATGAAGGGGCTAAGGTATTAGGATGAGTAAATAATTCCAGAAGATCCAGTATTACCTTGACAAAATCAGGCTTACTTTCATAGGATTCACCTAATTTTCCTGCTGCTAAATCGGGACGACGCATGCGTGGCATTTTAGAAATAAGAACAGCAACAGCTTCTACCAATCCATTCTCTGTCTGTTGCCAGACACATGAGATAATATATGTATCTTAATCAGATGCCACACATGAGATAATATATTTATCTTAGTTTTATCAAAATTATTATCCTATTGTTCAAACATCTTACAAACATCAATTAATGCACACACAAAATCAAAGAAATAACACAGATCTGAATCAGTAAATTAAACGAATGTTCTCCACAAGTGTTTCCATCAAGTATAAGTAGCATACTAGTTGACTCGTGAGCTTTAAATGAATGTTGTCAACAAGTGTCTCAACATATCTAATAACTTATTGGAACACTGCATAATCTTCATAATTTTTCTTATCAGTTTCTTAGTTTTTGTCAATCTCAATGTATCATTGAAATTGGGATAGAGGTTCATGTAACGTATCCATGACATATCCATATCATTTTCTTCTTCTTCTTTTTCTTTTTGAAAAACAACCATGTCAACATATTTGTATCCATTATTTGTTTACTTTAGGAATGACTAAGACCCAGGTCTAAACCTGAGCTCAAATCAGGGCTCATACCACTGTAACAAAACACCAATTGGGTAATCTTGACACCACATGCCGACCAAGGTAATGACAAGTTTGGTACCCTTGATAGTAAAGTTGAGGCCTTATATATAATTAAATCAAACCCACATGTTTAAAAGTCGAACTGAGATATCACAATCTCCCCCACCTCACTTAAATCTTAGTGTCCTTTTAAGGCCCATAGACTTGTTACTTATATAGCCCATGAACTAGCTTTCTAGCTTTTGTGGGTAATACAAGGAACCCCATTTATTGTCGCAACCATTTTCTTCTGATGTGGGATGTACCCCGATTCACCTTCATGTCCTATCTCCTGACAATCCGACTGAATGGTCTGAATCTGATACGAACTTTCGAGAATTGACTTTGATACCATATGTAACGACTCGGCCATAAACTTAAGCTCAAATCAAGGCTCATTTCATTGTCCCAAGAACACCAATTGGGTCATCTTGGCCCATCTAAAAGGTAATGACAAATTTGGTACTTGGTAGTAGAGTTGAGGCCTTATATACAACTCGATCAAATCATATTTTTCAACGTAGGATTAGGGAATCAGACTTTTTAGCTAGAAAAGAATTTAATGTAGTTTCTAAATTGACTATTGATAGTTTAAATGATCAAATGTTTTTATAGAACCATAAAAACTTATGTCCGGTTAATGGGGAACCTGATGCTTAGGCAGATAAGAGAGACTTTTTCATTACTTAAAGGGTGAAATCTGGAAGTTCTTTCTAGGATAGACATTTAGCACCAATAATGAAGAATTTGTATAGACAATTCAAGAAACAGCAAAGGGAAACTTAAAGATTACATTAGATACGGTTGGGACCAATTCTAATTTACTGCATTTTAAGTTCAGCATTCTCACATTCAAAGAACTATTAATGACTTCTTACTAACCTCACGACTCCCTATCTGATTCTGCTGATAAGAACCATGCAAGCGCAACAATTTTACCTGCAAGCAAGCAACTATACAACTGATGTATGTTCATAAACACCAAGTAATAGGCTTCAAACAATTTACAAATGGCATATATAAGGTTAATCTTAAAGTGAGATGTTAAATATAATTTATAACTGGGATGCAATACATACCACAATATCAAGCCAGCCAATTGCTAGTGCAGATGATACAACTTCCCAATACTTTGGATCATCTTCAACTGCCTGAAGAATACAGTTAAGATTAAACTTCATACTACCCTAACCTCATAAATATCTATAAGCACACGCATTAATTACTTGAAGAACTAAAAGAAGAAAGGAAAAGCAAACGTCATTTAAAGTTCATATATACTGAATCGGTATGAACAGGCAGCCAGCATAATCTTTTCCAATATAGTACATCCATCAAGTTTAAAGTGGGGAAGAATTGCTATAACAGTCTCGTCTCTTTTTTAATGAAAACTTGTGGAAGCAACTATGATGAACATCAGGACATGGTCAAACCTGTAAAGTAACAAGTTCAATTTGAAAATCCACAAGTTTTGAATGGACTGTTTGCTGTGCTCCAGTGAAAAGACTATCAAAAACCTGTTGAGAAATACAATTTTTAATTTGACAGAAGCGAAGATGCCTCAGGAAAACGAGTAATGTCAAAATGCATCAATGTGACAAACTAAGTGAATAAAACAGGGAAAAAAAACTCACAGCTAACCAATCAACAAGCTGTTCAGGGATCCAAGATTGTGATTGCTTGTCAGCATAAAATATTTCCATCAGCTCCCATGCAGCTTTCAAAAAGGTTGGCTCCGCAACTTTCTAAGTAAAAATTGTAGAGAGGCAATTGTTTATTAAGGAAGCTTTCATATAAAGACGTATCCTTATAATTATATGGTCAAGATTAATGGATAACCACCCAAAATGCAGCAAAAAAATCTGAAACCAACTCAAGGGACACAGCACTACCTGTAAAATTGTTCTCGGGTCTTCAATAGCCGAATTAGGAGGCAACTTTTGATCGCCAAGAAGAGATTTTATCTCCTTGCTGTACTCGATAATGTAATCCCACCTTAATATTTCATGAAGTGTGACAAGAATTTTGTACAAATTAACCAAAATATTAATATTCTATTGATAACTTAATTAAATGTTAGAATCCTTAGAGCATCAAATTAATCCGTTAGCTGACAAATACTCCCTCCGTTGATAACTTAGAAGCAATTTATCTAATCTAAGTTAAAAGAAAATGACTACGTGGATTTAGACAACCAAATGCAAATATGCATGAGGACTAGAAAAGAGATTGATCTAACTTTGTACATTACTAAAACTGAAAATTCATGTCCTCACGCTTGATAGACTGAATGCTTCCCATTGATACGTAGACTGTAGTTCATAGTTACATTGCATGGTTGTTCTGATATTAGGGTCTACAGAAGTTGAACATTCATACAGAATAAACTACAAATTTGAAAAGGAAAAGAAAGTGGGAAATGTTCCTACTTAAAGTTTGTTGTGTTGTGGAAGAGAAAACTAAAGTTTTCCCAATTTCCCTATCTTTGGAATTTTGTAGGGTAAGTGCTAGAGAACTGATTCTGAAACATAGTATGGTATTTTTTTTTTCTATGAAAAAAGGAAGTATGATATAAGAGGCTGCAACCATTGAACACATGTTGTAGCTCAAAGATGCACATTCTCATATGCTTAAAAAACTCAACAAAGGAAAAAGAAAGAAAGAAAATGAAAACAAAAACTTTTGATCCATTTGGAGTTACGGGCCGATAATTTAACAAAATGAAGCTAACGATGATGAGTGGGATTTATACCCGCGAATCGGATCCTTTATGACTTAAATAGTTGCCGGTTCTCGTAGATTTTGTATGATTCTTTATGATTATAGTGTTATCGCGCTTAACTGATGCAATGCAGGGATTTCTAGGTCTTTTCCGTGCTTTCAGGGACAAAATAGCCAAGTTACATATGCTCGCGCCGCGGCACCAAAGCCAAGGCTTAAGCCCGGCTGCAGCCGCCAAATGGCAATCGCCATTGCTTCTTTCTTGGACTTCATACTGCAGGCACGAGCTCGTGTTTTTTCATACTAATGTGGCGCCGCAGCACCAACCATAAAGCTATTGCTCGCGCCGCAGCGCGAGCTCCGGTGCCCAGGCAGAGACCAAGTGATTTTGACCTAGCAAAAGAAGGAGAAGGCGTATATAACAGCAGAGAGGCTCTGCATCTCATCATCTCTCATAACCTATATCATATGAGACTTTAGTGTTAGCATAGAATAGCTTAGCTTAGGATTTTTTCTGTATTTCTCTTAGATTATCTCTATAAATATAGATTAGGTAGATTAGGGAGAAGTTTGTATTTCTTTGGAACGACTCGAGCAGTGAGCGACACGAATTGGAAAGCTTGATTTGAGCGGAATACGTGGAGATTGAAGGGCTTTGACAGAGTTTCCTCTTATCCATTTATTTTCTCTAGTTTTGTAATCTATAAATGTTGTCTTATTTGCTACTTGTATTTGGTTTAATAACTATGAACTGAATATTGGCTCTAAGGTTATAATGAAACCCTTTGTTATTTAAATTGACTGTCTTATCTCTTTGGTTGGCACCATATGATTTGGTTTAATATATTTGTGCTTTATGATTCTCGCTAAGACATTAGTGATGATTTTGGTAATCTGCATGATATCGACAGAAGGAATGTAGATTTACACCTAAATATATTGGCATGTGATTGTGGGTTTCGACTGCATAAGTTGTGCGTAGAATAGACATATCTCTGTGCGCCACGTGCGACCTAATTGAGAACTTATGCTTAAATCCTTGTTATGATTAATTCGCATAGACATGTGTAGGATTGCATCTAGCTTGGACGTTCTTTTCTGTTTTATTCCCTTTTGGGTGGATCTGGAGAGGATATGTTTATGATACTCGGCGGAGAGGTGCATAAGCACCTATGTGTTCTCGATTCGATGATTATTGTCGTGACCATTAAGATCAAAGAGAGAAGGGTAGCTAGTTTGATGAAACATAACACGCCAGGTATTCGACAGAATGCCTGTGTGGGGTGAAGTTGTGACCTTAGCTTGAATTCCTTAGATTACCATTCGTTATTCACTTACTTGTTTTGTTAATTAATTTTAACTAGATTAATCACACTTTCATTTACTGCTGTTCGAATAAGACTTTAGCGATTCATAATCGGTACTTGATAAATATTAGTCATAGTTCCTCATGGGTACGACACACTCCTTATCACTGTATTACTTGTTAGACCGCGTATATTTGCACGTGTTTAGTGATCGGTTTTCCTACCAACAAACGACAAGGCCAACAAAACTCATCGCCTTCAGCCATTACGTATACCGTTTGAAGCCCAAAAGAGGCTTGGAAAGAGGCGTTTTGGCCCTCCGAAGTTTTCTAATTTTTAGGATTAGTTGAATATTTTCGTAATTTCATTAGTCCTTTTATAATTAAGTTTCCCATTTTGTAGTTTAGTATTTATATGATGTTTTGATGTAATTAGGGACAACTCTCATTATTATTATTCTGGTTTATGAAATACTTGACTATTTAGTCAATTTATCCCTTACTTTGTGAATTCCTGTGATTGCAAAGTACATAGATTCAATTCCTGTGATTGCCTATTTTCTCTGTTGTCTTTCGCTGTGTTATAAAGTCGATGAAGAACTCTTTTACCAAACACATATCCACACGCGCATGCACAACACGCAAAATGGGTTTATACAGTGCCTTAAAGTTTATAGGTAACTCAACATCATCAAATGCCCTCGACTTCCTTTTTTACAGCTTTCTAACATCCAGTATTCTAAAAATTCTCGCTTAAGCGCTTAGGCCCCTCTAGGCTTTTAGGCGCTTAGCGCTCGCTAGCGCTAAGCCCCCAAGCGTCTCACTAGGCCCAAGGTGGTAAAAAAATCTCTCCAAGAAATTAGACTGGGCCTAAGTAGAGAGGTTTTTTTTATTTTAATAACTACCCAAACCAGATCTTGATATATTTATTTTTCTAATGATTTACCATATTCATAATCTGAGGTCAGAAAGATATCAAATCACAACAAGAAGTGAACAATATCAAGTCAAAATGGATAATTTTATTATAGTTGTAATTTTTGAATTTGTACCAACTTCAAATTATATAAATGATGATACATTTATAATATTTAAATTAATTCAATATAATTCTTAAATTTATGTTTAGTTTCTTAAGTTTTAATATTGAATTAAATTATTGAAATTTTAAATTTTATTATTTACTAGCAATCTTGTTTATGAATAAAACTAATACGCTAAAAATATGTTTGAACTTTGAACAATTGCATGTTTGCGTTTGAATTTGGACATTAGCAATATGGATGTGTGTTTGAACTTTTAGCAAAGGCCTTTATTATCTTTATTATAGATTGTTTTGTTTTATATTATTATTTTATTTGGATAAATGTAAGATAAAATATTAAAATTGGCTTAAAATAAAAAATCCCGCCTAACGCCTTTTAGAACATTGCTAACATCAAAAGCTTTATAAGTAATTGGTTGAAGACATATTTCCAAATGAAACATAAATCAAGAGATCAATACATCTATTCACAAGTTCTCAAGTATGTCAGCAAGTAAGGTTCTCATCTCCGTACAACAGGTGTTCTTGTACTTTTCACTGACCATTTGTTAGTTTTTAAAAAATTGTCAATATAAAAAAGGATGACCTAATATTTTGGAGCTTCCACCACTTCTAATTTATCTCACAACTGAATATTGAAAATCAATTAACATAAAGAAATCAGCTTAGGGAAGCAAGGAGCTCACTTTTTACACGTCTCTGTTGTAAATTACTAGTAATCAGTTCGTGATGATTTTTACATTATCAAATGCTTAAAACACATTAACTTTATCACATTTAAAAAAAAATGGTTCTTATTTCATCATTCTAGATACAAAAAAAAACATACACACGTACTATGCATAATGCAATTATATATATGAAACAAATTTACTTATCAAGAAGATATTTTGAAACAAATTTCAAAGTTTTTTACCAATATGCATTATAGGGATTCGAGCCGGACATCTTTGACATAGCTGACATTGAATTTTTGCGACCCTGAAGAACAGCAAATGGAGTAACCGACCAGTAAGCAATTCTCCTCCACTGCGCATCATCGAACTCAGACTCTTCTTTGCCGAGCTTCACTTCCACTACTTTCCCGCCAACTTCACCATCCGATTCGTTGGCATCGGACTGAGGCTGCCTGAAAATTGACACGCGGAGGGAGTTTCCACGGGACCACGATATGGAGAGGCGGGTAATTGGGGGTTTAAGGCCGTGATGGAGAGGGAATACGACGGGATTTCGGACTTCTGGCGAGTATGGGACAATAGATGAGTCACTAGAATTGGACGCAAGGCCGGGCATTTCGCCGGAGACTCACCGGAGTTTGAGGGCTTTCCCTGTGCTTAGGTCTTCAAGAGTTTTAATGGGTTTTACCGATGAGTCTTTGAGAAAAAAGTAGAGAAAAAAGAGAAAACAAAAGTATGGGGTGTTTTGGAAATTTTTTTAAAGAGATAAAAGAAGAGAACATAAAAATATGAAGTAAAGGGTATGTTTCGGTAATTTACCTGTATTTAGCCCTTAGAAATATAGTATATACAAATAATTTCTACTTACTTATAAATATTGTCACTTAGTCTTCAGCTATGATTTATATTTATTGATATAGAGATAAAAAGGTTATGAAAAAAAAGTTCAACAAATACATATACATGTATTGAGTTGCTTAGATTTAATTGACAAAATTTATTAAGTATAAAATAAGATTTGATTAAGGTTCCTATAACAACCTAATAAAACACGATTTTGAATCGAGTCCAAACAGTTTAAAATTTTCTAACAAATATGATCCGAGTGTTAATAGAAAATTATAATTTGAGAAATTCGAGTAATTTATTGAATTTTAAAATTTACTTATATTTGAATAATTTATATTTTGAATAGAACTCGAATTAATGTAAATTGAGTCCAAATTATTTGTTCATTTTATAACTTTAGTGATGATAAAAATTGAAGACCGTAAGTAAGATATTTTCTTCCCATCTAAACCCCTAACCTTAGGTTAAAATATATTATTCTAATAAATTTAGATATTTAAAAAATAAAAAAAGTAATATATATATATGGGGAATATGGAAGTACACATCCGTGTAACTTTTAAACAGTTTGTGAAATCACTCTACGATCGTAGAGTGTGTAACTTTAAAAGTTAGACGGATGTGTACCTCCATTTTTACCTCTCTCTCTCTCTATATATATATATATATATATAGGGAATCCATCCATGGCAACCGGTCGCCATGAATCTCATCTAACAACAACCTCTTTTCAAATAGTTGATCAACTTATTGAAAATTTGAGATTGGAATATATTTAATACTGCAAGTGACAAGTTTCTATAGGTTTTATTTAAATAATAAGGGCCCACATTTCAACATATTGTCAGTATAGTTAAACAAAATAAATATTTAATATTAAAATATTACAACCGGTACAGCTTGTACCGGCTTACCCTTTTTTTTTACGCATTTTTCCATTATATATCATGACTCAACAAATTAAAATAGAATAAAAAAAATAAAAATAGTATTAAAATATTACTAGTAAAGTATGAAGTTGTCATTACTTACTTTTTTTTTTTTTTTTTACACATTGATGCTTTATATGTTATGCATGTCTATTATTAATTTTATTATTAAGCAATTCTTATAAGAATGTAATAACCAATATGCAATATATTATTAACCAAGATGTAATATATTATAAGAATTGCTTAATAATAAAAATAAATATCGATCTTTAATAAAATATAAAATATATTATAAGAATTGTAATTTTATTATTAAGCAATTCTTATAGTTGATATAATTAAAGCTGCTTTATATATTTTAAAACAATAAAGATATTCTACTTTAGTTGATATATAGTTGTAGTAATATTTTAGTTTTAAAATGTACCAAGTATAAAAGTTGTTAAATAAAATTTTATTAATTTTAATTATAAGATGCCATGGATTAATTTTTTTAAAATTAAAGTGAATATTTTAAGATAGGGTAAAAATACAAATAAAAAGATAAAAATAGTGTTTAGTTATATAGTAATTGTAAAAGTGTTTCTAAACGAATTTAAGTTATATAGTAATTGTAAAATAAATATTAGTCTTTAATAAAATATAAAAATATATTATAAAATTGTAATTTCATTATTAAGCAATTCTTATAATATATATTATATATCGTTAATAATATATTACATCTTGGTTATTACATTCTTATAAAATTTCTTAATAATAAAATTAATAATAGACATGCATGACATATAAAGCATCAATGTGTATGTAAAAAAAAAAAAAGGTAAATTGCATAACTCAGATCTGGTAGTAATATTTTAATATTATTTTTATTTTTTATTCTATTTTAATTTCTTTGAGTCATTATATATAATGGAGAAACGCGAGAAAAAAAAGTGTTTTAAGTATAAGTTAAGTTATTTATTGTAATATTTTAATATTAAATATTTATTTTGTTTAACTATATTGATAATATGTTGAAATGTGGACCTTCTTATTTAAATAAAAATCGGTAGAAACATGTACTAACGATATTAAATATATCCCAATCTCAAATTTTCCAATAAAGTTGATCAACTATTCGAAAAGAGATTATCAAGATAAGATTCATGTGAACTATCACATGGACTGGATGAATATATATATATATATATATATATATATATATATATATATATATATAGAGAGAGAGAGAAAGAGAGAGAGAAGCAAGGATCTTAAGTTTCACCCTTATGAGTTTAATTTCGAAATATTTCACTTTTTTTTTTTTTAAAAAAATAACTAATAAAAATGTATTATAATTTTTGGAATTGAAAGTTTTTAAAAAAAGTGTTTTGGGTATGATTTAGTGCAATATAAAAAAGGTGTTATCGATGTGTCTGACATTTGTTTTGTTATATGTCACTCAAATCATATCCAAAACACTTTTTTTAAAAAACTTTCAATTCCAAAAAATATTATACATTTTTATTATTATTTTTTTTAAAAAAAAAAAGCAATTGAAATTTCAATAAGGGTGAAGAAAGAACTATATATATATATATATATATATATATATATATATATATATATAAGGATCAAAAACATCTCCTTATCTAAGATTCTTTCTTAAATAACACTCTCTTTTATTAAAAGCTAAATCGTTTTGGAGTTTCTTTTAATAAAAAGTGTTTAGTGGGTGACATTTTTATAAATAAAAGGAAAGAAATGGGACCACTTTCTTTTAAGCCACTCCAAAACAGCGTAGTTTTAATAAAGGAGTTTATTAAGGAGGAATCGCCTTGATCTTCACACATATATATATATATATATATATATGATGGATGGATCGCGTCCTGGGAGTTTGGACGCGATAAAAAACGGATCTTTTTTTTTTTTTTTTTTAAACAACTAAAAAAATATTTAATATTTTATGAAACTAAATTTTTTTATAATCTGATGTTTTGGGCGTGTTTTGAATACCTATACCAAAAAAGTGCAGATACCGCATAACATATTTTGTTATAATCGTCAAAACATATTTGTATTATAAAAAAATTTCAATTTCCTAAATTATTTATTTATTTATTTTTAGTCGTTTTAAAAAAAAAACAAAAATAAAAAAATAAAAAAATCCGGACGTTAAACTCGTAGGAATGGATCATTTATATATATATATATATATATATATATATATATATCAATTGTAAAAAGAAAAGGTCCCCAACTAATATCCCAGTTATATAGAAGTTGAAGGTGTCCGCAACATACCGAGTGGCCTCCCATTAGTTTTCGTCTATTTTGGGAGTTTTTCTTCCTCTTCGGTTTTGGATAACTCATACACCACCCTAATGTTTGCTTCAGTTGGAAATTCTTCTCGGTCATCAAAGAAGGTACCCAAAAAAAATTACTTCTTTTTAATCTTTTTTTAGTTTTCTTGATTTTGGTTTCAATTTCTTGCTCTTGTTTTAGCTGTAATTTATTAGTACCTGTTTTTTCTATGTAAAGCGAGAGAAACATGAAAAAGAATGGTTTGCTGTGAGCTTCAGGCCAGAGAATTTCATTCCTGGTCTCATAATCGGTTTCGTTTTCGGGTTGTTATTGGATTTAACAAAACCCACCAAAGGTAATGCCAATGGGAACAGTTCATTGGTAGCCAAACATCAAAGACTGACCTCAAGCAACCCTGATGAGGAGTTCAAAATGGTACTTCTTCTATTTCATTTTTTCTTTTAATACTTTTTTTGTTCTGTTGTCAGTATTGCTTTCATGTAAGTTGGTTATTAGCCATGTTTGCTTGGTGGGTTTAATTCTTTTTCAGTCATTTATTGAAGGATTTACTGATTTAGTTATTCATTTACAATACTTAGGAACTCAATGTTGTCAATTATTTTCAATGACAATCATCATTAGCCACCATTTGGCATGTAAAGAATTGGGTCTTACAACATATATACGACAATCCCCAGAAATGCACAATCCGTTGATAATGATGCTTGCTGCTGCCATTTTCTTCAATGGCAGCATTCAGTGGATGGACTAGTTTAGAAAATGAGAGAAATGAAGTGATTTATTTACCGTAGGATCGCTGGACCTTCAAGCTCGGATCCTCCTTGTTTTAAGCTGATAACGCAATTCTCGTTTGTTTTAATGAAAAGAGGGCTAACTGAGATTATTAAACAAAGGAAAAGATGATAAGGGTTGATCTTTCTTTTCCTTGCGGGGAATTAGGTTGAGGAATGTAGTTTCTACTATGCAATCTCTGCACATTGTTCTCATTATCATTACTAGTATACACAACGGGACATTTCATAGGTAGATGAACAGTGCTCACATGAAATGACATAGTGTAATTTTAGTTTGCCTAATACAATTACTTTTTCTTCCGATGAATATTCAATTGATTGGAGGGTTTTACACACTACGCTCATTTTTTGAGCTTTGACTTCCATTATATACTATCAATTTAATACCTATTATATTGTTAAGTTGGTCATTTAAGAAAGAATAGATAGGTAGAATTGATTTCAAGTTGATACCAAGGAAAATTCACAATTCTCCTTAATTATCACTTATCAGAAAGTTCACCACAATCTGAATTTTAGAACCACCCATGCAGGTTTTAGTAGTTAGACAAGATCTGAAGATGGGATCAGGAAAGATTGCATCTCAATGTGCTCGTAAGATACCTATGACCTATAGAGTGTTCAGTTTACACTTTTGATGTGACTTTGTATTGCTGTAAGACCTCCGTTTCGACACTCTGCTGATACCTTGTCAAATGTTTCTTTTTGACTCTTGCAGATGCTGCAACTGGAATATACTCAGAACTAATGGAAAGGTAACTTGTGGTTTTAGTTTGGTTTCTTACCTTTGCTTTAGCAACAAAACTTGATTTGTCTAAAGTATAAAGTAATTCACTATTTTTTCTTAGGTTTCCTTTCTCCTTTTCCCTCGTCCTATGTATATGTATTTAGTGTTTGTAGAAACTGAAATTCACCTGTACCAATATAATAATCAGCTCATCCAGAATACATCCTTTAGGAATAGTTACATATCTGCAATGAAACAGTCAGATCAATAGATTCAAATTTCTTAGCCACCCCATTCCTTTTGGAAAAATGAATATTTATAATTGACCCTCTATGGATAGTGTGTGTGTGTGTGTGTATATATATATATATATATATATATATATATATATATATATATATATATATATATAGAGAGAGAGAGAGAGAGAGAGAGAGAGAGAGAGAGAGAGAGAGAGACAGTTGCTTCCTTTCATTAATCCTAGGTATAAAGATTTCATGAATTATTTAGGGAAGATGAAAAAACCTATTTCGTGTTTGATGTGTGCACTACTCTTAGTTCATCTAATTATTTAATATCAATCTCTGAAAAGTGTGTGTCAGTGATTAATTACATTTTTTTCCATGCAGCTATGGAATGATCTTTAATAAAAAGTAGAGACACCAAGAAAGTCTGTTAGATTCTTTTGATTATAATTACAAACACTAATAGTATGAGAAAGACGTATCTTTTTTCTTAATTCAAGAAAATTTGTGAATAATGCAGTCAGCGTTCAGTCTTGAGACGATGGGAGAGTTGTGGGCAAGCCAAAATAGTTGTCACGTGCAAGAATCAACAAGAAATGTAAGCAGGTGGTCTAATTTAGACTATGTTCTCACTTAGATATGTAATTAATGCATCCTTCATATTTCAAGAGTTCATCTTTGTTTCCGCATACGGTGGTTTTGCTTGTCCACACTCATCAGGAATAAACTGAAGGAAACAGCTGAGAGCATTGGCCTTCCAACTTTTGTTGTTGCTGATGCAGGACGCACACAGGTATCTTTCCTATGAGAAAATGTGAACTTCATAAATGACCTCAAAATGTGAACTTACACGTTCATTGTTACTTCCAAAATTGAGGACACTAGCTCGTTAATGTGCATATCTAACATAATTACAGGATGCAACTTCTTTAAATTACATATTTCAGAAACTTAGATATCTACATATATTTTAATGATTACATTCATTATGCTCTCTGCATTTGCATCTGTTCTACAAGAGCACGTTTCTTAATATACTCGAAGGTATGAATCCCTTGCAACTTGCACGGTTGCACCCAGGCAAATAGAAAGAGAACTCTTGAAAGCATGATAAATGCAGGTAATACTGAAAGATAATTTTAGAAAACTACTTCGGCTCCTTAAGGGAGGCAGTGTAATGTATGTATGAGCCTTTTTTACACTTGTGAGTCTGTGATGGAGGAATCTTTAGTCAAATAAGTTTAGTTATGCTTTATTTCATGTTCACAGTGTTAGGTGTTGGGACAATTACAAACAAATTTGAATTTCCTCTTTCTGATCATATATAGATTAAAAACAAATTGCTCAAGTCTCGAGGATAATGAGGTTTTCTGCTTTCACAGGTTTCCTCTGGGTCAAAGACGGTGCTTGCTATTGGACCTGGTATGCTTTTCTGGAGTCCTCTTCTCTGAATACATTGTTCCTTTTCCTTTTCCTTTCTTTGCTTATTTTAATATAGTTCCCACTTAATAACGACAATTCATGCCTTTAAAATTCCATGGACTGTGAAGTTGTTTGTGAACTTAATGCAGTGTAACTGAAGTAAATTATTATTTAACGGCAACGCTCCTCAGTTTATGCGATATTGAAATAAATTGTGAACCAATATATAGTACTTCATAGTTTAGATTTGATAAATGTCCATTGGTAGGCCAGAAAATATTACTTGGTAATTTAGATTTTAAACAAACTGTTTGCAAGGTTTGTGGCTCCCTATAAAACCTTCCAACCTTTTTAATATTTGCTTATCAGCAGAGTTAATGGGACTCATCCTTAAGACCAGGGTTTTAGATATGTTGATTTTTTGGCCTGACAACTTTTTTAGGTGGACCTTGTATACATCATATATTTACCTTTCACTCTTCATCTCCTCCTCTCCCCCCACCCTCCCCACCAACCCACCATGTTTTTTTCTGCATGCTTTCACACTAAGCTCAGAATATTTCTTGCAGTTTTCCATCCTTCATAGCAATTGCATTCCTTGATCTTTAAAAAAAATTGTTTTCTTTATTACAACTATTGTGACTTTTGATGCCGTTATTGTCTCTTATATTTGTCCATAAATTCGTTATGTTGTAAATTGCAACCGTAATCAGTCATCATGAGAAACAATGGTCATTGGTCAAACAATTTGAAAAGGATGCTCGCTTTTAACTTTTTAGTAATGAATATTTGTGCCAGAGCCAGTATTTCCATCATTAATGTTGGCATGGCATTAAAAGGGAGGGGAATGATTGGCAATTCTATTGTTGTCATTTAAAGAGTAGAAAACAATTATTCCTGTAGAAACAACATATCCACATTAGATGCTGAGAAAATAATGACTTCTAATGTGCAACATATATAAAAGGCAATCTATAATTTCACAACCATGGGATCTTCAAAACTGAGGGGAAAGCTCTCCAGTTTTGGTACTAGAAGTGCTGGAAGCCTTGCGAGTGTTTTTTTGCACGAAAAGAAGGTAGCTGTAAGACTAATTTCTTAATATCTAATGGCACACCTTCTTGATCATCTAGTTCATCTTTATGGATGCATAAGTGTGTGCTCATAGAACTCATGAATATAAAAGAACATATATATTTTAAAGCATTTAGGTTTCTAATAAATCTACTATTTCTTATGTTAATTTTATGGAGTAACTCTTACAGAAGCTCCATGAAGTTCATACTGTTGAATCAATATGATATCTTTTTAGTGTTTACTTTTAACTGCAATTCCAGTAACTTAATTTCAAGCAAAATTGCTTATGTGATGAGCAGGAAGCAAGTCAGCAGTAGATTCAGTAACAGGGAAACAGCGCCTGCTTTGATGATGTTAAAGAATGGTGTCCGGACATCTAATATCTTTTAGGTCCGAATATGATTTGTGCCTCTCCTGTAGGAGGATCTTTTCCCCCTTCCTGGAACTGATTCCATAGGTGACTTGTTAGACTCCCTTTACGGCTTTACCTGCAAAGATGATCAGTAAAGGAAAATTATGTAGCTTAATATATTTCATTAATGCATGGAACTGACGATTTGCTAGTCTTGTAATTAAACGAGCATATACATTTTTTAGCATTTTTCCGGTTTCAAAATCAACTTTTGCCTGTTCTGTTTTCCTCTGAATGCTGACGTTGTGCCTACGCTGTATGTTTCTTCAGATGAATTTGTTCCCTACCATGATTGCATCCTTCTACACAAGAAGAATGGGGGGAATGTTCATAGCAGTTGGATACTTCATACTATCTTGGAACTTGAGAGTGTCAACACATTTTTTTTTTTCTTCTTTTTGGTGCATGGGATTATCACACACAATTACAAACAACACACATTTGTGTGTACGGACAGATTTTGTAGGCTGCTATGTTTTTTTAATGTACAGCGATACCCCTGAAACCGGAATAGTTTCTTCTTTACTGAGCATACCATGGGATGCAAATAAATATTTGTTCATTTTTTAGGATTCGTATGATCAAGACACTAGGCAGAAACCAGGATTCTAACCAAAATGCAGCTGTACAAACACATTTGCCATAACAAGCATGACAAACAGAACCTACATCCTCATCAGAGTCAATGTACATAATTAAGCCATTGATCCTTATGTTTTGGTTAAGCAGAAGTAGAGATAAAACTGTGTTATATGTTAATCTGTACATAATTAAATTTACTCAAAACAGTTTGTTAGGAAAATGGTAACACATAAAAATGTGTTATTTGTACAAGTCTAAATTCTCCTTGATCCAATATTTATTATCATAGAATGGGTTGAAATGCTTTGCCCCCAATTTGTTTCTGTAACTAGCATAAATTTATGTCATTTAGTTTGTGTATCTACATTTTATTTTTTATTTTTTTGAGTTAAATAAGGTATTTTAAATTTTGATTTATAACAAACATATATATTTAAATGAATCCGCACCACACTTATATGGAGATAAATTACTACTATTAGTGATACTTATAAATTAATTTTAGGAGATGATCTCAAAGTGATACCACCTCATTCTTGAATTATTGTACTTGTACCTTCCTATTTTGGGCATACGCTTTTTAGCATCAGCTAATTTGATAAATTTCCCGGAAACTAAACCCCCCTGCTAAAACCCTTTCTCTTTTCGGTATTCCTGTATTCGCAAATCTAAAGTCCAAACCCTACAACAATCCAATGGCTTCTCGGTGTCGCTCAATCTCAAGACCAGCTTTTACCCTTTTCAAATCCACCATTTCCAAACCTTCTGCCGTACCCATATCCTCTTCTCACATCCCTCGCTCGTCTCCAATTTCAAGGCAAAAACTCCACCCGATAAAATCCATTTATTTATTTTTCATCAAAATTTGATTTTTGACAGTTAATTTTGAATTTCAGGCCACTGGCTCAGATGGGTGCTCTTCAGTCTTTGCTGCCACTCCACTCAGCTGTCTCTTCGGCTCGATTGACCTCGTGCCTCAGCATCGATTCCAAGGGCTCGAGGTCGTTGTCTCAGGGTATGCTCTGCAGTGCAAACCCAGGAGTTTGATAATTTTTAGTGTATCTCTGTAAGCAAACTTTTTTGGTTTATTATCCCTTAAAACTATTTTAAATCCTGGTTTTGCATGCTTTATATTCTCTTTAGTTTATCATGCAACTCATTTTCATTTATTACTTTTTTGAAATGAAATTATGTTTTACTCATTTCAGTTAAACTTTTGTCTGAGGTATGAGATTACTGGTTTTATGTTAATTAAAATCTGGTTCTGTGTTCAATAAAGATAATTCCTCACCTTTCCCCCTTCATTTGCAGTCATTCAACTTAATTAGTTAACTATTTCATTTGATGTTTAAATGTGATTTGGAGCTAATGTATAGTTCTAAAAACGAATAAAAAGTTTTATGTTTGATTTGTAGAAGTCGCAATGACAGTTCATGAGAGGGTTAAAAAGTATGTAGCTTTGTCCCAGAGTTCTCAAAATTCCTGCCATTGGCCTTCCGAGAGTAGAGCTGGTGAAATTAGTAGAAAAGGGCTTAATCATGTAATAACAATTTGAATATTTCTGTATTTGTATGAATGGATTCTAAGAGAATGGTTAAAATAATGACTCCGTGTTTTGACATACCACTTATGTGTAAGAATTATAAATGGCAATATTGTGGGATAAGAAAACTTACCAGCCTAGCAAAATTAGATGTTGTGTGTACATTGTTTCATGCTGGTTTAAACTGTAGCGATTATGGTTTGGTTGAGAAATTTGACCCACCACCTGATGTAAGTGTTGGAGTAGGTGCCCTTAATTCCACACATTTTTCATTTGGTCTGGTTCAAGTCGGTGAGTGAAGAAAACTAATTGGATCCAAATAATTACAGTTTAGTATTAGTCTTTTTGTCCTCAATCCTTGTTAAATGCCTAGCAAAATTTTTGGATGTATTGCATCACATTGAAGCCTACATCCCAGGTGAAAAGTAGCAAATCTGAGGACATACTTATGCAGAATAGACCCTACTTAGGAATTTATGTTGTTCTACATTCAAAGAAAGGGCTAGTGGTTTAGCCTTTGGGTGTAGTGTTGGAATTGGCTAGGATTTGTTCTAAGACTAATGATTAGGGATTATGGGATTATAAGAAAGTTGATCAGGTTTGATATAGAATTTTACTCAACTCAACTATGCCTTTTATCCCAATCTAGTTGGGGTAGGCTAATAAGGTTTAATGAGCACAAAATAAAAGTAGGAAGAATAAGAAAGAAGAAAAAGGTTATGGGTTCAATAGCTGATCAGGTTTGATTGTGGGATTTAATGAACAGAAATAAAAAGAAGGATAAAAACTCTGGGTCTGATTATGGCATTCTAGAAGTCTCATCTAGAGGAATTCATGGGGCCTCGTCATTGAAATAAACAAGTAAAGACTTCTAATCCAAAAAAATTAGACTAAATGAAATAAGCTTGAACGTAGATAAACTGGAAGTTCTAAAATACCCTGAATGTGCTTAGATAAAGGTTCTGTTGCTGGTTTGGTGTTTCCAGATTTGAATTTTAAGTAACTGAAACCAAATCAAATACTTCTATTTTGAAATAATTGTAAACGGAACTGAACTATAGAATTGACCATTGCCCATATAATTGGTTTGCTTTTGTTTGTTTGATCTGAATTTCATAAAATTCATGAGTCTCAACTTTCTTAGAGTTACCCATTGGATGTTACAGTTCTTGGCCTGCTTCTTGAACTGTCTAACTAATGTCTGGATTGCACATTCGGCATGTTATCAGAGCATTGGTTTTGTAATGACCTAATAAAAATAAGCATTGCTTTTGAGAGGTTTTGGTACAAATCTCATGTTTGTACCCGTGTAATATTAGTTTTTTTTTTTGTATATTGTAGTCTATTCGGTCTGTATATTATTACAAGAATAACTAGGGTGTTCTTTTTTCTTCTTCTTTCTGCATTATGCACCAGTGTTTTCTATTTCAAGTGGGATTATGACAAATATTAAAAACAATTCAATAGCTCTGTCAATGTCTGGTGTACAGCTTCTGAACTCCTAAGTTTTAAGAAGTCTTTGGCTGTAGGTGTCCCAGAGTATTTGGGACTATAATTTTTATGAAATTATTTGGGCAGGGATGCACAAACACTACAACCTGGCTTTGTTCTGGGCCCGGCCTTGTCAAAGCCTGGCCTATCAAAGTCCGGATCGGATCGTTCATGCCCGACGTGTTAGGCTGTAAAGGGCCACCTTTTTTTGACTCAAAGCTCAGCCTGGCAGAAAACCCGGCCTGGGGCCTGGTCTATCAATCCGACCTAGGCCTGGCCTGACCCTTCCCACAGCCCACTGCCCACTGCCCCACTTAACCATTTCCATGAGTCCATAGCCCAACCCAACTTCAAGCTAATTAATTAATTAGATAGTAGTCTAGCCTGACCAAATCCAAGTAAGAAAATATAAAATAAAACAAGCATCCCAAGCCATTAGCAGTGTTCTAAAAATCTCCGCCTAGGTCTCGCTTAGGCGCTAGGCCCCTCTAGCGCGTCACCTAGGCTTAAGGCGGCAAAAAAATCTCTCCAAAAAATTAGGTGGGGAGGTTTTTTTATTTTAATAACTACCCAAATCAGATCTTGATATATTTATTTTTCTAATGATTTACCATATTCATAATACAGATTGTAACATATCAAATCACAACAAGAAGTGAATAATATCAAGTCAAAATGGATAATTTTATTATAGTTGTAATTTTTTGAACCTGTACCAACTTAAAATTATATAAATGATGATACATTTGTAATATTTAGTTTAATTCAATATAATTCTTAAATTTATGTTTAGTTTCTTAAGTTTTAATATTGAATTAAATTCTTGAAATTTTAAATTTTATTATTTAATAGCAATCTTGTTTATGAATAAAACTATTGCGTTAAAAACATGTTTGAACTTTGAATAATTGCATGTTTGTGTTTGAATTTTGACATTAACAGTATGGATATGTATTTGAATTTTAAGCAAAGGTCTTTATTATCTTAATTATAGATTGTTTTGCTTTATATTATTGTTTTGTTTGGATAAATGTAAGATAAAATATTAAAATTGCCTTAAAATGAAAAATTCCGTCTAGGGCCCTAGAACCCAGGGACGCCTTACTTTATTAGAACTTTGGCCTTTAGTTTTAATTTGTAAGGTGTAATACATTAGTTTTAATTAATACATCAATAAAGTTTTAATTATTCATACTTAATTTCTTATAAATACATTTAATTAATATACTAGTTAGTTTATTTAATATTTAACATTAATATTTTATTAATATTTTTTGCTACTATTAGTGTTAAATATTAATATTAATTAATACATCAATAAACTAACTTTTAATGTCTAACATTAATAATAAATTAGTTTCTTGTAAATACTCTAGTTATTCACTAAAAAAATTATTTTTACAAAATTTATTAGTTAATATTTTATAGTTTAATATTTAATAATTTTTTTAAAAAAGGGGTCAGACCAAACTGGCTTAGTCCTGGCGTGTTGGCCTAATCAGACCAGACTTTAGATGCCAAGACCAGGCTTGGCCTGGCATATTGAAGTCTAACGGTTTGGTCTGGTCAAAGCCCAAGGCCTGTCATATTTTCTAAATTTAGCGTACCAAAATATTTCTTCTATATTTTAGTTGTAGTTACACAAATATCAATATCCTAACTTATTGAATGCTTAAACATCACATTTTGTACTAAATTAATTATAGAAACTTGTTGATTGAACTAAAATCTCCTATAAAACTTAGTTTTATTGCTTTTAGATTCTAATATAATTCTTAATTATAAGTACTCGTACAAAGCTACTCCTGTGTACTGCGTTTTAGTATATTTAGTGCACCATGTGCTTGTATCCATTCCACGAACCGAAGCATACCGCACTCCATGTAACACTGAAAAAGTCACTAAGCGTCTTATTGAAAGGGAATGTTAAAGATAATAAGATGATCTATGAATGGATTGAAACTGGGAGGTTTTCAAGATTAAACCTCTTACTCAATTATGGAAAACACTTTATATTTATTTTTCTTTCCTGGTCTTGACATTAGATCAAGTACCGGTGCATTAGTTAGTGAGAAATTTAAATGTTCTGCTCTGAGAAGCTTTCTTGATTTACCTGCATGACTGCTTATTTGACAACGTTATGTACTTGTATGCCCTGGTGTTGAAATTTCAACTGCACCTGTATGCTTTTTCACTTGATTGCTTACTGTATGCCATGTTTGAAAGCCAATAAGCCAGCACAGACCTGGTTTTCCCTCTGCCAGCTCTAGAGCTGATACAACAACTTCTTTGAGATAATATTTCATTATTCTAAACACTACAATTAGTATAAGTTTTTTTGCATCATGTGCACAGGTCCGTTATCTTTATTTTATCTAGGTACGTGAGAAATTTGATTTCGACGACTACTAAGGAATTGATGCAAAAAGGTAAAACAATAAGTGGTTTCATGGAAGTTTTATTTTCAGCAACTCAATCTCTTATAGCAATCTGGATATTTTGGAGAGCCAATGAAAGTCAAACTCAAGATGTCTGTAAATATTAAAAATCTAAACGGCATGTGCAGCTCTAAGTTTGACCTATAGAGAGCATGAGCAATTTGTGTACTTACTGATTTGAATCTGTTCCTCCAGTCCTGGTCAGAGTCTCAGAGAACCTCGAATCAAAGCATGTTCTTAGTTTAGTTGTATATATTCCATGCTTAATTTGATTGTTTAATATGTCCACCAAATACCAGTTATTCTAACTACTCGGAATTCCATTCCTGCTAGAAATTTGACCCATTACGTGATATTCTTAAATACGTAAATGTTAATTTATTGGCGTGTTACTTTGTTTTTCAGAACTCGGACTAAGTGTGCCTCGATAACAAGAGACTAGCTGTTGAAGCTTGTTAGAAGAAGAAGAAGAAGAAGAAGAAGAAGAAGCTGAAGCTGTTGGATTGACAAGAGTCGTGGGTCTCTTGTAGTGATGATGCTCTTTCCATAATAGTCCCCATGAATTATTTTTGGTAATTTTGTATACTGATTACTGAATGAATACCTTTGAAAACTGTTTTACATTTCTTAATTATTGAATCATTTTCATTAAATTCTCTTGTCAAATATTTTGTGCATTAATAAGTTAGAATTGCATTTGGTACTGTATCCTCAAATTCTGGAAGAATTGCTTGTTTTCTTTCGAAAATAATCTATAGCCCACAAATTTGGAAATCTTGTTATCAGTTAAAAGCTTGTCCGGTCCAAAAAAAGGAGTTGTTTCACGGCAGCAATCGATTACTGTGGATTGAATTTATATATATATATATATATCATGTGTGTATCTATGGATATATACTGTCCTTACCAGTATCTGCCTCCCTTTTCTCGTCTTCCCGTATATATATATATATATATATATATATATATAAAAGTTTATTTTTGGATAAGTTGATGGTTGATCAATTAAATAGAACGATGATACGCGGTGAGGCTACACTTATATGCCACAAGATATTATTGATTAATTGATCAAATTATCAAAATATAAACTTCATGTTAACCGGATCTGTAGAGGATAGGTGTAATAGAAGGAAACGTGGAGTGCACGTGACGAAGTGGAGAGGTTGATGATAAGAGTATATGGTGTCGGATGTCTCCTACTAATACTATCCTTGAGAAAGGGGCCTTTGCCATTGCGTTGATTGATGTCTCCATTTTATGAATACATTTGCATGTGATGTGCTGTGCTGTGCCTCTCTCTTCCCCCGTTATATGAATACAATTATACGTCAAGTTGCCATGATAATTTTACTTATTTATATATTGACCCCCATAACTTCACCTGTATATACATACATTTACAAGTTTATTGGTCCTTCCTTACCCATTCAAATGCAGGAGGCCCTTTGAAATAAAAATCTTCAGTAAAAAAACCGAAATAATTTGCCTAATTATAATATTGTCACACATTTGGCCAGGCATTTCAAAAAAAGAAAAGGAAAATGGAGTCTAAAAAAGTAGAAGAGGCCAAGTCATTTCATTGTCAGCATGGGTACTGAGTAGTTAAAGAGTTAAAAGGAGGCAAGACTGTTTACAATGAACATGGAAATATCCCCCGGCCATGCATGGAAGATGGAACCCAACCCCATCTATATATATATATATATATATATATATATATATATATGTCCTTTAAATACTATTATTAATCGTACGTATCCAATTATTCCATTTTACTATATTAATTACAAGGTACGTACTGCATGTGTAGTCTAAGAGACGTTTCATATATATATATATATATATATATATATATATATATATATGGGATTCCATCCAATAGTAGCAGGTTCATGTATATTGTTTCTAACAATCTGCTTTTTGGACATTGATTAACTTATTGAAAATTTAAGATTGAAACATAAATAACTCTTTACCGCTACAAACTCTTCCATTGTTAATAAAAAAAAAACACTCAGCAAGATTTACAAGCTCTCACGGACAGCAGACTCACCCATATAAAACTCTCACGCCTTTTTGTATTACATATATAGTTTTACACTAATTTTCACTTCTTAATATTATATTAAATATTAATATTACAAAATATTGTATTAATATTAATATTATAAAATATTATATTAATAATATTACAAAATATTATTATTAATATTTTATATAATAATATTATTATTATAAATATTAATAATAGTGTATTAATATTAATATTTTATAATACTAATATTATTAATATAAATAATATTAATGATTTTGTAATAATATTTAGTTAATGATTTTGTAATAATATTTATTTTAAGATAATATTATTACAAAATTATTAACTTAAACTTTTAAATTAAAGATAATATTATTACAAAATTATTAACTAAACTCAACCGCACAAGCTCTCACAGTTGAGTTTTTTTTTTTTTTCTTCTATGTCATTTTGGTTTTCATTCACATTCAGTTTTTTTAATCTTTAATTTAAAGTTTAAGTTAATAATTTTGTAATAATATTATCTTAAAATAAATATTATTACAAAATCATTAACTAACTATTATTACAAAATCATTAATATTATTTATATTAATAATATTAGTATTATAAAATATTAATAATATTAATATTAATACACTATTATTATTATTATTAATAATATTAATATTATTATAAAATATTAATAATAATATTATTATAAAATATTAATAATAATATTATTATAAAATATTAATAATAATATTTTGTAATATTATTAATATAATATTTTATAATATTAATATTAATACAATATTTTGTAATATTAGTATTTAATATAATATTAAAAAGTGAAAATTAATGTAAAACTATGTAATACAAAAAGGCGTGAGAGTTTTACATGGGTGAGTCTGCTGTGTAGTGAGAGCTTGTCTTGGCTGGGTGTTTTTTTTTTTTTTTTTTTATTAATAAATAGGAAGAGCTCATGGCGGTGGGAGTTATTTATGTTTCAATCTTAAATTTCTTCCAATAAGTTAATCGGCATTCAAAAAGAGGTTATTAGAGCATGTATGCAGCAAACGGTTGCCATGGATAGAATCTCTCTCTCTCTCTCTCTCTCTATATATATATATATATATATATATATATATACTGGCTGATAAGGATCGAAAAATATTCTCCTTAAATAAAGATTCCAGCTTTAAATAACATTCTTTTATTAAAACTACGTCGTTTTGATATATTAAAAAATATACTTGAGACAGATTTTATTTTACAAAATTAATTTAGAAGGAAATTAAATTGTACAACAATACCTCTTTGATGTCCTACACGGGTGTGCTTTGCACATGTCTTTCAATGAGTCTAATAATAATATGCATGGGATCAAATATTCAATACAAGGAATTAATTAAGTGCATATATATTGTGAGAATGCAAACCCCCCATCCCTATTTGATTATTATTAGTACAATTAATGATTTTAAAATTACTATATACCCCCATTCAATGAATTTTAATAAACTAGAATATAATAACAATATTCTTTTGTCATATATATAAAATATGATCATTTTGGAAAGGAAAAAATATTAATTTGTATAGGGGTGTTTTTGAAAATTTAGTTTATTGAATGACTTGTGTGGCATAATATAGTCACTAACTTGACTACTTGTAAATTATAATTTGACTAGCTTGTTGGTATAAGTTATGATAAGCACTCATGTATATGTAAATAATATTACATAATCTCTTAAAATAATCAAAACTTTTTCATTTTTTAGATCTCAAATTGTAGAGTTGATATGAATATCTTATATGGAACTCTTTTAGGTAGACATAAAAATTGGACATGAATGTATTTGAATTTTATTTATTTGTATTTTTACCCCTATTGAGTGGTCAAAATATAAATAGATGAGATTCAAATACACACATGTCGATGTACTTAAAGTTTAATTTTTATATTAGATGTCATAAAAATACCAATTTACAGACGGTCCTTATAGAATTTATTCTCACATAGCGATCAATCTAGACCCCTCATTCTCAAGGAATTTCGATCTATCGCCTACCATTACAACATTTATATAATTGTGTACGTATTATTTATAAGCTATAGTCGATTGTTTTTTTTATATAAAAAAAATGGTAATATATAATTAAGAATATATGATTTAGAGGGAGATCAGGGAATTAATTAATAATTAGCATGTATGGTATGGGTGCATAGAAGAGAGACATGCCGCATGTGACCACCGTTTAATTTGCTGCACTATACATTAATTTACAAGGTTGATGAACTGTAAACTATGGGATTAATAATTGTTCCAACTACTGCTTTCTTCTGTTTCTTTACCTTTTACATATGTAGGTTTCCTCTTTATATATATATATATATATATATATATATATATATATATATATATATACGCATACTCTCGTTTCTCCCGAAATGAATATTATAACGATAATTTTTTCATATTATAGTATAGAAAGTCAATTTTTATATTATAATGATTTAACTTTGTTTTTTAATTTCTTCACCAAGATTAGATTTGAAAAGAGTTGCGTTATATATATATATATATAGTAATATCGATGCATTGAGATAATAAAACAAACGTGGTAATGTAGCAGTTAGACATACTGGTATTCACAGATTATTTAATTTAATTTACTAAATAATTAACTAAATTATCATGTATCAGAAATATATACTAACAAATTAAAGAACAAGTTCTATATATATATATATATATATATATATATATATATATATTCAGATGCTAAAAAAATAAAAAAAAGGTTGCTTCAGACATATAACAATTTTTTAATTAAATTTACTAAATATATATATATATATATATATATATATATATATATATATATATATATAGTATTTGTATGTATAATTCAGTAAATTTTAAGTACATACATGCAGGCCTATGGATCAGCAAAGCCTAGGATCGCACACCTAAGAGCATCTTCATTTGCTCTCTCTCAATATATACTTACATATATACTACTACTACTACACTAAATAATATTTATATAAAGGTAAATTATAAACGACAAAAACATTTACTAAAATTTACCCCATTACGACAATATTTCAATACTCCCTCAAAGTAGCTAGACGTTTAAATTATAGACTCTCCATTTCTTTTAAGAAAGAAATTAATTTTATAAACATTTTTTTAATATTAATTAAAAAATAGAGTAGTGACTCAATTTACTTAAAATATAATGACATATTCTATTATCATTGGATAATAATAAGATTCAAGGAGTTAGGATGAAGTTAACACCAATTTCGCGTAATAAATTTTATAAATTTTTATTTTATTAATTATAAAAATATTGCATTGATATAATTTTTTATCGTATTGATTAATGTAACACTTTCTATAACAAGTAATGCAACAAAAAAACTATATGAACTAACTACAACCATCCTTAATCGGCTGGATCCAGATAATAACAAATTCAAATTTAAATGAATTCAGATTGAATATAAATTTCTACATAATTAAGTACATACTCTTTATATATAATTTGACATTTTAAAGTGAGACTACTCTACATGGTTAATTGTACATTTTAGAGAAATTATAAAATTCTCATATAATGTATGAATTGAACTAAATTTAAATATAAATCCGGATATAGCTAAAATAAATTATGTGTTTGATTAAATATTAATGTAAGACCCCAACTTATTATAAATAAAATCAAATTTCCTCTAATTATATTTGTGAATAATAAGGTATTAATTTGATATAATTCTCTCGGTTATGGGTGAAATGTGCAAATTTTGCAAAATATGCAAGTTGTTATAAAATAATCATCGTTATTAGGGAATATTCGTTTAGTCGTGGAATATTCTTGTTGTCGGGGAATATTAAATGCGATGGCGCGATCATTTTTGTGGCCCCATAATGAGAATAATTGTCGGATGAAAAAAGCGACAAGTTTGAGTTTTTATAAATAACGGGCAGTAGTTATTACTAATTAACACTTGTTGGAATAATAGATGGTTAAAATACGATGTCTGGCGTGGATGCGCGTATTGATGAATTATTGATCCTTACGTGAAGACACTACTCAATAATTGTTACGGTGAGTTCTTTGTTCAATATTTTATTTTATTGATTCAATAATTGCTGCGTTGATATTTTATATTATTGTTGTTTGATAATTATCATCGCATGATATTTCTCATTATCGGATCAATAATTCATATTATTTGAATAATATTATTAGATAACATTATTGGCAATGTCTAGAAAGTTACATCGAGGAGAGGTTTGGTCACCTAATTGGCATGATAAGGAGAAATTCTTATTGAAAGCCCCTCTTTCTCAGGAGCGATGCGGTTGTCATAAATGTGATTACGTAATATTATTTGTGAATAATTAATTATTGATTCATATGATAAGGAAATATTTATTTTATGTGGATATAAATTTTGGATATATTTATTGTGGTTAAAAATGAAGGAGTTAATGTTGAGGTGTTTTATCAATTATTTTGTGGAATGAAGATATTAAAAATTAAACCCGGTGTTTTGAGATATATTGTGTGAGTTATAATTTTAATCAAATAGTTGGATCCTTGTAATTTTGGATATGTTATACATATATAAGTTGAGTATATGTCCACAAATTTTAAACCGTTAAAATGAACTTATGATTTGTTATGAATTTTAAGAGGTGGTGATTTGTAAATTAGGTTTATAAATGATTTTGGTGGAAAATTCTAGAATTGAATGGGCTCCACTTGTGGTTGGTGAAGAAATGTCTTGAATTTATTTCAAATGTGGTGGGTGGGAATAGTAGCGAGGTAAAGCCATCGGGGTTGTAGGTTAAGTCTGCTAACATTTTCCTATAAATAGAGGGCTAAGTTAGAATTGAAAATCACACGTAGAAACAAGTTTTTTCTCTTTCTCTCTAGATTATTGAGTGTATTTTGTGAGTATTTAGATACTTTGTGAGTTTCTATTCATCGGCTGCAAGTTTTCTTCAAATTATATACCGATATTCCGATCGTAAATCTTGATATTTTGAGGTAAGGGATGTTATTTTCTTCATATATGATATTATTTCTTGATATCATTATCAGGAAGTATTGATCGAATTTTTATCAAATTTGAAACTTTTTGTGTCGGGATTCTTTGTGGCGCCCCCAAAATAGGTCCATTCCATCCAACCCATTCGAAGTCGCCAAATACATGGTGCGTAAACAACTACAACTTTATTATCACAACAATAAAGCTGTGAGTTTAAATCAAATATTATCTTCAGACAATATTTATACTCAAATAAATCCTCATCACATTTATTGATACATTATTTTACAATAATGATGAGGACTACTAAACAACTCTCTCTAGAACCTTCATTCCATACCCTACTAAGTACTCATTACATTCTCGCCTCCCCGAGAAGAAAAATGGAACAACAAGGAAAAGGGTGAGCTCAACTAGCCCGAAAAAGAATGTTATGACTAAGATAATATACAACAAATTATCGTTAGTCTCCAACAGGAAAAATCGATAGAATACAATAGACAACAAGTTTGGATCAATATTCATAATGAAATAATAATTCATAGAAAGAGTTACGTAGAGAATGAAATCTACTATAATCTATGAATTTAACGATCCATCATCAATATTTTATCCTGTAACATCAATCAATATTCATCTCAAATCAAATATTTATCTTTGCACTACTGGGCCAAAGATATTAAATCAATCGGTCATGTTCATCTCAACACTGTTCATCTTTGCACTAAAGGCCAAAGATATTCATCAATCGGTCATGTTCATTTAAACACGTGCTCATCTTCAGACTCTGAGCCAAAGATATTCTTGAGAAATCATTCATCTTTGCACTACAAAGGCCAAAGATATTCTTCAGAAATCATTCATCTTTACACTACGGCCAAAGATATTCAATAATATCATCATTTAAGACCGAAAATGATGAAAATATTTTTAAAGAAGCGAATCCGATTGAAACAAAATGACAAATATTATGGATTCGTACTTTTAAACAATCAGGAGTTCAAAAATACTTCATAAATAATCATAGTGAAGTAAAATTCAAGAGTGATCAAAACATGGATACAATCAAAGCTAGTATCCGAATAGATATTTTAGACGAAAGAAAATTTTTCATTTTTCGATTGAATAGTCTTAAAAGTATTCGTGAATAGTCTTGTCAGTATCGTGAATAGTCTTGATACGTGAATAGTAACTCAAACACCAAAGGATAGAAATTCCACAAAAAAAACATTTTCACGCTTCGTGAATAGTACTCGTGAATAGTAACTCATGAATAGTAACTCATGAATAGTAACTCGTGAATAGTAACTCATGAATAGTAACCCCGACATGAAAAAAGTTCCAAATTTGATAAAAAGTACCAACCAATATTTCAAAGATAATGATATTGAAGAATTAATATCATTTGAGAAGAAAATAACATCCCTTACCTCAAAGAATCAAGATTGCCGGAAGGAAAGGTCAAGTGATCTTTGAATGAAACTTATCTTTGATCAACAAAGAACTCTCAAAGTATCTAAATACTCACAAAATACGCTCAATAATATAGAGAGAAAAGAGAAAACTTTGTGTTACGGTGTGATTTTCAATTCTAACTTAGCCCTCTATTTATAGGAAAATGTTAGCTGGCCAAAGCAGACTTGACACTGCACCGATGGCTTTTACCTCGCTACTATTGCCACCCACCACATTTGAAATAAAATTCAGCACATTTTTTTCACCAACCACAAGTGGGGCCCACTCAATTCTAGAATTTTCCACCAAAATCAATTATAAACCTAATTTAGAATCCGACACCTCTTAAAATTCACAACAAATCATTCGTGCATTTTTAACGGTTCAAAATTTGTGGACATATACTCAACTTATGTATGTATAACATACCCAAAAATTACCACAATCCAAGCATTCGGATTAAAAATTATAACCCCAATATATCTCAAAAACCCCGATTTGATTTTTAACACCTCCAATCCGATAAAAATCGATAAAACACCTCAACATTAATTCCTTCATTAATAACCACATAAATAAATCCATCATTTATATTTATATAAAATAAATATTTCCTTATCATATGAATCAATAATTAATTATTCACAAATAATATTACGTAATCACAATTATAATAACCAGTAGTTCCAGGAAGGGGCTTCCGATAAGGATCTCTCTTCTTGGCAAGCAATTAGGTGACCAAACCTCTCCTTAGACATGAACTTTCTAGACATTGCCAATAATGTTATCTAATAATATTATTCAAATAATATGAATTATTGATCCGATAATGGGAAATATCATGCGTTGACAATTATTGAACAACAATAATATAAAATATCAACGCAAAGAATTATTGAATCAATAAAATAAAATATTGAGCAAGAACTCTTGTGAAAATTATTGAGTAGTGCCATCTTACGCACGAATCAATAATTCAACAATCTGCGCAATCTGGTAATGCTCTTGTGCAACCACGCCAGACATCAGTATTTTAACCACCGGGTATTCCAGCCTTCTTAATTATAATAACTACGCCGTTATTTATAACCACCCAAACTTTGTCGTTTTCCTCATCCAATCGCTTTCAAGTTATGGGGCCCCACATGGTCATGGCGTGGTAAATACGAATATTCTCGACGAAGACGAATATTCCACGCACCAAACGAATATTCCCCGACAAAAATGAATATTTTATAACCACTTGCTTATTTTGAAATATTTGCGTATTTAACCCTTAACTATCCACATTAATCAAATCAACCCTTACTATTTCAAAATAATAAATAAAGGAAATTCCTTTTTATTTAAAAAAAATTTCGGGGTCTTACAACCTCCCCTCCTTATGAAATTTCGTCCTCGAAATTGACGCACGTACCTGGTGTTTCGAAAAGGTAAAGATACCTCGCTTTCATTTTCGTTTCCAACTCCCAGTCATTTCCTCAATAGCATGGTTTCTCCACAAAACTTTAACTTATGGTATAAACCCCAGACATAGGTCATGTTCTTTCCTCTACAAAATCTTGACAGTACCTCCTCGTGACGTTAAGTCTTCTACTATCTCGTCCGGTTCTACTTCAATAGCGTGTTTGAATTCGTCCACATATTTACGTAACATCGACACGTGAAAAACGTTATGAACACGCGTCATACTTGGTGGTAAAATGAGTCTATAGCCGCAGTTCCTATTCGATCGAGAATTTCAAATGGATTAATAAATCGAAGGTTTGAGCTTTCCTCACCTCACCGATTCTCGCTTTTAAAATAACAACTTCTTGCACCTCCTTCTTCAAATTCATCACCCGGTGTGTAGCTCAAAACTTTAACTTTATCGATTATAGTCGATTATACTCAGATATCATCATCGCATCAGATATCATCACGCGTGGGTACCTAGAGTTTTCATCTCCATCTCTATTATTTGTATATTATACTGAAATGAGTCTTTGACAATATTGTACTCAGTACTTGTATACGATCTTCTACTCAACACGCCGCCTACCACGTTCGCTTTTCCAGGATGGCACGGTCGTAACATGTCTTTGAAATGAGTCTCTCTTGAGTTCTTGAAGCTCTTCCCACATTCCTCGCTTCCATTCGAATTTTGTATCTCTACGAGTCATTTGCGATAATGGAATAGCGATTCGAGAATATCCTTCACAAAATAGTAGTATACATCACCCATTCCGAGTTGTCAATACATGGTATGTAAACAACTACAACTTTATTATTACAACAAGAAACTGTGAGTTTAAATACAAATATTATCTTCTGCATAATATTTATACTCAAATAAATCCTCATCACATTTATCGATACATTATTTTACAAAATGGTGAGGACTACTAAACAATCCTTTCTAAAACCTTCATTCCATACCCCGACTGCACTCGCTATATTCTCGCCTCCCGAGAAGAATGGAACAAAAGGAAAAGGGTGAGCTCAACTAGCTCAAGAAGAATATTATGACTAAGATAATATACAACAAATTATCGTTAGTCTTCAACAGGAAAAATTTAATAGAATACAATAGACAACAAATTTTAAATCATCATTATTAGCAATGGAAATAATAATTCATAGTAAGAGTTACGTAGAGAATGAAATACTATCTATAATCTATGAATTAAAGTTCATCATCAATATTTTATCCCTCAGAACATCAATCAATATTCATCTCAAATCAAATATTCATCTTTGCACTATGTGCCAAAGATATTCATCAATTGGTCATGTTCATCTCAACACTGCTCATCTTTGCACTAAAGCCAAAGATATTCATCACCTGGTCATGTTCATTTAAACACTGCTCATCTTTGCACTACATGTGCCAAAGATATTCTTCAGAAATCATTCATCTTTGCACTACATGTGCCAAAGATATTCAATAATATCATCATTTAAGATCGAGGATGATGAAAAATATTTTTAAAGAAACGAATCCAAGTGAAACAAAATGACAAGGATTAAGGATTAATGATTCGTACTTTGTTTTATCCATGTCCAACAATACCTCAAAATAATCATAGTGGTGTAAAATTCAAGAATGATCAAAACATGGATACAATCAAAGCTAGTATCCGTAATAGATATTTTGGACTAAAAGAAGAAATTTTATTTTTCTATGAATAGTGCCAGATACGTGAATAAGGTCAGATACGTGAATAAAGGCCGACACGTGAATAAGAAACTCCGACACCAAAAGATAGAAATTCCACAAAAAAACATTTTCACGCTTCCGCTTAATAGTACTCGTGAATAAGAAATCGTGAATAAGAACTCATGAATAAGAACTCGTGAATAAGAACTCATGAATAGTAACCCCGACATGAAAAAGTTCCAAATTTGATAAAAGTTCCAATCAATATTTCAAAGATAATGATATCAAGAAATAATATCATCATTAAAAAAAATAATATCCCTTACCTCAAAGAATTAAGATTTCTAAGGAAAGGCTCAAGTGATGTCGAATGAAACTTCAGATCTAACAAAGAACTCTCAAAGTATCTAAATACTCACAAAATACGCCAATAATATAGAGAGAGAAAGAGAGAAAACTTTGTTTCGTGTGATTTTCAATTCTAACTTAGCCCTCTATTTATAGAAAATGTTAAATTTCTACCAAGGCATTCGACTCGCCACCGATGGCTTTTACTCGCTACTATTGCCACCCACCACATTTGAAATAAAATTCAGCACATTTCTTCACCAACCACAAGTGGGGCCCACTCAATTCTAGAATTTTCCACCAAAATCAATTATAACCCTAATTTCCTAATCACCACCTCTTAAAATTCATAACAAATCATTCGCTCATTTTAACGGCTCAAAATTTGTGGACATATACTCAACTTATGTATGTATAACATATCCAAAATTTAACGATCCAACTATTTGATTAAAAATTATAACTCACGCAATACATCGTAAAAAACCCCGATTTGATTTTTAATACCTCCATCTCACAAAATTACCGATAAAACACCTCAACAATAATTCATTCATTTATAACCACATAAATAAATAAATCATTTATATCACATAAAATAAATATTTTTTATCATATGAATCAATAATTAATTATTCACAAATAATATTACGTAATCACAATTATGACAACCAAAGCCGCTCCCAGAGAGAGGGGCTTTCCGATAAGGATTTCTCCTCATCGGCGCCGCAATTAGTGACCAAACCTCTCCTCGATGTAACTTTCTAGACATCGCCAATAATGCTATCTAATAATATTATTTAAATAATATGAATTATTGATCCGATAATGGAGATAATGTGCAAAGTGACAATTATCGAACAACAATAATATAAAATATCAACGCAAAGAATTATCGAATCAATAAAATAAAATATCGAACAAGAATTCATCGTGGAAAATTATCGAGTAAAGGCTCTTCACGTAAGGATCAATAATTAATTCAACAATACCGCGCAATACCGCGTGTGCCATCGGCAACCACGCCAGACATCGATTTTAACCACCGGTATTCCAATGCCTTTAATTCAGAATAACTACGCCCGTTATTTTTAACCAACTTATATTTGTCGCTTTTCTTCATCCAATCGCTCACATGGGCCCACACACGGTCGCTACCGTCGCATTTAAATATTCTCGACAAAGATTTAATATTCCACCACCAAACTAATATTCCCTAACAAAAATGAATATTTTATAACCACTGCTTATTTTTGAAATATTTATGATTTAACCCTTAACTATCCACATTAATCAAATCAACCCTTACTATTTCAAAATAATAAATAAAGGAAATTCCTTTTATTTAAAAAAAAATTTTGGTCTTACAACCTCCCTCCTTATGAAATTTCGCCCTCTAAATCGACGACGCATTCTGTGTGTTTCAAAAGGTGAGGATACTCGCTTTCATTTCCGCTTCCAATTCCTGTGTCATTTCTCTATAGCATGATTCCTCCACAAAACTTTAACTTGTGGTATGACCTTTCATGCTGTAGGACATGCTCCTTCCTATCCAAGATCTTGACAGTACCTCCTCACACGCTAAGTCTTTCTGGCTATCTCGTCCTGGTTCTAACTCAATAACGTGGTTCGGGTCTTTCACATATTTATTTAAGTACGATACATGTGAAACACATTATGAACACGTAGACATACTTGAGGTAACGCAAGTCTATAGGCTACATTTCCTACTGGTCAAGAATTTGAAATGGACCAATAAATCGTGGATCGAGTTTTCTCTCTTCCCAAATCTTGTAACTCCCTTCCATGGAGCAACTCGCAACAATACACGATCCCCTACATTAAATTCCACGCCCTTTCGATGAAGATCCGCATAACTCTTTTGTCGATCTTGTGCCGCTTTGTATACGCTTGTCAATCATTTGGATCTTTTCGTAGTCATACGCATTTTAACTCGGGTCCCAACAATGTTGCTTCACCCACCTCATCCCAACATATCGAGAACGACATTTTCGCCCATATAATGCTTCAATGGAGCCACACCTATACTTTGCTCGATAACTGTTGTTGTAGGAGAATTCCACCAATGGTAAATACTTATCCCAACCGCCCTTGAAGTCTAGGACACGTAGTCTTAATAAATCTTCAAGAGTTTGAATAGTCCCTCTCGATTGTCCGTCTGCTTGGGGGATGGTATGTCAACTAAATCGCAAACTGCGCTCATAGCTTTTTGCAAGCTAACCCAAAATCTTGAAGTGAATCTTGGGTCACGATCCAAACTATGGATACAGCATGCCATGCAACCTCACAATCTCATTTACGCATATATACTAGCAAGACGCTCAAGGAATAAGTCTCCAGAGACGGCAAGAAATGAGCAGATTTGGTTAATCTATCAACAATAACCCAAATAAGATTGATGCCTTGAGAAACCGTAGGAAGACCCAGAACTAAATCCATGGTAATGTGTTCCCACTTCCATTCCGAATCTCAAGTGGTTGCAACGGACCCTTAGGTACTAGATGCTCCGCTTTTACACGCCGACAAGTTAAACACATCGAGATAAACTTTGCAATCTCTCTCTTCATATTGTTCCACCAAAATGTATGTCAAGATCACGATACATTTTAGTACTTCCGTGATGGATTGCAAATGGTGTATTGTGTGCCTCCATCATAATCTTCACTTCAAATCGTAGTCGTTAGAACACAAAGTCTAGAGTGGACTCAAGTATTCCTTCTTCATCAATTCTCGCCCTAATAGCTCCTTCTTCAGACTTTCTTCTTCATACGACGACCCGGGCCGCGGGCTCGAGCAACCTTAACTTTTTCTATTAAAGTTGGCTCTACGCGATATTTGACATCATCGCACTCGCTCCTCAAGATATGATCTTCTACTCAACGCGCCACCTACCACGCTCGCTTTTACTGTGATGGTATCAATAGTGTGGTCGTAGTCTTCAATAGCTCGAGCCAACGTCGCCGCCAAGATGTCGAGTTCTTTTGAGTGAAGAAATATTTAAGGCTTTTATGATCCAATATATCTCCACTTTCTCCCCATATAGATAAGGCTCCATATCTTTAAATAAAACGATCGGGCCGCTAACTCTAGATCACGAGTAGGATAATTCCTCTCATACTTTTAAGTTGTCGCGAGGCATAGGCTATGACTTTCCCACGCTGCATGAGAACACATCCTAACCCTTTGCTCAAGCATCATCAGAGATAACAAATCCATCCAACCAGATGGTATTGTTGTAACAAAAGCCAAATAAGTCTCCTCTAAGCTCTTGGAAACTTTTCTCGATTCTTCGCTTCCAAACGAATTTTGTATCCTTCCGAAGTTAATGAAGTTAATGGAGTAGCGATTCGAGAAAACCTTCCACTAATCTCCGATAATAACCAATTTAAGCCCAAAAGCTACGATTTCACCACCGACTTTTTGCTGTTCTAACTTCAGATTGCTTCAATCTTCACGGATCAACAGATACTCCATGTTTTGACACTGATGCCCAAGAAATGCTACTTCAAGCCGTAACTCGTGATTTCTTCAATTTGGCATATAGTTGGTTTTCACGAAGCCTTCGAGTACCAATTTCAAATGGTGCTCATGATCTTCACGACTTTTGAATATATAAGGATGTCATCAATAAAGACAACAACGAATCGATCCAAATATTCCTTGAATACTGGCTCATCATATCCATGAAAGTCGCAGAGCATTAGTTAGTCCAAAGACATGACTAAGAATTCATAATGCCCATACCGAAGTTTCAAGGCGCCTTTGAATATCCTCAATTCTAATCTTCACCGATGATATCCGTAATCTAAGATCGATTTTTGAAAAGAATTGTGCCCCTCAGAATCGGGTCAAACAAGTCATCAATACGAGGTAGAGGATACCTATTCTTGATGGTGACATGGTTCAATTCCCGATAGTCAATACAAAGTCGCATACTCCCGCTCTTTTCTTTTTTACAAATAAAAAACAGAGCACCCCAAGGAGATGTACTAGATTTAATGAAACCGATGTCCAACAATTCCTCGTAGTTGGACCTTTAACTCCTCAAGTTCAATAGAGCCATTCGATATGGGGTTTTAGAAATGGGCTTTGTACTGTGTTCAAGATCAATAAAGAATTCAACTTCACGCTCGGGGTAGACCGGAAGTTCTTCAGAAATACGCCAGAAAGTCAATAACAACAGAATATTATTCAAATTTGACGTGTCTTTATTCAAATCCATAACATGGGCTAAGAAAGCTTGACATCCGCTTTTTCAATAAACTAATAGCTTTATGATTAGATATGATAGTGATTGATTTTAATGGTTTAGTTGCTTGAATTGCATAACAAAAGTTGGTTAGAATATGAAAACTAACAACCTTATTTAAAACAATCAATTTTGGTATGATGAGTAGTTAACCAATCAATCCCTAAAATCACATCAAAAGCAAGTATCTTTAAAGAGATAAGGTCAACAGTAAGGTAATGGTGCCAACTTGAATCAAACAAGATTTATAAACAAGTGGATGTGATGAAAGTTTCTCCTAACTGAGTTTCCACAGAGATAGTCAAAGTCTAATTTCTCCGAGTCAAGTTTAAACGCTGAGCACACGCAGAGAGATAAATGAATGGGTAAGACCCAGATCAAGTAAGGTATAAACTTCGCAAGAATTTATAAATAGCTTACCCGTGATCACCTCGCTTTGTTCCTCGATTATGACCAACCACAACAAACGCCTTCCCTAATCGCTGACTTTTGACTTTTTCTCGGGATGTTTTTTGAGTCACCGCCCCTCGCCGAACTAGGTTTCGCTACTGCATAATCTCGAGCGATATGTCCTTCCTTTCCACAACTATAGCATACCTTGAATGTGCAGGGCGCTTGACCGATATGTCCTCTTTTCCGTGATTTGTAAAGATACGACCGGTGGTCGCTTTTCCTCCCTTAGAACCAGCTTGTCACGCAAGACCGCCATCTTCACATGGTCGTTGTTAAATCTCCTTTTTAAAATCTCCTCCCCGACTCGCTTCTTCTATTTTCACGGCTATGATTACCACCAGAGTGGTTACCATTTCGTCCGCTCGCTTTTTTCTCCGCAGTTATCATTATTCGCTGATCGCTATCTCCGCACGATCCTCGTCATGGGTCCTCACCGACCGCATTTCGTTATCTCGCCTAATAATCGAGCCCTGCTTACAACATCCTAATAAAGAGAAAATTTATGAGAAATGAGATATCGACGACGCCGGGTTTCAAACCTCTAAGAAACATCCGCCATAACGCTCCTCATTCTCCACCAAATGAGGTGCAAACTCGATAACTCGCAAACTTTGCCTCGCATCGAGACACCGCCATGTTGTTTTGTTCCAACTCGATGAACTCCACTTCCTTCATACGATTTAACACTTTCGTGAAAGTATTTGTCATTAAATAGTCTCTCAAACGCTCCCAAGACATGCCGAAAGGGCCGGATGGTACGCTTCACGCATCTCCCACCAAAGAGTCCGCTTCGCCATTTTAACATAAAGGTGGCGAATGGAACCTTCTTCGCTCTCTCCGCATCCCAAGACATCGAATATCTTCGTAATTTGTTTGACCCATGTTTCCGCCATGATCGGATCCGCTTTCCTTAAATTTCGTGGTCCCAACTCTTCGAATCGCTTGGTCGTGACAACCCGTGAATTGCTATCATTTCTCCTCAGATTTTGAACACGAAGTCTCCTCATTCGATTTTGCATGAATCGCAAAAAGCTTCTAAACATCCCCTCGCTCATCATCTCGCTTCAATGGTGTTATTCATGTGAGGAACATTGCCACTGTCAGACGCTCTCCTCGCTGGTAAAGTACAGCATCTCCACTGGCCTCATTTTCCATTGTTAATATTCTCAACGACATTCTCAAACACCGCCATAAAAACAAGGGTTAATTAAGGAAATCAATATATCACATAATATCCCTATATATCGACCAACTAACAAATAAGCTAGTAGACACACTAGCTAAGGATTTACTCGCCTCTCCTCCTAGTTCTATTCCCCGATCTCCGCCAGAGATCATATCCCTAAGCTCGATACCAACCGCGACGCCCCCAAAATAGGTATACATCACCATTTCGAAGTTGTCAATACACGGTACGTAAACAACTACAACTTTATTATTACAACAAGAAACTGTGAGTTTAAATACAAATATTATCTTCTAGATAATATTTATACTCAAATAAATCCTCATCACATTTATCGATACATTATTTTTACAAAAAATGGTGAGGACTACTAAACAATCCTTTCTAAAACCTTCATTCCATACCCCGACTGCATTTCGCTATATATTCTCGCCCCCCGAGAAGAATGGAACAAAAGGAAAAGGGTGAGCTCAACTAGCTCTCAAGAAGAATATTACGACTAAGATAATATACAACAAATTATCGTTAGTCTTCAACAGGAAAAATTTAATGTAATACAATAGACAACAAATTTTAAATCAATATTCGCAATGAAATAATAATTCATTAAGAGTTAGTAGAGAATGAAATCTACTATAATCTATGAATTTAAAAGTTCATCATCAATATTTTATCCTCGTAACATCAATCAATATTCATCTCAAATCAAATATTCATCTTTGCACTATGTGCCAAAGATATTCATCAATCTGGTCATGTTCATCTCAACACTGCTCATCTTTGCACTATGTGCCAAAGATATTCATCAATCACTGGTCATGTTCATTTAAACACTGCTCATCTTTGCACTATGTGCCAAAGATATTCTTCAGAAATCATTCATTTTTGCACTACAAAGCCAAAGATATTCAATAATATCATCATTTAAGACCGAGGATGATGAAAAATATTTTAAAGAAACTAATCCAAAGGAAACAAAATGACAAGGATTAAGGATTAATGATTCGTATTTTGTTTTATCCATGTTCAAAAATACCTCAAAAATAATCATAGTGGTGTAAAATTCAAGAATGATCAAAACATGGATACAATCAAAGCTAGTATCCGTAATAGATATTTTGGACAAAAAGAAGAAATTTTATTTTTCTATGAATAAAGGCCAGATACGTGAATAAGGTCAGATACGTGAATAAAGGCCGATACGTGAATAAGAATCTCGACACCAAAAGATAGAAATTCCACAAAAAACATTTTCACGCTTCACTTAATAGTACTCGTGAATAAGAACTCGTGAATAAGAACTCATGAATAAGAACTCGTGAATAAGAACTCATGAATAAGAATCATGAATAGTAACCCGACATGAAAAAGTTCCAAATTTGATAAAAAGTTCAGATCAATATTTCAAAGATAATGATATCAAGAAATAATATCATTATTAAAAAAAATAATATCCCTTACCTCAAAGAATTAAGATTTCTAAGGAAAGGCTCAAGTGATGTCGAATGAAACTTCAGATCCGAACAAAGAACTCTCAAAGTATCTAAATACTCACAAAATACGCCAATAATAATATAGAGAGAAAGAGAGAAAACTTTGTTTCGTGTGATTTTCAATTCTAACTTAGCCCTCTATTTATAGAAAATGTTAGCCCTACCAAGGCATTTCGACCACACCGATGGCTTTTACTCGCTACTATTATTGCCACCCACCACATTTGAAATAAAATTCAGCACATTTCTTCACCAACCACAAGTGGGGCCCACTCAATTCTAGAATTTTCCACCAAAATCAATTATAAACCCTAATTTCCTAATCGTACACCTCTTAAAATTCATAACAAATCATTCGCTCATTTTTTAATCTCGCTCAAAATTTGTGGACATATACTCAACTTATGTATGTATAATATATCCAAAAATTACAACGATCCAACTACGGATTAAAAATTATAACTCACGCAATACATCGTAAAAAACCCCGATTTGATTTTTAATACCTCCAATCCGACAAAATTATCGATAAAACACCTCAACATTAAATTTCATTCATTTATAACACATAAATAAAATAATTTAATCCATCATAAAATAAATATTTTTTTATCATATGAATCAATAATTAATTATTCACAAATAATATTACGTAATCACAATTATGACAACCAAAGCCGCTCCTCAGAAAGAGGGGCTTTCCGATAAGGATTTCTCCTCATCGGGCGCCGCAATTAGTGACCAAACCCTCCTCGATGTAACTTTCTAGACATTGCCAATAATGCTATCTAATAATATTATTTAAATAATATGAATTATTGATCCGATAATGGAGATAATGCAAAGGACAATTATCGAACAACAATAATATAAAATATCAACGCAAAGAATTATCGAATCAATAAAATAAAATATCGAATAAAGAATTCATCGTGAAAAATTATCGAGTAAAGGCCTTCACGTAAGGATCAATAATTCAACAATAATAATACCGCAATACCGTGCCATCGCGGCAACCACGCCAGACATCGTATTTTAACCACCGGTATTCCAACAATTTTAATTCAGAATAACTACGCCGTTATTTTTAACCAACTTATATTTGTCGCTTTCTTCATCCAATCGCTTCACATGGGCTCCACACATGGTCGCTACTGGGTCGCATTTAATATTCCCCCGACAAGCATTTAATATTCCACCACCAAACTAATATTCCCGACAACAATGAATATTTTATAACCACTGCTTATTTTGAAATATTTCATGATTTAACCCTTAACTATCCACATTAATCAAATCAACCCTTACTATTTCAAAATAATAAATAAAGGAAATTCCTTTTTATTTAAAAAAATTTCTTTCTTACTCGACTGGAGCGCCTTAATCTTTGTTCATTACGAGTAAACTACTGCAACGGTAAATAGAGAAAATTTACGCATGGTCTTTCTCCTCCTCTTACCACCACTTACGGAACGATTGAATCTCCTTTAAAATCTCCTCCCAACCGCTTTTCTATTTTCACGGCCACGATTACCACCGTAGTTGGTTACCGCCATCGCCATTCTTCTTTCTCCACTAGTTATCGTTATTCGATGATTCGCATCTTTCGTATGATCCTCGTTATGGTCCTCGTCAACGAATGCTATCTCGCTTCTTTACAACATCTACTAATAGAGAAAATTTACGAAATGAGATACATCGACGATGCCGGGTTTCAAACCTCTCGTAAACATCCGCGTCATCGCTCCTCATTCTCCACCTGAGGTGGTACGGATAATTTGAATTCGCCAGATCTTTGTTTCGTATTTCGCCTCCAATCTAATAAACTCCACTTCCTTCCATTTAATACTTTCAGGATGCTTGTGATCAACTGCTCAAACCTCTACGATACGCCGAAATGAACGGTACGATAAGATTCCCACCAATTCGCCTTCGCCACGGAACATAAAAGTAGCGAATGGAACAACTCCTTCCCATTCATCATCAAGACATCGAATATCTTGGTAATTTGCTTGACCCATGTTTCCGCCATGATCGGATCGGCTTTCCCTGCACTCGTGGTCCCAACTTTACCGGCTTATTTGACCACGTGATTCGCTATCATTTCTCCGTATTTTTAACACGAAGTCTCCTCAAATTTTGCGATTTTTTATGACCGCAAAAAGCTTCTAAACATCCCCTCGTTCATCATCTCGCGTCAAAGGGTGTTGTTCATGGGAGGAACATTACCACTGCTGCACGTTTCTCCTCGTTGGTAAAGACAGCATCTCCACGGTCTCATTTACTCCACTATTAATATTCTCGATCGACATTCTTAAATCTTTGTCATAAAACAAGGGTTAATTAAATAAATTAACAAATCACATAATACCCCCTATATTATGACCAACCAACAATAAGCTTAGGTAGGACACTCAGCGAAGGATTTACTCGTCTCTCCCTCCTAGTTCTATTCCCCGATCTCGCCAGAGATCATATCCCTAAGCTCGATACCAACTGCGACGCCCAAAAAATAGGTCCATTCCATCCAACCCATTCTCGAGTCGCCAAATACATGGTACGTAAACAACTACAACTTTATTATCACAACAAAAAACTCGTGAGTTTAAATACAAATATTATCTTCTGTATAATATTTATACTCAAATAAATCCTCATCACATTTATTGATACATTATTTTACAATAATGATGAGGACTACTAAACAACTCTCTCTAGAACCTTCATTCCATACCCCACTAAGTACTCATTTACATTCTCGCCTCCCCGAGAAGAAAAATGGAACAACAAGGAAAAGGGTGAGCTCAACTAGCCCAAGAAAGAATGTTATGACTAAGATAATATACAACAAATTATCGTTAGTCTCCAACAGGAAAAATCGATAGAATACAATAGACAACAAGTTTCAGATCAATATTCGCAATGGAAATAATAATTCATGAAAGAGTTACGTAGAGAATGAAATCTACTATAATCTATGAATTTAACAAGTCCATCATCAATATTTTATCCCGTAACATCAATCAATATTCATCTCAAATCAAATATTTATCTTGCACTATGGTGCCAAAGATATTCATCAATCGATCCATGTTCATCTCAACACTGCTCATCTTTGCACTAAAGGCCAAAGATATTCATCAATCGGTCATGTTCATTTAAACACACGCTTCATCTTCAGACTACATGTGCCAAAGATATTCTTCAGAAATCATTCATCTTTTGCACTACTGTGCCAAAGATATTCTTCAAATCATTCATTCTGCACTATCTGCCAAAGATATCAATAATATCATCATTTAAGATGAAAATGATGAAAATATTTTTAAAGAAACGAATCCAAAGGAAACAAAATGACAAATATTATGGATTAAGGATTCTTTACTTTGTTTTAAACAATCCGAGTTCAAAAATACTTCATAAATAATCATAGTGAAGTAAAATTCAAGAATGATCAAAACATGGATACAATCAAAGCTAGTATCCAAAATAGATATTTTAGACTTAAAAGAAAAATTTTCATTTTTCGATTGAATAGTGCCGATTCGTGAATAAGGTCAGATACGTGAATAAAGGCAGTATCACGTGAATAAGAATCTCGACACCAAAGGATAGAAATTCACAAAAAAAACATTTTCACGCTTCACTGAATAGTACTCGTGAATAAGAACTCGTGAATAGTAACTCATGAATAGTAACTCGTGAATAGTAACTCATGAATAGTAACCCCGATATGAAAAAGTTCCAAATTTGATAAAAAGTACCAACCAATATTTCAAAGATAATGATATGAAGAATTAATATCATTTCGAGAAGAAAATAACATCCCTTACCTCAAAGAATCGATTTTTAAGGAAAGGCTCAAGTGATGCCGAATGAAACTTGTAATTTGACAAAGAACTCTCAAAGTATCTAAATACTCACAAAATACGCTCAATAATATAGAGAGAGAAAGAGAGAAAACTTTGTTTTCGTGTGATTTTCAATTTAACTTAGCCTCTATTTATAGGAAAATGTTAGCCCTACCAAAGCAGCACTTGACTGCACCGATGGCTTTACCGCTACTATTGCCACCCACCACATTTAAAATAAAATTCAGCACATTTTTTCACCAACCACAAGTGGGGCCCACTCAATTCTAGAATTTTCCACCAAAATCAATTATAAACCTAATTTCCTAATCCGACACCTCTTAAAATTCACAACAAATCATTCGTGCATTTTTAACGGTTCAAAATTTGTGGACATATACTCAACTTATGTATGTATAACATACCCAAAATTACCACAATCCAACGATTTCGGATTAAAAATTATAACCCCATAATATATCTCAAAACCCCGATTTGATTTTTTAACACCTCCAATCCGATAAAATACCGATAAAACACCTCAACATTAATTCCTTCATTAATAACCACATAAATAAATCCATCATTTATATTCATATAAAATAAATATTTCCTTATCATATGAATCAATAATTAATTATTCACAAATAATATTACGTAATCACAATTACGACAACCAGTGCCGCTCCTCAGAAAGAGGGGCTTTCCAATAAGGATCTCTCTCATCGGGCGCCGCAATTAGGTGACCAAACCTCTCCTAGACGTAACTTTCTAGACATTGCCAATAATGTTATCTAATAATATTATTCAAATAATATGAATTATTGATCCGATAATGGGAAAATCATGCAAAGTGACAATTATTGAACAACAATAATATAAAATATCAACGCAAAGAATTATTGAATCAATAAAATAAAATATTGAATAAAGAATTCATCTGTGAAAATTATTGAGTAGTGCCATCTTACGCATTTAATCAATAATTCAACAATACTGCGGTAATACTGGTGTGCATCTTTAAGGCAACCACGCCAGACATCAGTATTTTAACCACGGGTATTCCAACAAATCTTAATTCAGAATAACTACGCCGTTATTTATAACCACCCAAACTTTGTCGCTTTCCTCATCCAATCGCTTTCGTTATGGGGCCACACATGGCTGCTGCGCCGTCATGCATTTAATATTCCCGACGAAGATTTAATATTCCACGACCAAACGAATATCCCCGACAAAAATGAATATTTTATAACCACTTGCTTATTTTGAAATATTTATGTATTTAACCCTTAACTATCCACATTAATCAAATCAACCCTTACTATTTCAAAATAATAAATAAAGGAAATTCCTTTTATTTAAAAAAATTTGAGGTCTTATAATTACTTATTCACGATATCATCGGCCTTTATTCACGAATACTGAAGACTATTCATAGAAAAATGAAATTTTCTTCTTTTTGTCCAAGATGTCTATTATGGTTACTATCTTTGATTGTATCCATGTTTTGATCTTTATTTTTGAATTCTACTTCAAAATTGGTATTTATGAAGTATTATTGATCTTGGATAAACCGTTATACTGAATCCCTACTATTTGCCTTCTTCCGCTTTGAATTCATTTTTTTAAAATATTTTTCATCATCCTCGGTCTAAATGATGATATTACTAAATATCTTGACTTGTAGTGCAAAGATAAATGATTAATCGATGAATATCTTTGGGCCGTAGTGCAAAAGATGAGCAGTGTTGAGATGAACATGACCATTTGGTGATCTACAAATGAATATCTTTGGCCCGTAATGCAAAGATGAATATTTGATTAAAGATGTATATTGATTGTTGTTATGAGGATAAAATATTGATGATGGACTTTTAAATCTTAGAAGATAGTAGAACTCATTCTCTACTTGACTCTTCTAATGGATTCTTTGTTTTCATTGCAGTTGTTGATCTAAAACTTGTTGGCTATTATATTTTATCGATTTTTCCTCTTGAAGACTAACGATAATTTGTTGTATATTATCTTAGACATAATATTCTTTTTTTTGGGCTAGTTGAGCTCACCCTTTTCCTTTTGTTCCATTTTTCTCGGGAGGTGAGAACATAAGCGAGAACCAAGTCAGAATGGAGTGATGGTTCTAGAAAGATGTTTTAGCAGATCCTCACTATTTACGTAAAATAGTGTTTGAATAATTATAACGAGGACTTATTTGAGTGTGGATATTGTGCAGAAGATAATATTTGTATTTAAACTCATAGTATGTGTTGTCGTATTTTGCACGACAATTGTATTATTGAAGTTGTAGTTTGCTTTACGTACCATGTATTTGGTGACTCGAATGGGTGTTGTATACCTATTTTGGGGGCGCCACGGTTAGTATCAAAGCTTAGGGATATGGTCTCCTGGCGGAGATCGGGAATAGAACTAGGAGGGAGAGATGAGTAAATCCTTCATTTAGTGTGTCTTATCTAAGCTTATTTGTTGGTCATCATAATATAGGGATATTATGTGATATATTAATTTGTTTAATTAACCCTTGTTTTATGGAAGTATTTAAGAATGGCCGCTGAGAACGTTAACAATGGAGTGTATGAGACTGTGGAACAACCTTTAGTTACAAACCAGGAGAAGTGCAACAGAAAGGCAATATTCCTCTTGTAAACAACACTACCGAACAAATGATGAATGATGGGATGTTCAGAAGCTTTTTGCATTTATGCAAAACCGGATGAGGAAACTCGTGTACGCAGAATACGGGTGGAAATGCTAGCAATGCTGTGACTTGTCACATCAAGCGATTCAAAGAGTTGGGACCACGAGAATTTAAGGGAAAGCGGATCCGATCATGGCGGAAACGTGGGTCAAGCAAATTACCAAGATATTTGATGTCTTGGGATGCACGGAGGAACGAAGGTTCCATTCGCCACCTTTTATGTTCGCGGTGAGGCGAGACTCTTGGTGGGAGTTTGTGAATGCCAATGTACCGCACTCAAGCGTATCTTCTTAGGAAACATTTCAGAAACTATTCAATGACAAGTACTTTCCGAAAGTATTCATATACGAAGGAGGTGGAGTTTATCATTTGAACAAAACAACATAACGGTGTCCCAAAGACGAGGCGAAGTTTACTGAGTTATCCGAGTTTGCACTTCATTTGGTCGAAAATGAGGAACGAACGACGAGGATGTTTCGAGAGGTCTAAAGCAGAGATTGACTAATATCTTATATCTCATAATTTTTTTTATATTCGGATGTTGTAAATGCAGGCTCAATTATTAGAGCGAGATAATGAGTATGTTTAGTAGAGGGACCACAACTGTGGTCATCTGGTGACAACGATCATCGAGCGATGATAACCAACGAGGAGGAAAAATACGAACAAAAGCGGAACCACTCGGGTGGTCATCGTGGCCATGATAATAGGAGAGGTGAGTCAAGTGGAAATTTTAGAAAGAGGAGATTTAACAATGACGGAAAGACATCAACACCAGCACCAGCACCAACAACAAATTCTAGGGGAGGAGAACGACCGCCAGTTAGATGTTACAAATGCGGAAAAGAGGGACATATCTCCAAACCGTCCACAACAATCCAATGTATGTTACTGTTGTGGAAAGGAAGGCCACATAGCTTGGATTGTTCTATAGCAAAACTAAGTTCAACTGGGGATGGTGACTCAAGGGTACATCCGGATAAGTCGAAATCACGGTTCGGAAGAAGCGTTTGTCGTGGATCGGCCAAAACGCGAGGAAACCTTAACGTGGTGATTAAGGTAAGCTAATCTTTAACACCTGCGAAGTTTATACCTTACTAGATACAGATTATACCCATTCTTTTATCTCTCCTGCTTGTGCTCAACGTTTAAACTTGACTCTGGAGAAATTGGACTTTGACTTATCTATTGAAACTCCGTTGGGTGAAACCTTCGTTACATCTACAATTTATAAATCTTACATGATCCAAGTTGGCACTATCACATTACCTGTTGATCTTATCTCTTTAAAGATACTTGCTTTTGATGTGATTTTAGGAATTGATTGGTTAACCACTCATCATGCCAAAATTGATTATTTTTGTAAGGTTGTTAGTTTTCATATTCCTAACCAACCTGTCATACGAATTCAAACAACTAAACCACTAAAATCAGTCACTATCATATCAAGCCATAAATCTATCCGTTTATTGAAAAACGGATGTCAAGCTTTCTTAGCCCATGTTATGGATTTGAACAAAGACAAGTCGATTTGAATAATATTTACATTGTTAGAGAATTTTTGATATATTCTTTCAAGAACTTTCCGGATTACCCCGAGCGTGATGTTGAATTCTTTATTGACCTTGGTAAAGATACAAAACCCATTTCTAAAATCCCATATCGAATGGTTCTATTGAACTTCGAGGAGTTAAAAGTCCAACTACAAGAATTGTTAGACATAGGTTTCATTCATTCTAGTACATCTCCTTGCGTGCTCTGCTCTGTTTTATTAAAGAAGAAGAAAAAGCGAGGAGTATGCATTTTAGATGACTATTCTGAGAATTAAACCATGTCACCATCAAGAATAGGTATCCGCTACCTCGCATTGATGATGACTGTTCAACCCGATTCTGAGGAGCACAATTCTTTTCAAAGATCGATCTTCGCTACGGATATCATCGGTGAAGATTAAAAGCGAGGATATTCCAAAGCGCCTTCGTAACTCGAATGCGGGCATTATGAATTCTTAGTCATGTCTTTTGGATTGACTAATGCTCCTGCCGCTTTCATGGATATGATGAACCAAAGTATTCAAGGAATATTTGGATCGGTTTGTTGTTGTCTTTATTGATGACATCCTCATCTATTCCATAAGTAGTGAAGATCATGAGCACCATTTGAAGTCGATACTTGAAAGGCTTCGTGAAAATAAACTTTATGTCAAGCTGAAGAAATGGGAGTTCGGCGAGGAAGTAGCATTCCTTGGAGTGCACGCGGTGTCAAAACATGGAGTATCCGTCAACCCGGCAAGAAAGATTCAAGCGAAGACGAAGTTGGGAGCAACCAAAGTCGGTGACCGAAGTGCGTAGCTTTCTGGGCTTAGCTGGTTATTATCGGAGATTCGTGGAAGGATTTTCTCGAATCGCTACTACATTAACTCAGTTGAATCGGAAAGATACAAAATTTGTATGGAGCGAGGAATGCGAGAAGGGTTTCCAAGAGCTCAAGAGGAGAATCATTTCTAAGACACTGTTTCAGCAATACCATCCGAATACGGATGGATTTGTTATATACAGCGATGCTTTAAGCAAAGGGTTAGGATGTGTTCTCATGCAACATGGGAAAGTCATAGCCTATGCCTCACGACAACTCAAAGAATATAAGAGGAATTATCCTACTCATGATCTAGAGTTGGCAGCAGTCTTATTCGCATTGAAAATTTGGAGACACTACTTGTATGGGGAGAAAGTGGAGATTTATAAGGACCATAAAAGCCTCAAATATTTCTTCACCCAAAAAGAACTCAACATGCAAGCAACGACGTTGGCTTGAACTATTGAAAGATTACGATCACACTATTCGATATCATCCTGAAAAAGCGAACGTAGTAGCTGACGCATTGAGAAGAAGATCATATGCGAGTACGAGTGCGATATTGTTAATGCAAAGGCCCATTCTATATGACTTGCAAAGGATGGAGGTAGAATTAAAGACTCCAGGGACCCACATGATGATGACGAATATACGAGTTGAACCGACTTTAATTGATAATGTTAAAGCTGCTCAAGCTACGGACCTGGAGCTGATACGTATAAAGAAGAAAGTGCAAGAAGAAGTTATTCCAGAAGCGAGAATCGATGAAGAAGTAATACTTAGATTCAACTCCATACTTTGTGTTCCTAACGATTCTGACTTGAAGCATAGAATCATGATGGAGGCACACAACACCCCGTTTGCAATCCATCCTGGGAGTACCAAAATGTATCATGATATTCGATGTGACGCCCCCAAAATTAGGTATACATCACCCATCTTGGGTCGCCACTTACATGGTGATGCAATTTAAATACAACTTATTAACATAAGCTGTAGGTACAATACGACATAAAGCGTGAGTTTAAATACAAATATCGCCTACTAGATATTATACAAACTCGAAAAAAAAAAGTCCTCATTACAATTATTATCACACTATTTCACGAGAATAGTGAGGACTACTAATGCTATCTTCGGGACCATCACTCGCTTCCCAGACTCTCCCCCTATATTCTCATTTCACGAAGAGAATAAATTGAAAGAAAGGGTGAGCTCAACTAGCCCAAAGAAGAAATATTATGACTAAGATAATGAGAATAAATTATCAATAGTCTTCAACAATGTTAAAGCGATAAAATACAATGAGCAACTGACGGTTTAAGTGCGGCAATGGAATAAGCAATCCATTAAAAGAGTCAAGTAGAAAATAAAGTCTACTATCTTTTAGGTTTTAAAAGGTTTTTCATCCTTTGTTATATTTGAGACTCAAACTTTAATAAATATTCCACATCATCAAATCACCTTCGCACTACTGACGGATATTCTTTAGTATCACGACCACAATTATTTAATGCACTACGGGCGAGAATATTTGTGTATTCATTAATGGTCATGATCATGCCAACAATCGTCCACCAATGCACTACGGCCATCGAGGATTTTTATCACATCATTTGTAACATTACGGTCGTGATTACTGCGAATAGTCTCGGTCATAATCATACCAAGTCCATCTATGCACTACAAGCCACTGAGATGACTTTCAACATAATATAAACATGAGGATGATGACAATGATATAAGAATTCAATAAAACAAGTTCAAGAATTATTTTATCCGGGGAATTATTAACATCAAATTATCAACATGATCTTTGTTTTGTAGAGTAAAATTCAAGAATGATCGGAAGAATATTTCCATGAAAAGATCTTTGGATGAAACGCAAATATCAAGGATATTCCACTAATTTCAAGAGTATAGAAGTCAAAGTTTTAACCAACTGGGTATAATAAAGAATAGAATAACAAAAGAAATCACCATGCATGTGATAGATAAGCAGCAGGCGAGTTATTCCAACAGAATAATAAATAACGGAACCGGTCAAAGTAAAACGCATGCAGCGAGGATGTTCCAGCAGAATAATAAAGAATGGAACCGGTCCCACAGTAAAACACATGAGCGAGGATGTTCAGCAATGAGAATAATAATAAAGAGCGGAACCGGTCAGGTGTAAAACACATGCACAGGATGTTCCAAAGAATAATAATAAAGAGCGGAACCAGTCCGGTGTAAAACACATGATGAGGATGTTCCAGAATAATAATAAAAGGCGGAACCGGTCTGGTGTAAAAACAGACGCATGATGTTCCAACGAGAATAATAGAAGAATGTCACCAAGTATAGGTAAATCAGCAGCGTATACGAGTTATTCCAACAGAATAATAAGCAATGGAATAACAACAGTTCTCTTCATGAATAAGAAAGAATAACACCCCTTACATTTGGTAGGAGATTGAATACTACACAATTGCAGTGTAACAAAATACTCTTCTTCTTTTCTCTTATTCTCTCTATACTTCTCTCTCTATAGCTTGAATGAATTAAGTGAAAATAATGAAGCCCCAGGCCTCTATTTATAGAAGATTTCTAGCTTTAAGACTATAGTGTGAAAAGGCAAGTGGCTCGACGACTAATGATGTGAAAAGAAAAGTGGTTTGGACGCTTTGTAATGTGAAACGACAAGTGGTTAAACGCTTGTAATGTGAAACGACAAGTGGTTCGACCTTTGTAATGTGAAAAGCGACAAGTGGTTCGACGTCGGTAAAGGTAATTACTATTAACGAAGGTAAATACTATCGGACGAAGGTAAATACTATTCACAAGGGTAATTACTATTGACGAAGGTAATTACTATATGACAAAGGTAAATACTATTCACAAGGGTAATTACTATTGACGAAGGTAATTACTATCGATTGAAGGTAAATACTATTGATTGAAGAGACTCTTAGATGATGACATACGAGCCCCCATAAAATAATCAAACTTACCACAAATCATTTTTTTTTTCATCAACACATATTTAATCTTTCAATAATTATTAATCATTTATAACTTGTCGTCTCAATTATTGATTTAATACTATAACATATTATATACGGATGATCTTTATAACAATAATTGAATCAATAATATATAGAGAGATGACGCAAAGAATTCGAGTAATAATGATAATTGAGCATAGTTGAGTGACTTCTCACGTAAAGCATCAATAATCAATACCGAGTGTCTACTATGCAACCACGCGTATTCATCAGACTTTTACCAAGGGTAGTTCAGCAGTTTTAACGGTAACACCTCGTAGATTATATTTTATAAAATATTTTTATCGTTTTCTCAATCCAAATAATAATTACATTATGGGGTCCCAATGATTGAGTAGTTATCACGAATATTCCTAACAAAAGAATATTCCCAACCAAACGTAATATTTTATAACAACTTGCATACTTTTGCAAAATTTATAAATATTACCCTAACTATAACATTATATCAAATTTTTCCATAATATTCAAAATAATATTTATAGAAAAATTCATCTTTATTTATAAAAAGCTGGGGTCTTACATTCGACATACATTTTGGTGGAACAATATGAAGAGAGAGATCGCGGAGTTTATCTCGAGGTGTTTAACGTGTCAACGTTTAAAGGCGAACATCAAGTGCCAAAGGGTCCATTACAACCACTTGAGATTCCGAAATGGAAGTGGGAACACATTACTATGGATTTCGTTACAGGTCTTCCCAAAGTTTCTCAAGGCATAGATGCGATTTGTGTGACGCCCCCAAAATTAGGTATACATCACCCATCTTGGGTAGTCAGATACATGGTACGTAATTTAAATCAACTTACTTAATATAGCTGCTGTATGCAATCGACATAAAGCGTGAGTTTGAATACAAATATTGTCTACTAGATATTATACAAACTCAAAAAAGGAGTCCTCATTACAATTATTATCACACTATTTCACGAGAATAGTGAGGACTACTAATGCTATCCTCCGGACCATTACTCGTTCCCCGACTCGTCCCATTTATATTCTCATTTCAAGAAGAGAAACGGTGAAAGAAAGGGTGAGCTCAACTAGCTCAAGAAGAAATATTATGACTAAGATAATGCAGAATAAATTATCATTAGCCTCAATGATGTTAAAGCGATAAAATATAATGAACATCAAGTTTAACTACAAATGAACCAAAGAATCCATTAAAAGAGTTGAGTAAAAATAAAATCTACTATCTTTTATGATTTAAAAGGTTTTCATCATCATTATAAATTTGAGACTCGACTTTAATAAATATTCACATCATCGAATCACCCCGCACTCTGGCGAGGATATTCTTTAGTATCACGACCACAATTATTCATACACTACGGGCCAAAAATATTTGTGTATTCATTAATAGTCATGATCATGCCAACAACTGTTCATTAATGCATTACGGGCCACTGAGGATTTTTACCACATCATTTGTAAAATTACGATCATGATTACACCGAATAGTCTCTCGTGTATAATCATACCAAGTCCATCTATGCACTACTGAGCCACGAGATGACTTTCAACATAATATAAACATGAGGATGATGACAATGATATAAGAATTCAATAAAACAAGTTCAAGAATTAATTTATCTAGGAACCAATAACATCCAAATCTGTCAACATGATACTACTTTGTAAAGTAAAATTCAAGAATCTTGAGAAGAATATTTCCATGAAAGGATCTTTGGATGAAGCGCAAATATCAAGGATATTCCACTAATTTCTTGGAGTATAAAAGTCAAAGTTTTAACCAATGGGTATAATTAAGAATGGAATAACAAAAGAAATCACCATGCATGCGATAGAGGCCTTACAGGCGAGTTATGCAGCATGAATAATAAAGAATGGAACCAGTCCGGCAGAAACACATGCAGATGTGATGTTCCAGCAGAATAATAATAAAGAGCGGAACTCAGTGGGTGTAAAACACACAAACAGGATGTTCCAACAGAATAATAATAAAAGAGCGGAACCGAAAAGGTGTAAAACACACATGCATGAGGATGTTCCAATGAATAATAGAAAAATGTCACCAAGTATAGGGTAAACCACGATACAAAAGTTATTCCAATGAGAATAATAAGCAATGGAATAACAACAGCTTCTCTTCGTGAATAAGAAAGAATAACACCCCTTACTTTTAGTAGGAGATTGAATACCGCAGTAGTGTAGTAACAAAATACTCTTCTTCTTCTTTCTCTTATTCTCTCTATACTTTCTCTCTATAGCTTGAATGAATTCGTGAAAAATAATGAAACCACTAGGCCTCTATTTATAGAAGATTTCTAAAAGCACTTGCCGCAAATGAAAAAGCGCAAGTGGCTCGACTTTGGTGATGTGAAAAGAAAAGTGGTTTGGCGCTGTAATGTGAAACGACAAGTGGTTCGGCCTTTTGTAATATGAACGGCAAGTGGTTTGACGTCTGGTAAAGGTAATTACTATCGACGAAGGTAATTACTATTCACAAAGGTAATTCTTATTGATTGAAGGTAATTACTATTGACGAAGAGACTCTTAGATGAGGACATATGGGCCCCCATAAAATAATCAAACTTACCACAAACGTCTCATAATGAGACTCTTTATATACATCAAGGATTGAATAAATATTACCACAAATCATTTTATTTTTAATCTACACATATTTAATCTTTCAACAATTATTAATCATTTATAACTTCTCGCCTCAATTATTGATTTAATACTATAACATATTATACAAATGATATCGTGACAATAATTGAATCAATAATATAAGAGATATGATCAAAGAATTATCGTCATGATAATTGAGTATATATAAAGTGACTTCTCTCGTATAAGATCAATAATCAATATCGTGTGCTACTTATACAACTACGTATTCATCGTACTTTTTTTACTAAGGGTAGTTCAACGGTTTTTAACGGTAACACCTCTGTAGTTATTTTTATAGAAAGATAATTTTGTCGTTTTTAACTACGATAATACTTTTCGTTGTGGGGTCCACTAATGATTGAGTAGCCGTCGTACGAATATTCCCCGAATAAAAAGAATATTCCCGACCAAACGTAATATTTTATAACAACTTGCTTACTTTTGCAAAATTTATAAATATTACCCACAACTATAACATTATATCAAATTTATTCCATAATATTCAAAATAATATTTATAGAAAATTCATCTTTATTTATAAAAGTTGGGGTCTTACAACCTCCCTTCTTATGAAATTTCGCCCTCGAAATGTGGTACGACACGGTATGTCAAGAGGTAAGGATACCTTGATTTCATTTTTGATTCTAACTCCCAAGTCATTTCCTCAACATCGTTTTTCTTCCACAAAACTTTGACTTGATGTATAACCTTGGAGCGTAGAATATGTTCCTTCTTATCCAAGAATTGAACAGGGAACCTCTTCATACGTCAAATCTTCCGCTATTTAAATTCGGTTCTAACTTAATAATGTGGTTCGGGTCTTTCACATATTTACGTAACATAGATATGTGAAAAGCGTTATGAACACGAGACATACTTAGCAGAAAAGCGAGTCTATAGGCCACAGTTCCTACTCGATCGAGGATTAAAATGGACCGATGAATCCGAGGATTGAGTTTTTCTCTTTCCAAATCTTGTAACTCCTTTCCATGGAGCAACTCTTAACAACACATGATCTCCTATATCGAATTCCACGTCCTTTCGATGAAGATCAAAGATAACTCTTTTATCGATTTTGTGAGGTTTTTATACGTTGTCGGATCGTTTGAATCTTTTTAGTAGTCATACGCATCAACTCCAGTTCCAACAACGTTGCTTCACCCACCTCATCCCAAAGATCTTTGGAAACGACATTTTCTTCCATACAACGCTTAAAATGGAGCCATTGCCAATACTTGCTTGATAAGCATTGTTGTCAGGAAAACTCCACCAATGGTAAGAACTTGTCCCAACTTCCTTGAAATCAAGGACAGAGTCTTAATAGATCTTCAAGAGTTTGAATAGTCCTTTCCATCGTCCGTCCGTCCGAGGATGATATGCCGAGCTAAATCGTAATTCTGTGCCCATAGCTTTTTTGCAAACTAACCCAAAATTGTGAAGTGAATCTTGGGTCTCGATCAGAGACTATGGATACCGGCATACCATGCAGTCTTACAATCTCGTTTATGTACATACGAGCAAGGCGTTCAAGTGTATAAGTTTCTCGTGATCGGTAAGAAATGAAGCGAGACTTGGTCAATCTATCAACAATGACCCAAATCGCATCTACGCCTTGAGAAACCTTTGGAAGACCGATAATGAAATCCATGGTAATGTGCTCCCACTTCCATTCCGGAATTTCAAGTGGTTCTGATGGACCTTTTGATACTTGATGCTCGCTTTAACTCGTTGACAAGTTAGACACCTTGAGATAAACAAATGCTTATCTCTCTCTTCATATTGCTCTCACCAAAATATATGGCGAATATCATGATACATTTTGGTACTCCCAGGATGGATTGAAAATGGTGTGTTGTGCGCCTCTATCATGATATTATACTTTAAATCAGGGTCGTTAGGAACACAAAGTCTGGAGTTGACTCGAAGTATTCCTTCTTCATCAATTCTTGCTTAGGCGATAACACCTTCTTGCACTTTTTTCCTCATCGACTCATTTACCCGTGTCCGTAGTAACTTGGCGGCTTTAACTTTATCGATTAAAGTCGGTTCCACTTGTATCTTCGCTTATCATCACATGCGTCCCCAGAGTCTTTAACTCTATCTCCATCCTTTGCAAGTCACACAAAATGGGCTTTTGCATTGACAATATCGCGACTCGTGCTTGCATATGATCTTCTACTACTATGTCGTCTACTACCGTTCGCTTTTCGGGATGGTATTGGATGGTATGATCATAATCTTTTAACAGTTCAAGCCAACGTCGTTTCGCATGTTGAGTTCCTTTTGAGTGAAGAAATATTTGAGGCTTTTATGATCCAGTAAAGATCTCCACTTTCTCCCCATACAAGTAATGCCTCCAAATTTTAAAGTGAAGACAACACCGCTAACTCTAGCTCATGGTAGTAGGATAATTCTCTCATATTCTTTGAGTTGTCATGAGGCATAAAGCTATAACTTTTCCATGTTGCATGAAAACACATCCCAACCCTTTGCCCGAAGCATCGGCTTGTAGATGAAAAATCCCTCCGAGGCGGATGGTATTGCCGAGCAGTCTTGAAATAAGTCTCCTCTTGAGTTCTTGAAAACTCTTCTCACATTCTTCGCCCAATAGAACTTTGTATCTTCCGAGTCAATTTGAGTCGATGGAGTAGCGATTCGAGAAAATCCTTCCACGAATCTCCGATAATAACCTTAAACCGAGAAAGCTACGACTTGATCCATCGATTTAGGTTGTTCCCGACTTTGAATAGCTTCAATCTTCTTTGGGTCAACAGATATTCCATGACTTGATACCACGTGCCCAAGGAATGCTACTTCTTCAAGCCGAACTCGTATTTCTTTAACTTGGCATAAAGCTTATATTCACGAAGCTTTTGGAGTGTCGACCTCAAGTGTTGCTTCATGATCTTCACGGCTTTTGGAATAAATAAGGATGTCGTGATAAAGATGACCACAAAGTGGTCCAAATATTCTTTGAATACTCGGTTCATCATATCCGTGAAGGCGCGAGGAGCATTAGTCGATCCAAAGGACATGACTAGGAGTTCATAATGCCCGCATAGGAGTTACGAAAGCCGTCTTTGGAATGTCGGTGATTCTAATCTTCAATTGGTGATATCCGAACGAAGATCAATCTTTGAAAAGAATTTGGCTCCTTGAATTGGTCAAACAGTCATCAATACGTGGCAATGGATACCTATTTTTGATGGTGACATGATTCAACTCCCGATAATCAATACAAAGTCGCATACTCCCATCTTTCTTCTTCACGAATAGTAGGGGAGCACCCCAAAAGAGAAGTACTAGGGACGAATAAAGCGATGTCTAACAATTCCTGCGGTTGGGTCTTTAACTCCACGAAGTTCAATAGAGCCATTCGATATGGGGCTTTGGAAATAGGTTTTGTCACGGGTTCAAGGTCGATATAAAATTCAATTTCATGCTGCTGGGGGGTAGGCGGGGAAGTTCTTCGGAGAATACGTCGGAAATTTATTAACAATAGAAATATCGTTCAAAAGCGGACGTATTTTTGTTTAAATCGTGACATGAGCTAAGAAAGCTCGACATCCGTTTTTCAATAAGCGAATAGCTTTATGGCTTGAGAGATGACCGTGATTGATTTTAATGGTTTGGTCTTGAATTCAGTATAATAGGTTGGTTAGGAATATGAAAGCTAACAACCTTTTAAAATAATCAATTTTTGCATGATAAGTAGTTAACCAATCAATCCCTAGAATCACGCTAAATGCAAGTATTTTTAATGAAATAAGATCGACAGGTAATGTGAGGTACCGATTTGAACCAAACAAGACTTATAAACAGTGGATGTAATGAAGGTTTCTCCCAACGGAGTTTCCACAGATAAGTCAAAGTCTAATTTCTCCGGAGTCAAATTTAATCGATGAGCGCAACTAGGAGAAATAAAAGAAATAAGATATTGACGTATCTCCGGCTTCAAACCTCTTAAAAACATTCGCGCCATTCTCTCTTCATTATCCACCAAGTGGGACGCAAACCGTGATAACTCCACAAATTTTGCCTCGTATTGCGACACGGTCATAATGTTTTGTTCCAACTTGATAAACTCCACCTCCTTCACGTGGCGTAATACTTTCGGAAAGTATTTGTCGTTGAATAACTCTGGAACTTCTCCCAAGATATCTTGAAGACAAAGAAGTTGAGTCGTTTTACCGATTCCCACCGATGAATGCTCTCGCGCAACATAAAAGGCGTGAAAGGAACCTTTGCTCCTCGGAGCATCCCAAGACATCAAATATCTTGGTAATCTGCTTTATCCACGCTGCTTAGCGCCGAAGTGGTTTGGCTCTCCCTTAAACTCCGGTGGTCCCACTCCTTGAATCTATTTAATGGACCGCCTTGAGAGTTTTCGTGTTTCACCTATGTTTTGGACAGAGTCGCTCTGCTTTCTTTGTTGCATGAATTCGATAAAACCTCCGAACATTTGATCATTCATCATTTGGTCGGTGTTGTTGTTTTCGTGAGGAATGTCGCCTTCACGATGCACATTATCACGATTATTGATATGTGGTGAATCAACGATCGCTTTGTGCTCCATTGTTATTCACAATATTCTCGGATGTCATTTTCAGACATCGCCACAAAACAAAAGGTTAATTGACATGTAACATATTATCCCTATATTACGAATGAGCCAATAAAATAGTACATAAACTTAGGTAGGTTATCTTAGTGAAGGTATTCCCGTCTCTCCTCCTACAACTATTCTCACATCTTAGGCAGGATCGTATCCTAAGCTCGATACCTGTTGTGATGCCCCCAAAATTAGGTATACATCACCCATCTTGGGTAGTCGGATACATGGTACATAATTTAAATATAACTTACTAATATAAGCGCCGGTACAATACGACATAAAGCGTGAGTTTGAATACAAATATTGTCTACTAGAGATCATACAAACTCAAAAGGAGTCCTCATTACAATTATTATCACACTTTATTTTCACGAATAGTGAGGACTACTAATGCTATCCTCGGACCATTACACCATTCCCAGACTTCGCCCCAAATCGGCTATATTCTCATTTCACGAAGAAACGGTGAAAGAAAAGGTGAGCACAACTAGCTCAAGAAGAAATATTATGACTAAGATAATGCGAATAAATTATCATTAGCTTACAATGATGTTAAAAGCGATAAAATATAATGAACATCAAGTTTAACTACGGTGAACCAATGAATCCATTAAAAGAGTTAAGTAGAAAATAAAATCTACTATCTTTTATGATTTAAAAGGTTTTTCATCATCGTTATAAATTTGAGACTCACTTTAATAAATATTCCACATCATCGAATCACCCCCGCACTACTGGCCGAGGATATTCTTTAGTATCGCGACCATAATTATTCATGCACTACACGCCAAAAATATTTGTGTATTCAATAATGGTCGTGATCATGCCAACAATTGTCCATCAATGCACTACAGGCCATCGAGGATTTTACCACATCATTTGTAAAATTATTACCATGATGATTACACGAATAGTCTGCAGTCATAATCATACCAAGTCCATCTATGCACTACTGTGCCACAGATGACTTTCAACATAATATAAACATGAGGATGATGACAATGATATAAGAATTCAATAAAACAAGTTCAAGAATTAATTTATCTAGGAACCAATAACATCCAAATCTATCAACATGATAACCGATTTGTAAAGTAAAATTAAAGAATCTTGAGAAGAATATTTCCATGAAAGGATCTTTGGATGAAGCCTTGAAATATCGAGGATATTCCATTAATTTCATGGAGTATAGAAGTCAAAGTTTTAACTTATTTGGGTATAATAAAGAATGGAATAACAAAAGAAATCATCACGCATGCGATAGGCCAGACATGGCGAGTTATTCCGATAGAATAATAAAAAAATGGAACCGGTCCCAAAGTAAAACACACGCATAGGATGTTCCAATGAGAATAATAATAAAGGCGGAACCAGGTAAATTGTAAAAACACATGCATGGATGTTCCAACAGAATAATAATAAAAGACGAAACTAGGTCCGGTGTAAAAACACACGACAAGATGTTCCAACTGAATAATAGAAGACTGTCACCAAGTATAGGGTAAACCACGTATCTGAGTTATTCCAAGCAGAATAATAAGCAATGAAATAAACAACAGTTCTCTTCATGAATAATAAAGAATAACACCCCTTACTTTTAGCAGAGATTGAATCTGCGAGTAGTGTAGTAACAAAATACTCTTCTTCTATTTCTCTCTTATTCTCTCTATACTTTCTCTCTATAGCTTGAATAAATTCGTGAAAAATAATGAAGCACTAGGCCTCTATTTATAGAAGATTTCTAGCTTAGCACCGCCATGTGAAAAGGCAAGTGGCTTCGGTTGGTGATGTGAAAAGAAAAGTGGTTTGGCCTTTTGTAATGTGAAACGACAAGTGGTTCGACACTTGTAATGTGAAACGACAAGTGGTTCGACGCTTTGTAATATGAAACGGCAAGAAGTGGTTTGGCGTCTGGTAAAGGTAATTACTATTGACGAATGTAATTAATTATTCACAAAGGTAATTACTATTGACAAAGGTAATTACTTATTAGCGAAGAAACTCTTAGATGATGACATATGGCCCCCCCATAAAATAATCAAACTTACCACAAACGTCTCATAAATGAACTCTTTATATACATCAAGGATTGAATAAATATTACCACAAATCATTTTATTTTTAATCAACACATATTTAATCTTTCAAAATTATTAATCATTTATAACTTGTCGTCTCAATTATTGATTTAATACTATAACATATTGTAAGACCCCAACTTTTATAAATAAAGATGAATTTTCTATAAATATTATTTTGAATATTATGGAGTAAATTTGATATAATGTTATAGATGTGGGTAATATTTATAAATTTTGCAAAGTAAGCAAGTTGTTATAAAATATTCGTTTGGTGCAGGAATATTCTTTTGTTGGGGAATATTAAATACGACAGTTCAATCATTGGTGGACCCACAACGGAAGTATTATCGTAGTTAAAAAGCGACAAAAACTATCTTTCTATAAAAATAATGGCGAGAGATATTCTGAATTAAAAGCATTGAACTACCCGGTAGTAAAAGTAAAATGTCTGGCGTAGTTGTATAGTAGCACACGATATTGATTATTTATGCTTACGTGTGAGAAATCAATCATTTATGCTCAATTATTGCTACGATAATTCTTGATCATATCTCTTATATTATTGATTCAATTATTGTCACAAGATATCATCGTATAATATGTTATAGTATTAAATCAATAATTGAGGCGACAAGTTATAAATGATTAATAATTGTTGAAAGATTAAATATGTGTTGATTAAAAATAAAATGATTTATGGTAATATTTATTCAATCCTTGATGTATATAAAAGTCTGTTATGAGAGGCGTTTGTGGTAAGTTTGATTATTTTATAGGGGGCCCATATATCATCATCTAAGAGTCTCTTCGTCGATAGTAATTACCTTCGTCAATAGTAATTACCTTTGTGAATAGTAATTACCTTCGTCGATAGTAATTACCTTTACCAGACGTCGAACCACTTGTCGTTTCACATTAAAAGCGTCGAACCACTTGTCGTTTCACATTACAAAGCGTCGAACCACTTGTCGCTTCAAATTACTGCGCCGAACCACTTGTCATTTCACATTACGGGCGTCAAACCACTTTTCTTTTCACATCACCAAATCAAGCCACTTGCTTTTTTCATGTAAGATGAAGCTTGTTTAGAAATCTTCTATAAATAGAGTCCTAGTGCTTCATTATTTTTCACGAATTCATTCAAGCTATAGAGAGAGAAAGTATAGAGAAATAGAGAGAGAAGAAGAAGAGTATTTTGTTCTTACACTACTGCGCAGATTCAATCTCTACCAAAAGTAAGGGTGTTATTCTTCTTATTCACAGAAGAGAACTGTTGTTATTCCATCGCTTATTATTCTCATTGGAATAACCTGTGATACGCAGTTACCCTATACTTGGTGACATTCTTCTATTATTTCGTTGGAACATCCGTCTGTCATGTGTTTTACACGGACTAATTGGTAAATCTTTATTATTATTCTATGGAACATCCGCTCATGTGTTTTATGGGACTGGTTCCGTCTTTATTATTATTACATTGGAACATCACCGTCATGTGTTTTTTACGGACACGTTCCATTCTTTATTATTCATCGTTGGAATATCACATGCATGCGTTTTCTTTACGGACCGGGTTCGTTATTTATTATTACATTTGAATAACCTACTTGCATGCGATCTATCGCATGCATGGTGATTTCTTTTGTTATTCCATTCTTTATTATACCAGGTTGGTTAAAACTTTGACTTCTATACTCCATGAAATTAGTGGAATATCCTTGATATTTGCGCTTCATCCAAAGATATCCTTTCATGGAAATATTCTTCTCAAGATTCTTGAATTTTACTCTACAAAGCGATGATCGTGTCGACAGTTTGGATGTTATTGGTTCCTAGATAAATTAATTCTTGAACTTGTTTTATTGAATATCATTGTCATCATCCTCATGTTTATATTATGTTGAAAGTCATCATGGCTGTAGTGCATAGATGGACTTTTAGTATGATTATGACGAGAGACTATTGATTGTAATAATTTAAGTAATGTTACAAATGATGTGGTAAAAATCCTCGGTCTGGCAGAAAGTGCATTGATGGGCGATTGTTGGCATGATCATGACCATTAATGAATACACAAATATTCTTGGCCCGTAGTATATGAATAATTATGGTAATGATACTAAAGAATATCCTTGGTAGTAGTAATGCAGGGTGATTCGATGATGTGGAATATTTATTAAAGTCGAGTCTCACTTTAACAAATGATGAAAAACCTTTTAAATCATAAAGATAGTAGATTTTATTTTCTACTGACTCTTTTAATGGATTCATTGGTTTCACCGTAGTTAAACTTGATGTTCATTATATTTTATCGGTTTAACACATTTCAGAAGCTAATGATAATTTATCTCGCATTATCTTAGTCATAATATTTCTTCTTGAAGCTAGTTGAGCTCACCCTTTCTTTCACCTGTCTCTTCGTGAAATGAGAATATAATTGGACGCAGTGGGGAAGCGAGTAATGGTCAGGAGGATAGCATTAGTAGTCCTCACTATTCGTGAAAGTGTGATAATAATTGTAATGAGGACTCCTTTTGAGTTTGTATGATCTCTAGTAGATAATATTTGTATTCAAACTCACAGATTTATATGTCGTATTGTATACTTACGCTTATATTAGTAAGTTGTATTTAAATCGTACTATGTATCTCGACTACCCAAGATGGGTGATGTATACCTAATTTTGGGGCGCCACAGGTTAGTATCGAGCTTAGGGATATGATCCTGGCTAAGATGTGAGAATAGTACTTAGGAGGGGAGAGACGGGAATACCTTCGCTAGTATGACCTACCTTCGCTTAGTTTATGACTTTCAACTTAATATAAACATGAGGATGATGACAATGATATAAGAATTCAATAAAACAAGTTCAAGAATTAATTTATCTAGGAACCAATAACATCCAAATATCAACATGATCATTGCTTTGTAGAGTAAAATTCAAGAATCTTTTGAGAAGAATATTTCCATGAAAGGATCTTTGGATGAAGTTGAAATATCGAGGATATTCCATTAATTTCATGGAGTATATAAGTCAAAGTTTTAACCAACTAGGTATAATAAAGAATGGAATAACAAAAGAAATCACCGTGCATACGATAGGACCGCACAGTGAGTTATTCCAACAGAATAATAAAGAATGGAACCAGTCCGGCCAGTAAAACACGCAGACGGGATGTTCCAAAGAATAATAATAAAGAGCGAAACCAGTCCGGTGTAAAACACATGCATGCGGGATGTTACAACAGAATAATAATAAAGATGGAACGAGTCAGGTGTAAAACACACGATGCAGGATGTTCCAATGAGAATAATAGAAGAATGTCACCAAGTATAGGGTAAACCACGATCTGAGTTATTCAATGAGTAATAATAAGCGATGAAATAACAACAGTTCTCTTCATTGAATAAGAAAGAATAACACCCCTTACTTTTAGTAGAGATTGAATCTGCTTGATGAGTGTAGTAACAAAATACTCTTCTTCTTTCTCTCTTATTCTCTATACTTTTTCTCTCTATAGCTTGAATGAATTGCGTGAAAATAATGAAGCATTCAGGCCTCTATTTATAGAAGATTTTAGCTAAGCACCGCCATTTGAAAAGTGAGTGGCTTAACGATTTGGTGATGTGAAAAGAAAAGTGGTTTGGCGCTTTGTAATGTGAAAGCGACAAGTGGTTCGGCGCTTTGTAATGTGAAACGACAAGTGGTTCGATGCTGTAATATGAAGCGGCAAGTGGTTTGACGTCTGTAAAGGTAATTACTATTGATGAAGGTAATTACTATTCACAAAGGTAATTCTTATTGACGAAGGTAATTCTTATTCGACGAAGAGACTCTTAGATGATGACATATATGGCCCCCAACCCCCGTAAAATAATCAAACTTACCACAAACGTCTCATAACAGACTCTTTATATACATCAAGGATTGAATAAATATTACCACAAATCATTTTATTTTTAATCAACACATATTTAATCTTTCAACAATTATTAATCATTTATAACTTGTCGTCTCAATTATTGATTTAATCTTTATAACATATTATACAAATGATATTGTGATGATAATTGAATCAATAATATAAGAGATATGATACGGCGCAAGAATTATTGTCGCGAATAATTGAAAGCATAATTGAGTGACTTCTCCGTAAAGATCGATAATTAATATCGTCTTCTTATACAACTACGCGTAGACATCGCACTTTTTACTACTAGGGTAGTTCAACAGGTTTTAACAGAATAACACCTCTGTAGTTATTTTTATAGAAAGATAATTTTGTCGTTTTTTCTAACTACGACAATACTTAGTTAATGTGGGTCCACCAATGATTGAGCCGTCGTCACGAATATTCATAAATGAAAAAAGAATATTCCCGACCAAACGAATATTTTATAACAACTAACATTTTACAAAATTTATAAATATTACCCACAACTATAACATTATATCAAATTTATTCCATAATATTCAAAAATAATATTTATAGAAAATTCATCTTTATTTATAAAAGTTGGGGTCTTACTGATTTGGGTTATTGTTGATAGATTAACCAAGTCCGCCCATTTCTTACCGAAATCGTGAGACTTATTCCTTGAGCGTCTTGCTTTCGCGTATGCGTGAATGAGATTGTGAGATTAGCATGGCATGCCAAGATCCATAGTTTGAATCGTGACCTAAGATTCACTTCACGATTTTGGGTTAGTGCGAGAAAGCTATGGGCGCGGATTTATGATTGATTAAGATACCATCTTCAAACGGATCGACAATCGAGAGGACTATTCAAACCCTTGAAGTTTATTAAGACTTTGTGTCCTAGATTTTAAAGGAAGTTGGGATAAGTACTTTCCACTTTGGTGGAATTCTCCTACAACAATGATTATCGTTGCAAGTATAGGCATGGCTCCATTTGAGGCGTTGTATGGGACGAAAGTGTCGTTCTCGGTATCTTTGGGATGAGGTGGGAGAAAGCAACGTTGTTGGGACCGTAATTAATGACGCATGACTACAGAAAAAGATCCAAATGATTCGACAGCGTATACAAATAGCACAAGATCGACAAAAAAGAGTTATGCGGATCTTCATCGAAAAGACGTGAAATTTAATATTGGGGATCATGTATTATTACGTGTTGCACCGTGGAAGGAGTTCTGAATTTGGAAGAGAGGAAAGCTCGATCCACGATTTGTTGGTCCATTTGAGATTCTTCAATCGAATAGAAAATGTGGCCTATAGACTCGCAGATTACTCCAAGTATGTCTCGTGTTCATAATGTTTTCACATATCCATGTTTCAGTAAATATGTGAAAGACCGAACCATATTATTGCGTTATAACGCAGACGAGATATATTTGAAGATTTAAAAGTCTGAAGAAGTACTGTTAAGATCTTGGATAGGAAAGAAGCGTGTCCTACGCACTGAGGTTATACCACAAGTTAAGGTTTATGGAGAAACCATGCTTTATTGAAGAAATGGCATGGGAGTTGGAATCGAAATGAAAGCGAAAGGTATCTCACCTTTTCGAAACACAGAATGCATTATGTCGATTTGAGGACGAAATTTCATAAGGAGGAAATTGTAAGCACCCAACTTATTATAAATAAAATCGAATTTTCTAATTATATTTATGAATAATAAGGTATTAATTTGATATAATTTCTCTGGTTATGGGTGAAATGTGAAAATTTTGCAAAATATCGCAGTGGTTATAAAATAATCATGTCGGGGAATATTCGTTTGGTCGTGGAATATTCTTGTTGTCAGAGAATATTAAATGCGACCAGTAGCGATCATTTGTGGACCCCATACAGAATAAGCTGTCGGATGAAGAAAGCGACAAGTTTGAGTTTTTATAAATAATTGGCGTAGTTATTCACAGATTAATTTGTTGGAATAATAGATGGTTAAAATACGATGTCTGGCGTGGATCTGTGTATTGATGAATTATTGATCCTTACATAAGAAGACACTACTCGATAATTATTTACAAGTAATTCTTGCTTGATATTTTATTTTATTGATTCAATAATTCTTTGCGTTGATATTTTATATTATTGTTGTTTCGATAATTGTCATTCTGACAATATTTCTCATTATCGGATCGATAATTCATATTATTTGAATAATATTATTAGATAACATTATTAGCGATATCTAGAAAGTTACATCGAGAAGAGGTTTGGTCACCACAATTACGCGCCAATAAGGAGAAATTTTATTGGAAAGCCCCTTCTTTCGCAAGCGGCATCATTTGTCGTAAATGTGATTACGTAATATTATTTGTGAATAATTAATTATTAATTCATATGATAAGGAAATATTTATTTTATGTGGATATAAATGTTGGATATATTTATTGTGGTTAAAATGAAGGAGTTAATGTTGAGGTGTTTTATCGGTATTTTTGTTTGAATGAATGTATTAAAAATTAAACCAGGTGTTTTTGAGATATATTGTGTGAGTTATAATTTTTAATCAAATAGTTGGATCGTTGTAGAATTTTGGATATGTTATACGTATATATAAGTTGAGTATATGTCCACAAATTTTGAGCCGAATTAAAAACGAACGTATGATTTGTTTGAATTTTAAGAGGTGGTGATTGAAATTAGGTTTATAAATGATTTTGGTGGAAAATTTTAGAATTGAGTGGGTACTTGTGGTTGGTGAAGAAATGTCTTGAATTTATTTGAATGTGGTGGGTGGAAATAATAGAAAGTAAAATCGTATCAGATTCTTGGTCGAGTCTGCTAATATTTTCCTATAAATAGAAATTTAAGTTAGAATTGAAAATCATCCAGGAAGCAAGTTTTTCTCTTTCTCTACAGATTATTGAGTGTATTTTGTGAGTATTTAGATCTTTTGTGAGTTTACTATTCATCGGTCTGAGTTTCCTTCAAATTTTATCTAGATATTAGATCGGAAATCTTGATATTTTGAGGTAAAGGATGTTATTTTCTTCATATATGATATTTCTTGATATCGTTATCTTACGAAAATATTGATCTGAATTTTTATCAAATTTAGAACTTTTTTTGTGTCGAGATTCTTATTCACGATATCTGAGTATTATTTGAATCTTAATAATTATTTAGAAAAATGAAATTTTCTTCTTTTTATCCAAGAGATGTCTATTATAGTTCTTATCTTTGATCAGATCGTGTTTTGATCTTTATTTTGAATTTCGCTTCAAAATTAGTATTTATGAAGTATTATTGATCTTGGATAAAACTGTTATATCTGAATCCTCTTATTTGTCCTTCCGTTTATTTGGATTCATTTTAACAAAATATTTTTCATCATCCTCGATCCTAAATGATGATATTCTTAAATATCTTCTACCTGTAGTCTGAAAGATAAATGATTAATCGATGAATATCTTTGGCGCGTAGTCTGAAGATGAGCAGTGTTGAGATGAGCATGACTAATTTGGTGATATAAATGAATATCTTTTGGCTTGTAGTGCGAAGATGAATATTTGATTAAAGATGTATATTGATTGTTATTCTGGGGATAAAATATTGATGATGACTTTTTAAATCTTAGAAGATAGTAGAACTCATTCTCTCTGATTTCTTCTAATAGATTCTTTATTCCATTGCAGTTGTTGATCTAAAAAAACATTGCATTTATTATATTTTATCGACTTTTCCTCGTTGAAGGTAACGATAATTTGTTGTATATTATCTTAGTCGTAATATTCTTTCTTGAAATTTAGTTAATTTCAATTTTTTTTTTTTGTTCCATTTTTCTCGCGAGGCGAGTAACATGCGATGAAGCTAGTCAGAGTCTGGGGTGATGGTTACAGAAAGATATTTTTAGCGGTCTCACTATTTACGTAAAATAGTGTTTGAATAATTATAACGAGGACTTATTTGAGTGTGGATATTATCTGAAGATAATATTTGTATTTAAACAAATCGAAGTATGTTGTTGTCGTATTTTTGCTTGCACAATCATTGTATTATTAAAGTTGTAGTTTGCTTTTTGACTTGAAATCTATTTGGCGATTTCGAATAAGTGTTGATATCCTATCCAATTTAACTTTTATCGCAGGAGGCGGAGGGTAATAAATTACTATATGTATTTCTCATAATTTTTCAACTCAAATTATTTCAATTAACCTAGCTAGCTAGCTATAGTCCTTATGAGGTTACCTACAAAATAATATGAAGAATTAAGAAAAAATTAGCTGAATTACAAAAAAAATTGTTTAAGAAATTTGCCAAATGTTGGCAAATTAAACTCAAATTAGGACATTGAAGAGTCTATTATACCACCAACTAAGCTTTAGTCCCCAACTTTTTTTTAAAAAAAAAACTAAATTTTTGAAATTTAAAAAAAACTACAAAATTCCATAAGTTCGGATCGGATCAGACACACTTAACTCTTGGAAAACTGATTAGAAAAATTATGAAACAACTAATTAACGAAATTAATTTCAACTCTAATTAAACCTTGACTCCACCGGAAATTCTCCTACGCTGCCACGTTCTAGATCATCTGCCGATAATCGGCCCCAATATGTTGGTGGATCAAGTAATCGTCACCGTTGGATACATCAAACATCATGCTCTGATGCAGAAACTGCTGCTGATGATGCTGCGCCCTTTGCATCTCCTTCTGCCTCCTCAGCTCAAGTACCTTGCGGTGAGAATTCGAATGCTTGGTGAGCACAAATGTTGGGCTTGCGGCCGGCCGGTATTCAGGCACAAGCCGCCCCGATTTATACCGGACCCCACAAGCATTGCAAAGGGTTTTTGGGCCCATAGGCCCGGTCCGCCACTGCGGTGTCTTGTCGGTGGCACAATGGAGGCACTTTCGCCCGTCGCCGCCGCTCATGGAGCCGCCATTGTCAACGGAGACCTCCTTTTTCTTGGGCGTAAAAATGGTGCCCTTCCCGGTTTTCTTGCCGGAGCTCGACGCAATGTCGGACTCCGACTCGGAGGACGTGGCCGGAGTAGTTGTTGGCGGGAGGACGAGAAGGCGGGATGTCCAGTTGCATTGGGCGGCGCGTGAGCGCTTGCTACGCGCCTTGCCGGGGACTGACACATCAGGGCGGAATGTGGCGGTGTTTCGGCTGTTTTCAGGCTGGAATTGGTGGTTTTCCGACGGTTCAACACCGGTGCGAGCTTTCACTCCTGATATGAGCTGCAGCTTCTGCAAATCCTCACTTGAGAAAGATTCTTCCACAAAATTGGATAGCCACTCCAGCTCAGCCAAATCATCATACTGTCAAATTCAATAACAAATTTACATAATTAATTTTCCATATCTACGTAATATGATAGTAATTCACAAAAACATGCATAATATTATTTGTAACTTATTTTTCTCAATATTTTTTGTTTTGTTACAGTTTTTAGTAGCTAAAGATTAGTGAATATATGTTAGTGTAATAGTGTTACAGAAAAATAAAAAATCTTAGCGTATCATCATATTCAACATGACCCACAAAACCCAAAACTTGAATTAATTGTTGTCATTCCATACGTAATTAATTTTCTCAGCTGCCAAGCAGTACTGAAATAAATATATATACAGATTTTATTTTTCCACATAAAATAATTAACCAAAAGCCATTACAAACGTAATTATTTATTAAGCACGTAGTACAAAAGTGTTAAAGATAAAAATGTCAGTTTAAAATAATTTATGCATACAATTTAAGAATAATTATTGGAATGAAATCAAAATGTCACGTATATATATAAATATATATGCATGTAAATTAATGAATGTGATTAATGAATTACGTATATACCGGAACGCAAAGGTCGTTAGAGAATTGAGGGTCAGCCAAATTGCCCGAAAGACGAGGGTCATTGCCGGAAAAAGAGGAGTTGCAGCTGTCAACCACGGTGAGAGCGGAGGAGTCCGTGGAGGTACCGGTAACATTTTCCAACCCACCCTCCGTGACAATCACGTCGACGTCGTTTGGGAAGTCTAGGAGGTCTTCAATGATAAAATGGTCGCCGGGTTTGGAATCCGAAAATTGGCGCTGCTTTTCTGGCGTCATAATCAATTGCTGCTGCTGCGGCTGGTTCTGATTGTAGTATAATCCAGATGAGCCAGCTTGGTAGAATTCTGGAGGAATTTCCATTTGGGCTAAATAATTGATTTTGATTATATATGGGTAATAATTAAGAAAGGGGTAGGGGAGAGTAGTGTAAGAAAAGAGAGTGAGAGTCGAGAGAGAGTGAGGGGGTTATGTGGGTGTGGATGAGGAGAGAGAGAGAGAGGAGAAAGGAGAGAGTTAATATTTGCGTTTCAAGGGGACAGGCAGACACCTTGGCTACAAATTATGGACGATATGATTTTGACTAGGAAAAAATAAAATATAATTAATTATATACGGATTTTTATTTTCTTTAATAATAATAATTATAAAAAAGATATTTCATGTAATAATCTACAGAGTATAATGTACTCAGTAAGTACGTTGTTGTAAAATTACTTTAATGTGCTCGCGAATCAATTCGTTTGGGTTGAGGAAAAATAAAAACAAGTACCCTTCCATACTCATTCCCTCCCCCTATTTTTTTCATATTAGTCGATTTAATCTCAACCATTGATTCAAATGAACATATATTTGGATTGTTTAGATTTAATCTTTAGTATATTATGGATAGTTCATGGTTGAGATTTCAAGTATCCATGGATGGAATTAATGAGTATGGAGGGATCCAGCCAAGAGATTGTGTTTATTTTTTACCATTTAAATAATTATACCACGTAACTACGGGGTATAAATTCACAGTCCTACTTTGTTACATTAATCATTTCACGATTGAATTTTTTTTTATATATAAATTTAAACAATTTACTATAAGTTAATTTATACTCGTTAGATGTATTTTTAATGCATAATTTTTCTTACTTTTTCAAGTGATGAAGTCAAGATTTCTCATTGTAAGTATAAAAAAATTATTCATTAGCCCCGATATCTATCTAACAAAATATAACTGATTTTGAATTTTCTACTTACCTTAATAAATCATCATCTATGCCGTCCAAAGTTTGGGATAAATCTTATCAGACACATCTATGCATAATTATATCTCAATAGTTATATATAAAATTTACTGCTATCAATTTTGGATTTACAAGTTTGTCCTCATGCATCACCACATGGTTACTAATTGTGTTAAAATAAAAATATTCAGAAGGGTAAAACGGAAATTCAATTGAGTTATTAAAGGAAGGATATATTAGGGTAATTATAGAATTATTATTAACATTAATTAATTAAAAAAGAAATTAGCGATGAAAAATTCAATCCCATAGGAACCGATCTACCAACTTTGGCGCTGCGACTCGTGCATTAGCGTCCAAGTTTACAGCCCGATTCCTCTGCTTTTATTTTACCTCGGGACTCGCGCTTTTTTAATAAAATTAATTTCCAATAAAAAAAATAAAAATCTCTGATTCTTCTCTTTATTTTATTTTTACAATTGCATTAAAAAAATTCATTATTTTATTCATACCCCCACTCGTAAGCACGACGTTTACAGCTCAACTTGATGAAAATGAACGGACACGATTTTCCTAACGTGTTCCCCTCTTCTCAGACCCCCTGCCATTCCGGTTTTCACTTTTTACCCCCCAAAAAGATGCCACGTCGGATTCGGGATGTTGACACGTGTCAGGCAGTAATAAGTACGGACAGGGGTAAAGTAAAGCGTGCAAAGAGTGAGTTATACATGATAAGCAAAAGCAATCCCTAGGAAAGAGATTGATAAGCTGTTTACTGACTTTATTATTATTACTAGTCCATATGAACAATCATTCCCTTACTTGAAATAAGGGAATGATTTTCTTAAAAAATAATAAATTAATTTTATTTTTAGTGGGCCACAACAAATAAAGTAAGTAAATATTTTTTCATGGTAATTTATGATCACAATATGCATATATCTAATTTTTTTAAAAAAAAAGATGGTTGATTTGTTAGAAAAAAATATTATTAATTGTCAAAACGATAATATGTTGTTTAAATTATAAAGTATTACTTGAAAATTTATAAAAATATTGCTAAATATATTATTCTAATAACATATGTTCCGATAATATATATCAACTATCTCCTTTTATTTTAAAAAAAGATATTATTTTATAAAAACAATAATATAAAATAAAAATATATCCTCAAATTTGTAGTCAAAATTTGATTGTCTTGCCACTAACTTAAACTAACAACTAATTATTATATTTAAAAGTATTTATGAAAAAAAATATACCGTTAATAACTTAATATTCACAGATTTTACAAAATATAGTATCTGTTGGGGTGTGATTATTTGTCTATATTACCATTTGTGTTGATAAGGAGAGAGAGTGTCTGTTAAAAGCATATAGGTATTGAAGGAGTATGAGGGGTAATTTTGAAAAGATTGTAATTAATACTTTTAAATTTTTAAAATATTAAATAATTTAAGACAAATAATTAAAATCAACTAAAATATCATATATTATGGAACAGAGGGAATATTATTTAGTTATAAAAAAAATTACTCAAACTGCATAATGTATAATGTTCTTCTAATCACTTTGACTTTCAATTAACATCACTAATAATAGTATTAATGAATTACAAATGTAACTCTTGTATTTATAATTTAGTTCTCTAATTAATGTATATGGGAATAAAATATAAATCCGTTGGAAAAAATTTACATTAATAATAATGACCCATAACGTAATCAATTAAGCCTGGCGAGAATGACTGATAATTAACATAGTCAACTGACTCAACTCTGCCTTGCAAACTCTCACATGAGCAGCATGAAAGGCTTATGGTTTACCTTCAATTCGCAGTCTCTCTCTCTCTCTCTCTCTCTCTCTCTCTCACACACACACACATATTTATTTATTTTCATTTTCTAATACTAAGATTTAATTATATTAATACACTTATATAACTTTTCTGGATGTTTTCTTGACTATATTAATTAAACTTTAATGACAAGAATTATTATATATGTCCAAATGTGAGCAATATAAATATTAATAATTCATTTGTATTTTCAAAATAGGTATCTACAACACTCATTCTCGAAATACGTCGAATCGTGATCTGAAAAAAAGAACTTGAACTTCAATAATACAATTGTCGCAAAAAATACTACAAGAACACATATGTGAGTTTAAATACAAATATTGTCTTACAGACAATATCCACACTCAAATAAGTCTTCGTTCTAATTATTCAAACACTATTTTACGAAATAGTGAGGATCGCTAAAATATCTTTCTAAAACCATCACTCCGCACTCGATTGGGTTCTCGCACATGTTTTCACCTCCCGAGAAAAATAGAACAAAAGGAAAAGGGTGAAATTTCAACTAACCCAATAAAGAATATTATGACCAAGATAATATACAACAAATTATCGTTGGTCTTCAACATAAAAAAATCGATAAAATATAATAGCCCAAAAGTTTTAGATCAACAATGCAGAATCTGAAACAACAATCTATTAGAAGAGTCGAAGAGAGAATGAGTTCTACTATCTTCTAAGATTTAAAAGTCCATCATCAATATTTTATCCCTGTAATAACAATCAATATACATCTTTAATCAAATATTCATCTGCACTACGCGTGGCCAAAGATATTCATTTATATCATGGGTTGGTCATGTTCATCTCAACACTGCTCATCTTGCACTATGCGCCAAAAAGATATTCATCGATTAATCATTTATCTTTCGCAGACTACTGGTCAAGATATTTAGTAATATCATCATTTAGGATCGGCGAGGATGATGAAAATATTTTAAAGAAAAACGAATCCAAGTGAAACGGAAGTACAAATAGTAGGATTCATATAACAGTTTATCCAAGATCAATAATACTTCATAAATACCAATTTTGAAGAAGAATTCAAAAATAAAGATCAAAAACGTGGATACAATCAAAGATAAGAACCATAATAGACATCTTGGACAAAAAGAAGAAAATTTTATTTTTCTACGAATAGTGTCGATTTGTGAATAGTGACGATATCGTGAATAAGAACTCCAGACACAAAAAGTTCTAAATTTGATAAAAATCCAGATCAATACTTGGCGATAATGATATTGAAGAAATAATATCATATATAAGAAAATAACATCCCTTACCTCAAAATATCGAAGATTACGACGGAATATCGGTATAAGGTTGAAGAAAACCTGTACTGATGAATAGAAACTCACAAATTATCTAAATACTCACAAAATACACTCAATAATCTAGAGAGAGAAAGAGAGAAAACTTGCTTCTGGTGTGATTTTTAATTCTAACTTAGCCCTCTATTTATAGGAAAATATTAGCAGACTTGACCTGCAACCTGATGGCTTTACACTCGCTACTATTCCCACCCACCACATTTGAAATAAATTCAAGACATTTCTTCACCAACCACAAGTGGGGCCCACTCAATTCTAGAATTTTCCACCAAAATCATTTATAAACCTAATTTCTGAATCAGTCACCTCTTAAAATTCATAACAAATCATACGTTCATTTTTAACGGTTTAAAATTTGTGGACATATACTCAACTTATATATGTATAACATATCCAAAAATTACAACGATCCAACAGTCGGATTAAAAATTATAACTCACACAATATATCTCAAAAACACTGGTTTATTTTTTAATACCTTCATTCTGATAAAAATACTGATAAAACACCTCAACATTAACTCCTTCATTTTTAACAACAATAAATATATCCAACATTTATATCCGCATAAAATAAATATTTTTTATCATATGAATCAATAATTAATTATTCACAAATAATATTACTGAGAATCACATTTATAATGACAACAGAATAGTTTCAGGAAAGAAGGGCTTTCAATAAGAATTTCTCCTTATTGGTATGCAATTAGGTTACCAAACCTCTCCTTGATGTAACTTTTTAGACATTGCTAATAATCTTTATCTAATAATATTATTCAAATAATATGAATTATTGATCCGATAATGGGAAATATCGTGCGTTGATAATTATTGAAACAACAATAATATAAAATATCAACGCAACAATTATTGAATCAATAAAATAAAATATTGAATAGTAACTCACTGTAATAATTATTGAGTAGTGGCCTTTTACGTAAGGATCAATAATTCAACAATATCTTTGTGCATCCAGCGCCAGACATCGTATTTTAACCACCGGGTATTCCAACAAAGATTGTTAACGGTAATAACTATCGCCGTTATTTGTAAAAACTCAAACTTGTCATTTTCTTCATCAAGCAGCTTATTACATTATGGGGCCCATAAATAATCTAGGTAGTGCATCGAATATTTCCCGACAACAAGAATATTTCACGACCAAACGAATATTCCCCGACAACAATGATTAATTTATAATCACTTGCATATTTTGAAAAATTTGTACATTTCACCCATAACCAGAGAAATATATCAAATTAATACCTTATTATTCACAAATATAATTAGAGGAAATTCAATTTTATTTATAATAAGTTGGGGTCTTACAATCTCTCCTCCTTATGAAATTTCGTCCTCGAAATTGACATACGTACCTGGTGTTTCGAAAAGGTGAGGATACCTCACTTTAATTTCTGATTCCAACTCCCAGGTCATTTCTTCAATAGCATGGTTTCTCCATAAAACCTTAACTTGTGGTATATTCTTGGTGCGTCGGACATGCTCTTTCCTATCCAAGATCTTAACAGGTACTTCTTCGTACGTTAAATCTTCGGCTATCTCGTCTGGTTCTAACGCAATAATATGGTTCGGGTCTTTCATATAGTTACGAAGCATGGATATGTGAAAAATATTATGAACACGAGACATACTTGGAGGTAATGCGAGTCTATAGGCCACATTTTCTATTCGGTCAAGAATCTCAAATGGACCAACAAATCGTGGATTGAGCTTTCCTCTCTTCCCAAATCTTGTAACTCCCTTCCATGGTGCAACACGTAACAATACATGATCCCCAATATTAAATTCCACGTCTTTTCGATGAAGATCCAGATAACTTTTTGTCAACCTTGTGCTGCTTTGTATCGTTGTCGAATCATTTGGATCTTTTACGTAGTAAATGCGTACTAATTACGGTCCCAACAACGTTACTTCTCCACCTCGTCTCAAAGATATGGAGAGCGACACTTTAAATCCATACAACGCCTCAAATGGAGCATACGCTTATACTTGCTTCGATAACTGTTGTTGTAGGAGAATTCCACCAGCCGCAAGTACTTATCCTAACTTTCTTTAAAATCTAAGACACAAAGTCTTAATATATCTTCAAGGGTTTGAATAGTCATCTCGATTGATCATTCGTCTGTTTGAGGATGGTATCGCCGAATCGAATCAGAATCTGCGTGCCCATAGCTTTCAAAGAAGCTAACCCAAAATCGTGAAGTGAATCTAGGGTCACGATCGAAACTATGGATCTTGGCATGCCATGCAATCTCACAATCTCATTCACGCATATGCGAGTAAGGCGTTCGAGGAATAAGTCTCACGTGTCGGAAGAAATGGGCGACTTGGTTAATCTATCAACAATAACCCAAATCGTATATACGCCTTGAGAAACTTTGGGAAGACACAGAACGAAATCCATAGTAATGTGTTCCCACTTCCATTTCGGAATCTCAAGTGGTTGTAATGGACCCTTTGGCACTTGATTCTCCGCTTTTACACGTTGATAAGTTAAACACCTCGAGATAAACTCTGCGATCTCTCTCTTCATATTGTTCCACCAAAATGTATGTCGAATATCATGATACATTTTGGTACTCCCAAGATGGATTGCAAACGGGGTGTTGTGTGCCTCCATCATGATTCTATTCTTCAAGTCAGAATCGTTAGGAACACAAAGTCTGGAGTTGAATCTAAGTATTCCTTCTTCATCGATTCTCGCTTCTGGAATAGCTCATTCTTGCATTTTCTTCTTCATACGTATCGGCTCGAAGTAAAGTAGCTTGGCGAAACTTTTAACTTTATCGATTAAAGTCGATTCTACTCATATATTTGCCATCATCGTGTGGGTCCTGAGTCTTTAATTCTACCTCCATCCTTTGTAAGTCATACAGAATGGGCCTTTGCATTAACAATATCGCACTCTTTTCAAGATATGATCTTCTACTCGATGCGTCAATACTACTACGTTCGCTTTTCCAAGATGATATTGAATAGTGTGATCGTAATCTTTCAATAGTTCAAGCCAACGCCTTGAATTCTGCATGTTGAGTTCTTTTGGGTGAAGAAATATTTGAGGCTTTTTATGGTCCGTATTTATATCCGCATAAAATAAATATTTTCTTATCATATGAATCAAAATTAATTATTCACAAATAATATTACTGAATCACATTTATGACAACGGTGCCGTCCTCAGAGAAAGAGGGGCTTTCCAATAAAAATTTCTCCTTATTGGCCAGTGATTAGGTGATCAAACCTCTCCTCGATGAACTTTCAGACATTGCTAATAATCTTTATCTAATAATATTATTCAAATAATATGAATTATTAATCGATAATGGGAAAATATCGCAAAGTGACAATTATTGAAACAACAATAATATAAAATATCAACGTAGCAATTATTGAATCAATAAAATAAAATATTGAATAAGAAGCTTCATCGTAACAATTATTGAGTTGTGCCTTCTTACGTAAGGATCGATAATTCATCAATATTGCGCGCATCCACGTATTATTCGTATTTTAACCACCGGGTATTCCAACAAATGTTAACGATAACAACTACGCCAGTTATTTGTAAAAACTCAAACTTGTCATTTTCTTCATCCGAAATTATTATTACATTATGGGGCCCATAAATGATCAAGGCTGGTCGTATTGAATATTCCCTACAACAAGAATATTTCACGACCAAACGAATATTCCCCAACAACAATGATTATTTTATAACCACTTGCATATTTTGCAAAATTTGCACATTTCACCAATAACCAGATAATTATATCAAATTAATACCTTATTATTCACAAATATAATTAGAGGAAATTCAATTTTATTTATAATAAGTTGGGGTCTTACATCATTCGTTTCAAATTATAAGATCAATATCGACTTTTTAAAATTCAATTTGAGACATTTTCAAGCAAAAAATTAACATGCATGAATCCATTTAGTTTATGTCAATATAATTATGAATATCATAAATTATCTTAAAATTACTATTAATTATAAACTTTATTATTTTAAAATTTAAATGAATCATGTTAATTTAGAATTTAAAAATATCTCGTATTGGCTTTTAGAAAGTCAATAGTGATCCTATAATTAGAAATGAATGTAATACTAAAATTGATATTTTTATAACAGTTTTTGATATTTTTTACATATGTGACTCATTTTTTTTATAAAAAAAGTTATACGCGTGAAAATATTAAAAATTGTTGTTTATTTATGAGTTCTCTAATTATATTGAACAAAAAAAAAAGACTCAAAAAGAGGAAGTATCTTGGTAATTGCTTGCTCTAGAGTTTTACCATGCAACATGTATGAGAAGAAATCATTATCTTATAGGAGTAGTACTTTTTTTTCCTCCTAATTTTTTTCTTTTCTTTTTAATAATAAGGAGTATTATTTTAAGTTTATCTTTTTTTGTATTGGGTCCAAATATCACGTGATAGAGGAAGGCTGGCTGTGTCAGCCAAGCATGTGATTGGGTTGGGTTTGGTTCGTGTCCAACAGCCATAAGCGATGGTAATCAATGCCACGTGGCGAGAATCAGATGGCTTATCCGCTTTTTTACTTTGATGATGGATTCCATTCTTTCCGTTAATGGAGCAAGTAGCTCACAATAACGTGAGACCACGTGCCGTTCGGTCACGTGTTGAATGTTGCGCACGTGCGTGCCTTATCATTAAGTTCCTCGTTACATAATTCTACTTTTGCTTTCCGGTTGGTCTCACTACTCAGTAGCGTATTAGTGCAAAAGAGATGAGAGGATGACGTAATTATTTTTTTTTAATAGAATTTTCCAAGAAATCTTGCAATACCTTTTTGGAGATAGAATATGAAGTTTTTGAAATTCTTAAAGGAATACTATTGCTGCTTTATTTACAATTATTATTAAATATAGTAGGCCAAATCTTAGGTTGTACTTGTGTTGGCCCTCTTGGGGTGCATTGTTTGTTTGTTACATTACACTATATATAAAAAGATAAAGGTCAAAAGTTGTTACACCTATAAAGGAAATTTATTATATTGCAGTATAAACTTTTTTTAAAGCCTATAATAATATACCATTTTTTTTGGGTTGGGGTTGGGGTTGGGGTTGGGGTTGGGGTTGGGGGGGGGAAGGACAATAAAAACAGGAAGTTCAATTGGAAATTTGAATTTTGCAAAGGCATGGGCTTATGTAGCTCTTTAATATTAGGCTATTTAGGGGTCTAAACAACAAGAAGAATAGGCCATGGACTTGAGCTTGTGTGCTCATAAGTTGGGTTGGGCTGTATTTTGAGATTTGTTTGTGAAAAGTGATGGGAGGAAATTGATCACAAGTAGGAAATCGAAATTTCCACATATAGTTTTAATTATTTATTTAGTTAAAATGAATGTATATTATTTTAAATTCTCTTTTAAATGATTCAGTCTAAATAAATCAAGTTGAACCGAGTATTGAGTTGCTCAGATTTGATTCACATAATTTATAAAGTATAAAATAAAGTTTAATTGAGACTCGTTTAGTTATTAAATCGAGTACAATTCCGAATTACAGAACTTTTTAATTTGAGTATTAATAGAAAATTATAAATTAAGAAAATTTGAGTAATTTATAGAAATATAAAATTTGTTCAACTTATTTATATTTGGAATCTCGAAACGAACTTTTTAGTCGAGCGAGCCAAACTTTTCGATCTCTAAAAATTTCACTCCATTTTCATGACTGCAAATGGTTGAACGGAGAAAACATATACGTAGGTACAAAATGGAGAAGCTCTAAATAAATAAATAAAAACCCTAGAAACTCCAAACCAGATCAAATTAGCGAAGCCGCAGAAGTACGATGGAGGAGAACAACGATCAATATAAACTAACGAAGATGCTGAATTTAATGGTGACAGAGCCCTACTACCTCTTCCATTTCCTCACTTTCTTCTCCTACATCCCTATTAGATTTTCCGCTTCCCAAGTCTTCTCCTCCGATTTCAACTCTCATCTTTTTCACCGAGTATGTATATAAGCCATACATCCCTCTCTCTTTTCATACACGCGTTATTAATTTGTGTTTAGCTAGTTACTGGTTATTAATTATTTTGTTTTGTGTGTATAGGAAATTCAAGCGTTGCTAGCATTTTGTGTGATGGCTGTTGTCAAGGTATGAATTTTTTTTATACTGTATACCCCAAATTCATGAACTGAAATTACCGTATTATTGGTCTTTTTTATTTAAAGATCATACTTATTTCTTAAGTATTTACTTGTGAAAAGCTCAAGTTACTTAGAAGTTAGAATTTTGATATCTCAGAATTGATGTACTAAATAAACTACAATAATATCTGGATCAATCAAGTCTTGTTAACTGCTATGTGATATCATTTATTTTTCCGAGCACATGTGGAAATGTGAATAGAATAAGAAACTTAACAAAAATCTGTTTTTTTTTTCTGAAATGAAAAGAATTGGCTTTGGATATGCCAATTAACATATTACATATGAGCTCACTAACTCATGTTAGGAATAATAATTTGTACATTATCCATCTTTTTACGAAGTTCGTACATTGCTGACTACTTGGCTTTTGATAAAGTAGATGCTAGTTCTGAGTTTTTCTTCATTCCAATCACGTGTTTGTTTGTGATAGATGGTGAAAGAAGAAACATGGGAGGCCTTCATTGCAGATACTTTGTTCTATGCAGAGGTCTGGTCCGGTGTACCCTTTATTTTTATTTCTTGCTTGGGGTCATTGTTATCTAACTTATCATAATTGCATGCAAAATGTGCAGCATATTATTTGTATGCCTCATTATAACAGGACATATTATGTCTAAAGTTCTTTGTGCCTTTTTCTTGTAACACTTGGAAGTAGGACCATTATTTCGTGAAACTTAAAATGCACATCACTCACCTTTCATTTAGTCCTGTCCACAGGTTTCTTAGTTGTTCCTTTCAATTTGCAATTCTTCCTCTTTTTTTTTTAATTTTCGTTTTCCCTATTTGTAATTGATTGATAGTGACTTAGCAATTTTTTAGATTGTTGGAAATTTTTTAAACTAGGGTTGGAAGTTTGTGTTGCAAACTTGCAGTGATATAGCACATAGCTTAATCACTTTACTTGTTATAATTTTCACTATATTATTATTACTAATGCTCCGTACATACCAAAATAAGAATCCACTTTGAATGTCCAAATCTTTTAACCTAGTTTTGACTTTAACATAATCATGGCCTAGATCACAACTTACTTCTAATAAAACGAGATAATAATTTTGAAAGTTGACTCTCATTTTTGGACAGAGGGGTTATGATATGCGGGGTTAACAGAAAGGTAACTTACAATATGTTAATTTGTTGCATGCATAACTGAGGGTGTATTTGATACTACTGAAAAATTAAGTTCCAAAATGTTTGTTTGTTGGATTATTATTTCTAATTATTTTAAGTGATGACATAACATTTAAGGCAACTTACAATACTGTGAAACAATCTTCCAGTGAACCAATACAGTGATAAGTAACAGAAGTAAAAGTTTAATAACGTTGAGTTATGCATGCCATCCTTTACGATGTCGAGTTGCGTAGTTGAACCTTTTTTGTTCAACCAAGTTTGAAGTTCATATGACACCCTACTGAAATAACTATGACATTTCCAAATGTAAGTAAATATTGCAGAAACAACTTTTGCCCAACAATTATTTTTGCTATAATTTTTTATTGTAAAATAAGTCTTTTAGATCAACTTTATTTAATAAACAATTAAACATGCTCCCATATAATGTGTAGTTCTCTTTGATTTTATTCAGTTACTTTCATGTATGTACTTTTTTCTCTATTTCTGACTTGATATAGAGCTTTTCCAGGTATTCCTTGTCGCCATTGCTTTAGTCATGGATTATCATCTTGCTCTTTGGTACATGTTCGCCTTTTTAGGTAGGTCTTGTTTTTGTGTGTATGTTCTGAAGTTTGTAATCAGGGAAACCTGTTGTACATGATAAGGAGTTAGAATAAAATATAGTTATTCACGTACAAATGCAATGTGATTTTTATAGCAAAATGCCTTAAGTTAAGGCTGACCTGGGATGGTTATTGATGAACCTTTTGTTTTTCATCTGATAAAGTATGGTTTCTTAAAGACGATCTTCAGTTATTTTTACCATTATATGCTGTCAAAGTTGTTTTAAAACGTTGTTTCAGTCACCTTCAGTTCTATATCACACTATCACTTTCAATGCTTCTATTATGTAACAACATTAGAATCAATAACTATATGTAGCAAGGCATTAAAAGATCTAATCACAATAACTTTATAATTTTACCGAGTCATTTTGGCCGATCATTTTAGTTAGTCACGAGTCAATTCCGAGTCAATCATTCAAAACTCTCCATTTCTTTGATACAATATATAAATTGTTCGTATCCCGTGAAATATATACAATAATTGGATATGTATACATGCATAATTTGAATATCATTTCTGGGAACTAATGGACCTATTAATTGTTATCTACTAGTTTAAAATTTATCTATACATACACAAGTATTTCCATATATGAAGTTTTGGGTACCTCATATCCTTAGACTAAAGTTTTTAGATCCTTGCAGTTTCATTTCTTCTGCATGAAATCAAGTAAATATACATTATATATATATGTATATATATATTAAGTTGTTGGCAAATGAATTCATTTTCTTTCACAAACTTGCCCTACACGGGTACCGTGCTTGTTGACTTCTAAAAACACAACAACATCATCAACATGGCATTGAAAGCATGCACTAATACCTCTTGGTATTCATTGGTGAGTCTAGTAATAATAGAAATGTTGATTTTGCTTCTGATACATTCTTTTTCGTGTTGTTCCCCTGCAGTTATATATATCTTGGCTCAACAACCTGCATACCTAGGTTTTGGTAATAATTGAGTTTTGTTTTCCCCCTCCCTCCATTTTTTCACCTACTTCTTGTCAAGTTCTTAAGAAACAAGTTGAACATAACCCTCCGAAAATAGAAAGTTCTCTATAGAAGCCGCTTAGAGACTTAATTGATTGGAATAAAGTGAACATCTTAGCTTAATATTTTTCTTACTCGTTTTTAGGTACTTCAAATCTATTGACACCTTTGCAGTTGGAAACTATTCTGACTGAAGGGCGTACATCAAGATTTTGGCTGGTTGGTTTCATGGAACTTGTTCTATCTTTTAGTACATCTCATGAATTCACAAAATAAGCTTTCTAAATAAACATAGATTTTTGAAGTTACTAACTTGTCAATCATAAATGTGTAGGAAACCTAGCAAACATCCATTAAATTTACTTTATAAATGTGCGGTACTTTATACCACCTTTACATGTATTCAAAATCAAATGATTAAGTGGGTGGTGGGCATTTATTAGGTAAACATCTTGCTAACTGACCACATCAAGGATGGTCTCCTTGGTGGTTTGCTTGTGATCTTTTAGTTTCTATCCAGTACTATTGGAACTCAAAATGTTCATTAATATTATTTTGCACTAGTGGAAACATGATGAAACTTAGCAAGCTATGCCTGCAATGTTTACATCTTTTATAATTGTTTAGTGTAGCTTTTATTTTTTGTTCATGTGTCAGTGATGCAATTGGTTTTGGCAGGTAGAATTTCGCACGTTGTCTTCATCAACTTGCATACGCACTAGTCGAATTTTTCCTGAACTCTCAATTACGTGAGTTCTTTTGTGCTTTAATTGTTGAACTTGTGTTGTAAAATATAATTATGGTTGTTGTGCCATATCGTAAAATATTGTTCTGCATCGTACTCGTATATTGTTCTTTTTATTTCTTATTTTTTGCTTCAGTTTACTTGGCTTATTAAGTGGTTTTCTCCTTTTCCACAAAGGTTCTCAAACAAAAATCTTTTGTTTGGGATAGTTGATATCGGCCTCTTTCCAAACACCGCACAAAAATTTGGAATCTCTCTAGGTGAGAACTATTCTAATTCCTCTGTCATGTCTTGCATCTTATAATTACTTGACCTTGTTTAGTATCAAACTGTTGTCATATCAATTGATTCAATTTCAGTTTTGCCTTTGTGTCTCTTAGTTTGTCAAATGGTTGATACATTTGGGGAACTGAATTTACAGGAAGTAATATGCAACTTCCTACATATATATTATTTGAGAATGCAGAAGAGGTTGCACGCTTTCCTGAGGTCAATTTTGAAACAAAAACTTCCACTCCTACCATAACAAAGGTATAGGACCCAAGTAATATACAAACATCTCAGGGTCTTTAGTGTTTTATTAATTCTTATCATCTTTTTTGTTGATGAAACATAACTATGTTTTATTGGTTTGCTATTTAATTAGTATATTCTTCCTATATCAACTCGTTTGTGCTGGCACCCACTTAAACTTGCATCTTGAAGGTGCTTGATTCTCAATGATTATCTAGTGAGCATTTGTTCTATTTGTTGAGTCTCATATTAGTGACTGGTATAGGTTTTCTCTAAGGGTGTCATTAATGAAGGCTTTAAAGAGGGTTTTACATCAAAAAGGAATTTAATATCCCCTAGTTTAAGATACAACGTTAAAGTTTAACCAAATATAAATTCTAGAATGAACTTGAGGAATTGAGATTATGAATTTTAGAGCTCTAAAAACCCTGGTGAAAAACCCTTTAAAGTAGGTATTATTGTTAATTCTGAAGAAGGTGATGATCTACAAATATGTGTTTTGAGCTCTCACATATGATTTTATTCTTTAACCTATTTCACTTTACCAAAATCAAGACAAAAAGAAATACTCGTATTGTGTTTTAAATTATTCAACTCTCCTTGTATTTGCAGTAACATTAATCAGCTAGGTTTCCCTGATCTCTGATCCCTCACCTCTTTTTGTTTCTCTCCCTCAGAACTTGGCTTAGGATCTCTTTTCCAGGTTAAGCCACTGCTTAAATTGTGTTTAAATATCTTTACCAAGTAGCGGGTTAAATGCTTTCTAAGTCACTGTACTATAGGTCGACTTACAAATGGGTCACTAAACTTTTTTTTCTTATAGTCAACTCACTGAACTTTAGTTTACTAACAAAAAGTTACAAAAACCGTTAAGTCAAGGTTGACTTAACGAAAATGATGGTGTGGCAGCTGACTTGTCTAAAAAAAAGCCTATGTGGCAGTTAGTATGCGACGTGACAGTGATGATGTGGATTTGGAAGAAAATTTTGATGAAAAAATAGAAAAAAATATTTTAAAGTATAATATAAATTATAAAAATTAGCCAAAAAAATAAGAAAATAAATAAATAAAAATAATTATTTTTAATAAAAATTAAAAAACACAGTTTTTTTATTTACAAAAATTAAAACGTATTTTTTTTAATAAAAATAATTGGATTTTTTTATTTTTATTAAAAAAAATTAAAACGCAGTTTTTTAAATAAAAATAAATATTTTAATAAAAATAAAAAATGCAGTTTTTTTTAATATAAATAATGCAGTTTTTTTTTTAAAAAAAGCGTTTTTTAATAAACGAAAAAACTTTTATTAATTTTTTTTAAAATGCAGTTTTTTTTATAATGCAGTTTTTTTAAAACACAGTTTTTAAATAAAAATAAATATTTTAATAAAAATAAAAAATGCAGTTTTTTTTAATAAAAATAAAAAATATAGTTTTTTATAATAAAAATAATTAAAACGCAGTTTTTTTTAATAAAAAATTAACAGATTAATTTAAAATATTTTTAATTAAGAGATTTTAATATTTTTAACAGTTTTAAAATTAAAATATTTTACAATTAATCTGTTAAATTTTTTTATTAAAAAAAATTTCATTTTTTTAATTAAAAAACTGTTTAAGAGATTAAAAAAGTGCATTTTATAAAAAAAAAAAAAAATTCTTTTATTAAAACGCTGCTGTTTTTAAAGAACTGCATTTTATTATTAAAAAAACTCCATTTTTTTTTTTTTATTAAAATATTTAATTTTTTTTAAAAAATGCGTTTTTTTTTTTTTTAATAAAAATAAAAAAAACTGCGTTTTTAATTTTTATTTATTTATTTTCTTGTTTTTTTGGCTAATTTTTATAATTTATATTATACTTTAAAATATTTATTTCCATTTTATCATCAAAAATTTCTTCCAAATCCACATAATCACTGCCACATAGGTTTTTTTTAGACAAGTCAGCTGCCACATCATCACTTCCGTTAAGTCAACCTTGACTTAACGGTTTTTGTAACGTTTTGTTAGTAAATTAAAGTTCAGTGAGTTGACTGTAAGAAAAAAAAGTTCAGTGACCCATTTGTAAGTCGGTCTATAGTACAGTGACCTAGAAAGCATTTAACCCACCAAGCAGCTGATGCAACAACGAACTTATATGCAACATCACTGTAGTGGACCCAGATGTTCCGATGCTCTTGTTGGACCATAGGAGCATGTGGAGGATCATAATAGTGTTTCCATGTTATTTTGAATTCAATAGCTTGTTTTAGGGCACTAGCTTAGAGTATTTTGAGTGCCAATTCTGAACCTGGAGTCCTGGACAAGCTTCAAGCCTTTTTGACCGGCAATATGAATGCAATGTTCTTAGTAGAGTTGAGATCGAGCAATGTTTATTGTTCATATAATTTTTTTGGTTTCTAGGTTTTCAATTATTGGTTCTAGAAATTTTTGAAACAGTAAATTGTGATGTGCAAAATGCTGTACTTGGGGCCCAACTTCATTTCACAGTCACTAACTCACTATATTGTTTGGGTCCAAGTTTTTGTAATCTTAACTATAATTTTATGCATGCGCGTCAAAACTTTTGACTATTTGCAAGTGCAACATGATTAAGTTATTGAATAGTGTTCAATTATTTAATTGGGATTTCATAAAATAACACCATGTGTGATGTATTGCAGAAACTTCTTTGCCGGCATTTTGAGCTTGACAAACTACTCCTTGATTATGCAAATGGTAAATAGGTAATGACTTGAGCATTATATGTAAGGTACTGGAGACCTTGCTTGCTTTCATATCTTCAGTTGCAATTGACTACATTACATTCTCTTGTAGTTTTAAGATCTAAATTTTCCTGCATCAATTTGTTTGGGGACTCGCGTTATATAATGCAACCAGTCGGCTTTTGGACCTTAGTTGGTTGGCAAAGGTCAATGAGAGGAAATAATTAGCTGTTTGAAGTTCTCTCTGTTTTTGGGTAGAATGATTATAAAGCTTTTCTTTGAAATATCTGTGTGGCACTGAATATCTAGTAGGGCTAGAAATGTATTCCTGGCCTGCTTTGTCAAACTTGGTGATTACCAACCCCGGAATTGACATAATATACTATTTTGAAGCACCCTCGCTGTCCAAAGAAAACCCCGAGTATCACCGGAAGACCATTTGTTAGTTCATTGGGGGTATTTATCATTTCTGGTTTTTGTAAACAGTGCCTTTTTGAAGATCCTTAAAAACCAGTATGGAATTCAGAAGCACAGATGCCATTTGCTGCACACGGCTTCCTTAATTTCAATTCAATATTATATACAAGAATTGTTTGTGGGATATATTTTTTTGTCAACAACAATGCGGATTACATATAATTTGAAGCAGAGTTTAGTGTATTCTCATCTGAATTTATATTTTGGTGGCCTTTTAAATAGCAATATGTACGTCTGTTAAGATGGTAATGCAGATGTGTGGGTGGTGCAGAAGGTAGCATCTCGATCTCTTCCTACGTTTTTTCTTTGCAACTGATGGAAACGATGCTTGCGTCTTTGTTTGTTGTGTATGATGTATTATGCATTTTTATATTACAAACGACGTCTCCAATTTCCTTTGGTATACTGCAGCAGATGATACTTGGGTCTATGATATGTATGAAGTCAGTACGTAGAGTACGTATTTAAAATGCTGGTATAACTTATTGAATTAAGTCTTGGCGGACAGGTCCGTTACAATAAATATTATATATTTTTTTTTGGAAGTCACAAGAAAAGCAAAAATAATAATAATTGAAAATGTCCAATAACCTGGTCCCTGTTTAGGTACAAATAAAATAAAGAAAGAAAGATAGCGGTCGCGGTCAGTCAAAACACGTGACTGGTTAATCAGAGACTTGAAATAGTTATAATTTAAATTAAAAAAATATAGTTAATTAATACTTCACTCCCTAATTAGTTTATAAATATAAAGAATTATAATAGTACTTGATTAGGTAATTTGAGAGTAGTAGTTGAATTATATATTAAGAAACTTGCCTAGGGCCCATAGTTGAGGGGGCTCAAATTTTTTTATAAGTTTATGTATTTATGTGTATAAAAAAATAAAATAATAAAAAGATTAGCGATATTATGCATTAAAAATGATATGTTAGAAAACATTAAATATGATAGTATAATTGATGATTTTGTATCTAAAAGTGCAATAAGAAGACATTTTAAATGATGTTTTGTGGTTTAGATTTTATTGGGCAAAACTAAAGAAACACCCACTGTAGTGTGTATGTTTTACTGATTGCACAATTGAACTTTTAATTTTTTAAATTACAACACTAAACTAATTATTATTTTGAAATTGGGTCATTCAGTTAAAAAAAAAAATAAACATTAATTTTTTATCTACAAAAATTCATTAGTTTGCAATGACCTTACACGGTGGTGTCGATCAATGACCGTATCTGCCAAAATGAAATTAGGCATGATATATAAATGGTTGTTGTCGCATGCTGCATGCCAGATGCTAATTAATTTACGTACCTTGGCTGCAACATTTATTTTGTATTCATTAAATGGTCATGAATTGTTGTATCATCATTTCATGGATTTTAAACTCAGTTTCACCTAAGATAAATAGTAGTATTGTTTTAATTTCTATCTAGCTACTGCTAATAAGTTGATGTGGGATGAATATTTGGCTACAAGGTTAATTATTTAATTACTCAAAGTTATAAATGTTGTTTGTAATTCTAGCCTCAGTAAATTAATTTTTTGGATGTCAGTTTTGGTTTGTAATAAATTTTATTTAGCCGATCAAAAAACTACGTACAAATTAATTAATTAACCAAATATATTTATTTTATTTTATTTTGTAAGTAAATTAGTTAAATAACTAAAATACATCAAAGGACATATATATAGTAAACTTTAGGCATGTACTTCCAAATACATACATACTCTTTGTTATTAAGAACAATCTACGTACTAATTAAGAACATATTAAAGTATCATTGCCTTTTAAAACTAATCATTAATAATAAAGGGTTACATATATGGAATCATAGTTAAAAAGCATAAATTTCTTCGATATATACTTAATTAGATAATTAAACAAATTAATCATCTTAATTAGAATTAATATTCGTGCATATCCTTCATAATTGCAGGAATACAACTGGAGCTCCTTGCAATTCCACCTTTCTTTGAGACATGATCACCCTTAGTAGGATCCCTAGGGCTAAGAGACTTAGCTCTGGATGAACAGCTCTTCTTCAATATCTCCTTCATAGCTTGAGCTTGAAACAAAACCGGGTGGGTCCTACCAAACCTATTAAACCTAGAACAAGCGCTCATATGCTCACTCAAGGCTTCTTCTCTTTTCCCTCCATTTTTCTCCATCTCTTCCTTCACAGCCTCGGAGCAAAGCCCGCATATCAACTTACCGGAGAATTTATCGCGCACTCGGCTAATGTACTCCGGCGTGCACTCCTCACACATCCCACAGCACTCGCACTTTGCGTCCTCGACCAGCTCGGATATCGGTGGGAGGCCGGCTGCTTGTTGTTGCAGTACTTTTATATGGTCGGCCTCTTTGCTTAGCTCCAATGAGATGTCGGATATCGTTCTTTGGAGGCTTTCCATTGAGAGTTTTGGAGGTTTTTGATGACAAGTCATGTTGTTGTTGGTGATGGTTTTCTTGGTGTATGAACCAAATCTTGTGGATTCTCTTGTTGGTGCCATCATATATATATTAGTACAATGAATGATTAATAGAAGGAAAAATATATATGGTACAATAGACTAAAGTTTTGGTACTTGATATATATGTATATATATATATATATATATATATATATATATATATATATATATATATATATATATATATATATGATCTCTGAAGAAGATGAAGGGTGAAGAACCTAGAGAAGCTAGCTTGTATGGGAAAGTTGGCAAATTGTTTGTTGTGTATGAAACAATTTGTGTTCAATTTTTCTGATATTTATTGTGCTTCCATCCAACTTTCTAGAAGCATAATATATATATTTAAAAGTAAATGTATGTGGATGGTAATTAACAGAAAGAGAGAGAAAAAAAAAACTGAACTTTTAAAGGAAATATATGGATATAAAAAAAGTAGTTAGGGTTTGTGGTGAGAATGTACAGTAAACCAAAATTGAGTTTATGATGACATTATAAATTATTATAATTAATGATGTGAAATATGCAACTAGCTTGCCCTGGATGTTTAAACCCTTTTCTCATTTCTTTTCTTTTTTGCATGGATTATTTAAAAAGAGACTACTCTAATGTCAGTATTTAATTTTATGGAGACAGATAATCCCCGGCCCTAAACTTAATTTATATGAAGTTGGTGACAGAAAAAAGCCTTTAATTAGGCTACTATATTTAGGGTGTAGGAGGAGAATATCTAGGAACTAAAATTTCCTACGTTTCTTTTCGTTAACTCAATTAAAATTTCAACGGTGAAAAATTAATTACTATATATATATATATATATATATATATATATATATATATATATATATAAAGAAACCCTCGATCATTTTCACGAGAAAGTATAATCCAATTAACCACTTATTCAACTCTTTGTTTGACATCTTTACTTTCTGTTTGTAGAATATGATACCATGGATATATGATAGGAAATGTCCGTTCAATATTTGCTTGTCACTACTCACTAAAAGACTAAAACACAAAGATTAAAGAACACTATCATCCTCACGAGAAACCAAACTAAACCAACCATGTAATACTGTGCAACAAATAGTATAATTTATATGCAAGAGAGATATATATATATATAAAGCTTTATTAAAGATAAGTTCACAAGTATCCTGGAGGAGGAGCTAGGAGAGATGCAAAAAGTGCATGGCTCCACAATATTTTATAGGTTAAAAACTAATGTACTAGGACAAGATGTATACATATCTACATGCATAACTACCTACCTTCATTAGAAATTATTGTATATTGTAATTTTTAACTGTAATTTTCTAATTTTTAGTTTTAGGATTTTAATGTCTTATTTTAGGGTTATATTTTTGGTTTCCAGTTGGAGGTTGAGTCATATATAGTAGTAGGTTATCATATATATATAATTATTTACGAATATTGTTACTATATATATTATATATATATGTGTGTGTGTGTAGCTTTTCCATTCTATTTTAGAAAACTAAAATTAAGGCTATGAATGGAACAAGTGAGTTTTCTCACTAAACTAGAAAGGGCAACAACCCCTTTAAAGCTTTTAAGGCACTAAGGGCCTAATTTTAATTAATTAGTGTATATATCAATCATGTTAAGAGAACCTAAATGTGTTGGCACTTGATGAACCAAGTTCAGTTCAGTGATGAGTCCATTAAATTAATTAATTAACTAATTAGCGAGTGATTTTGAGTAGATATCCAAATAATAGAGTTCCATTTTCTTAGAACTTCTTTCTAATGGTTCATTTTGCAACTTGCTGGACACTTGTTTATGTTTCTTGCGGATTGATTCACTACAAATAGATAACTCTATTGATGAAATAATCATATTGAGCCAATTAAGCACGATTTGCATCACCAAATTAAAGTAATGCTAATAAAATAGCAATATATAAATGTTTTATTAAAAAATCAAATGGTTTGAATTTTGAATGTATATTTAAAGTGTATAAGTTGTTATGAAAAAATTTATAGTATTAATTTCTTTACATATTTTGAATCAAATATATCTCCAAGTGAAATTAAAATTAAAATAGCTAAAAAATTAGAATAAATAGGATCATGATGTATCACAGTTGGAATGTTGAGCACATGACAATGTAACAAAAATATAAAAAAGTTAAAATTGTTAATGTTTTAAAAAAAGAATCCTCTCCAAAATTAAAACTTTAATTAAATTATAAAAGAGAGGAGAACGAGTTCCAATCAACACGAGAAGATCTAACTACAAAGTCATACAATTACACGGTAATTGGTAAGTGTAGGCATTATCTCCCTAATCAAGTGCAAAAATATATATTTTACTTTAATTTTCTCAAACAACATATATATAAATACTGTAAGTATATATAATTGTCTATATAATATTACAAGTTTACACTATTTATTTGACATTTGTAGGGTGAGACAGAGAACGAGTGAATTGCTTTAATTTACGATCAAATTTATAAAAAATAAATAATAATAATAATTGCTCCTGGACAGCCCCAGCTGATTAAAATTTGGATACGACTAACTGAAATTGAGATCCTTCTACAAATATTTTAACATTCTTCCGCTCGACTCATTTGGTCCAACTTGCAAAAGGTGGTTCTCTGGCAGGCTCCTTTTATATATATATATATATATATATATATATATATAGAGGGAATGATCCATAGCATCTATATGCTATGGGATAAAAAGTGGCATATAGACTCTAAACCGTCCGTTTAACAAATCAGTGGTTGAGATTGAGAGTGGGAAATCGCCGTCCGCTAGTAATTCTAGCGGACGTAGTTAATCAATTTATTGGACGCTTATGCCCCTCCAATTAGGCAAGACTATGACAGAAACTACACAGTCCGCTAGTAGCGGATGAATAATAACCAAAAGCGTCGTGGGAAAGCTAACATAGGTAAAACAATACAGTGATCTCTCTTTCGGCGATTTTAGGCGAAAGTTCTGAACCCTAGATTTTATCATCTGTAAATCAAATCCATCCGTGAATCAATGTAACGGACGGTTTAGAGCCTATATACCACTTTTTATCCCATAACATATATATAGATCTTTATGGATCATTCCCTATATATATATATATATATATATATATATATATATATATATATATATTAGGCTTGATATTTAATTTTAACCTTTTTAATTGACAGTACTTGAGTGGTAGTAGGTTATCATATAATTTAGGGATATTATTACTATGTTAGTATATAGTTGCATTTGGATAGTATTTTTTTACTCCTTACTGTGGGTGCATGCATGTGGGTTTATAACTAATAGTGTGTGGTTGGGAGATTATTGATACTCCCTCCGTTTCAAGATAAAAATCATTATTATTATTTTGAGTAGTTCCATGTTAAATATCTATCTTTTTTTAATAACCAAATTTTTACATATTTTTTTCTATTATGCCCGTAGCATTAAATATCTCATACTTTTCTTATTCTAATTCTCTGTTCATATTTAATGACATATTATTATGAGCAATTTTGTCATTTTATTCCTCTTCTTAATATGCGTAAATAATTCATCAGTACTTTTATCATAGGACGGAGGGAGTATTAATTATAAAATTAATTCGTACTTGTAATAATTAATATCCCTCCATAAAAGGACCTTGCATGGCTTCCAATAAGGGTATCTATAAATCCCTCTCTATCATATAATCTTGATTTTCATTTAACCTTTTCATATCTTTTATTGAAGACAATTATTTTGATATTCTTTTCCCTATTTTAATTACTTGTGGATAAGGTTCATTTTGGATTCGAGGCCCTCTACCTATATAGCTCCTAGTAAATTCTAGCATAAATTTACTAGTAAACTCTAGGATTTCAATTTCACATATATATTGGATTATAGAGTTCGTTTATCAAATTCTTTTAAATAAATATATAGCTAGCTTCCATGCATTATATATATATATATATATATATATATATATATATATATATATATATATATATATGTTAGAAAAATAAATTAAGGCTATAAATGGAACAAGTGATTCTTCTCATTAAACTAGAAAGGGCAACAACCCCATTAAAGCTTTTTAGTTTTGAGGCATTAATTAAAGGTCCTTTTATTATATCAGAGAACCTAAATTAATCATGTGTTGGCACTTGATGTACCTACGTACTAATTAAGTTCTAAGTTCAATGTAGAAACTGCCATTTTGTGTTTTCCATCTTGCGACGAGTACATATTTATTACTCCATTCGTTCCTTAATATAGGTCGTTTTAGAGTTGTGCATAAATATTAAAAAAATGATTGTATAGCATTAACTATAATATCAATTGTCTATTTTGCCCTTATATTGGAAGAAGAGATTATTATTTATTGGACAAAAAATAGTGAGAGAACCAAAATTACATTTAATACTTTGGGTAGTATTGGAAACTAAGCAATTAATACTTACTTGAAATTCTAAAATGACTTATATTAAGTAATAAAAATATTTCTCTAAAACGACTTATATTAAGGAACGGAGGGAGTAATTAATCTATGACACCTAGGCTATATTCAGAGATAGGACAACTAAGGTTACTGTCCGGGACCTACAGCTGAGGAGAGTCCAACATTTTTTATAAGTTTATGTATATAAAAAAAATAAAAAAAAGTTGCCGCCCGTACATGTTAAAGAAAATGGAAGTCAATCAATTCTATCATTTTTTATATACTCAATCTCAAGAAAAAAATACGTATTGAATAAGGAAGTCTCATATTAATTATAAAATATAATATAAAATAAATCAATAAATATAGGGAATCAAATCAGACTCTTAGCCACAAAAAAGAAGGAAAAACTCTCTCAGTTCATAAACGCAACGCAAACAATTTTTTTCCGGTGATTCTCCTCTTCTCCAACAGAGTTGAAAAATAAATTGTTGGGAGAATGCATATTATGATTTGATGTTTTAATGTATATGTTCATGATTATTTGTAAAGTCCTTCCAAGTAATATATGTACAAGGACTTAGTGATAGATCAAATTTGTTTGGTTGATCTAAGCTCTTAAAGTATATCATTCTGTAATGGAATGTATAGATAGAAAGATCAAAGCTGTTAGGTTGATCTTGAGATGTAATAGATAGGCTTCGAAGAAATCGTAGTGTATCATCTGATCAACATTACAGAAGTCAAGGCGTAAACGTAGAGCTTGAATATCGTAGTGTGCTCGCCTTGAAGGGACTCTCGAAAATCGTAAAGTGGTCCCAACGTTTTGAGAGCCATCTCAACGATCGTAGTGTGCTGAAGGAAACATGGAGTTTACAAGTCAACGATCGTAGTGTGCTCTCGGAAACGTAGAGTGTGACGCCCCCAAAATAGGTATACAACACCCATTCTGAGTCGCCAAATACATGGTACAGAAAGCAAACTACAACTTCAATAATACAATTGTCGTGCAAAATACGACAAACACATACTATGAGTTTAAATACAAATATTGTCTTTACAGATAATATCCACACTCAAAAAGTCCTCGTTATAATTATTCAAACACTATTTTACAGAAATAGTGAGGACTGCTAAAACATCTTTCTAGAACCATCACTCTGTACCCCGACTAGTTCCTGCTATGTTCTCACCTCCTGAGAAAAATGGAACAAAAAGGAAAAGGGTGAGCTCAACTAGCCCAGTAAAGAATATTATGACTAAGATAATATACAACAAATTATCGTTAGTCTTCAACAGGGAAAAATTTGATAAAATATAATAGCCAACAAGTTTTAGATCAACATTGCGCGTGAAAGCAATGAATCCATTTAGAAGAGTCAAGTAGAGAATGAGTTCTACTATCTTCTAAGATTTAAAAGTCCATCATCAATATTTTATCCCTGTAACAACAATCAATATACATCTTTAATCAAATATTCATCTTTGCACTCATGTTCATCTCAACACCTGTTCATCTTTGCACTACGGGCCAAAGATATTCATTAGTTAATCATTTATCTTTGCACTACAGGCCGAAGATATTTAGTAATATCATCATTTAGGACTGAAGATGTTGAAAAATATTTTAAAAAAACGAATCCAGTGAAACGGAAGGACAAATAGTAGGGATTCGTATAACAGTTTATCCAAGATCAATAATACTTCATAAATACCAATTTTGAAGCAGAATTCAAAAAATAAAGATCAAAACATGGATACAATTAAAGATAGTAAACATAATAGACATCTTGGACAAAAAGAAGAAAATTTTATTTTAAATTGAATAGTCGTATTCGTGAATAGATCAGATATCGTGAATAGTCTTAGTATCGTGAATAGTAACCCCGAATAAAAAGTTCCAAATTTGATAAAAATTCATATCAATACTTGACGATAATGATATTGAAGAAATAATATCATATATGAAGAAAATAACATCCCTTACCTCAAAATATCAAGATCTTACGATCGGAATATTTCCATATAAGTCAAGGAAACTTTGCTTGCGATAAATAGAAACTCACAAAGTATTTAAATACTCACAAAATACACTCGATAATCTAGAGAGAAAGAGAAAACTTGTTTGGTGTGATTTTCAATTCTAATTTAGCCCTCTATTTATAGAAAAATGTTAGCAGACTTGACCTGAACAACTGATGGCTTTTACTCGCTACTATTCCCACCCACCACATTTGAAATAAATTCAAAGATATTTCTTCACCAACCACAAGTGGGGCACACTCAATTCTAGAATTTTCCACCAAAATTATTTATAAACCTAATTTCTGAATCAGTCACCTATTAAAATTCATAACAAATCATACGTTCATTTTTAACGGTTTAAAATTTGTGGACATATACTCAACTTATATATGTATAACATATCCAAAAATTACAACGATCCAACAGTCGGATTAAAAATTATAACTCACACAATATATCTAAAAACCTTTGGTTTAATTTTTAATACCTTCATTCACAAAAAAAATCTTGATAAAACACCTCAACATTAACTCCTTCATTTTTAACCACAATAAATATATCCAAAATTTATATCCACATAAAATAAATATTTCATTATCATATGAATCAATAATTAATTATTCACAAATAATGTGATAACCCCAAAATAGGTCCAATCTATCCAACCTATTCTGAGTCGCCAAATACATGGTACAGAAAATAACTACAACTTTATTACAACAATTGTGGTACAAAATACAACAACACATATACTGTGAGTTTGGATACAAATATATACCAACTGTGACTCGTGTCCCAACCGTAATGTGACAAATGTCCCATTAGTGGACAACACCTCACAGTGATACCTACATAAAGGTATAGTCAAAAACTGTTTTAGAAATTAAAATCTTTGGGAAGTGCTCAAGAAAACCTTCGTACGTGGGAGGCCATGTGTCTGGGTTATGATAGATATCACATGCCCACAGAATTATCCTTGGTTGACCCAATAGACCCCAAAGAAAAACGAGAAGATTACTATTATATTCTTTCTAATGGTGAGTCTTCTCTTGACATATCATTATCTCCACTGTCTCTAATTGAGAATTATACTTCAAACAAACACCAAGATAATATAGGTAGTGCGCGTAGATATACTCAGTAAGTGGATGTGCATAACCCTGTCTTATGATGACACGAGATTGTATGTCATTAGACATCTTGTATGATAGTCGCAAAACACCCTTCCAAAGTTGAGTTCACCTCACCCTATTCGGTTCACCAAAATTAAATATCAAATGACGTATATAACACGACACACTTATCTAAAGTCTCAATAAAATTATTTTCATACTATTTAGGAGAACCTCAATGACTATAGACCAACTTTATTCTCATTCCCCTGTTATCCCCTCGTTATCTCTCTTCATATTGTTCCACCAAAATGTATGTAGAAGATCACGATACATTTTAGTACTTCCGAGGATGGATTGCAAATGGTGTATTGTGTGCCTCCATCATAATCTTGTACTTCAAATCAGTCGTTAGGAACACAAAGTCTAGAGTGGACTCAAGTATTCCTTCTTCATCAATTCTCGCTTAGGAATAACTCCTTCTAGACTTTCTTCTTCATACGCGACGACTCAAGATTCGGTGGCTCGAAAGCAACCTTAACTTTTTCTATTAAAGTTGGCTCTATGCGTATACTTGACATCATCGCACTCATTCCCGCATATGATCTTTTACTCAACGCGTCAGCTACCACGTTCGCTTTTCCAGGATGGTATTGAATAGTGTGGTCGTAGTCTTTCAATAGCTCGAGCCAACGTCGATGCCGCATGTTGAGTTCTTTTTGAGTGAAGAAATATTTAAGGCTTTTATGGTCTGAATATATCTCCACTTTCTCCCCATATAGATAGTGTCTCCATATCTTTAGCGGCAGAAAACGATCACGCCAACTCTAGATCATGAGTAGGATAATTCCTCTCATACTCTTTAAGTTGTCGCGAGGCATAGGCTATGACTTTTCCACGTTGCATGAGAACACATCCTAACCCTTTGCCTGAAGCATCGCTGTAGATAACAAATCCATCCGAACCAGATGGTATTGTTGTAACAGTGCCTAAATAAGTCTCCTCTTAAGCTCTTGGAAACTTTTCTCGCATTCTTCGCTTCCAAACGAATTTTGTATCTTTCGAGTTAATGAGTTAATAGAGTAGCGATTCGAGAAAACCCTTCCACGAATCTCCGATAATAACCATTTAGACCCGTAAAGCTACGCATTTTGGCCACCGACTTCGGTTGCTCCCAACTTTGTATTGCTTCAATCTTTCTTCGGGTCCACGGATACTCCATGTTTTGACACTGCGTGCCCAAGAAATGCTACTTCCTCGAGCCGAACTCGCATTTCTTCAATTTGGCATATAGTTTGTTTTCACGAAGCCTTTGGAGTACCGAATTTCAAATGGTGCTCATGATCTTCACGACTTTAGGAATATATGAGGATGTCATCAATAAAGACAACAACAAACCGATCCAAATATTCCTTGAATACTCGGTTCATCATATCCATGAAAGTCTGCAGGAGCATTAGTCAATCTGAAAGACATGACTAAGAATTCATAATGCCCGCATCGAAGTTCTAAAGCGCGGTCTTTGGAATATCCTCGGTTCTAATCTTCATTTGATGATATCCGGAAGCGAAGATCAATTTTTGAAAAGAATTGTGCCCCTTGCAATCTGGTCAAACAAGTCATCAATAAGAGGTAGAGGATACCTATTCTTGATGGTGACATGGTTCAATTCCGATAGTCAATACATAAAGTCGCATACTCCCGTCTTTCTTCTTTACGAATAAAAGCAGAGCACCCCGAGGAGATGTACTAGGGACGAATGAAACCGATGTCTAACAATTCTCGTAGTTGGACCTTTAACTCCTCGAAGTTCAATAGGAGCCATTCGATATGGGGTTTTAGAAATTGGCTTTGTACCGAGTTCAAGATCAATAAAGAATTCAACTTCACGTTACGGGGTGACCAAGGAAGTTCTTGAAATACGTCAGGAAAGTCAATAACAACAGGAATATTATTCAAATTTGACGTGTCTTTATTCAAATCCATAACATGGGCTAAGAAAGCTTGACATCCGTTTTTCAATAAACGAATAGCTTTATGATTAGATATGACAGTGATTAATTTTAATGGTTTAGTTGCTTGAATTCGTACAACAGGTTGGTTAGGAATATGAAAACTAACAACCTTACGAAAACAATCAATTTTGGCATGATGAGTAGTTAACCAATCAATCCCTAAAATCACATCAAAAGAAAGTATCTTTAAAGAGATAAGGTCAACAAGTAAGGTGATGGTGCCAACTTGAATCAAACAAAATTTATAAACAGTGGATGTGATGAAAGTTTCTCTAACGGAGTTTCCACCGATAAAGTCAAAGTCTAATTTCTCCGAGTCAAGTTTAAGCGTTGAGCACATGCAGGAGAGATAAATGAATGGGTAACACCAATTATCAAGTAAGGTATAAATTTCGTAAGAATTTATAAATAGCTTACCGTGATCACCTCATTTGGGTTCCTCGCATTTTGACCGAATACAACAAACGCTTCTTCCTAATCATTGACATTGACTTTTTCGGGATGATCTTTTGAGTCACCATCCCCATTTGATTAGGTTTCGCTTCCGTATAATCTCGGCGATATGTCCTTCCTTTCCACAATTATAGCATACCTTGAGCTGTTGTGGGCGGTTTGGATCGATATGTCCCTCTTTCCGCATTTGTAGCAAATGACCGGTGGTCGTTCTCCTCCCTTAGAACAAATTCTTTACTTAAGACTTTATCGTCTTCACATAGTCGTTGTTAAATCTCCTCTTTTTAAAATCTCCTCCCGACTCGCTTTTTTCTATTTTCATGGCCATGATTACCACCCGAGTGGTTACCATTTTTGTCCGTCTCTTCTTTCTCTCTTTGGTTATCATTATTACATTGATCGCTATCTCCGTACGATCCCTGGTTATGGTCCCTCGGTTGAACATACTCGTTATCTCGCTCTAACAATTGAGCCCACATTAACAACATCATCGAATAGAGAGAAAATTTATGAGAAATGAGAGATGTCGTATGTCGGGTTTCAAATCACTCGAAACATCCGCGTCATATCGTTCCTCATTCTCCACCAAATGAGGTGCAAACACGGATAACTCGCAAACTTTGCCTCGTACTAAAGACACCGTCATGTTGTTTTGTTCTAACTCGATAAACTCCACTTCCTTCATATACGAACACTTTTAGGAAAGTATTTGTCATTAAATAGTTTCAAACGTCTCCCAAGACATCTTGAGTGCGGAAATTTGATGGAGTGCGCTTCATGACTCCCACCGAGAATACGCCTCGCTACGGAACATAAAGGTGGCGAATGGAACCTTTCATTCCTCCGTGCATCCCAAGACATCGAATATCTTGGTAATTTGCTTGACCCATGTTTCCGCCATGATCGGATCGGCTTTCCTTAAATTCGTGGTCCCAACTCTTTGAATCTGCTTATTTGTGACAACCCGTGAAGTGAATGCTATCATTTCCTCCTATATTTTGAACACGAGTCTCCTAAATCGATTTTGCATGAAGCGCAAAAAGCTTCTAAACATCCCTCGTTCATCATCCGCTTTCGGTGGTGTTGTTCACGGGAGGAACATTGCCACTGTTGCACGTTCTCCTCGTTGGTGAGTACAGCGTCTCCACGGTCTCATTTCCATTGTTAATATTCTCAAACGACATTCTCAAATCATTGTCATAAAACAAGGGTTAATTAAGGAAATCAATATATCACATAATATCCTTATATATTGACCAACTAACAAATAAGCTTAGGTAGGACACACTAGCGAAGGATTTACTCGTCTCTCCCTCCTAATTCTATTCCCCAATCTCCGCCGGAGATCATATCCTAAGCTTTGATACCAACCGTGACGCCCCCAAAATAGGTATACATCACCCATTACGAGTTGTCGATACATGGTACGAAACAACTTACAACTTTATTATTACAACAAGAAAGCTGTGAGTTTGAATACAAATATTATCTTCAGACAATATCTATACTCAAATAAATCCTCATCACATTTATTGATACATTATTTTACAAAATGGTGAGGACTACTAAACAACTCTCTCTAGAACCTTCATTCCATACCCCACTCGCACTTCGCATTATATTCTCGCCTCCTAAGAGAAAAATGGAACAAAAAGGAAAAGGGTGAGCTCAACTAGCCCGATAAAGAATATTATGACTAAGATAATATACAACAAATTATCGTTAGTCTTCAACAGGAAAAATCTAATAGAATCTGATAGGCAACAAATTTTAAATCAATATTCGCAATTTGAAATAATAATTCATTAGAAGAGTTAAGTAGAGAATGCAAACTACTATCTTCATGTATGAATTTAAAAGTTCATCGTCTATCTTTATATCCTGTAACATCAATCAATATATATACGGAATCAAATATTCATTTTGCACTACTGTGCCAAAGATATTCATCGATTGGTCGTGTTCATCTAAACACTGTTCATCTTTGCACTACTGAGCCAAAGATATTCTTGAGAAATCATTCATCTTTGCACTTACTGGGCCAAAGATATTCCATAATATCATCATTTAAGATGAAGATGATGAAAAATATTTTAAAAAAGCGAATCCGGTGAAACAAAATGACAAGGATTAAGGATTAAGGATTAAGGATTAGTACTTTGTTTTATCCACGTCAAAAATACCTCAAAAATAATCACGGTGGTGTAAAATTCAAGAATGATCAAAAAATGGGATACAATCAAAGCAAGTATCCGGAATAGATATTTTTGAACGAAAAGAAAATTTTTCATTTTCGATGAATAGGCGTGATTCGTGAATAAGATCAGATATCGTGAATAAGTGTCGATACGTGAATAGTAACTCAGACACCAAAAGTTTCAAATTTGATAAAACTTCAGATCAATATTTCAACATAATGATATTGAAGAAATAATATCATTCTGAAAAAAAATATCCCTTACCTCGAAAGATCGATCTTTATTTAAAACAGGATATAGGCTATGACTTGAACTTGCACAGTATAGCAATACTCAAAATATACTCAAAATACTCACAAGAATACGCTCGATAATATAGAGAGAGAAAACTTCAGTTTCTGGTGTAATTTTCAATTCTAACATAAGCACCCTATTTATAGGAAAATACTTAGAACACCAAAACAGAAAATTTAATATAATATTAATATATATAATAAATCTTCTACGCCATCCTACCAGCTAATCTCAAACACCTAACACATGTCCATAAACAACAAAAATGTTTTTCTAAATAAAAATAATTAAAACTTCCAAAAATCAATTATTTCGGAGCTTCGGAACTTCAATAATTCATAATAAATAGCCCTTTTCTTAGAAAATTTGAATCTCGCGAATTTTTATAGGAAATTCAATTCTCTACAACTTTACAGAAGAAAGTTTTTCCAAATTCTAAAGCGAAATTGAAAAAGAAATCCCAAACCAGGCGATTTTACTGTGTTATTATCAAATTTCAGTCAATAAATAGGGTCCATCGACATGTTTAACATGTTTTAAACAATTATTGCAACAAAAATATTCTTCCTCCTCGTATACTCATATATCCCACATTCGTTGTAAAAATATCACCATTATTATATTATTAAAATATAATAATACATTTAAATGAATTATTTTATTAGAAAAAGATAAAATTTTAATTTTCAACAATTGTCACATTAAAAATTTTCTCCATCCATATCCATATAAAATCAATATTTTCCTCATCGTATGAATCAATAATTAATTATTCACAAATAATATTACAGAATCACAATATTGACAACCAGGCGGTTCAGGAAAGAGGGGCTTTCAATAAGAATTTCTCCTTCTTGCGGCGCAATTAGGTGACCAAACCTCTCCTTAGACGTAACATTCTAGACATTGCCAATAATGTTATCTAATAATATTATTCGAGATAATATGAATTATTGCCGATAATGAAAAATCCGTGTAATGACAATTATTGAAACAACAACAATATAAAATATCAACGCAACAATTATTAAATCAATAAAAAATCTTTGAGCGATAATTACTATAACCATTATTGAGTAAGTGCCTTTTACGTAAGAATCAATAATTGGTGCAATACCGTGTCTTCTTGTGTTTTAACCAACGAGTATTTTAAAAGATAATTGGTAACAACTACGCCAGTTATTTTTAAACAACTTATATTTATCGTTTTCTTCATCCAATCGCTTTCGTTATGGGGCCCACAAAAAGCTAGCGGGCGTCGCACGAATATTCCCGACGGTGAAGAATATTCCACGACCAAACGAATATTCCAAACAACAATGAATATTTTATAACCACTTGCTTATTTTGAAATATTTGCGTATTTTACCCATAGCTATCCACATTAATCAAATCAACCCTTACTATTTCAAAATAATAAATAGAAAAAATTAAATTTGATTAATAATAAGTTGGGGTCTTACATAACATCAATAAACAATTCCTGTCCACAATCACATGTATAACTCATAATCGTAATTGTAGTTCTAAATTCCTTTTCTAATCCATGACAAAGATAATTTTCATCACCTGAAACATCAAAGATCATGGTTATACCAAATCACAGTTCATGTTCATAATCATACTAATAAATTCATCTTTGCACTACGGGCCAAAGATATTCATCAACAAGTCATCTTTGCACTACAGACCAAAGATATTTAACAACAGGTCATCTTTGCACTACGGGCCAAAGATATTCAACAATAATTCATCTTTGCACTACGGGCCAAAGATATTCATATCTCAAAGAAATATATAATCATTTCAAAATCTATATAAACCATAATTATAACCATGTTGATCAATTCACCTTTGCACTTAAGCTAAAAATATTCAATTGTAAATTCAATGGTCATGATCATACTAGTCATAATTCATCTTTGCACTACTGGCCAAAGAGAACCCATAGTCACGATCATACCAATAATCTACCCATCTTTACACTCAAGTTAAAGAGAAATTTCATCACTAAGATTATAAAAATGTTATATATGATAATAAAAACAATATCATCAAAACATGGATTTAATTTCAAGAGTAAGATTCATAAATCAACGATAATTTGGTCAGAAAAAAAACCAATTTTTGTCGTGAATAGTAACTCGTGAATAGTAACTCATGAATAGTAACTCGTGAATAGTAACTTCATGAATGATAAGACTCAGATTAAATATATAGTCACCGTATATGTAAATAATGTCATATACGTAAATAGTGTCGTATACGTGAATAGTGTCGTATACGTGAATAGTAACCCCGACTCAAAAAGGTAGAAATTCCACAATAAAATCCATACAAATATTTCAGTATAATGATATTGAAAGAATAACATCATTAGGAAGAAAATAACATCCCTTAATATCCCTTACAATCCCTTACTATCCCTTACCTCAAAAGAGCAGTATTTCTGACTGGATATCGGATATGACGCTGAAGGAAACTTGCACTGATGAGTATCTAAATACTCATAAAATACACTCGATAATCAAGAGAGAAAAAGATAGAAAACTTATGAATTCTGGTGTGATTTTCAATTCTAACTTAGCCCTCTATTTATAGGAAAATGTTAGCACGCCGAAGCAGACTTGACCTGCTACCTGATGGCTTTACCTGCTACTATTCCACCCACCAAAAATCAGCCATCTTCCCCAACAACCAAAAGTGGAGCCCACACATTTCTAGAATTTTCCACCAAAATCATTTATAAACCTAATTTTTGAATCAGTCACCTCTTAAAATTCATAACAAATCATACGCTCATTTTTAACGGTTCAAAATTTGTGGACATATACTTAACTTATATATGTATAACATATCCAAAAATCACAACGATCCAACTACGATTAAAAATTATAACTCACAATGAAAAAGGCAGAAGAACAACGATTTGATCTTTTAATACCTCAAATCAGACAAAATATCGATAAAATACCTCAACATTAATTCCTTCATTTATAACCACATAAATAAATTCATCATTTATATCCACATCAAATAAATATTTCATTATCATATAAATCAATAATTAATTATTCACAAATAATATATGAGAATCACAATAATAATGACAGACGGTTCCAGGAAAGAGGGGCTTCAGATAAGGATTTCTCCTCTTGGCGCGCAATTAGGTGACCAAACCTCTCCTTGATGTAACTTTCTAGACATTGCCAATAATGCTATCTAATAATATTATTCAAATAATATGAATTATTGATCCGATAATGGAGATATCTGTCTTGGTGACAATTATTGAAACAACAATAATATAAAATATCAACGCAAAGAATTATTGAATCAATAAAATAAAATATTGAACAGTAATTACTGTAACAATTATTGATTAAAGCCTTCTCACGTAAGAATCAATAATTAAAAAAAATTCTGTGCAATACCGTGTGCTACTGTTCAACAACGCGTATTACTTTACTTTACCAACTGGGTATTCCAACAGTGTTAACGGTAACAACTACGCCGTTATTTATAAAAACTCAAATTTGTCATTTTCTTCATCAAGCAGTTATTACATTATGGGGCCCTAATTGGTTGCATCAATACGAATATTCCAAGCCGTAAAGAATATTCCACGACCAAACGAATATTCCCCGACAACAATGAATATTTAATAACCACTTGTTTATTTTGAAAAAAAATTCATATATCACCCTTAACTTTAACTTTTATCAATTTAACAATTTACTGAATAGTAATTATAAGAAAAATTGAATACTTTTATTTCATAAAATTCGGGGTCTTACAAATAATATTACAGAATCACATTTATGACAACCATGCCGTTCCCAGGAAAGAGGGGGCTTTCTAATAAGAATTTCTTCTTATTGGCGCGCAATTAGGTGACCAAACCTCTCCTTGACTGAACTTTCTAGACATTGCCAATAATCTTTATCTAATAATATTATTTAAATAATATGAATTATTGATCGATAATGGGAAATCTGTAGTAGTGACAATTATTGAAACAACAATAATATAAAATATCAACGCAAGCAATTATTGAATCAATAAAATAAAATATTGAGCGAAAGAATTCATGTAACAATTATTGAGTAGTGCCTTTCACGTAAGGATCAAAATTCATCAATATTGTGCATCCACGTAGTATTTCGTATTTTAACCAAGGGTATTCCAACGATTGTTAATTCAGTAACAACTACTGTAGTTATTTATAAAAACTCAAACTTGTCGTTTTCTTCATCCGATGATTATTACATTATGGGGCCCTGAAGTAATCAAATATGGTCGTCATCGAATATTCCCAAACAACAAGAATATTCCACGACCAAACGAATATTCCCCAAAACAATAATGATTATTTTATAACCACTTGCATATTTTGCAAAATTTGCACATTTCACCCATAACGAGAGAATTATATCAAATTAATACCTTATTATTCACAAATATAATTAGAGGAAATTGATTTTATTTATAATAAGTTGGGGTCTTACAACTTCCCTCCTTATGAAATTTCGTCCTCGAAATTGACATACGCATTCAGTATTTGAAAAGGTGAGGATACCTCACTTTCATTTTCGATTCAACTCCCCCTGTCATTTCTTCAATAGCATAGTTTCTCCATAAAACCTTAACTTGTGGTATAACCTTGAGTGCGTAGGACATGCTTCTTTCCTATCCAAGATCTTAACAGTACTTCTTCAGACGTTAAATCTTGGCTATCTCGTCTGGTTCTAACGCGATAATAATATGGTCGGGTCTTTCACATATTTCTGAAGCATGGATATGTGAAAAACATTATGAACACGAGACATACTTGGAGGTAATCTTGAGTCTATAGGTTACATTTCCTATTTGATCAAGAATCTCAAATGGACCAACAAATCATGGATTGAGCTTTTCTCTCTTCCCAAATCTTGTAACTCTCTTCCATGGTGCAACACGTAACAATACATGATCCCCAATATTAAATTCCACGTCTTTTCAATGAAGATCCGCATAACTCTTTTGTCGATCTTATGCCGTTTGTATACGTTATCGAATCATTTTGATCTTTTCTATAGTCATGCGTACAAATTCTGGTCCCAACAACGTTGCTTCTCCCACCTCGTCCCAGCATACTGGAGAACGACACTTTCGTCCATACAACGCCTCAAATGGAGCCATGCCTATACTTGCTTGATAACTGTTGTTGTAGGAGAATTCCACCAGTGGCAAGTACTTATACCAACTTCCTTTAAAATCTAGGTCACAAAGTCTTAATAGATCTTCAAGGGTTTGAATAGTCCTCTCTGATTGTCCGTCCGTTTGAGGATGGTATCTTAAATCAATAAATAAATCCGTGCCCATAGCTTTTCTGCAAGCTAACCCAAAATCGTGAAGTGAATCTTGGGTCACGATCCGAAACTATGGATCTTGGCATGCCATGCAATCTCACAATCTCATTCGCGTACATGCGAGCAAGACGTTCGAGGAATAAGTCTCACGATCGGTAAGAAATGGGCGAGACTTGGTTAATCTATCAACAATAACCCAAATCGCATCTATGCCTTGAGAAACTTTGGGAGACACATGTGAAATCCATAGTAATGTGTTCCCACTTCCATTTCGGAATCTCAAGTGGTTGTAATGGACCCTTTGGCATTTGATGCTTCGCGCTTTTTACACGTTGACAAGTTAAACACCTCGAGATAAACTCGCGATCTCTCTCTTCATATTGTTCCACCAAAATGTATGTCGAATATCATGATACATTTTGGTACTCCCGAAATGGATTGGAAGCGGGGTGTTGTGTGCCTCCATCTTGATTTTATGCTTCAAGTCGAGAATCGTTAGGAACACAAAGTGCAGAGTTGAATCTAAGTATTCCTTCTTCATCGATTCTCGCACGGAATAGCTCCTTCTTGCACTTTCTTCTTCATACGTATCGACTCCGGTCCAGTAGCTTGAAGCGACTTTAACTTAACGATTAAAGTCGGTTCTACTCGTATATTCGCCATCATCATGTGGGTCCCTGGAGTCTTTAATTCTACCTCCATCCTTTGCAAGTCATACAGAATGGGCCTTTGCATTAACAATATCGCACTCGTACTCGCATATGATCTTCTACTCAATGCGTCAGCTACTACGTTCGCTTTTCCAAGATGATATTGAATAGTGTGATCGTAATCTTTCAATAGTTCAAGCCAACGTCGTTGCCGCATGTTGAGTTCTTTTTGGGTGAAGAAATATTTGAGGCTTTTATGGTCCGTATAAATCTCCACTTTCTCCCCATACAAGTAGTGTCTCCAAATTTTCAACGCGAATACGACTGCTGCCAACTCTAGATCATGAGTAGGATAATTCCTCTCATATTCTTTGAGTTGTCATGAGGCATAGGCTATGACTTTCCCATGTTGCATGAGAACGCATCCTAACCCTTTGCCTGAAACATCGCTGTATATAACAAATTAATCCATCCGTACCAGATGGTATTGCCAGAACAGGTGCCGAAATGAGTCTCCTCTTGAGCTCTTGGAAACTCTTCTCGCATTCCTCGCTCCATACAAATTTTGTATCTTTCCGAGTCAACTGAGTTAACGGAGTAGCGATTCGAGAAAATCCACCCACGAATCTCCGATAATAACCAGCTAAGCCTAGAAAGCTACGCACTTCGGTCACCGACTTTGGTTGCTCCCAACTTTGTACTGCTTCAATCTTCACCGAGTCGACAGATACTCCATGTTTTGACAACACATGCCCAAGGAATGCTACTTCCTTAAGCCATAACTCGCATTTCTTCAGCTTGGCATAAAGTTTGTTTTAACGAAACCTTTCAAGTATCAGCTTCAAATGGTGCTCATGATCTTCACGGCTTTTGGAATAGATGAGGATGTCATCAATAAAGATAACAACAAACTAATCCAAATATTCCTTGAATACACGGTTCATCATATCCATGAAAGCAGCAGGAGCATTAGTCAATCCAAAAGACATGACTAAGAATTCATAATGCCCGCATCAGGAGTTACGAAGGCGGTCTTTGGAATATCCTCAATTTTAATCTTGATTTGATGATATCTAGAATGAAGATCGATCTTTGAAAAGAATTGTGCTCCTTGCAACTGGTCGAACAGGTCATCAATGCGAGGTAGCGGATACCTATTCTTGATGATGACATGGTTTAATTCTCGGTAGTCAATACTGAAAGTCGCATACTCCGTCTTTCTTCTTTTCTGAATAAAACAGAGAGCACCCCGAGGAGATATAATAGGGACGAATGAAACCTATGACTAACAATTCATGTAGTTGGACTTTTAACTCACGAAGTTCAATAGGAGCCATTCGATATGGGGTTTTAGAAATGGGTTTTGTGCGGCTCAAGGTCAATAAAGAATTCAACATCACGCTCGGGGTAGACCAGGAAGTTCTTGAAATACATCGAGAAAAATTCTCTAACAATGTAAATATTATTCAAATCGACTTGTCTTTGTTCAAATCCATAACATGGGCTAAGAAAGCTTGACATCCGTTTTTCAATAAACGAATAGCTTTATGGCTTGATATGATAGTGGTGATTTTAGTGGTTTAGTTGTTTGAATTGCAGTATATGAGGTTGGTTAGGAATATGAAAACTAACAACCTTACGAAAAGAATCAATTTTGGCATAATGAGTGGTTAACCAATCAATTCCTAAAATCACATCAAAAGCAAGTATCTTTAAAGATATAAGATCAACAGGTAATGTGATAGTGCCAACTTGGATCATGCAAGATTTATAAAGCGTAGAGATAACGAAGGTTTCACCCAGCGGAGTTTCAATAAATAAGTCAAAGTCCAATTTCTCCGAGTCAAGTTTAAGCGTTGAGCACTGGGAGAGAGATAAAAGAATGGGTAGAAGCAGGGGTATCTAGTAAGGTATAAACTTCGCAAGAGTTCAAGATTAGCTTACGTAATCACCACGTTCGGGTTCCTCACGTTTTGGCCGATCCACGACAAACGCGCTTCTAGAAGAACCGATTTCGACTTATCTGGACGACCCTTGAGTCACCATCCCCATTGAACTTGGTTTTGCTCTGAACAATCCCGAAAGCTATGTGGCCTTCCTTTCCACGGTTATAACATACCTTGGATTATTGTGGACGGTTTGGGTGATATGTCCCTCTTTTCCGCATTTGTAACATCTAAGCGGCGGTCGTTCTCCTCCCCTAGAATTTGTTGTTGGTCTTTGGTCTTGCTTATTGATGTCTTCCGTCATTGTTGAATCTCCTCTTTTGAAATTTCCACTTGACTCACCTCTCCTATTATCATGGCCACGATGACCACCCGAGTGGTTACCGCTTTGTTAAGTATTTTTCCTCCTCGTTGGTTATCATCGCTCACGATGATAGCTTTGTCACCCGGTATAACCTTGGTTGTGGTCCCTCGGTTAAACATACTCATTATCTCGCTCTAATAATTGAGCCACATTTACAACATCCGAATATAAAGAAAATTTATGAGATATAAGATATTTAGAATCTAGGGCTTTAGACCTCTCGAAACATCCTCGTCATTCGTTCCTCATTTTCGACCAAATGAGGTGCAAAACTGGATAACTCGCAAAACGCCTCGTCTCTTGGGGACACGTCGTGTTATTTTGTTCGGTCGATAAACTCCTCCTCCTTCATATGACAAATACTTTCGGGAAAGTACTTGTCATTGAATAATTCAAAAGCGTTTCCCAAGACATCTTTGAGTGGCGGTGGTGAGTACGCTTCAGAGACTCTCCACCGTGAATATCGCCTCACATGAACATAAAGGTGGCGAATGGAACCTTCGTTCCTCCGTGCATCCAAGACATCGAATATCTTGGTAATTTGCTTGACCCACGTTTCCGCGTGATCGGATCGGCATTCCCTTAAATTCTGGTGGTCCCAACTCCTTGAAGCTGCTTGCATTTGTGACAAGCCGCGCATTGCTATCATTTCCACCCGTATTTTGTGCACGAGTCTCCCTTGTCTGGTTTTGCATCAACTGCAAAAAGCTTCTAAACATTCCATCATTCATCATTTGCTCGGTAGTGTTGTTTACAGGAGGAATATTGCCTTCCTGTTGCACGTTCTCCTGGTTTGTAACTAAAGGTTGTTCCACAGTCTCATACACTCCATTGTTAACGTTCTCAGCGACCATTCTTAAATACTGCCATAAAACAAGGATTAATTAAACAAATTAACATATCACATAATATCCTATATTATGGTGACCAACAAATAAGCTTAGATAAAGACACTTTAGCGAAGGATTTACTCATCTCTCCCTCTAGTTCTATTCCCGATCTCGCCAGAGACCTTATCCCTAAGCTCGATACCATTTGTGATGCCCCCAAAATAAGTATACAACACCCATTACGAGTCGCCAAATACATGGTGCGAGAAAGCAAACTACAACTTGATAATAATCTGAATTGTCGTGCAAAATACGACAACACATACTATAAGTTTAAATACAAATATTGTCTTCTAGACAATATCCACACTCAAATAAGTCCTAGTTACAATTATTCAAACACTATTTTACAGAAATAGTGAGGACTGCTAAAACATCTTTCTAGAACCATCACTCCGTACCCCGACTAGTTCCTGCTATGTTCTCACCTCCTGAGAAAAATGGAACAAAAAGGAAAAGGGTGAGCTAAACTAGCCCAGTAAAGAATATTATGACTAAGATAATATACAACAAATTATCGTTAGTCTTCAACGAGGAAAAATCGATAAAATATAATAGCCAACAAGTTTTAGATCAACAAGCTGCGTGGAAGCAACAATCCATTAGAAGAGTCAAGTAGAGAATGAGTTCTCTATCTTCTTACAAGATTTAAAAGTCCATCATCAATATTTTATCCCTGTAACAACAATCAATATACATCTTTAATCAAATATTCATCTTTGCACTACAGCCAAAGATATTCATTTCATATCACCCGGTTGGTGCATGATCATCTCAACACACATTTCATCTTTGCACTACGGGCCAAAGATATTCATCGATTAATCATTTATCTTTGCACTACTGGTAGAAGATATTTAGTAATATCATCATTTAGGGTGAGAATGATGAAAAATATTTTAAAGAAAAGCGAATCCGGTGAAATGGAAGGGGCAAATAGTAGGGATTAAGTATAACAGTTTATCCAAGATCAATAATACTTCATAAATACCAATTTTGAAGTAAAATTCAAAAAATAAAGATCAAAACATGGATCTGATCAAAGATAGTAACCATAATAGACATCTTGGACAAAAAGAAGAAAATTTCATTTTTTAGGTGAATAGTCTAGTATTTAATAGTATTAAGTGAATAAGTCTTAGTATCGTGAGTAGTAATAATCCGACACAAAAAGTTCCAAATTTGATAAAAATTCAGATCAATACTTCGGCATAATGATATTGAAGAAATAATATCATATATGAAGAAAATAACATCCTTTACCTCAAAATATCAGTACTTCTGATCGGAATATCGGTATAAGGCTGAAGGAAACTTGCACTGATGAATAGAAACTCACAAAGTATCTAAATACTCACAAAATACACTCAATAATCTAGAGAGAGAAAGAGAGAAAACTTGTTTCTGGTGTGATTTTCAATTCTAACTTAGCCCTTTATTTATAGGAAAATGTTAGCAGACTTGACCTGCAACCTGATGGCTTGACCTGCTACTATTCCCACCCACCACATTTGAAATAAATTCAGCACATTTCTTCACCAACCACAAGTGGGGCCCACTCAATTCTAGAATTTTCCACCAAAATTATTTATAAACCTAATTTCTGAATCAGTCACCTCTTAAAATTCATAACAAATCATACGTTCATTTTTAACGGTTTAAAATTTGTGGACATATACTCAACTTATATATGTATAACATATCCAAAAATTACAACGATCCAACGGTCGGATTAAAATTATAACTCACACAATATATCTCAAAAACCTTTGGTTTAATTTTTAATACCTTCATTCAAACAAAAATCTCGATAAAACACCTCAACATTAACTCCTTCATTTTTAACCACGATAAATATATCCAAAATTTATATCCACATAAAATAAATATTTTCTTATCATATGAATCAATAATTAATTATTCACAAATAATATTCTGAGAATCACATTTATGACAACGGTGGTAGTTCGAGGAAGAGGGGCTTTCAATAAGAATTTCTCTTTTATTGGCTTGATTAGGTGACCAAACCTCTCCTTGATGAGAACTTTCTAGATATTGCCAATAATGTTATCTAATAATATTATTCAAATAATATGAATTATTGATCGATAATGAAAAATCTTGTGTAGTGACAATTATTGAAACAACAATAATATAAAATATCAACTTGACAATTATTGAATCAATAAAATAAAATATTGAGCGGTAACTCTTTGTAACAATTATTGAGTAGTGCCTTTTACGTAAGGATCAATAATTCATCAATACTGTGCATCCACGCGTATTACTGTATTTTAACCACCGGGTATTCCAACATTGTTAACGGTAACAACTACGCCGTTATTTATAAAAACTCAAACTTGTCGTTTTCTTCATCCCAAGCAGTTATTACATTATGGGGCCCCTAAATGATAAGCTGCGTCGTAAATACGAATATTCCCCGACAACAAGAATATTCCACGACCAAACGAATATTCCCCGACAACAATGATTATTTATAACCACTTGCATATTTTACAAAATTTGCACATTTCACCCATAACCAGAAAATTATATCAAATTAATACCTTATTATTCACAAATCTAATTAAAGGAAATTCGATTTTATTTATAATAAGTTGGGGTCTTACATAGAGTAACAACACGAGCAAGTTAAGATCGTAGTGTGCAGAGGGTTAAGAAGAATCGTAGTGCTCTCGGCTGATAGCATCAGACCAGGCACCAAGATGATAAGACACTACGATCTGAATCGTAGAGCATCTGTCTTATGTCAGAAAAACGTCGAGCCTCATGATATGTGTGAAGACAGATTCCAACATATGAGGAATGGATTCTAGACGTTGCAGTACTCATCAGTCCCAAAGTAATATGAAATATCCTTAGTATGCAACAAAGGAGCGTATTGGAGAATCTAAAGAAAGTACCATTGGTAAGGGGGCAAAACACCTTTTCAGGTGTTAGGTGAGAAAGCAGTCTGCTGTGTCAGTGGGCCAGAATGCAGTTTCAACAGATGTGCAGAAATATCTCCATCAAAGATCAGAAAAGTCAAATGCATTTAATGCTTCAACGAATGGATCCAACGGATAGTTTTCAAGATCACATATATGCAGATCAGACAGATGAGAGAGAACCAAACAAGCATTGAGCAAACAACGTGAAGAACTCTCTAAGCTCAACTCTACGATCTGAAATATTGCAAAGCTTGTTCAGCTACTCAATTCTTACGAACAAGTGCTTACACAAAGAATCGAGTAGCAACCATCAAGAACTCAACATTATCAACCAAGTGAAGAAGAGTACAAGTCTGCTTTGGACTTGAAGAGTTAAATGAGTGAAGCGTAAGAAAAGCAAGTCTGCTTTGGACTTGAAGAGTTCAAGAGTGAACTAAGAAGTTCTGAGCATCGGGCTGGTGCAGAAGGAATCACGTGTGATTGAAGTTGTAAAAGACATCCTTAGTGGATATCCTACTCGTTAAGTAGAAGAGTGGACTAGGAGCTTTAAGTGCTCTGAACCACTTAAAAACGACTGTGTCTTTTATATTCATAACTATAACTGCTATATCTGCGATAACTGCTATAACTGCCTCACTTTCATAACTCCACCGCTTGGTAAAGAAGATTAAAACAAATATTAATTCCGCTAAGTTTTAATCATTATCAAATAACCAGTTTAAAACGAAAAGATTTTTAAACATCTATTCAACCCCCCTCCCTTCTAGATAACTATTGTGCCAACTAGGAACTAACATAAATCATCCACCAACTAGACCAGTGTCTTTCTTTGAAGGTAATTTTTTTTAAAGATACATATAGAATCTAGATGTATAAATTTTGTAAATTGTAATACATATCTTTGTTAATTTTTTTCTTATTTATTATTTAATTCAACATAAAACTTGGTTGGAATTCTTGTTCTTTATAATTGAAAGTTTTAAGTGGAAGACAATATGCTCAAAATCCAGGTTTTATTGTTCTTTGTTAATTAATTGATAATTTATTTATTTTTTGTTTAATTTGTATAAAGGGGCACACTTGAGAAAATTTGTCCTGAGCCTTAGAAAATCCATGATCGACTCTGGCTATATTTGTTTGTAAGGATTATAATCCCGAAATTATAATTCATGTGATTATAATCTCAAGACTATTAATCTTAGGATTAAATTAAATCCCAGGATTATAATTATAATGTCAAGACTATTAAGTTATTTTATAATCCCGAGACTAATAGCCCCAAGTCTAAATTTGAAAATAAACAAAACATTTAAAATTAATAGTCATATTCTAAATATAATTCTTATAAATAAACATAGGCATAATGACTAATTAGTTTGGGTAGGTAGATATCCAAATAATTAATAGAGTTCCATTTTCTTATAATATAATATGTATGATTTTTTTTGCAACTTGCTTGTTCGATGGATATATGAGCAATCAAACACACAAGAATTAAGAGGGAAAAAATAGAGTAACTTGCATGAGCTGAGTAATTTTTGCCAGCCAAAGGATCCTGTTCAGGGCTTTTCTCTTTTGAAAAGCAGGCCAGGCCCACCTATGTTAGGCAATGCAATTCACCGTTTTAAGGTTTGGTCCTCTTGATTTTGAAGTGTATTCATTATATGGACATAAATAAACAAGTCCAGATAAGCAGGAGGGACGGATTTAAAAATATTTTATTAAAATTAAATAAAGAAAATTTAAACTAATCATAATAATGTTTACAAATTATAATGCTATTCTCCTAAACTCAATAACTTGAAAATATTTTAAGATATATAGTTTTATTATCAATAGTTTCAAATATATCATTTTCAATGTAAGTAACCAAACCATCACTCAACTATTTATCACTCATTTGGTTTCGAAGAGTGATTTTAATAATATTCATCGCTGAAAATATCATATCCACCGTGGCAGTAACAAATAAATATTCATAATTCAAACTAAAAAATGAATTTCAAAATAAAAAATATTTAAATACAATTTATGAATTTCATTTGGTTACTTGTCATATTTCAATTTGATTAATTATCCAAATGCTCAAAGCCTAGCTCAAACTAAATTTGTTTTCTATATTCAAATAAAATCATGAATTAATTTCAAAACATAAACCAGTTTTGATATATTTTTATAAGTTTCAATTAACCAGCGCCTCCCAAAACAAGTATTGATTTACCGACTGAAAATCCAAACCTTTGGAGACCTTCATAAGCGGTCTCAATTGCAAGTGGTAAACTGGCAACTTAAACAAAATCTAGATTTTTAGGTTTCAGAGCCAACAATTTCTCCTCAACAGCTGTGTACTCTGCCAAAGAACCAGGCTATTCAGGCTCATCCAATGCTCTCTCACTTATGTCTCCATATATACACTTTATCACCTTCATTTAGATTTTTCACTTGGCTTCCAACCTTTACCACCACGCCAGTAACATCATACCCTAGAACAGTCTACAACCAAAACAACCCTTTATAAAGACAAAACTAATAATCAATAATACTGAATAATGCAAAACTAGTTAAAGCACATTTGACTGATCTACACCACATAGACAAGCTAAAATATAATAAAATAAAACTCTAGTAAAAGGCTAAAAATATTTGGATACATATATAGGTTATTATTAGTATGATTTCCTTTTCCTGTATCTTTAGATCAGTAAAGTTTCCCACTATAAAATAAGACAAAATTATTATAACTTATCATAATAAAATACAGAAACTACTCAATCAAAATGATTCCATTTTCAATTGAAGATCAAACAATTCAAAAATAAAAATCAAATCAGACCAAACAAACAGTAATCATAGTCAACCAAATCAAAAACAAAAAATTCAAATTTTAATCAAACAATCTCTCACAGTTCACACGCTGATGATTCGATGAACATTCAAAACCAAATATTATACGAAAAATACAGAGAGATAATCAAAACCCATAAATCTAAAAACTAGATCGAAAAGTTAGAACCAAAAGTACCTGATGGATGAGAGAGGGTTATAAAAAGTTTGAATGAATGCAGATAGACCACAAGGGGGAGAATCGAATTAGGGGCGATGTTTGTTCCGTTTGGTTCTCCTCTCGGTGGCTCAAGCTCTACATTGGTGCCTGATTGGGTTATTTGGACGAAAGATGAGTACTTCTAAAATGTTGTGTATACTTTTAATAGGCAAAATTAAACAAATGCCCATTGTAGTTGGTAGGTTTTACTGATTACACCACTGAACTTTTAATTTTTTAAATTACACCACTAAACTAATTATTATTTTGAAATTGGGTCATTCCGTTAAAAAAAATTAAACGGACGTTAATTTTTTATCTACAAAATTAATGAATTATCCATTGTAGTTGGCACATTTTACTGATTACACCATTGAACTTTTAATTTTTCAAATTACTCCATCAAACTAATTAAAAATAAATATTTTAAATATTTTTAAAAATAATTATTATTTTAAGTAAAAAATATTAAAACTTTTTTTTTCTTCATAAAATGAGTAGAGTTTCATAAAATATATATAGATTCAAAAAAATTAACGTGATTTTAAATTAAATTAATGTCTACTTAATTTTTAAATGAATGACCCATTCTCAATATTAGATTTTTAAAAAAAAACTAACAATAGAAATTAAAATTAAAAAAACAATAAAAGATAAATAAAAAAGCGATTCCATTTTTTCAAAAAAGAAATTAATATTTTTATAAATAAATATTATTTTCAAGAAAAAATTGGAAAATTCTTCATATTTTAAAAAATGAGTGAAATTTTATAAAATATAGATTCAAAAAAATAAACTTTATTTTCAAAAGGAAAAAAAAGAATTTTTTTTAAAATCAGTAAGGTTTCATAAAACTTTAATTTTTTTAAATCTATATTTTATGAAACTTTATTCATTTTATGAAAAAAAATTAAAGTTTCTAATATTTTTATTGAAAATAATAATTATTTTTAAAATATTTAAAATAATTATTTTTTAATTAGTTTAATGAGGTAATCTGAAAAATTAAAAGTTCAATAGTGTAATCAGTAAAACATACCAACTACAGTGGATAATTCATTAGTTTTGTATATAAATTTTTTTTAACGGAATAACCCAATTTCAAAATAATAATTAGTTTAGTTGGGTAATTTGAAAAATTAAAAGTTCAATTGTGTAATCAGTAAAACTTGCCAACTACGGTGGATATTTTATTAGTTTTACCATTTCTAATATTTCACCAAGGCTTAAAATTAAGAAGAATTATGTACTTGTATTTAGAATTGGTTTATAAAATTTTTTTTTTGCCCCCTCTAAAGTAACTCTTTCATTAATCGATCTGTACCTTTAAGTTTATTAACTTACATATATGTCTTTACTTCTATACCTATATAAAAAATGTGACAAGAGGCGACTACCTATCTTGCCCCTTAATGATCATACGGAGATAAATATTGAGTTGTTTAGATTTGGTTCATAAAATTTATCGAATCTGAAATAAAGTTTGATTTTGATTGAGGCTCGTTTAGCTATTGAGTCGAGCACGATTTCGAATCGTGCCCGGAAAATTTAAACTTTTTAAGCGAATATGATTCAAATATTAATAATAAAAAAATACAATTTTAAAATATTCAAATAATTTATCGAACTTTGAAATTTATTCATATTTGAATCGTTTATATTTTAAGTCGAACACGAATTGAGTTTTTTAATCGAATGAATACGAATCAAACCCGAACCGTTTGATTTATTTTATAGCCTTAATTCTTACTCTTTTGGGAATGATTCTAAAATAAAAGTGAGAACAACTCTCTTTTACTCAATGATGAGTAAACACAAGTAAACACAAATATCACCCCTAAAGTGTTTAAATTTCGTGAGCATGTCTACTCCACTGGACCACTGCATGTGGAGGCAATATACTTTCAAATGACCCACATTTATACTTCAATTGGAATCAAATTTGGTGGACCAAACTGACATATAAATGTTTGGTAGAACCGTAAAGCCCATTAACTAAAAATTGTACCCCTATATGCATCCAAAACAGTTCCCGGTTTAGGCCACTCCTTTTGGGCCTCTCAATGAATTAACTTCTAGTTGTCCCTTGGGCTCTTTTTACATATCCTCAGACAAAACAAGAACTAGTATCTTTTTAAATTTGGCAATTTTTAGGCCCAACTGACATGAGTTGCTGAGTTAGTTATTTTGTCACATTTACTAAGTAATATAGTCCATGATTGAGCCTAAACTCTAAACTAAAGTGTCTTTCCAAAACTACACATTAGAAGTTGGAGAATGATATTGAGACCGATTTGTATCTATATATCAAAATACAAAATTGGAAACTGATATTTTTACATGATTTTTTGATATTTTCACATGAAAATCGTCGCTATAGATCCTATATAGCAACGGTTTTTACCGTCGCTATGCATCTATAGCGACACTTTTCATGTGAAAATATCAAAAAATTATGTAGAAATATCAATTTCCTACTAAATTACCTCCACTTTAAAATTAACAGCTTCATGATACACTTGTTGTTGACTCTATGCCAGAGGTTTGGGTTAGAAAAATTGATGTTGGGCTGCCCAATTCATTAAATTTGGGATAGGAACAATTGAGGTGAAATCCATATAAGGACACAACATTCCTCCAACTCTCAAATATGCCTGAGCCCACTAGTAATGGATGGCCCTAACCCAAGACTTATGAGATTAAACAATTTATTAAAGTTCAATAAGCTTGAATATTGAATCTTTCTTTAGTTTCTTAAACACCCTAATTAATAGACATTGTAAAATATAATAATAAACTAAGTAATTTAAACTCACCTACAAATATATGTGGATTAGATTGTAATATACATAAAACTCACTTTTGTTATTAAGAATAATAGTTGATAGCCCATGCAATACACAGACTAGTTTGAATAACGGATTATATAATTTATTAAAATTATAATGAGAAAAATGTTTTTTTATAATAAGTTATTTTATATAAATTTTTCAATATATTTTTACATGACATGAGAAACAAACATTCAACAACATTCGATTGCTTTCGAAAGTCGATCACGGACAAATTGCTATCTTCCTTCACAAAAAGCTAGCTAATCTAAGTAAAACAAAACTCATAATATAAGTCCCAACACTCGATGCACAACAATACAATCTACTATCTCCTATAATCATCAACAAATAAACTTAAAAGACCATTCAAGTATCAATATTGTAAGTGAGAGTGTGAGACTTACCAAGTATTAGAAAAAATCAAAAATAAGTAACCAAAAGAAATACCATTTAACTTTACCTGTTAAAATAAATTTAGATAGTTTCAAACATCAAAAGTATTAACAATTTTAGAGGAACCAAACAAATTTAAGCAGCCTAAATCACAGACTAATTTCATGCCCAATAATTCAACAACAAAAATATAAATTTACTCTTTGACGAATTGTTCGGGCTTCTTGATAACGAAATTATCCACTTAGATCTGTTGTTTCCTTCTAATTGCCTAATCTTCATTGCTTTTCCTTTTCTTCAAAACTACTTTTGAGATGGAAATATAAGAAATACAATAAACAATGTTCACCATAAGCTGCAAGTTTCTAAACTTTCTCATTCCAAAGCAATGCATGTTTTAAAAAGTAAATTGTGAGAAAAACAATTTGGTATAATCCATTTGACATGTATTAATAAAACCATATTTATTTACAGCCAAGGAACAATTGACATAGATAAAATAATCTAGCAAAAATAAAATAAAATACACTGACATAGATAAAAAATTGAAGCCTACGAAAAGAACCTATAATATAAACCATCACAAAAACAACAGAATCAAGCGACTCCTGCATATATCCAGCCACAATTGAAACAACATCAATATAATTAAAATAAACATAGTTGCAGAGTTTATTAATTAGAAAAGGGGGTCCAAATGCGTATTATAAGATTATTTGATTCTTCAATATCACTTATCCGCTTGTTGTTCAAATTGGAATTCCTCCTTGGCATATTCGAATGATCATCTGCAAATCCATGTGGCCGCTTTGAAGATGCGACAGTACCATTACCCATATGCATCGTTGTTCTTCTTCATTATTCTTCTTCTTTGCGTAGCGTAGATGGGCAATTCTCTGTTTAAGTCGGGACATGTATATCCGCTATACACATTTCGCCTCCAATGGAAACAAACCTTCTGTAGTTTATTGTTGTTTGCATTCGAATTCGATGGCCCTAATCTTTGAAACACACGCTTACTTCCATCAACATCCATCCATTATTATATATATATAACTCAAGTCAATACGTATAAAAATAAAAATAAAGACTCAACGAATTATTGGTCTATTTGAATGTGAAGAATTATGTGAATAAGATGTGATCATCAGAATAAAAAGGTCGAGTGACCGAGTTTGATAGTAATTGATTGGATCAAGTGATTGATTACAAAATATGGAAGCAGGTGAGATTATATAGTGCGTCGGTGAGTATATATGTGTGTGTATATATATATATATATATATATATATATATAAGTGGAAGAAGGAGAGGGGGAAGTGGAAGTGGAAGTGGAAGAGGAATAGGGGTGGAAGAAGAAACTGAAGTGAGGAGGAGGAGGAGAAGAAGAGGAAGAGACAAAAATTAATATAAGATTTATTTGAATTCAATTGATTAAAAGATTAATTAATTTATTTGAATTTGATTTGATTGAAATTGAATGAAATTGATTTGGAAGATAGGCATGAAATTGATTTAATTGAAATTGATTTGAATTGATTGAAATCAATTGCTTGTGGTGTAAATTGATTTCAAATTGATTTGAAAAGATATCAAATTGATTTGAAATTGATTTCAAATTGATTTCAAAAGATAGCCTTTGCTGTATTTATATATATCCAAGTGATTGATTACAAAATATGGAAGCTGGTGAGATTATATAGTGCGTCGGTGAGTATATATATATATAAGTGGAAGAATGAGAGGGGGGAAGTGGAAGTGGAAGTGGAAGAGAAAGAGGAAGAGGGGTGGAAGAAGAAACTGAAGTGAGGAGGAGGAGAAGAAGAGGAATAGACAAAAATTAATATAAGATTGATTTGAATTCAATTGATTAAAAGATTAATTAATTGATCTGAATTTGATTTGATTGAAATTGATTTGGAAGATAGGCATGAAATTGATTTGATTGAAATTGATTTCAATTGATTGAAATCAATTGCTTGTTGTGTAAATTGATTTCAAATTGATTTGAAATTGATTTCAAAAGATAGCCTTTGCTGTATTTATATATAAGTATTGATTAATAACTTATCACGACTTTTAGATAATACCAAAATAAATTAATTGGCATTATCGAGAGTTGATTAAACTTTATTTTGAACCCAAATTTGAATCTAAATCATTACACTAATTCTTGTTAACAAATCATAATATGATTTTTCGAGTGACTTAAATAATTTCTCAAGTTTCATTTGTGTCTAACATCTCTAGTGTTTTTTTTTGTAAGTGTTTGCTTTCTTTTAAGCGCTCCCTTGATAAACCATTGAGATGTACAGAAAATAAAGGGCAAAACTAATGATTTAATCATTGTAGTTGGCAAGTTTTACTTAATACATTACTAAACTTTTAATTTTTTAAATTATCCCATTAAACTAATTATTATTTTAAAAGTAGGTCGTTCTGTGAACTCTTGACTGACGACTACTAAATTTTTTCCTACTTGAACGGTAAAAAGAAAGGGGAAAAAAATGACATGACATATTCTTAATTTATTTCTCTCTCATCTCCTCTGACTTTTCCTTCTTCAAACATACTTCATTGTCTTTGAGTCCTTTGGACCGAAAATTTGGACATAAAATTTACCCAAGATAATGTTAAGGTTAACCATCTTCTTCTATTGTCGCCTTCGCCACCATCTTTTTCCACCACTGCCACTACTGCCACTACCACCATCTTTTTCCACCGCTGCCACTACCGCCACTGCCACCATCTTCTTCCTCTGCCACAACCATCACCATCTTCTTCTCGCGATGTCACCACCGCTTCACCCTCCTCTACTAACAATCACTACATCCCCTCTACATATCTTTCTCTCTCTATATATATATATATATATATATATATATAAATATATGTGTGTTCACACCTCCCTCGTGCGTTCTCAAGACGTCAAAATCAGCTTCGTATTTGACTCGACGAGGGCACGAATTGATTGCAAAAAATAGTTAAATCAACTTCATATTTGGATTAGCTTTGGAGAAGGTATATTTTTAAAAACTAATTTGACAGAATAAAGACAAGGGAAAGAGACCCAGATGCAAAAAAATTTAGCATTCCTTTCATAGAAGAAACAAAAATTGTATCAACGTCTGTGTGTTTTACAGATCTTACCCAGATTGTAGCAACAATATACATTATTAATCCCAAATTGTTTTGTTCAAATAGGTACATGATATTCCTTTCTTTCTCCTCTTCTTGCCTCTCCACACCTCTACAGTACCAAACCATCCTCCCCAGATCTCTTCTCACAGTACAATCTCTCACATGGACTGAAGATTCCCAAACTTTAAACCTCTAGAAAATGAAGAATGGACAAACCAAAATACTCGCTCCTTACAATTACACCACATAGATCATATCCCTCACATTGATTACAATTACTCATCTCTCCCCTCCTAGTTCTATTCCCCGATCTCCGCCAGAGATCATATCCCTAAGCACTGATACCAAATTTGATTCTTGTCCCATTAGTGGACAACACCTCACATTGATATCTATCAGTTTGCCACCGCAGAACGGCATCCCCTACGGAGAGTCTGGCTTCGGTGCATCCCCCATCAATAGGAAGTCACCAGCGAGAGGCTCGGGGCTCTTTACTTATAGCTCTGATACCAAATGTGACGCCCCCAAAATAGGTCCAATCCAACCAACCCATTATGAGTCGCCAAATACATGGTACAGAAAACAACTACAACTTTATTACAACAATTGTCGTGCAAGATACAACAACACTTAAACTGTGAGTTTAAATACAAATATATACCAACTGTGACTCATGTCCCAACCATGGACAGCACCTCATAATGACACCTTACATAAAGGTATAGTCGAAAAATGTTTTAAAAATTAGAATCTTTGGGAAGTGCTCAAGGAAACCTTCGTACATGGGAGGCCATGCGTCTAGGTTATTATAGATATCATATAGCCACATAATTATCCTTGGTTGACCCAATAGACCCCAAAGAAAAATGAGAAGATTACTATCATATTCTTCCCAATGGTGAGTCTTCTCTTGACATATCATTATCTCCGTTGTCTCTAATTGGGTATTATACTTCAAACAAACACCAAGATTATATAGGTAGTGCTTGTAAATATACTCAGCAAGTGGATGAGCACAACCATGTCTTATGATGACACGAGGTGGTATGTCATCAGACATCTTGTATGATAATGGCAAAACACCCTTCCAACGTTGGGTTCGCCTCCCCCTAGTTGATTCACCAAATATAACTATTAAATGATGACCACCGTTCTATTCCCCTGTTATCCCCCACTTGTCCCAGCTACACTTTTATTACCTGAAAGAAATTGTGAAGCAAAAGGGTGAGCACAACTAGCTCAGTAAAGAATATCATGACTAAAGATAAATAAATTATCAATAGCCTTCAACAGTAATAAATCAGAGATTTAGAACATATGGTAGATGATAAAATTTTTCAACCATAGTCATAAATTTAACAAGAATCCATTAGAAGAGTCAAATAGACCATAAGGTCTATTATCTTCTCCACGTTAAAAGTCCACCAACAATGTTTTATCCCTGTAACATCAATCAACAATTCCTGTCCACAATCACATGTATAACTCATAATCGTAATTGTTGTTCTAAATTCCTTTTCTCATCCAGGACAAAGATAATTTTTATCACTTGAAACATCAAAGATCATGGTTATACCAAATCACAGTTCATGTTTATAATCATACTAATAAATTCATCTTTACACTACGGGCCAAAGATATTCATCAACAGACCATCTTTGCACTACATGCCAAAGATATTCATCAATAATTCATCTTTGCACTACGGGCCAAAGATATTCATCAATAAGCCATCTTTGCACTACGGGGCAAAGATATTTATATCTCAAAAAATATATAATCATTTTAGAATTTATATAAACAATAATTATAACCATGTTGATAAATTCACCTTTTCACTTAAGCTAAAGATATTCAATTATAAATTCAATGGTCATAATCATACCATTCACAATTCAACTTTTCACTACTGGCCAAAGAGAACCCTAGTCATGATCATACCAATAATCTACCCATCTTTACACTCCAGTGAAAGAGAATTTCAACATCAGGATTATAAAAATGTTATATATGATAATAAAATCAATATAATCAATACATAGTTTTAATCTCCAGAGTAATATTCATAAATCAACTATAATTTGGTTAGAAAAAGAAACCAATTTTGTAGTGAATAGTACCCGTGAATAGTAACTCGTGAATAGTAACTTGTGAATAGTAACTCATGAATAATAACTCATGAATAGTAACCCATCGTGAATAGTAACTCGTGAATAGTAAATCGTGAATAGTAACTCGTGAATAGTAACTCATGAATAGTAACCCGATATGAAAAAGTTTCAAATTTGATAAAAAGTTCAAACCAATATTTCAGCATAATGATATTGAAAAAATAATATCATTTATGAAGAAAATAATCTCCCTTACAATCCCTTACTATCCCTTACCTCAAAAGAGCGAAGATTTCGACTAGAATAACATTTGAACGAACTTGCACGTAGATATAAGAACACTCAAGATATCAAAATACTCACAAGAATACACTTGATAATATAGAGAGAGAAATAGAGAGAAAAATTCAGTTTCTGGTGTGATTTTCAATTCTAACCTAAGCACCCTATTTATAGGAAAATGCTTAGAACACGAAAGCAGAAAATTTAATAAAATATTAATATATATTTATTAAATTCTTACGCACACTTTTTATCAACTGAATTCAGCATTCAACACAAGTAGCCTGTGACGCCCCCAAAATAGGTATACATCACCCATTCTGAGTTGTCAATACGTGGTACATAAACAACTACAACTTTATTATTACAACAGTAAAACTGTGAGTTTGTATACAAATATTATCTTCTAGACAATATCTATACTCAGATAAATCCTCATCACATTTATTGATACATTATTTTATAAAAATGGTGAGGACTACTAAACAACTCTCTCTAGAACCTTCATTCCATACCCCGACTAGTACTCGCTACATTTTCGCCTCCTGAGAAGAAAAATGGAACAACAAGGAAAAGGGTGAGCTCAACTAGCCCAGTAAAGAATATTATGAATAAGATAATATACAACAAATTATCGTTAGTCTTCAACAGGGGAAAAATCTAATAGAATACAATAGACAACAAATTTTAAATCAATATTCGCAATGAAATAATAATTCATTAGAAGAGTAAAGTAGAGAATGCAAACTACTATATTCTATGTATGAATTTAAAAGTTCATCGCTCATCTTTTATCCCCGTAACATCAATCAATATATATCCGAATCAAATATTCATCTTTGCACTACAGCCAAAGATATTCATCGAGTTTGGTCATGTTCATCTAAACACTGCTCATCTTCAGACTACGGCCAAAGATATTCTTCAGAAATCATTCATCTTTGCACTACAGCCAAAGATATTCCATAATATCATCATTTAAGATCGAAGATGATGAAAAATATTTTAAAGAAACGAATCCAAAGGAAACAAAATGACAAGGATTAAGGATTAAGGATTCAGACTTTGTTTTATCCACGCCCAAAAAATACCTCAAAATAATCACAATGGTGTAAAATTCAAGAATGATCAAAACATGGATACAATCAAAGCTAGTATCCGTAATAGATATTTTGGACTTAAAAGGAAAATTTTTCATTTTTCGATGAATAAAGGCCGTATTCGTGAATAAGATCAGATACGTGAATAAAGGCCAGATACGTGAATAAGAACTCCTACACCAAAAGTTCCAAATTTGATAAAAACATCAGATCAATATTTCAACATAATGATATTGAAGAAATAATATCATTCTGAAAAAAAAAAATATCCCTTACCTCGAAAGATCAAGATTTCTAATTTAAACACCTTGATATAAAGTATGACTTGAACTTGCACCAGATAGCAATACTCAAAGTATATACTCAAAATACTCACAAAAATACGCTCGATAATATAGAGGAGAAAACTTCATTTCAAAGTGTGATTTTCAATTCTAACCTAAGCACCCTAATTATAGGAAAATGCTTAGAACACCAAAGTAGAAAATTTAATAAAATATTAATATATATATTAAAATTTCTATGTCAACCTTCCTAGATCTGATCTCAGCTCATTATGCACATGTTGTAGCCCACAAAACAAACAAAAAACTTTTTTATTATTTAAAATATTTTAAACTTCCAAAATCAATTATTTTGAGCTTCGTAACTTCAATAATTCATAATAAATAGCCCTTCTATCGAAAAATTGAATCTTCTTGAATTTTTATAGGAAATTCAATTCTCTACAACTTTGCGTAAGAAAGTTTTTCCAAATTCCAAATGTAAATTGACCAAATCCACAAACGGGGGGATTTTACAAAGCTATAATCAAATTTCACCAATAAATGGGGTCCACCGAGCATGTTTAACATGTTTTAAACATTTATTGCAACAAAAATACTCTTCCTCCTCAGATACTCATATATCCCACATTCGTTGTAAAAATATCACCATTATTATATTATTAAAATATAATAATATATTTAAATGAATTATTTTATCGTAAAAGATAAAATTTCAATTTTCAACAATTGTCACATTAAAAAAATTTTATCCATCTATATCCACATAAAATCAATATTTTTCTCATCATATGAATCAATAATTATTTATTCACAAATAATATTATGTAATCACAATATCGACAACTGTGCGGTTTCTGTGAAAAAGGGGGCTTTCAATAAGAATTTCTCCTCATCAGCGCCAAGCAATTAGGTGACCAAACCTCTCCTTAGTATGTAACTTTCTTGACATTGCCAATAATGTTATCTAATAATATTATTCAGATAATATGAATTATTGCTTCGATAATGAAAAATATCGTATAATGACAATTATCAAACAACAAAGAATATAAAATATCAACGCAAAGAATTATTAAATCAATAAAATATCGAATAAAGAATTACTATAACCATTATTGAGTAAAGTGTCTTCACGTAAGAATCAATAATTGGTGCAATACCGCAAAGCTACTTCGTGTTTTAACCAATTTAGTATTTTAACAAAGATAATCTGTAGAATAACTACGCCGTTATTTTTAAACCAACTTATATTTGTCATTTTCTTCATCCAATCGCTCACATGGGGCCCACACATGGTCGCTACCGTCGCATTTAATATTCCCCGACAAGATTTAATATTCCATTTACCAAACGAATATTCCCGACAACAATGAATATTTTATAACCACTTGCTTATTTTGAAATATTTTATGTATTTTACCCCTAACTATCCACATTAATCAAATCAACCCTTACTATTTTAAAATAATAAATAGAGAAAATTAAATTTCATTAATAATAAGTTGGGGTCTTACAACCTCCCTCCTTATGAAATTTCGTCCTCGAAATCGACGAGACGCATTCTGGTGTGTTTCAAAAGGTGAGGATACCTCGCTTTCATTTCCGCTTCCAATTCCCTGTGTGTCATTTCTCTATAGCATGATTCCTCCACAAAACTTTAACTTGTGGTATGACTTTTTGGGCGTAGGACATGCTCCTTCCTATCCAAGATCTTCGACAGTACCTCCTCACACGTTAAGTCTTGGCTATCTCGTCCGGTTCTAACTCTATAACGTGGTTCGGGTCTTTCACATATTTTTAAGTATGATATGTGAAACACATTATGAACACGAGACATACTTGAGGTAACGCGAGTCTATAGGCTACATTTTCTACTCGGTCAAGAATTTGAAATGGACCAATAAATCGTGGATCGAGCTTTCTCTCTTCCCAAATCTTGTAACTCCTTCCATGGAGCAACTCGCAACAATACATGATCCCCTATACTAAATTCCACGCCCTTTCGATAAAGATCCGAATAACTCTTTTGTCGATCTTGTGCCGCTTTGTATACGTTGTCGAATCATTTGGATCTTTTCGGTAGTCATACGCACTAACTCGGGTCCCAACAATGTTGCTTCACCCACCTCATCCCAACATATTGGAGAGAACGACATTTTCGCCCATATAATGCTTCGAATGGAGCCACACCTATACTTGCCTCGATAATCTGTTGTTGTAGGAGAATTCCACCAATGGTAAATGCTTATCCTAACGCCTCTTGAAGTCTCAGGACATGAGTCTTAATAGATCTTCAAGAGTTTGAATAGTCCTCTCGATCGTCGTCCGTTTGGGGATGGTATGCCAACTAAATCGCAAACTGCGCCCATTTTTTTTGCAAGCTAACCCAAAATCTTGAAGTGAATCTTGGGTCACGATCCAAACTATGGATACTGGCATGCCATGCAACCTCACAATCTCATTCACGTATATACTAGCAAGACAATCAAGGGAATAAGTCTCCCAGACGGGCAAGAAATGAAAGCGCAGACTTGGTTAATCTATCAACAATAACCCAAATAAAGATTGATGCCTTGAGAAACCGTAGGAAGACCCAGAATCTAAATCCAAGGTAATGTGTTCCCACTTCCATTCGGAATCTCAAGTGGTTTCAACGGACCCTTAGGTACTAGATGCTCCGCCTTTACACGCTGGCAAGTTAAACACATCGAGATAAACTTTGCAATCTCTCTTCATATTGTTCCACCAAAATGTATGTCAAGATCACAATACATTTTAGTACTTCCGAGATGGATTGCAAATGGTGTATTGTGTGCCTCCATCATAATCTTGTACTTCAAATCGAGTCGTTAGGGACACAACGTCTCAGAGTGGACTCAAGTATCCTTCTTCATCAATTATCGCCCTAATAGCTCCTTCTTGTACTTTTTCTTTCATACGATCACCCGGCCTGGTGGCTCGAGCAACCTTAACTTTTTCTATTAAAGTTGGTTTCTACGCAGATACTTGACATCATCGCACTCATTCCCCAAGATATGATCTTCTACTCAACGCGCTACCTACCACGCTCGCTTTTACCAGATGGTATCAATAGTGTGGTCGTAGTCTTTCAATAGCTCGAGCCAACGTCCGCCGCCAGATGTTAAGTTCTTTTGAGTGAAGAAATATTTAAGGTTTTTATGGTCTCAATATATCTCCACTTTCTCCCCATATAGATAGTGCCTCCATATTTTTTAATGAAAACGATCGCCGCTAACTCTAGATCATGAGTAGGATAATTCCTCTCATACTCTTTTAAGTTGTCGCGAGGCATATAGGCTATGACTTTCCCACGTTGTATGAGAACACATCCTAACCCTTTGCTCAAGCATCATCAGAGATAACAAATCCATCCGAACCAGATGGTATTGTTAGAACAAGCCAAATAAGTCTCCTCTTAAGCTCTTGGAAACTCTTATCGCATTCTTCGCTCCAAACGAATTTTGTATCCTTCCGAAGTTAATGAGTTAATGGAGTAGCGATTCGAGAAAACCTTCCACGAATCTCCGATAATAACCAATTTAAGCCCAAAAGCTACGATTTCAACCACCGACTTTGGTTGTTCCCAACTTCAGATTGCTTCAATCTTCACGGATCCACTTGATACTCCATGTTTGACACTGACGTGCCCAAGAAATGCTACTTCCTCAAGCCGTAACTCGTGATTTCTTTAATTTGGCATATAGTTGGTTTTCACGAAGCTTTTCGAGTACCAAATTTCAAATGGTGCTCATGATCTTCACGACTTTTGAAATATATGAGGATGTCATCAATAAAGATAACAACGAATCGATCCAAATATTCCTTGAATACTCGGGCTCATTATATCCATGAAAGTCGCAGGAGCATTAGTTAGTCCGAAAGACATGACTAAGAATTCATAATGCCCATACCGAAGTTATGAAGGCGGTCTTTGAATATCCTCGCTCTAATCTTCACCGATGATATCCGTAACTAAGATCGATTTTTGAAAAGAATTGTGCCTCTTGAATCGGGTCAAACAAGTCATCAATACGAGGTAGAGGATACCTATTCTGATGGTGACATGGTTCAATTCTCGATACTTAATACATAAAGTCGATACTCCCGCCTCTTTCTTCTTTACTTAATAAAACAGAGCACCCCAAGGAGATGTACTAGACGAATGAAACCGATGTCCAACAATTCCTCGTAGTTGGACCTTTAACTCCTCAAGTTCAATAGAGCCATTCGACATGGGGTTTTAGAAATGGGCTTTGTATCAAAGTTCAAGATCAATAAAGAATTCAATTTCACGCTCGGGGTAGACCGGAAGTTCTTCAGAAATACGCCAGAAAGTCAATAACAACAGAATATTATTCAAATTTGACGTGTCTTTATTCAAATCCATAACATGGGCTAATAAAGCTTCGACATCCGCTTTTTCAATAAACGAATAGCTTTATGATTAGATATGACAAATGATTGATTTTAATGGTTTAGTTGCTTGAATTGCATAACAAAGTTGGTTAGAATATGAAAACTAACAACCTTACGTAAAATAATCAATTTTGGCATGATGAGTAGTTAACCAATCAATCCCTAAAATCACATCAAAAGCAAGTATCTTTAAAGAGATAAGGTCAATGTAAGGTAATGGTGCCAACTTGAATAAAACAAGATTTATAAACAAAGGATGTGATGAAAGTTTCTCCTAACGGAGTTTCCACAGATAGTCAAAGTCTAATTTCTCCTGAGTCAAGTTTAAACGCTGAGCACAAGCAGGAGAGATAAATGAATGGGTAGCACCCAGATCAAGTAAGGTATAAACTTCGCAAGAATTTATAAATAGCTTACCCGTGATCTCCTCGTTTGGGTTCCTCGATTTTGACCACCACAACAAACGCCTTCCCTAATCGCTGACTTTGACTTTTCGGGACGATTTTGAGTCACCGTCCTCACTGAACTAGGTTTCGCTACCGTGCATAATCTCGAAAGCAATATGTCCTTCCTTTCCACAATTATAGCATACTTGAACTGCTGTGGGCGGTTTGACCGATATGTCCTCTTTTCCGTGATTTATAAAGATATGACCGGTGGTCGTTCTCCTCCCTTATAACCAGATTGTCACGCCAGACCGCTGTTGTCTTCACACGGTCGTTGTTAAATCTCCTTTTAAAATCTCCTCCCGACTCGCTTCTTCTATTTTCACGGGCCATGATTACCACCAGAGTGGTTACCATTTTTGTCCGTCTGTTTCTTTCTCCGCCGGTTATCATTATTTCGCTGATCGCTATATCCGGTACGATCCTCGTTATGGTCCTCGGTTGAACATACTTGTTATCTCGCTTCTAACAATCGAGCCCCGTTAACAACATCCGAATAGAGAGAAAATTTATGAGAAATGAGATATTGTCGACGCCGGTTTCAAACCTCTCGTAAACATCCGCCATACACGCTCCTCATTCTCCACCAAATGAGGTGCAAACTCGATAACTCGCAAACTTTGCCTCGCATCGAGACACCGCCATGTTGTTTTGTTCTAACTGATGAACTCCACTTCCTTCATACGATTTAACACTTTCGTGAAAGTATTTGTCATTAAATAGTTTTCAAACGCTCTCCCAAGACACGCCGAAAAGCGGCATTGGATGGGTACGCTTCATGACTCCCACCAAGAGTCTCGCTTCGCCATTTTAACATAAAGGTGGTGAATGGAACCTTCGTTTCTCCGCATCCCAAGACATCGAATATCTTGGTAATTTGTTTGACCCATGTTTCCGCCATGATCGGATCTCGCTTTCCCTTAAATTCGTGGTCCCAACTTCTTCGAATCGTCATTGTGATAACCCGTGAATTGCTATCATTTCTCCTCGATTTTGAACACGAAGTCTCCTCATTCGATTTTGCATGAACGCAAAAAGCTTCTAAACATCCCCTCGCTCATCATCTCGCCATTGGTGTTGTTCACGGGAGGAACATTGCCAAACTGCTGCACGTTCTCCTCGCTGGTGAGTACAAAGCGCTCCACGCCTCATTTCCATTGTTAATATTCTCACGACATTCTCAAACACCGCCATAAAACAAGGGTTAATTAAGGAAATCAATATATCACATAATATCCCTATATATCGACCAACTAACAAATAAGCTTAGTAGACACACTAGCTAAGGATTTACTCGCCTCTCCTCCTAGTTCTATTCCCCGATCTCCGCCAGAGATCATATCCCTAAGCTCGATACCAACCGTGACGCCCCCAAAATAGGTATACATCACCCATTCTCGAGTTGTCAATACATGGTACATAAACAACTACAACTTTATTATTACAACAAGAAATCGTGAGTTTGTATACAAATATTATCTTCTAGACAATATCTATACTCAAATAAATCCTCATCACATTTAATGATACATTATTTTACAAAAATGGTGAGGACTACTAAACAACTCTCTAGAACCTTCATTCCATACCCCGACTTAAGATTTCGCTACATTCTCGCCTCCTAAGAAGAAAAATGGAACAAAAAGGAAAAAGGGTGAGCTCAACTAGCCCCAAGAAGAATATTATGACTAAGATAATATACAACAAATTATCGTTAGTCTTCAACAGGAAAAATCTAATAGAATACAATAGACAACAAATTTTAAATCAATATTCGCAATGAAATAATAATTCATTAGAAGAGTTAAGTAGAGAATGCAAACTACTATCTTCTATGTATGAATTTAAAAGTTCATCGCTCATCTTTTATCCCTCGTAACATCAATCAATATATATCCGAATCAAATATTCATCTTTGCACTACATGTGCCAAAGATATTCATCACCGTCATGTTCATCTAAACACTGCTCATCTTTGCACTACGGCCAAAGATATTCTTCGAAATCATTCATCTTTGCACTATAGCCAAAGATATTCCATAATATCATCATTTAAGATCGAAGATGATGAAAATATTTTTAAAGAAACGAATCCAAAGGAAACAAAATGACAAGGATTAAGGATTAAGGATTCAGATTGCTTGTTTTATCCACGTCCAAAAATACCTCAAAATAATCAAAGTGGTGTAAAATTCAAGAATGATCAAAACATGGATACAATCAAAGCTAGTATCCGTAATAGATATTTTGGACTAAAAGGAAAAATTTTCATTTTTCGATGAATAGTGTCGATTCGTGAATAAGATCAGATACGTGAATAAAGGTCAGATACGTGAATAAGAACTCGACACCAAAAGTTTCAAATTTGATAAAAAACTTCAGATCAATATTTCAACATAATGATATTGAAGAAATAATATCATTATTAAAAAAAAAATATCCCTTACTCGAAAAGATCAAGATTCTAAATTTAAAAACACCTGATATAAAGGCTATGACTTGGACTTGCACCAGTATAGCAATACTCAAAGTATACTCAAAATACTCACAAGAATACGCCGATAATATAGAGAGAGAAAACTTCAGCCGGTGTGATTTTCAATTCTAACCCAAGACCCTATTTATAGAAAACGCTTAGAACACCAAAAGGTAAAATTTAATAAAATATTAATATATATATTAAAATTTCTATACCAACCTTCCTAGATCTGATCTCAGCTCGTTATGCACATGTTGTAGCCCACAAAACAAACAAAAAACGTTTTTATTATTTAAAATATTTTAAACTTCCAAAAATCATTTATTTCGGAGCTTCGGAACTTCAATAATTCATAATAAATAGCCCTTCTATCAGAAAATTCGAATCTCGCGTATTTTAATAGGAAATTCAATTCTCTACAACTTTGCAGAAGAAAGTTTTTCCAAATTCCAAACGAAATTGACCGAAATCCACAAACGGTGGATTTTATGTGCTATAATCAAATTTCACCAATAAATGGGGTCCACCGACATGTTTAACATGTTTTAAACATTTATTACAACAAAAATACTCTTCCTCCTCGTATACTCATATATCCCACATTCGTTGTAAAAATATCACCATTATTATATTATTAAAATATAATAATATATTTAAATGAATTATTTTATCGTAAAAGATAAAATTTCAATTTTCAACAATTGTCACATTAAAAATTTTATCCATCTATATCCACATAAAATCAACATTTTTCTCATCATATGAATCAATAATTATTTATTCACAAATAATATTATGTAATCACAATATCGACAACCAGTAGCTTCCTGTGAAAGCAGGGCTTTCCAATAAGAATTTCTCCTCATCCTGCGCAAGCAATTAGGTGACCAAACCTCTCCTTAGATGTAACTTTCTAGACATTGCCAATAATCTTATCTAATAATATTATTCAGATAATATGAATTATTGCTTCGATAATGAAAAATATCGATAATGACAATTATCAAACAACAACAATATAAAATATCAACGCAACAATTATTAAATCAATAAAATATCGAATAAAGAATTATCAGTAACCATTATCGAAAGTGCCTTCTTTACGTAAGAATCAATAATTGGTGCAATACCGGTGTGCTATCGTGTTTTAACCACCGAAGTATTTTAACAAAGATAATCAGAATAACTACTACGCCTATTATTTTTAAACCACTTATATTTGCTGCTTTCTTCATCCAATCGCTTTCACATGGGGCCCACACATGGGTCAAGGCCATCCGCATTTAATATTCCCCAAAGCATTTAATATTCCATTCACCAAACTAATATTCCCCCACAACAATGAATATTTTATAACCACTTGCTTATTTTGAAATATTCATGTATTTTACCCCTAACTATCCACATTAATCAAATCAACCCTTACTATTTTAAAATAATAAATAGAGAAAATTAAATTTCATTAATAATAAGTTGGGGTCTTACATAGCCCACCTCACAAAACTTTTAAAAAACGTTTTTCTTATTTAACATAATTAAAACTTAAAAAATTAACTATTTTAGAGCTTCAGAACTTCAATAATTCATAATAAATAGCCATTTTATCAGAAAATTTGAATCTCGCAACTTTTTATAGGAAATTCGATTCTCTACAACTTTGCAGAAGAAAATTTTTCCAAATTCCAAACAGAAATTGACCGAAATCCATAAACGGGCGATTTTATGTGTTATAATCAAATTTCATCAAGAAATAGGATCCACCACACACACAAAAAACATGTGTTAATCATTTAATGCAACAAAAATACTCTTCCTCCTCATATACTCATATATCCCACATTCATTAAAAAAAATATCATCATTATTATATTATAATAATATAATAAAATATTATTTTATCGAAAAGATAAAATATCAATTTTAACAATTGTCACTTAAAAATTTTCTCCATCTATATCCACATAAAATCAATATTTTCCTCATCATATAAATCAATAATTAATTATTCACCAATAATATTACAGAATCACAAGATCGGTAACGGTAGCTCCTAAAAAAAAGAGGGGATTTCAATAAGAATTTCTCCTCATCTGCCAAGCAATTAGGTGATCAAACCTCTCCTTAGATGTAACTTTCTAGACATTGCCAATAATGTTATCTAATAATATTATTCGATAATATGAATTATTGCTTCGATAATGGAAAATCTTGTGTAGTAATGACAATTATTAAAACAACAAGAATATAAAATATCAACGCAAATAATTATTGAATCAATAAAATACTTTTGAAGCAATAAATTATCGTAACAATTATTGAGTAGTGTTTTCTTACGTAAGAATCAATAATTGGTGCAATACCGTGTGCTACAAAAGGTTGCGCCGTTATTTAAAAAACTCCCTTTTGTCGTTTTCTTCATCCAATCGCTTTCCGTTATGGGGCCCCACAAAAGGTTACGCCGTCGTATGAATATTCCCCGACAGGAAGAATATTTCACGACCAAACGAATATTCCCCGACAACAATGAATATTTTATAACCACTTGCGTATTTTGAAAAATTTTACATATATTACCCTTAACTTTAAACTTTTATCAATTTAACCATTTACTGAATAGTAATTATAAGAAAAACTGAATACTTTTATTTCATAAAATTCGGGGTCTTACATATTCCACTAATTTCATGGAGTATAAGTCAAAACTTTAACCAACCGAGTATAATAAAGAATGGAATAACAAAAGAAATCACCATGCATGCAGATCTTTGCATAGGCATGTTATTCCAATGAGAATACTAATAAGGGCGGAATCAGTCCAGTATAAAACGCACAAAACAGATATATTCAATAGAATAATAATAAAGAGGCGGAACTGTGTAAAGCGTAAAACGCACGCATGTGATATTCCAAATGTAATAATAAAGACGGAATCGTCCCGTAAAACGCATGATGTGATATTCTACGAGAATAGTAAAGGCGGAATAATAGAAGAATGTCACCAAAGTATAGGGTAGCCCACGATACAAAGTTATTCCAAATGTAATAATAAAGAATGGAATAACATAAGTTCTTTTCATGAATACAAAAGAATAACACCCCTTACGAAAGTACACAACAAATAATATTTCCCACCTTAAGAAGAAAAGTCTTTGGATATATAAGTAGTGAAAGAAGCGAGAATACTTTCTTCTTTCTCTCTATAGTTTATCTCTACAGAGTTTCGATTGAATTCGTAAGAAAATAATGAAGAAATGAGCTTCTATTTATAGAAAAATGGATCGTGATATTAACTAACTCATGAACGGTCCAGATTGATTTACTTTAATCTGACTATCCATATTTAAAGCAAAATCTTTTAAATAAAATATAATATATTCTATTTATAATCTAATAAAACGAATAACTTTATAAAAGATTTTACTATGCAAAACACTATGCAGCACTATGCAAAACACAATGCATAATAAAATATAATATATTCTAATTATTGTCTAATAAAGCAGATAGCTTTATAAAAGTATTACATTTTTTATATAAAAAGATTTTACAATGCAAAATACTATGCGGATAATTACGCAACACTATGCATAATAGAATATAATATATTCTATTTATAAAATACCTTTTATAAAAGTATTATGTTTTATATAAAAGATTTTTTGTATTATTACATTAATAATACCAACAAAACCGAAAGTGACTTATCACGTAAGCATCAATAATTAATATCGTGTGCTACTATGCAAAGACGCCAGACATCGCATTCTTTTAACACCGGTGTTTCAACAGCTTAACGGTAAAACTTCCGCCATTATTTTCATAAAGTATTTTGTCGTTTTTCAATTCGACAATAATTCCATTATGAGGTCCACCAATGATTGTCTTTGTCATTGCATTTAATATTCCCTGTTAAAACGAATATTCCCCAACCAATCGAATATTATATAACAACTTGCGTACTTTTGCAAAATTTATAAATATTACCCACAACTATAATATTATATCAATTTCACTCCATAATATTCAAAAATAATATTTATAGAAAATTCATCTTTATTCAAAAGTTCAGTTTTACAATCTCCCTTCTTATAAAATTTTCGCCCTCGAAATTAGGGTACGTACCGGAATATTCAAGAGGTAAGGATACCTTGATTTCATTTGATTCTAACTCCCAAGTCATTTCCTCAACATCGTGGTTTCTCCACAAAACTTCGACTTGAGGTATAACCTTGAGCGTAGAATATGTTCCTTCTTATCCAAGATTTGAACAGAATATCTTCATACGTCAAATCTTCGCATTATTTCGTCCGGTTCTAATTCAATAATGTGGTTCGGGTCTTTCACATATTTACGTAACATGGATATGTGAAAATGTTATGAACACGAGACATACTTTCATGCAGAAAGCGAGTACATAAGCCCAGCAGTTCCTACCGATCAAGGATTAAAATGGGTAGATGAATTGAGGATTGAGCTTTTTCTCTTTCCAAATCTCGTAACTCCTTTCCATGGAGCAACACGTAACTACACATGATCTCCTATATCGAATTCCACGTCCTTTCGATAAAGATCAGCATAACTCTTTTGTCGATCTTGTGAGGCTTTTATACGTTGTCGGATCGTTTGAATCTTTTTCGTAGTCATACGTACCAACTCCGGTCCCAACAACGTTGCTTCACCCACCTCATCCCAGCATACTGAAGAATGACACTTTCTTCCATACAACGCTTCGAATGGAGCCATGCCAATACTTGCTTGATAACTGTTGTTGTAGGAAAACTCCACCAACGGTAAGAACTTGCCCCAACTTCCCTTGAAGTCAAGGACACAAAGTCTTAATAAATCTTCCGAGTTTGAATAGTCCTCTCGATTATCCGTCCAAATCGAGGATGATATGCCGAACTAAATCGTAAATCCGTGCCCATAGCTTTTTGCAAATTAACCCAAAATCGTGAAGTGAATCTTGGGTCTCGATCGTAAACTATGGATCTTGGCATACCATGCAATCTTACAACCTCGTTTATGTACATATACGAGTAAGACGTTCAAGTGTATAAGTTTCTCAGATTGGTAATAAATGAGCGGACTTGGTCAATCTATCAACAATGACCCAAATCGCATCTATGCCTTGAGAAACTTTGGGAAGACCCCAGAACGAAATCCATGGTAATGTGCTCCCACTTCCATTTCGGAATTTCAAGTGGTTGCAATGGACCTTTAGGTACTTGATGCTCCGCCTTGACTCGTTGACACGTTAAACACCTTGAGATAAACAGCGCTATCTCTCTCATCATATTGCTCCACCAAAATGTATGACGAATATCATGATACATTTTGGTACTCCCAGGATGGATTGCAAACGGTGTGTTATGCGCCTCCATCATGATTTTATACTTTAAATCAGGGTCATTAGGAACACAAAGTCTGGAGTTGACTCGAAGTATTCCTTCTTCATCGATTCTTGCTTCCGGCATAGCACCTTCTTGCACTTTCTTCCTCATACGCATCAACTCCAGGTCTGTAGCTTAAGCAGATTTAACTTTATCAATTAAATTCGATTCTACTCATATATTCTCCATCATCACATGGGTCCCTGGAGTCTTTAACTCTATCTCCATCCTTTGTAAGTCACACAAAATGGGCGTTGACAATATCGCATTCGCACTTGCATATGATCTTCTACTCAATGCGTCAGCTACCACGTTCGCTTTTCCAGGATGGTATTGGATGGTATGATCATAATCTTTCAACAGTTCAAGCCAACGTCGTTGTCGCATGTTGAGTTTCTTTTGAATGAAAAAATATTTGAGGCTTTTATGATCCGTAAAGATCTCCACTTTCTCCCATTACAAGTAATGCCTCCAAATCTTTAGTGCGAAGACAACATCTGCCAACTCTAGATCATGAGTAGGATAATTTCTCTCATATTCTTTGAGTTGTCGTGAGGAATAGGCTATGACTTTCCCATGTTGCATGAGAACACATCCTAACCCTTTACCCGAAGCATCACTGTAGATGACAAATCCCTCCGAACCAGATGGTATTGTCGAGCAGGTCTTTGAAATGAGTCTCTCTTGAGTTCTTGAAAACTCTTCTCACATTCCTCGCTCCAACCGAACTTTGTATCTTTCCGAGTCAATTTGAGTTAGTGGAGAAGCGATTCAAAAAAACCTTCTACGAATCTCCGATAATAACCCGGCTACGCCGAGAAAGCTACATACTTTGATCATCGATTTAGGTTGCTCCCAGCTTTGAATAGCTTCAATCTTTGCTGGGTCAACAAATATTCCATGACTTGATACCACGTGCCCAAGGAATGCTACTTCCTCAAGCCGAACTCGCATTTCTTCAACTTGGCATAAAGCTTATATTCACGAAGCTTTTGGAGTATCGACCTCAAGTGTTGCTTTCATAATCTTCACGGGTTTTGGAATATATGAGGATGTCATCAATAAAGAAGACCACAAAGTGATCCAAATATTCCTTGAATACTCGGTTCATCATATCCATGAAGGCGCAAAGAGGAGCATTAGTCAATCCAAAGGACATGACTAGAATTCATAATGCCTGTCATAAGAGTTAAAGCCGTCTTTGGAATGTCATCGGTTCTAATCTTCAATTGGTGATATCCGAACGAAGATCAATCTTTGAAAAGAATTTGGCTCCATGCAACCGGGTCAAACAGTCATCAATACGGCAAATGGGTATTTTATTTTGATGGTGACATGATTCAACTCCCGATAATCAATACAAAGTCGATACTCCCATCTTTTTTCACACGAATAGTAGCAGGAGCACCCCAAGGAGAAGTACTAGGGACGAATGAAACCGATGTTCAACAATTCTCGTAGTTGGGTCTTCAACTCCACGAAGTTCAATAGAGCCATTCGATATGGGGCTTTGAAAATAGGTTTTGTACTGAGTTCAAGGTCGATACAAAATTTAATTTCATGCTCTGGGGTGGTACAGAACGCCCCCAAAATAGGTTCATTCCATCCAACCCATTCTGAGTCGCCAAATACATGGTACAGAAATAACTACAACTTTATTAATACATTTGTCGTGCAAAATACAACAACACATATGTTGTGAGTTTGGATACAATTATATACCAACTGTAGCACGTCACAATGACACCTTACATAAAGGTATAGTCAAAAACTGTTTTAGAAATTAGAATCTTTGGGAAGTGCTCAAGAAACCTTCATACATGGGAGGCCATGCTTTTAGGTTATGGTAGATATCATATGGCCACGTAATTATCCTTGGTTGACCTAATAGACCCCAAAGAAAAACGAGAAGATTACTATCATATTCTTCCCAATGGTGATCTTCTCTTGACATATCATTATCTCCACTGTCTCTAATTGGGTATTATACTCCAAACAAACACCAAGATTATATAGGTAGTACTTATAAATATACTCAGCAAGTGGATGAGCACAACCATGTCTTATGATGACATGAGGTTGTATGTCATTAGACATCTTGTATGATAGTGGCAAAACACCCTTCCAAGTTAAATTCACCTCACCCTCAACATCTATAGACCACCATTCTATTCCCTCGCTATCCCCCGCTCAACCCAGCTATACTTTTATTACCTAAAAGGAATTGTGAAACAAAAGGGTGAGCACAACTAGCTCAGTAAAGAATATTATAACTAAAGATACATAAATTATCAATAGTCTTTATCAATAATAAATAAGAGATTTAGAACATATGGTAGATGATAAAACTTTTCAACCATAGTTGCAGCGGAACGAACAATCCATTAAAAGAGTCAAATAGACTATAAAGTCTATTGTCTTCTCCACGTTAAAAGTCCACCAATAATATTTTATCCCTGTAATATCAATCAACAGTTCCTTTCCACAATCATATGAATAACTCATAATCATAATTGTGATTCTAAATTCCTCTTCTCATCCAAGACGAAGATAATTTTCATCATTGCCTTTACACGAAACATCAAATATCATGGTTATACCAAATCACATTCCTCGTTCATAATCATATTAATAAATTCATCTTTGCACCACGGCCAAAGATATTCATCAACAGATTCATCTTTACACTACAAAGCTAAAGATATTCAACAACAGTCATCTTTTGCATTACGAGCCAAAGATATTCATCAATAATTCATCTTTGCACTACAAAGCTAAAGATATTCAACAACAGTCATCTTTGCATTACGAGCAAAAGATATTCATCAATAATTCATCTTTGCACTAAAAGCTAAGATATTCATCAACAAGTCATCTTCAAGGCTACGGCCAAAGATATTCATCAACAGATTCATCTTTACACTACAAGCTAAAAAGATATTCAACAACAGTCATCTTTGCATTACGAGCCAAAGATATTCATCATTAATTCATCTTTGCACAACAGGCTAAAGATATTCAACAACAGGTCATCTTTGCATTACGAGCCAAAGATATTCATCAATAATTCATCTTTGCACAACAGGCTAAAGATATTCAACAACAGGTCATCTTTGCATTACGAGCAAAAGATATTCATCAATAATTCATCTTTGCACTACAGGCTAAGATATTCATCAACAAGCCATCTTTGCACTATGGGCCAAAGATATTCATATCTCAAATAAATACATGATCATTTCAAAAGTTATATAACAATAATTATAACCATGTTGATCAATTCACCTTTGCACTTAAGCTAAAAATATTCAATTGTAAATTCAATGGTCATGATCATACCAGTCAACAATTCAACTTTTGCACTACTGGCCAAAGAGAACCTATAGTCACGATCATACCAATAATCTACTCATCTTTACACTCAAGTCAAAGAGAAATATCATCATTAGGGTTATAAGAATGTTATATAAAAACAATATAATCAAAACATGGTTTTAATTTCAAAAGTAAGATTCATAAATCAACGATAATTTGGTCGAGAAGAAACCAATTTGTCGTGAATAGTACTCAAATTAAATATATAAAATCGTAGTATCGTGCATAAGAATCCTCGACACGAAAAGATAAAGTTTCATAATAAAATTCATATCCATATTTATAACACCTTAATCCAAATGTTATAAATCACTTAGAAATCTCATAATCTAATATTATTAATATTATAATAATATTTTAATCATTTCTTAAATTTATAAATAATTTAATCCAATTATTTACACTTTAATAATTAATGCATTTAATCATCTAAAAATGCCAAACTCATAAGATTTCATCATCATTAACCAAAACCCTCATAAAAATCTGCATATACCTCATATATGATTCTCAAGCCAATAAATCATATTTTCCAATTTTCTTACTTCACATAACATATTTAATTCATTTACTCATAACTAGAACATTTTCATGAAAAATACCAAATCAGTTCCAAAAATATTTCTTTTCTGGGATTTAGCATAACATAGTCCCATATTGAACATATATTTTTCTCGAAATTTTAAAAATTCATTTACTATTTTTCATATGGCCAAAACCACCGAATATTTAAACATTTATCATAAATTATACTTTTATCGAAAATTCTGAAATTAATACGGTATCTTGATATTATATAGATGTACTCCCAATAAAAATTTCATCAATTTTGGAGTTAACCACAAGGAGTTATAAGCAGTTACTTTTAAAATAGTCTTTTCTCATAAAATCCATAACTCTAATCTATATATCCAAAATCGCCATTTTGGACACAATCTATAAAACTCATCAAAATATCATTTCAAATTTTTCCAGAATTTTGAAGGTTCAGAAAAATTTTGAAACTAAAAAAACATCATAACCCTTAAAATCCACTTACTATCCCTTACCTCAAAAAGAAAGTACTTTTAATTAGAATAACACCGAACGAACTTGCACCGCAGAGTATAGCAACACTCAAAGTATACTCAAAATACTCACAAGAATGCGCTCGATAATATAGAGAGAAAACTTGAGTTTACGGTGTGATTTTCAATTCTAACCTAAGCACCTATTTATAGGAAAACGCTTAGAACACCAAAAGCAGAAAATTTAATAAATTATTAATATAATAAATTTGAATTCTACGCCCACTTTTTTTTTTTTGTTCAAACTTCAGCAACACAAGTATCTCACCTTACAAAACTTACAAAAACGTTTTTCATAATTAATTAATTTAAAACTCCAAAAAATAATAATTAATTAATCAGGAACTTCAATAATTCATAATAAATAGCCCTTTTGTCGGAAAATTGAATCCTCGAGTTTTTATAGGAAATTCAATTCTCTACAACTTTGCGTAAGAAAGTTTTTCTAAATTCCAAATGTAAATTGATAGAAATCCACAAACCAGGCGATTTTTTCTGTGCTATAATCAAATTTCGGTCAATAAATGGGGTCCAACCAGACATGTTTAACATGTTTTAAACATTTATTGCAACAAAAATACTCTTCCTCTTCAGTATACTCATATATCCTACATTCGTTGTAAAATATCACAATTATTATATTATTAAAATATAATAATATATTTAAATGAATTATTTTATCGAAAAGATAAAATTTCAATTTTCAACAATTGTCACATTAAAAATTTTCTCCATCTATGTCCATATAAAATAGATATTTTCCTCATCATAAAAATCAATAATTAATTATTCACAAATAATATTACATAATCACAATATCGACAACCAGTGCATTTCTCCAGGGAAAGAGGGCTTTCAATAAGGATATCTCCTTCTTGGCAGTATGATTAGGTGACCAAACCTCTCCTTAGATGTAACTATCTAGATATTGCCAATAATGTTATCCAATAATATTATTCAGGATAATATGAATTATTGTCAGATAATGGAAAATCTTGTGTAGTGACAATTATTAAAACAACAAAGAATATAAAATATCAACGCAACAATTATTGAATCAATAAAATATAATATTGAGCAATAATTCTTTGTAAAAATTATTGAGTAGTGCTTTTCTTTACGTAAGAATCAATAATTCAAAAATTTGTGGAATACTGAGTGTTCTATCATGCTGAACAACACGTATTACTTTACTTTACCCACCGGGTATTCCAACAGTGTTAACGGTAACAATTACGCTGTTATTTATAAAAACTCCCTTTTGTCATTTTTTTCATCCAAGCGGTTATTACATTATGGGGCCCTAAATGGTCGCACTTGTCGTCACGAATATTCCCAAGACGTAAAGAATATTCCACGACCAAACGAATATTCCCTAATAATAATGAGTATTTTATAACCACTTGCTTATTTTGTAAAATTTGCATATTTCACCCATAACTTTAAACTTTTATCAATTTAACCATTTACTAAATAATAATTATAAGAAAAAATTTGAATACTTGTATTTCATAAAATTCGGGGTCTTACATAGGCCAGGAAGTTCTTCAGGGAATACGTCAGGAAATTCATTAACAATAGAAATATCATTCAAAATCGGCGTATTTTTGTTTAGATCCGCGTGACATGAGCTAAAAAGCTCGACATCCGTTTTTAATAAACGAATAGCTTTATGGCTTGAGATGACGATGATTGATTTTAATGGATTGGTGGCTTGAATTAGCATAATAGATTGGTTAGGAATATAAAAGCTAACAATCTTACGAAAATAATCAATTTTGCATGATGAGTAGTTAACCAATCAATCCACAGAATTACGTCAAATGCAAGTATTTTTAATGAAATAAGATCGACGGGTAATGTGAGGGTACCGATTTGAACCAAACAAGACTTATAAGCAAGTGGATGTAATGAAGGTTTCTCCCAATGAGTTTCTACAGATAAGTCAAAGTCTAATTTCTCGAGTCAAATTTAATCATTGGCGCAAGTAGGAGAAATAAAAGAATGGGTAGAACCGGTATCAAATAAGGTATAGACTTCGTTAGAGTTTATGATAAGCTTACCCGTGATGACCTCATTCGGGTTCCTTGCTTTCTAGGAGGTCACAACAAACGCCTTACGCAGACTACCTGGCTTTGACTTTTTCGGGGACGACCTTTGGTGCCTCCATCCGTAAATTTGAACTTGTCTTGGTGAGCGACAAAATCGTCTTAAGTGACTTCCTCTTCCACAATTATAACATGCTTTGGACGGCATCGCGCAGTTTGGACTGATGTGTCCTTCCCCTCCGCATTTAAAGCATATGATATGTGGTCGTTCTCCTTCCTTAACAACGGGTCTTTGGTCAAGCGTCCTTCCATCATTGTTGAATCTCCTTTTCTTGAAATGTCCATTTTCTTGCTCTTGCCATGATTACCCGAAGTGGTTACCATTTTTCGGCATGTTGATTCCTCCACGTTTTTGTCACCGATTTCGATGACCGATACCATTGGTATTTTCATCTTTGTCTTACCGCTTTCTCTTGGTTGCGTTGACTCGTTCAGGCTCCAATAAGCGAGCCCTATTTACAACATCTAAGTACAAACACACGGTTTATGAGAAGTAAGATATTGGACGTATCTCCGGTTTCAAACCTCTTAAAACATTCGCATCATTCGCCTTCCTCATTATCGACCAAATGGGATCAAAACCGAGATAACTCCGCAAATTTAGCCTCGTATCATGACGACGGTCATATTGTTTTGTTCCAATTTGATAAACTCCACTTCTTTCATGTGACGAATACTCTCGGGAAAGTACTTGTCGTTGAATAGCTCTTGGAACTACTCCCAAGACATCTTGAGTGCGTCAGGCTGGGTACGTTTTACATATTCCCACCAGTAATCTGCCTCTTCACGTAACATGAAGGTGGCGAAGAGAACCTTTTGCTCCTCGGAGCATCCCAAGACATCAAATATCTTGGTGATCTGCTTTATCCATGCTTCCGCCTTAAGAGGTTTTGGCTCCCCAATAAAATTCGATGGTCCCAGCTCCTCGAACTGTTTAGCGGTGACCGTCTGAGAGTTTCTAGTGTTTCCACCTACATTTCGGATAGAAGACGCTCTCTCCTGATGTTGCATAAATTGTATAAAGCCTCTGAACAATCCATCATTCATCATTTGGTCCGTGTTGTTGTTTGCATGAGGATTGTCGCCTTCTTGATGCATCTCGTTGCTCCACGACCGCCTGCCGTTCTTCAGCCTACTCTTCTAACTCATGAATACGATTTTGTAATTCTAAATTTCGATCATAAAATTCTTCTAATAAATTCTCCTCAGGTTCCTCTTCTTCCTCTTTTCCTCACTCTCAATTTGCTACCTTATGCACTATCTCAAAGGTGTAACTATTAATTCTTCACTCACCACATGGATATCTCAAATTCTTTCTTCGCCTGACATCACATTATCTTGGTTGGCGATTAGAGTTTTCTCCACGGTTTCATTCACTGCGTTGTTAATATATTTAGCTGTCATTCTCAAATATTGCCACAAAACAAGAGTTAATTTAACAAATTAACATATCACATAATATCCCTATATTATGACCGACCAACAAATAAGCTTAGGTAGGACACACTAGCGAAGGATTTACTCGTCTCTCCCCTCCTAGTTTTATTCCCCGATCTCCGCCAGAGATCATATCCCTAAGCTCGATATTAATTGTGACGCCCCAAAATAGGTATACAACACCCATTCCGAGTCGTCAAAATACATGGCATGTAAACAACTACAACTTTATTAATACAACATAAAAGCTGTGAGTTTAAATATAAATATTGTCATCTAGACAATATCCACACTCAAATAAGTCCTCATTACAATTATTAATACACTATTTTACAGAATAGTGAGGACTACTAGAACCACTTCTAGAACCATCATTCCACACCCCGACTAATACTCGCTACATTCTCGCCTCCTAAGAAGAAAAATGGAACAACAAGGAAAAGGGTGAGCTCAACTAGCCCCAGTAAAGAACATTATGACCAAGATAATATAGAACAAATTATCGTTAGTCTTCAAAAGGGAAAAATCTAATGGAATACAATAGACAATAAGTTTTAAATCAATATTCGCAACGGAAATAATAATTTATTAGAAGAGTTAAGTAGAGAATGAAATCTACTATCATCTATGAATTTAAAAGTCCATCATCGATATTTTATCCCTGTAACATCAATCAATATATATCTGGAATTAAATATTCATCTTTGCACTACAGGCCAAAGATATTCATCATTGGTCAGTGTTCATCTAAACACTGTTCATCTTCTGCACTACGGCCAAAGATATTTATCGAAAATCATTCATCTTTGCATTACATGCCAAAGATATTGAAGAATATCATCATTTAGGATTGAGGATGATGAAAAATATTTTAAAGAAAATGAATCCAAATTGAAACAAAAGAATAAATATTAAGGATTCGTGACTTTTAAACAATCCAAGTTCAAAAATACTTCATAAATAACCAGTGGAGTAAAATTCAAGAATGATCAAAACATGGATACAATCAAAGCTAGTATCCATAATAGATATTTTGGACAAAAAAAAAAATTCTATTTTTCTACGAATAGTGTCGATTCGTGAATAATGTAAATATCGTGAATAGTACCATATCGTGAATAAGAAACCCGACACTAAAAGATAGAAATTTCACAAAAAAATCATCATGCTTCGTGAATAGTAACGTGAATAAGAACTCATGAATAAGTAGAATATGACGCCCCAAAATAGGTCCATTCCATCCAACCCATTCTCGAGTCGCCAAATACGTGGTACGTAAAACAACTACAACTTTATTACTACAATTGTCGTAGTAAAATACAACAAACATATATGTTGTGAGTTTTGATGCAAATATATACCAACTGTGACTTTGGACACCAACTTGGATAAAGACGTCACAATGGCACCTTACATAAAGGTAAAGTCGATAAGCTGTTTAGGAGAACCTCCATGCCTAGAGACCACCGATTCTATTCTCCTGTTACCCTTGCTCGACCCAGCTACACTCTTATTACCTGAAAGGAATTGTGAAGCAAAAGGGTGAGCACAACTAGCTCAGTAAAGAATATTATGACTAAGATAATTACATTATCAATAGACTTCATCAGTAATAAATAAGAGATTTAGAACATATGGTAGATGATAAAACTTTTCAACCATAGTTGCAGCGGAATGAGCAATCCATTAAAAGAGTCAAATAGACCATAAAGTCTATTATCTTCTATGTTAAAAGTCCACCAACAATGTTTTAACCTCAGTAACATCAATTAATAGTTTCACATCACAATCATGTGAATAACTCATAATCATAATTGTAGTTCTAAATTCCTTTTCTCATCCGGGACGAAGATAATTTTCATCAATTGTCTTTACCCAAAACATCAAAGATCATGGTTATACCAAATCACGTTCGCTCATAATCATAATCATAATAATAAATTCATCTTTGCACCACGAGCCAAAGATATTCATCAACGATTCATCTTTGCACTACAGCCAAAGATATTCAACAACAGTCATCTTTGCACTACTGAGCCAAAGATATTCAACAACAGTCATCTTTTGCACTACGGCCAAAGATATTCCTCAACAGATTCATATTTGCACTACTGGTGCCAAATATATTCATCAACATTCATATTTGAAATACTGAGCCAAATATATTAATATATCAAAGAAATATATAATCATTTTGAATTTATATAAACAATAATTATAACCATGTTGATCCATTCACCTTGCACTTAAGTTAAAGATATTCAATTATAAATTCAATGGTCACGATCATACAAATCAACAATTCATCTTTGCTTTCATCGCCAAAAGAGAACCCATAGTCACAATCATACCAATAATCTACCTATCTTTACACTCAAGTCAAAGAGAAATATCATCACCAGGGTTATAAAAATATTATATATGATAATAAAAATAATATAATCAACATATAGATTTAATCTCAAGAGTAATATTCATAAATCAACTATAATTTGGTTAGAAAAAGAAATCAATTTTGTCGTGAATAGTATCCGTGAATAGTAACTCGTGAATAGTAACCCCGACATAAAAAAGTTCCAAATTTGATACAAAGTTCAAACCAATATTTCGGCATAATGATATTGAAGAAATAATATCATTTATGAATAAAATAATCTCCCTTACCTCAGAAAGAATAGTACTTCTGACTGAAATACTGGATATAGTGCTAAAAGAACTTGCACCGTATAACAATACTTGAAGTACTAAAATACTCACAAAAATACGCTCAATATATAGAGAGAGAAAGAGAGAGAAATCTTTAGTTTCTGGTGTGTTTTTCAATTCTAACCTAAGCACCCTATTTATAGAAAAATGCTTAGAACACCAAAGCAGAAAATTTAATATAATATTAATATATATTATTAAGTTTCCTACGCCAACCTTTGTAGATCTGAATTCAGCCATTAATGTCACATGCTAGACCCACTTAACTCACCAAAAACGTTTTCTTTGAAAAAAAATAATTAAAACTTCAAAAAATTAATTATTTCGGAACTTCAGAACTTCAATAATTCATAATAAATAGCCCTTTTGTCAGAAAATTCGAATCTTGTGATTTTTTTATAGGAAATTCAATTCTCTACAACTTTGCAGAAGAAAGTTTATCCAAATTCCAAACAGAAATTGACCGAAATCCACATACGGACGATTTTACAGGCTATAATCAAATTTCAGTCAAGAAATAGGTCCACCAACATGTTTAACATGTTTTAAACAACTTTTACAACAAAAATACTCTTCCTCCTCATATACTCATATATCCCACATTCATTGTAAAAATATCACCATTATTATATTATAATAATATAATAAAATATTATTTTATCATAAAAGATAAAATATCGATTTTCAACAATTGTCACTTTAAATTTTTTTCCATTTATATCCATATAAAATAAATATTTTTCTTATCATATAAATCAATAATTAATTATTCACAAATAATATTACGTAATCACAATATTGACAACCTGTGCAATTCCTGGGAAGAGGGGCTTTCAATAAGAATTTCTCCTTCACTGGTTGTATGCAATTAGGTGACCAAACCTCTCCTTGAAGACAGAACTTTCTAGACATTGCCAATAATGCTATCTAATAATATTATTCAAATAATATGAATTATTGATTTGATAATGGAAAATATCATGCAAATGACAATTATTAAAACAACAATAATATAAAATATCAACGCAAAGAATTATTGAATCAAAATAAAATATTGAATAAAGAATTATCGTAATAATTATCGAGTAGTGCCTTCTTACGTAAGAATCAATAATTAGTGCAATACTGCGTGCCATTGTGCGGCAACAATGCGTAGACATCGTGTTTTAACCACGGGTATTCCAACAAAGATAATACAGTGAATAACTACACCGTTATTTGTAAACAACTTATACTTGCTCGTTTTCTTCATTCAATCGTTTTCAGTTATGGGACCTGAAAAGGTCATTGCGTCCGCATTTAATATTCCCGATGCGGAAGAATATTCCACGACCAAACGAATATTCCCGACAACAAACAATGAGTATTTTATATCCACTTGTTTATTTTGAAAAAAAATTCATATATCACCCTTAACTTTAACCTTTTATCAATTTAACCATTTACTGAATAGTAATTATAAGAAAAAATGAATACTTTTATTTCATAAAATTCGGGGTCTTACAGTAACCCCGACATGAAATGTTCCAAATTTGATAAAAAGTTTCAACCAATATTTCGGCATAATGATATTAAAGAAACTAATATCATTTAAGAAGAAAATAACATCCCTTACCTCAAAAAAAAATAAGACTTCCGGTTGGAATATGGGCATAGTCTTTGAAGGAACTTTAGACCAGTATAGAACACTCAAAGTATTAAAATACTCACAAGAATACGCTTAATATATCGAGAGAGAGAGAGAGATTTGGTTTACGGTGTGATTTTCAATTCTAACCTAAGCACCCTATTTATAGGAAAATACTTAGAACACCAAAGCAGAAAATTTAATAAATTAATAATATAATTTTCTTAATTTCCTTAGCACACCACACCAGCTGATTTCAACCATTAACATGTGCCACTTAAATGGAAAAAACGTTTTTCTTAAAATAAATAATAAAAACTTCCAAAAATCAATTATTTCAGAACTACAGAACTTCAATAATTCATAATAAATAGCCCTTTTATCAAAAAAATTCAAACCACATGTCTTTTCCATAGAAAATTTCATTATCTACAACTTTGCAAAAGAAATTTTTTCCAAATTCCAAACAAAAATTGACCGAAATCCACAAACGGGCGATTTTACAGGCTATAATCAAATATTAGTCAAGAAATGGGGTCCACCGACACACAAAACATGTGTTAATCATTTAATGCAAAAAAATACTCTTTCTTCTCATATACTCATATATCCCATATTCATTGTAAAAATATCATCATTATTATATAATATAATAAAATATTATTTTATCAGAAAAGATAAAATATCAATTTTTAACAATTGTCACTTTAAAAAAATTTCTCCATCTATATCCACATAAAATCAATACTTTCCTCATCATATAAATCAATAATTAATTATTCACAAATAATAATATTACAGAATCACAATCATGTGCAACTGGTAGTTCCCAAGAAAAGAGGGGCTTTCAATAAGAATTTCTCCTTATTGGCGCCTGATTAGGTGACCAAACCTCTCCTTAGGCGTAACTTTTTAGACATTGCCAATAATGTTTTCTAATAATATTATTGAGATGTCTGAATTATTATTGCTTCGATAATGGAAAAATCGTGTAGTGACAATTATTGAAACAACGGTAATATAAAATATCAACGCAACAATTATTGAAACAATAAAATAAAATATTGAAGCGAAGAATTCACTGTAATAATTATTGAGTAGTGCCTTCTTACATAAGAATCAATAATTGGTGCAATACTGGTGTCTTCTCTTGTGCAACAACGCGCCAGACTTGTGTTTTAACCACCGTATTCCAACAAGATTAACTTGAATAATAAGCTGCCGTAGTTATTTATAAACAACTTATACTTGTCGTTTTCTTCATCCAATCGCTTTCAGTTATGAGGCCCACACAAGGTCGCGTGCGTAATGCACGAATATTCCCCGACAGCAAGAATATTCCACGACCAAACGAATATTCCCCGACAACAATGAATATTTTATAACCACTTACTTATTTAAAATATTTGCGCATTTTACCCACAACTAACCACATTAATCAAATCAACCCTTACTATTTTAAAGTAATAAATAGAGGAAATTTAATTTTATTTATAATAAGTTGGGGTCTTACAATATCCCTAAGCTTTGATACCAACTGTGATGCCCCAAAAATTAGGTATACATCACCCATCTTGAGTCGCCAGATACATGGTACAGAATTCAAATACAACTTAATAATCTGTATGCGGTATGCAATACGACAAAACATAAACCGTGAGTTTGAATATAAATATTGTCTACTAGAGAGTATACAAACTCAAAAGGAGTTCTCATTATAATTATTATCACACTATTTCACAGAATAGTGAAGACTACTAATGCACCATCTAGGACCATCACTCCGTTCCCAGACTCGCTTCAAATTTATATTCTCATTTTCAAGAGAATAGCGGTGAAAGAAAGGGTGAGCTCAACTAGCCCAAAGAAGAAATATTATGACTAAGATAATGCGAGAATAAATTATCATTAGCCTTAAGCAAATGTTAAACTGATACAATATAACAAATATCAAGTTTAACTACGCGGAACAAACAATCCATTAAAAGAATCAAGTAGAGAATAAAATCTACTATCTTTTATGATTTAAAAGGTTTTTCATCACTTTTATCACTGGAACTCGACAATAAATAATCCACATCATCGAATCACCCCGCACACTACTACCAATGATATTCTTTAGTATCACGACCACAATTATCCATACCTTTCACGAGCCGAGAATATTTATGTATTCATTAATGGTCATGATCATGCCAACAACTGTCCATCAATGCACTACGGGCCAATGAGGACTTTTACCACATCATTTGTAACATTACAGTCATGATTACACCGAATAATCCCTGATCATAATCATACCAATTCCATCTATGCACTACAGGCCACATATGACTTTCAAAAAATATAAATATGAGGATGATGACAATGATATAAGAATTCAATAAAACAAGTTCAAGAATTAATTTGTCCAAGAACCAATAACGTCCAAATTGTCAACATGATACTGCTTTGTAGAGTAAAATTCAAGAATGCTCAAAAAAATATTTCCATAAAAAGATACGGGATGAAGCGCAATTATCAAGGATATTCCACTAATTTCATGGAGTATAGAAGTCAAAACTTTAACCAACTGAGTATAATAAAGAATGGAATAACAAAAGAAATCACCATGCATGCGGTGCTTGCGTATAGGCAAAGTTACTCAATGAATACTAAATAACAGAACGGAATTGTGTGAAATTAAATTGCAAGCGGGATGTTCCAAATGAATAATAAAGAATGGAATAACAACGAAATCACCGTGCATGCGGTGATTGCGATAGATAGGTTATTCCAACGAGAATACTAATAAGGCCGGAATCAGTGCGGTAGTAAAACGCACGCAGACAGAATATTCCAACAAAATAATAATAAAGAAGCGGAACCAGTCCCGCCAGTAAACGCCATGAATAGGATATTCCAATGTAATAATAAAGAGGCGGAATCAGTCCCACAGTAAAAGCGCACATATGTGGATATTCCAATGCAGAATAGTAAAGCTAATAATAGAAGAATGTCACCAAGTATAGGGTGGCAGCGTATCAAAGTTATTTCAACAGAATAATAAAGAATGAAATAACATAAGTTCTCTTCATGAATACAAAAGAATAACACCCACTTACGAGTACAACAAATAATATTTCATACCTTAAGAAGAAAATCTTTGGATATATAAGTAGTAGTGAAGTAGCAGAATACTTTCTTCTTTCTCTATAGTTTATCTCTAGAGTTTCGGTGAATTCGTAAGAAAATAATGAAGGAATGAGCTTCTATTTATAGAAAAATGGATCTGCATAGTAACTAACTCGTTTAAGCGGTCCATTGATTTACTTTTTAATCTGACGGTCCATATTTAAAGCAAAATCTTTTAAATAAAATATAATATATTCTATTTATAGTCTAATAAAACGAATAACTTTATAAAAGATTTTATTATGCAAACACTATGCATAATAAAATATAATATATTCTAATTATTGTCTAATAAAGCAGAGATAGCTTTATAAAAGTATTCTGTTTTATATAAAAAGATTTTACTATGCAAAAATACTATGCATCGTGACGCCCCCAAAATTAGGTATCGTCACCCATCTTGGGGTCGCCACTTACATGGTACATAAATTCAAATACAACTTCTTAATATAAGCGTGGGTACAATAATCGACATAAACCGTGAGTTTGAATACAAATATTGTCTACTAGATATTATACAAACTCAAAAGGAGTCCTCATTACAACTATTATCACACTATTTCGCACGAATAGTGAGGACTACTAATGCTATCCTACGGACCATTACTCTGTTCCCCGACTCGTCGTCCCGGTATGTTCTCATTTCACGAAGAGAACGGTGAAAGAAAGAAAGGGTGAGCTCAACTAGCCCAAAGAAGAAATATTATGACTAAGATAATGCGAATAAATTATCATTAGCCTTCAAACGATGTTAAAGCGATAAAATACAATGAAGACAACCAGTTTAGCTGCGGCGGAATAAGCAATCCATTAAAAGAGTCAGTAGAGAATAAAGTCTACTATCTTTTAGGTTTTAAAAAGTTTTCATCAATTTTTATCGAGACTGAGACTCGAACAATAAATAAACCACCACATCTAATCATCCCCGTGCACGGTCAAGGATTTTCATCAAATTATCAATGGTCGTGACTATACCGAATCACCCCCGGTCATAATCATACCAAAAACTATCCATCAATCGCATTACAGTGCCACCCTTTGAGGACTTTTGTCACATCATTTATATCAAGTCGTGATTATACCCGAATGATCCACGGTCATAATCATCCGAGTTCATCTATGCACGTAAGCCAAAGATAACATAATATAACATGAGGATGATGACAATGACATAGTAATTCAATAAAACAAGTTCAAGAATTATTTAATCCATGAATTATTAACGTCCGGATTGTCAACATGATATTGTTTCAGTAGAGAAAAATTCAAGAATGATCGGGAAGAATATTTCCATGAAAAGATATTTGGATGAAGCTTGAAATATCGAGGATATTCTACTAATTTCATGGAGTATATAAGTCAAAGTTTTAACCAATTTGGGTATAATAAAGAATGGAATAACAAAAGAAATCACCATGCATGCGGTACTTGCAGATGGGCGTGTTATTCAATGAGAATAATAATAACGGAACCGGTCGTGAAATTCACCATCGAAACGGGATGTTCAACAGAATAATAAAGATGGAACCAGATCAGGTTAAAACACGATGATAGGATATTCAGCGAATGATAAAAAGGCGGAACCAGTCCGGTGTAAAACACATGAGCGAGGATGTTCCAGCAGAATAATAAAAGCGGAACCAGTCGGTGTAAAACACACACGCAGCGGATGTTCCAATGAATAATAGAAGAATGTCACCAAGTATAGGGTAAACGGCGTATCACGAGGTTATTCCAATGAGAATAATAAGCAATGGAATAACATAAGGATTTCACCAAGTATAGGTATGTGTCAGCGTGTCTGAGTTATGTATAGGGTATGCCACTTTTTACGAGTTATTCCAAGCGTAATAATAGTGAATGGAATAATGAAGTTCTCTTCAAGAAGAAAGAATAACACCCTTACCGTAAAAAGAACTGAATATAGAAGTAGTGAAGTAGCAGAATACTCTTCTTCTTTCTATAATTTTCTCTCTATAGCTTCTCTCTATAATTTCTCTCTGAGTTTCAATGAATTCGTAAGAAAATAATGAAGGAATGAGCTTCTATTTATAGGAAAATGGAATGCATAATAACTAATCCATGAACGGTCAGATTGATTTACTTTTAATCGACGGTCCATATTTAAAGAAAAATCTTTTAAATAAAATATAATATATTCTATTTATATAAAAACATTTTACTATGCAAACACTATGCAATACTATGCAAAACACTACGCAAAACACTATGCAACACTACGCATAATAAAATATAATATATTCTATTTATGTAATAACTTTAATAAAGTATTCTATTTTATATAAAAGATGTTTCGCTTTTTATTACGTTAATAATACGAATAAAACAAAACGTCATTATCGCTTATAATAATTCATATTATTAATCGACAATAATGGAATCAAACTGGAGGTGACTTCTCACATAAAGATCAATAATCAATACCGCAAGTGCTACTTATGCAACCACACTTATTATTGTGCTTTTTTTACTACCGAAAGTAGTTCAACAAGAACCACAGTAAAACTTCCACCGTTATTTCAATAAAATATTTTTGTAGTTTTCTCAATCCGGACAATAATTACATTTGTGGGGTCCACCAATGATTGAGTAGTTGCATTTAATATTCCTCGCTAAACCGAATATTCTCCCACCAATCGAATATAATATAACCACTTGCATACTTTGCAAAATTTATAAATACTACCCACAACTATATAATATTGTCTTAAATTCACACCATAATATTAAAAAATTATTTTGACAAAATTTAAATCTTTATTGATAAAATCTGGGTCTCACACAAACACTATGCAAAACTATGCATAATAGAATATAATATATTATATTTATAGAATACCTTTATAAAAGTATTCATTTTATATAAAAGATTTTCTCGTATTATTACATTAATAATACCAACAAATCCAAGTGAGTTATCACGTAAGCATTAATAATTAATACAGGTGCTACTACGCAACCACGCCAGATATCAGTATTTTTTAACACGGGTGTTTCAACATTAACGAGTAAAACTTCCGCCGTTATTTTCATAAAATATTTTTGTCGCTTTTTTCAATCCGACAATAATTCCATTAATGAGGTCCACAAATGATTGTCATTGATTATCACGAATATTCCCCGTTAAAGCGAATATTCCCGATTAATCGAATATTATATAACAACTTGCTTACTTTGCAAAATTTATAAATATTACCCACAACTATAACATTACATCAATTTCACTCCATAATATTCAAAAAATAATATTTATAGAAAATTCATCTTTATTCAAAAAATTGGGGTTTTACAGTAGAATCATTAGTTTTGTCGAAAATAAAGCATTTTTGCACATTTTTAAAGAAAAGTTTTTATGAGAATAAAGTTGAATATTATTTGGCTATATGATTATAAAATGATTTTAAATAAAATTATTATTGTTATGGGTAAAAATGATACTATTAGAGCAAATATATATATAATTACGCTTTTTAAAATTTCAACTACATTTCACTTTAAATGACATTTGTTTGCATCATCATATTTACTCGATAATATCAATTGTCTTAAATAAAACAAATTATGAATATAACTTTATCTTTGAATTATAATTGCTAAACTTATTAACATTAATCGATAAAAAATTATAGTAGGGCCCATTTACTACACATACATCCAAAAAATATTTACTAATATACTTATTTATGATACTTATTTATGTAATGAGATAGTCAAATATTTAATATAGATATTCGTAATATATCATGTTCTTTCACTTTTTATTCAACAATTTAATGACTATTATAAAAACTTTTGGTCCATTGAATTTTTCCAAAGCTCAATTTTTTTTTTTCTTCAAACTACTGTGGAATCAAAATTACTATTGACCATAACTCCACAAGTGCTTTCATATATATATATAGGGTCTCCATCCACAGCAATCGGTTGTTGGGGAAAGAACTCATTTTTTGGCCACCGCCACAAACTCCATTCTACTTGACAATTTTTTTTTTTTTTAAGTAGTAGAGCTTTGTATGTTACCGGGCCAAAATGGGTTGCTCCCCAACAACCGGTTCTTTGTGGATGGAGACCCTATATATATATATATATATAGAGGATCAGGTAAGGACTCCCTTACGATATTAAAATGCGGTTTTTTTTTTTTTTTTTTTATATAGGTATCCAAATCACGCCCAAAATATTGTATTATGTAAAAATTTCAGTTACATAAAATATTAAATTTTTTTTTTAGTTGTTTAAAAAAAAAAAAAAAAAAAAGTCCGCATTTTAGTATCGTAAGGGAGTCTTACCTGATCCGGACCCTGCGTATATATATATATATATAAACTTAAAAAATAGTTTTAACGCACTGCTTTGCCAAACAAAATGTAATTTTTTTACTAATTATGTTTTAGTTGTTTTATTCTTGATTTTGTGTTTCCATTGGTGATATTTTACGATTCAAAATTAAAATCTATAATATATTTGAAAAGTAACATAATTTGTTTTAAATAGTGAATATTATCTTCCTCTTTGTCGTTTGGACACTTATTGACTGATATATTTTCACCCATCTTTTTTAAAAATTTGATATTTCAAAATTGTAATTTTACTATCTTAAGGTCATATTATTTTCGGGGGAGGGTCTCTTATTTATACTAACAAATCTTTTCAAAATATTTTTTGATTTGTGTTAATTGACGAATAATCGTAAGACCCTCAACTTTTATAAATAAAGATGAATTTTCTATAAATATTATTTTGAATATTATGGAATAATTTGATATAATGTTATAGTTATGGGTAATATTTATAAATTTTGCAAAGTATGCAAGTGGTTATATTATATTCGATTGATTGCCTGGGAATATTCGGTTTAGCAGAGGAATATTCGCATAACTACTCAATCATTGGTGGACCCCATAATGTAATTATCATTTGATCGAGAAAACGACAAAAATATTTTATTGAAATAACTACGGAAGTTTTACCGTTGACTTGTTGAACTACTTAGTAAAAAGTACAAGAATACATGTGGTTGCATAAAGAAGACACCAGTATTGATTATTGATGCTTATATGAGAAGTCACCAGTTTGATTCCATTATCATCATGAATTATTATATGATAATGACTTTTTGTTTTATTCGTATTATTAACGTAATAAAACAAAAACATCTTTTTAATATAAAATGTAATACTTTATTAAAGTTATTTTATAAATAAAATATATTATATTTTATTATGCATAGTGTCAGATAGTAAGCCAGTATAGTATTTATAGTTTTTGATAGTAAAATGTTTTTATATAAATGTAATATATTATATTTTATTTAAAAGATTTTGCTTTTAAATATGGACCGTCGATTAAAGTAAATCAATCTGAATGAATTCATGGATTAGTTACTTACGCATTCCATTTTCCTATAAATAAGCTCATTCCTTCATTATTTTCTTACTTAATTCATGAAACTCTAGAGAGAAATTATATAGAAGGTTATAGAGAGAAAGTTATAGAAAGAAGAAGAGTATTCTCGCTACTTCACTACTTCTATATTCAGTTCTTTTACTAGTAAGGGTGTTATTCTTTCTTCTTGAAGAGAACTTCGTTATTCCATTCACTATTATTCTCGTTGAATAACTCGTAAAAGTGGCATACCCTATACATAACTTTGTATACGCAGATACCCTATACTTGGTGAAATCCTTATGTTATTCCATCGCTTATTATTCATTTGAATAACTCGTATACGCTGATTTACCCTATACTTGGTGACATTCTTCTATTATCCCGTTGGAACATCCTGTGCATGTGTTTACACCGGACCGGTTAAAATTTTTATTATTATTCTCATTGAACATCCCGTCTCGTGTGTTTTACACCGGACCTGGTTAAAATCTTTATCATTCTCGTTGAATATCCTATGTGTGTTTTACACCGGATCCGGTTCCATCTTTATTATTCTGGTTGAACATCCCGCTTGTGTGAATTTCATTTCGACCGTTCCGTTATTATTATTCTCGTTGAATAACTCGCCTATGCTGGCACCGCATGCACGGTGATTTCTTTTGTTATTCCATTCTTTATTATACCCAGTTAAGTTAAAACTTTGACTTCTATACTCCATGAAATTAGTAGAATATCCTCGATATTCGCGTTTCATCCAAAGATCTTTTCATGGAAATATTCTTCCGATCATTCTTGAATTTTACTCTACAAAGCAAGATCATATCGACAATTTGGACGTTAATAATTCCCCGGATAAAATAATTTTGAACTTGTTTTATCAATTCTTATATCATTGTCATCATCCTCATGTTTATATTTTTTAAAGTCATCTGTGGTCAGAGAGTATGGATGGACTTGGTATGATTATGACCAGGATCATCTTGTAATCATGACCGTAATGTTACAAATGATGTGGTAAAATCCTCAATGGTCAGTAGTGCATTGATGGACGATTGTTGGTATGATCACGAATTATTAATGAATACACAACTATTCTCTCGCCCAAGTGCGTGAATAATTGTGGTCGCGATACTAAAGAATATCCTCGTCAGAAAAGTGGGGGTGATTCGATGATGTGGATTATTTATTAAAGTCGAGTCTCGCCTATAACAAATGATGAAAAACCTTTTAAATCATAAAAGATAGTATATTTTATTTTCTACTGACTTTTTAATGGATCAGATATTCACCGCAGCTTAAACCGTTGGTCATTTTATTGTATTTTATCGTTTAATATTGTTGAAGACTATTGATAATTTATTCTCGCATTATCTTAGTCATAATATTTCATTGGGCTAGTTGAGCTCACCTTTCTTTCTTTCACCGTTTCTTCGTGAAATGAGAATATAAATGGGACTTAGCCTGGGAAACGAAAGTGATGGTCCTCAAGATAAGATTAGTAGTCCCTCACTATTCGTAAAATAGTGTGATAATAATTGTAATGAGGACTTTTGTTTGAGTTTGTATAATATCTAGTGATTTATATTTGTATTTAAACTCACGGTTTATGTCGATTGCATAAAGATGCTTATGTTAATAAGTCAGATTTAAATTGCACCATGTAAGTGGTGACCCAAGATGGGTGATGTATACCTAATTTTGGGGCGCCACGGTTAGTATCAAAGCTATGGATATGATCCTCGGCTAAGATGTGAGAAAAGTACTAGAGAGGGAGAGACGGGAATACCTTCGCTAGTATGACCTACCTAAGTTTATGTGGCTATTTTATTGGTTTCATCGAATATAAAGATAATTGTTACATGTCAATTAATCTTTTGTTTTGTGGCAAGATTCGAAAATGACATCCGAGAATGTTGAGAATAAGAATGGAGCACAAAGCGATCGTTGATTCACCACATATCAATAATCAGGATAATGTGCATCAAGAAGGCGACAATCCTCATGCAAACAACAACACTGACCAAATGATGAATGATCAAATATTCAGAGGCTTTATGCAATTTAGGCAACAAAGAAGTAGAGCGACTCTCGCCCAAAACGTAGGTGGAAACACTTGAAACTCTCGGGCGGCCACCGCTAAACAATTCAAGGAGCCGGGACCACCGGAGTTTAAGGAGAGCCAAAACCACTTGGCGGAAGCATGGATAAAGCAGATTACAAGATATTTGATGTCTTGGGATGCTCCGAGGAGCAAAAGGTTCTTCTTCGCGCTTTTATGTTGAGCGAGAGGCAGACATGGTGGGAATTCCAGAAACGACTCAACCTCTTTGTCAGATCAAGATATCTTGGGAGAAGTTCCAGAGTCGTTTCAACGACAAATACTTTTCCGAAAGTATTCGCCACACGAAGGAGGTAGAGTTTATCAAGTTGGAACAAAACAATATGACCAGGTCGCAATACGAGGCAAAATTTTATGAGTTATCACGGCCATCGTCCCCACTGGTGGATAATGAAGAGAGAATGGCGCGAATGTTTTTAAGAGGTTTGAAGTCGAGATACGCCAACATCTTATTTCTCATAAACCGTGTTTGTATTCAGATGTTGTAAATAGGGCTTCGATTAGTGGAGCGCGATAATGAGTCAACGTTGAACTAAAAGAGAGCAACGTAAGAAAGTTATAATACCAATGGAGAGTAGTCATCAAGCGGTGACAACAAGCGTGGAGGAATCAACGGGCCGAGATATGGTAACCACCGGTGGTAATCGTGGCCAAAACAATAAGAATGGACATTTCAAGAAAAGCGGAGATTCAACAATGATGGAAAGACGCCAAGACCAAAGACCGTTGTTAAGGAAGGAGAAAGACCACCTATCATATGCTTCAAATGCGGAGAAGAGGACACATCATCCGAATCGTGCACGTCAGTCAAAACATGTTATAATTGTGGAAGAGAAGGTCACTTAGCTCGATTTTGTTGCCATCAAGACAAATTCAACTAGGATAGAGGCACCAAAGGTCATTCCCGGAAAAGTCAAAACCCCAGAAGGCAGTCTGAGGAGAGCGTTTGTTGTGACCTCCCAGAGAGCAAGGAACCCGAATGAGGTCATCACGGGTAAGCTTATCATAAACTCTAATGAAGTCTACACTTTATTTGATACCTGGGTTCTACCCATTCTTTTATTTCTCCTACTATACCATCGATTAAATTTGACTCGGAAATTAGACTTTAACTTATCTGTGGAAACTCCGTTGGGAGAAACCTTCATTACATCCAATCTGCTTATAAGTCTTGTTTGGTTCAAATCGGTACACTCACATTACCGTCGATCTTATTTCATTAAAAATACTTGCATTTGACGCGTGATTCTAGTGGATTGATTGGTTAACTACTTATCATGCAAAAATTGATTGTTTTCGTAAGGTTGTTAGTTTTCATATTCCTAATCAACCTATTATGCGAATTCAAACGACCAAACCATTAAAATTAATCACGGTCATCTCAAGTCATAAAGCTATTCGTTTATTGAAAAATGGATGTCAAGCTTTCTTAGCTCATGTCACGATTTAAACAAAATACGCCGGTTTTGAGCGATATTTCTATTGTTAATAAATTTCCGACGTATTCCCAGAAGAACTTCGCCTACCCCAGAGCGTGAAATTGAATTTTGTATCGACCTTGAAACCGGTATAAAAACCTATTTCCAAAGCCCCATATCGAATGGCTCCTATTGAACTTCGTGGAGTTAAAGACCCAACCGCAGGAATTGTTAGATATTGGCTTTATTCGTCCTAGTACTTCTCCTTGGGGTGCTCTCTGTTCTATTCATGAAGAAGAAAGATGGGAGTATGCGATTTTGTATTGATTATCGAGAGTTGAATCATGTCACCATCAAAATAGGTATCCATTGCCACGTATTGATGACCTGTTTGACCAATTGCAAGGAGCCAAATTCTTTTCAAAGATTGATCTTCGTTAGGATATCACCAATTGAAGATTAGAATCACCGACATTCCAAAGACGGCTTTTAGAACTTCGATGACGGGCATTATGAATTCCTAGTCATGTCCTTTGGATTGACTAATGCTCCCGCCGCCTTCATGGATATGATGAACCGAAAGTATTCAAGGAATATTTAGATCACTTTGTGGTCGTCTTTATTGATGACATCCTTATTTATTCCAAAAGCCGTGAAGATCATGAAAGCAACACTTGAGGTCGACACTCCAAAAGCTTCGTGAATATAAGCTTTATGCCAAGTTGAAGAAATGCGAGTTTCGGCTTGAAGAAGTAGCATTCCTTGGACACGATGGTATCAAGTCATGGAATATCCATTGACCCAAAGAAAGATCAAGCTATTCAAAGTCGGGAACAACCTAAATCAAATGGACCAAGACGTAGCTTTCTCGGTTTTAGCTGGTTATTATCGGAGATTCGTGGAAGGATTTTCTCGAATCGCTACTCCATCGACTCAACCGACTTCGAAAAAGATACAAAGTTCGGTTGGAGCGAAGAATGTGAGAAGAGTTTTCAAGAACTCAAGAGAGACTTATTTCAAAGACTGCTCGACAATACCATCCGGCTCGGAGGATTTGTCATCTATGATGATGCTTCGAGCAAAGGGTTGGGATGTGTTCTTATGCAACATGGAAAAGTTATAGCTTTATGCCTCATGACAACTCAAAGAATATGAGAGGAATTATCCTACTCATGATCCGGAGGTTAGCGTTGTTATCTTCTTGACTTAAAATTTGGAGGCATTACTTGTATGGGAGAAAGTGGAGATCTTTACGGATCATAAAAGCCTCAAATATTTCTTCACTCAAAAGGAACTCAACACGCGACAACGACGTTGGCTTGAACTGTTGAAAGATTATGATCATACCATCCAATACCATCCCGAAAAGTTTAACGTGGTAATTGGATGCATTGAGTGTAAGATCGATGCAAGTACGAGTGCGTTATTGTCAACACAAAGGCCCATTTTTGTGTGACTTGCAAAGGATGGAGATAGAGTTAAAGACTCTGTGGACGCATGTGATGATAGCGAATATACTGAGTAGAACCGACTTTAATCAATAAAGTTAAAGCCGCCAAGCTCTGCTGCACTGGAGCCGATGCGTATGATGAGGAAGAAAGTGCAAGAGGGTGCTACGCCGAAGCAAGAATCGATGAAGAAGGAATACTTCGAGTCAACTCCGCACTTTGTGTTTCTAACGACCGATTTAAAGTATAATATCATGATGGAGGCGCACAACACACCATTTGCAATCCATCTCGGGAGTACCAAAATGTATCATGATATTCGCCATACATTTTGGTGGAGCAATATGAAGAGAGAGATAGCGTTGTTTATCTCAAGGTGTCTAACTTGTCAACGAAGTTAAAGTTTGAGCATCAAGTACCAAAAGGTTCATTGCAACCACTTGAAATTCCAGAATGGAAGTGGGGAGCACATTACCATGGATTTCAGCATCGGCCTCCCTAAGGTTTCTCAAGGCATTGATGCGATTTGGGTCATTGTTGATAGATTGACCAAGTCGCGCTCATTTCTTACCGACACGAGAAACTTATACACTTGAACGCCTTGCTCAGTATGTACATAAACGAGATTGTAAGATCGCATGGTATGCCTAAGATCCATAGTTTCGATCGAGACCCAAGATTCACTTCACGATTTTGGGTTAGTTTGCAAAAAGCTATGGGCACGGACTTTACGATTTAGCTTCAAGATATCATCCTCGAGACGGACGGACAATCGGAGAGGACTATTCAAACTCTTCAAGATCTATTAAGACTCGTGTTCTTGATTTCAAGGGAGTTGGGACAAGTTCTTACCATTGGTAGAGTTTTCCTACAACAACAGCTTATCGCAAGTATTGGCATGGCTCCATTCGAAACGTTGTATGGAAGAAAGTGTCGCTCTCCAAAGATCTTTGGGATGAGGTGGGTGAAGCAACGTTGTTGGGACCGGGAGTTGGTACATGTATGACTCATGAAAAGATTCAAACGATCCGACAACGTATAAAAACCTCACAAAATCGATAAAAGAGTTATGCCGATCTTCATCGAAAGGACGTGGAATTTGATATAGGAGATCATGTGTTGTTAAGAGTCGCTTCCATGGAAAGGAGTTACAAGATTTGGAAAGAGAGGAAAACTTAATCCTCGATTCATCTGGTCCATTTTAATCCTCGATCGAGTAGGAGCGTGGCCTATAGACTCGCCACTGCCAAATATGTCTCGTGTTCATAACGTTTTCATATATCCATGTTACGTAAATATGTGAAAGACCCGAACCATATTATTGAGTTAGAAGCCCGGACGAAATAGCGGAAGATTTGACGTATGAAGAGGTTCCTGTTCAAATTTTGGATAAGAAGGAACATATTCTACGCCCAAGGTTATACCCCAAGTCAAAGTTTTGTGGAGGAACCACGATGTTGAGGAAATGACTTGGGAGTTAGAATCAAATGAAATCAAGGTATCCTTACCTCTTCAACATACCGGTGTACGCACTCTAATTTCGAGGGAAAATTCAAGAAGGGAGGTTGTAAGACCCCAAACTTTTATAAATAAAGATGAATTTTCTATAAATATTATTTTTGAATATTATGGAATAATTTGATATAATGTTATAGTTATGGGTAATATTTATAAATTTTGCAAAGTATGCAAGTGGTTATATTATATTCGATTGGTGGGGAATATTCTTTTAGCAGGAATATTCTGAATGACTCAATCATTGGTGGACCCCACAATGTAATTATCATGTCGGATCGAGAAAACGACAAAAATATTTTATTGAAATAACGGCGGAAGTTTTACTGGTTGATCTTTGTTGAACTACTCGGTAGTAAAAGTACGAAGAATACATGTGGTTGCATAAGAACGCGGTATTGATTATTGATGCTTTATGTGAGAAGTCACCGGTTTGATTCCATTATTACATGAATTATTATAGCGATAATGACTTTTTGTTTTATTCAGTATTATTAACGTAATAAAACAAAAACATCTTTAATATAAAATGTAATACTTTATTAAAGTTATTTTATAAATAAAATATATTATATTTTATTATGCGTAGTGTTGCGTAGTGTTTTGCATAGTATTGCGTAGTGTTTGCATAGTAAAATGTTTTTATATAAATAGAATATATTATATTTTATTTAAAAGATTTTGCTTTAAATATGGACCGTCGATTAAAGTAAATCAATCTGGACCGCTCATGGATTAATTACTTACGCATTCCATTTTCCTATAAATAAGCTCATTCCTTCATTATTTTCTTACTTAATTCATTGAAACTCTGAGAGAGAAATTATAGAGAGAAGCTTTATAGAGAAAGTTATGAAAAGAAGAAGAGTATTCTCGCTACTTCACTACTTCTATATTCGGTTCTTTTACTAGAAGGGTGTTATTCTTTCTTCAAGAAGAAGAACTTTGTTATTCCATTCATTATTATTCATTGGAATAACTTCGTAAAAGTGGCATACCCTATACATAACCTTGTGATATGCCAGATACCCTATACTTGGTGAAATCCTTATGTTATTCCATCGCTTATTATTACATTGGAATAACTCGTATATCTGTGATTTACCCTATACTTGGTGACATTCTTCTATTATCCCTGTTGGAACATCATGCGTGTGTGTTTTACACCTGATTCGTTAAAATCTTTTTATTATTATTCATTGGAACATCCTGTCGTGTGTTTTACAGGACCGGGTTCCGTCTTTATCATTCTCGTTGGAATATCCTATCTCGTGTTTTACACCGGATGCAGTTCCATCTTTATTATTCTGTTGGAACATCCCGCTTTGTGAATTTCACCGACGGTTCCGTTATTATTATTATTCTCATTGGAATAACTTTGTCATGCCAAGCAATCGCATGCGTGGTGATTTCTTTTGTTATTCCATTCTTTATTATACCCGGTTGGTTAAAACTTTGACTTCTATACTCCATGAAATTAGTAGAATATCCTCGATATTTGCGTTTCATCCAAAGATCTTTTCATGGAAATATTCTTACGATCATTCTTGAATTTTACTCTACAAAGCAAAGATGTCGTGTTGACAATTTGGACGTTAATAATTCTCGGATAAAATAATTCTTGAACTTGTTTTATCAATTCTTATATCATTGTTGTCATCATCCTCACGTTTATATTTTTTTAAAGTCATACGTGGCCGTAGAAGCATGGATGGACTTGGTATGATTACGCATGAGGGGATCATTCGGTGTAATCATGACCAGTAATGTTACAAATGATGTGGTAAAAAAATCCTCGATTGGTAGTAGTGCGTTGATGGACGATTGTTGGCATGATCATTTGATTATTAATGAATACACAACTATTCTTCGCCAGTAGTGCGGGAATAATTGTGGTCGTGATACTTAAAGAATATCCTTGGTCAGTAGTAAGGGGGTGATTCGATGATGTGGATTATTTATTAAAGTTGAGTCTCAAATTTATAATAAATGATGAAAAACCTTTTAAATCATAAAAGATAGTATATTTTATTTTCTACTTGACTCTTTTAATGGATCAGATATTCCGCTGCAGATTAAACTGGTTTGTCTATTGTATTTTATCGGTTTAACATTGTTGAAGACTATTGATAATTTATTCTGCATTATCTTAGTCATAATATTTCTTATCGGCTATTGAATTTCACCCTTTCTTTCTTTCTTTCGTTTTTCTTCTTGGAAAATGAGAATATAATTTGGGATTTAGTCGGGAAAGCAGTGATGGTCCCGAAGATAAGATTAGTAGTCCTCACTATTCCGTGAAATAGTGTGATAATAATTGTAATGAGGACTTTTTGTTTGAGTTTGTATAATATCTAGTAGAGACGATATTTGTATTTAAACTCATGATTTATGTCGTATTATACAAAGCAGTTATGTTAATAAGTTGTATTTAAATTGCATCTACGTACGAAGTGGCGACCCAAGATGGGTGATGTATACCTAATTTTGGGGGCGTCACAAATACAAATGTATTTAAATTTGGATATAGAATTATTGCGACAATTTTTTTTGTTACTTGTATTAAAAAATTACTCAACTCTATTTATTTATATATATATTATTTAAAAATTTATATATATATTCTCTAGTTTTGAATATCAATGACAAACTCCAATGTTTTTGTAATGTTTTAAGTAAATATTTAATCACCCTCATGAAAATATAAATTACAATGCAATAAAAATAAATAAATATATAAAAATCTACTAGTAATAAACAGGGAACATACCTGATACCTTCGTCTTCGTTTCTCTCTCTCACACACACACAAGTCTTGATAGTTTTGGAGCCACTTTTTCATTTCCCTCCACAGATCCCTCAATTCTCCCCCCAATTCATAAAAAAAACCTGTTTCTTTCCCTTTTTTTTTTCTCTCTCTCTCTCTCTATATAGTATTTATATTTACATATATTCATCTCCGATTACCCATAGCTTTCTCTCTCTAAATCTTTTAATTCCAATTTTACCCTTCTGAAACACTTTCTCCACTGATCGTCATCGAGCAATCCAGAACCTTCATGCAGGTCGTTTTAGGGATTTCACTGCTTGATCGATGATATGCCTCAACTGCGTAGCGGAGTGCGCAGAGGTCGACCAGCGAAGAAACCAATTACTGTGACCGACCCAGACCCTGCCGTAAACGTTCCCGTAGCTGAACCGGAGGGGAAGATCAAGAAGAAGGGGGTTAGAGCTGTACGGGGTCGTCCGAGGAGAAACGGAACCGGACAGAACGAGAGGAAGAAGGCTGACGAGAATGTGCTGAAAACGACGCCGTTGAGGATAGAGGAAGAGAAAGAAGAGGAAGCTGTTAGGGTTTTGGAAGAGAAAGAAGATATGGATGAATTTGATAGCGGTGGACAGAGTGGTGGAGATAAGGCTCTGGAGGCTGAAGATGAAGGAACTACAACTACAATTCCCGAGAGGGTATTTATATTGCTTTAGATTATGGTTTTTTCTCCCTTCATTCTAGTTGTTTAGTTGAATGATAGTATCTGTTTTATGTTAGAAAGGTCCAAACTTTATGGAAATTTGAAAATGTTTTTGTCATCTTTCTATGATTTTAAAAATCAATTTTGTTTGACTTTTAGCAATGGACAGTGACAAGCTGAGAAGGGCTTTTAATTTATGTTTAAATACTTACTCTAGGAATATACAAGGGCTGTCTTTTGAGAGCACTTGGGTATACTTTAAAGGTATGCATGTAAGTTATAACTATGCAGGAGAAGCTGAATTGTTTTTATTACGTTTTCTTGAATGGTAAATGTGATTTTTCCAGTTGATGCTGTTTAAGTTAGATATAGTCTTATTGTCTCTTAAACATTTGAAAAATCTAAATGTTATGGCTCTCAAAGTGATTAATTTAATCATGGAAGATATGATGTGTTAGTTCTTTTTGTGTTGGGCTGGTAAATTAGGAGCTTCCTGATGGGCACTGTTTTGCCAATTGTATTTTTTTTTGGATATTCAAGGGTTTGAGTTTTTTTTGGGGCCAAAATATAAGAATTGTAGGAGACAGATAATCTTACACAATTGTTTATTGGTATGTGTGAACTTACTTTTCTGGCAACGGGTAGTGCTTTATGTAACTTTTGTTTCTTTATAACAGGTACAGGTTGGTAATTCCCCGTCATACAGGGTTGAGAAAAAATTGGGCAAAGGAGGATTCGGACAAGTGTATGTTGGTCGTCGAGTTAATGCTCTGATTCCGCATGAACGAATTGGTGCTGGTGCAGTAGCGGTATATCATTTATATGTTCATGAAATTTTGTTCTCTGAGCATGGTGATCAAATCTTGACTAAATGTAATTTGTTAATATTTAGGTTGCTCTGAAATTTGAGCATAGAAACAGCAAAGGATGCAACTATGGACCACCTTATGAGTGGCAAGTCTACAAGTGAGCAGTTTTGTTTTGTATTTGTGCGTGATGTTGTATGTATTGCGTTTGTAATGTTGTAAGTTATTGGATATCATCGTTCTGTAATTTGATCAATTTGTGGTTTGCCAGTGCACTTGGTGGTAGTCATGGTGTGCCACGTGTGCACTATAAAGGCCGGCAAGGCGATTACTATATAATGGTATATGTCTATTCTCTTTTGGTTTCTTATTTTTGCCAAATTTTGGTGTACTTATGGTCTTATAGATTTTTCTCTCTTTTATTGTCCCACAACTGTGAAAGAAACCTGATGACTTTTGCAGGTTATGGATATGCTTGGACCTAGTCTATGGGACGTCTGGAATAGCAATTCTCACACGTAAGTTGCCTTTCAGGATTTATTTTTGAAAATCTTGTTTTGTATTTTTGGGTTTCTCTCAATTAACATTTAAACTGGTGTCTAATTTTATTGTTATTAACTCCAGGATGACTACTGAAATGGTTGCATGTATTGCTATAGAAGCGATCTCCATATTAGAGAAGGTGCACTCTAAAGGGTAATTTTTCTAATTTGCTTATACTCGTACACTTTTAAACAGCAAGGAACATGCCTATCTTTTTGGACGTTGGGCAATATGGCTTCAATTTGTACATACAAGGATTTTGCGTATTTGAATGGTGTGCCTATCTATCTAGTGTGTGAAAGCATGGGCGTGAGAGAGTGAGAGAGTGAGAGAGTGGGAGAGAGGGAGAGAGACAAAGAGAGAGATGACGGTGTAAAATTGTCTCCTCCTTGTGCTATATTTTCTTATAAAATCAGTATGATACTTGAGCTAGAAGTGAAGATTACATGCAGTTAACCGTATACTTCTTAGTCTTATATGTTGGGATATATGATAGTCCATTCCATGCTGCTTTGCCTTTTTAATCTTTTATAATCTCTTTATTTTTAATAAAATAAATAACTTTTTTCCCACTATAAACCATTGATGCAACTTTAATTTACCATGTTTATTGATATGATTTGACTAACTTCAATTTTGTAGATATGTGCATGGGGATGTAAAACCTGAGAACTTTTTGCTTGGTCCTCCCGGAACACCTGAGGAGAAAAAACTCTTTCTTGTTGACCTTGGATTAGGTAAACTATAAGTCATAAATAATGGTGCCTTGCTGATTGAATACTCCTGGAAAATTTTATTAAAAAAAGAAAAATTGCACAAAAGTAATGATTTCTTCTTATCTGCTTTGATATGCCAGCCACCAAGTGGCGAGATAGCTCAACTGGCTTACATGTTGATTATGATCAGCGCCCAGATGTTTTTAGGTACGGTCATGATGCTATATTCCTTATAATATAATGTTTCTTTCTATGTTTGTTTCTTCTATTGTGGACGCATTGTCATTTGTCAATATATTGTTGGGTGCTTTGACTGCTTTCAACCGAGGCACACGTATTTTTTGTGTTTCAGGGGAACTGTGCGGTATGCCAGTGCGCATGCTCATCTTGGAAGAACTGGGAGTCGGAGAGATGATTTAGAATCTCTTGCTTACACACTCATTTTTCTTCTCCGTGGGCGGCTGCCTTGGCAAGGTTACCAGGTTCGTAGTTTACAAAATTTTATGATGATTTAGTCATGTCATTGCTATTTTATTCCTTACATGGCATTTTATTTAGGGCGAGAATAAAGGATTCCTCGTTTGTAAGAAAAAGATGGCAACTTCTCCAGAAGCTCTTTGTTCCTTTTCTCCCACACCTTTCCGAGAATTTATTGAACATATAGTAAATTTGAAGTTCGATGAAACGCCCAACTATGCGAAATATGTTTCCCTCTTTGATGGAATAGTTGGTCCAAATCCGGATGTCAGGCCAATTAATACTGAAGGTGCTCAAAAGGTATGCTCTATGCTCCAAGTCATACATTCATGGCCTGAATTCTTGAATAATTTACTAGAATGGTGGTTTTTGAGGCATCCCTTTCTTAAACATATGCATAACATGTCTTGTATATCATGTTGTATATACAAAAGGGATAGAATGTTAATTTTAAGTGTGTTTCTTTCTTGACTCATACATCATATGTAGCTTATATATCAAATCGGACATAAGAGAGGAAGATTATTAATGGATGAGGATGATGATGACCAACCAAAGAAGAAAATTAGGATGGGTATGCCTGCAACCCAATGGATTAGTATTTACAATGCTCGACACCCTATGAAGCAAAGGTATATACATTTTACACTTAACCTTTCAGATTTGTGACAAAAGGGTAAAAAAATCATGTTTTTTATCGATGTCATAGATATCACTACAATGTGACGGATGGGAGACTTGGTGAACACATTGAAAAAGGAAATGATGATGGGTTATTTATCAGCAGTGTGGCATCTTGCACAAATCTATGGGCCCTAATCATGGATGCGGGGACTGGATTTTCTTGTCAAGTTTATGAGCTGTCGCCTCATTTTCTTCATAAGGTTAATTATGCCATTTCTGATATTATTATGTCATGCTTCTAGCACATATTTTTTTATGTCAGGTAAGGTTTACCAATCAACTAGCTAATATTTTCTTATACTTTTGTTATAGGAATGGATTATGGAACAATGGGAGAAAAATTATTACATTAGTGCAATAGCAGGGGCTAACAATGGGAGTTCACTTGTAGTAATGTCGAAGGGTTAGTTATATTGTTCTGTGACTCAATAATTTTTTTAGCTAAAGCTTTGTTTTTCCAATGTACCTGTTTACTTATTTTCACTATTTTAGATTTTTGTTGTGCCTAAAATGGAACGAGAAGCAAAAAGGCCAAATTGTACTTAAAAGAGTTTAGTCCAGTGATAATTAAGTTACCATCTCACCTATTTTTTCTTCCTAAAATCTAGGTACTCAGTATATGCAGCAGTCCTATAAAGTTAGCGACTCATTTCCGTTTAAGTGGATACATAAGAAGTGGAGAGAGGGTTTCTATGTTACTGCTATGGCAACTTCAGGAAGTCGGTGGGCGATTGTCATGTCTCGTGGTGCTGGATTTTCTAACCAGGTGTCTTGGGTTCAGAACTCCTTTTCATTAGCGTCGTTCATGCTTGCAAAGTGACTGATATTTTTCTATATGATTACAGGTTGTGGAGCTAGACTTTTTATATCCTAGTGAAGGTATTCATAGGAGATGGGATGCAGGATATCGCATCACATCAACTGCTGCAACTATGGACCAAGCTGCTCTAGTTCTTAGTATACCAAAGAGAAAACCTGCCGATGAGACACAAGAAACACTTCGAACTTCTGCTTTTCCTAGTACACATGTCAAGGTTGATAATTAAATACACGTTATGGAGCTTTTTTATTTGAAATACATGTGTAATTTTATTTGTGTTTTTTTCCTGCAGGAAAAATGGGCAAAGACTCTTTATATTGCTTCCGTTTGTTATGGTCGAACTGTTTCATGAGCTGCCACATTTTTGGTCAAGAATGCTTTTTGAAACTCCCAGTCTTGTGGGGAACACACTAGTTCCTAACTTCAGTTTTTGGTAGGAAGCAAAGGACTTCATCTCCTGCAGTCGAGCTGAATTGTATGTCACTTTTGCTTTGATGTATGCAAAATTCTAAATCATCATCATATGACTTAGAAGATTATCGACACCTGTGCACTGTTTATCAACTGGGTTGAAATGCTTTCAAGCAGTAGTTGAGCTTAGAGGGGTACATTTACTTGGTGGAAAAGTTTGTATAGTATTGAACAGTAATTACTTAGTCGAAGGCATGTGCAAAGGCTATGCTTTTGTTATTAAAATGATGGTATTGGTGGAAATGTGCAATATTAGATTTTTGCCATGGGCTCTGGACATCATAAATCTATCATGTTTCTTGTTTTTGCATCTCTGTTTGTTTTTCCCATGTAGACTTGCATCCTCCAGACTCTCGACCTCTTTTGGCATGTTTGCAACTGAAAGTAGAAGTACTTTTGTATATTAGAGGCAACTATTGTAACAGTATATTATATATATATAAAGTTTTGGTATTACTCATGATGTTTGCCTTTTGTGTTGTAATGGAAGCACGTCCCAGTGCTGTGCTACCCTACACTACCTTTTTCTCATTTCAGATGGGTTCCTCTTTTCTTTTTTCTTTTTTCTTTTTTCTTTTTTCTTTTTTCTTTTTTGTTTTTTCTAATTTTATTATTATTGTTCATTTTATTTTTTTTATGGATGTGGACTGGAAGCTGTTTCGTTGATCGTTTATCTTGGCCGAGTAACAAGTTTTTAGGTTGAAGAATGTCTTATCTGGAAAACAGAAAAAGGTAGTGGATGCAATTTGTGTTTAGTTATGAATTCATGTGTACAATTTTATTCTATCAAAGGGTGATTTCTGCCTCTTTCTAAAATCTTGGGCATACTATTAAGTTGGAACCAGTGTACTGAAGAGTATGTAATGCAACCAAATTAAAAAAATAAAAAAGATACAAGTAAAGCTTTTAGGTTTGGTATTAGGAACATGATATTTTGGTCAGAGAGCCGTGTAAAAATATCAGTTTTCTTGGTATCATTTGAAATTGTCAAACCATTCCATCCAAAAAAAAATGTTTTACCACTAGGGTTGACAAGTTGAGTGAAATTAAAACACTGCATTTCTGCTATTAGAAATTAGAATTAGATCCAAACAGCCTTCTAGTATATAACGATATAGGCAGACATGCAGTTAAGTACATTGTCAGAGACAGCCTTCCGAATGTATGTAGTTCACAAAATTTTGAACATTCCATTTGGCTATTGTTTATATATCTAACTATACCCAGGTATAGAAAAATAACAAAGGCTCAAGAATGAGCTTGAACTTCCTCTGAAAGTGCCTCTTCTGTTATGTGTGTCAGGCTTGTAGGTCGGTGGCACAATCTCGTTAAACCAACTCTTTCCTAAAGTAAAGGTAGCAGCAGATGTAAGAGTTGAACATTCACACTAAATATTTGAGTACTAAAGAAGAATTTAAGTGCAAGTGTGAGAAAGTTTTGTGATTTCCAAGGAATGTGGTCAGAAGTTATAACAGTTACCTCAGTGTTACTGTGGTTGTATCGAATCAAGAAACTACATCTGCAGCCCCTTATATCATGCAACCTCCTTTTGATATCTACAATGTGAGCATCATAGTACTTTGCCAGATCTCTTCTCTCCTGACAATATAACCAAAAAGAGTCCAAATGTAAGCCAGCTACACTATGGAGCAAGATTACTTTCGGGATATCTGAAACTACAGCAGATAAAATATCAAATTACCTGGAAGCACAACACAAGATCTCCAACCTTCAATATATGACATTCTGAAGGTTCTAAACCAAGAGAGCGTTCACGAACAGATTCTTTCACATTAACCCACTCATCTTCGTCCGATCCAAATCCGACAAATCTAACACAAGCTTCCTGCAACAAAGGGCATATAATCAACATATATATATATATATATATATATATATATATATATATATATAATGGGCAAACTGACAGAGTTAATATTGATTCTTTAAAGAGTAACTGTGACAAATTCCACACCAGAACTGAAAAATTATATGCTGATGTTTGAGAAAGGAAATGAATATGGATTCAACTGCTGACTGAGAACACTCTCTGAACCGGTCTCAAACACAATGCAGTCCCTTTTAGCAATTACAACCAATTCTCAAACCCAACAAATTTAGATAGGGTGAGGAACAGCTATTTGAAACGGCAAAACAATGCCAAACCAACATTCTCTTTTTTTTATAGAAAATGCATGCAAACAGAAAACGACTAAGGCAGTCAAAAGACCAGCACACCATAAAAATAAGAAAGGGATCTAGTTGCAAATAAATGACTTACAAGTTCTCCTGAATTAAGATTTCTGCAAGTTATAAATTCATCCACGTCATACCTGTAAAGCCAAAAAAGACAAATTCTGTAAAAACTTAATTACTGTGAGATCATCAATTTTTTAGTACTTAGACACATATGATGTAACACCCTAGACCCACATTTGGATGTGCATATAAGGACTCACATTGCAATTATTAATACCTTCAGTCATGAACTTCTAGGTGAGTTTGTAGTAGGCTAAGATGAAGAAAATATTATTTAGACAACACATTGGGCCTTATTATGATATGAATGAGGTTGTTACATATGATATCAGAGCCGACTCTCGAAAACTCGGGAATTGGGTTGTCGGAGGTGAGGACACGAAAGCGGACCTAGTAGGCCACTGGTATTATCCCATAGAGACAAAATTTATGGACTTTGTGTGGCTATGTGTTCGGCCTAACGGGGACATCAGGTATTTAAGTGGGAAATGTTATAATACCCCAGTCCTATATCTTAACATGTAGGATATTTGGATGTGCATATAATGACTCAAACTGCAATTACTAATATCTTAGGTCGTGACCTTTTGGATGAACCTACGATGACCAAGAAGATATTATTAAGATAGCGTATTATGTCTTCTTATGTTATGAATCGATTAAGACTCAGGATTTGACCTAGATTGTTACATATGAAAGCGCACAACAAAGACAACGGATCACTGGGATTAAACAAACAAATTTGAAGCACGTAACTAAACAAGTAGCAAAGACAATATTCAGGTCATATATATTTCTTTATTATTTATTATTTATGTTTTTTGGGAAAGGAGGAATATGTTGGCGAGCTTAAATGATGGTAAGTTGGCTATAGTTGTCATGGCGACACTCAGGCAACGCCTTGGTAGCTGATCCAAGTTAAGTGATTAAGTCATTTTTTACTATACTCATCATAGCCCATGAACTTGCTATGTGGTGTAATTTTATTATTTATTAGACTTGTAATGGGTGATGACTTGGTTGATTTAATGGTGTTTGTTGTCTTGTTCTACTAGTTTTTAATATGAAGTGTATTATTTTTGAATCTGGATAGTGAAGAATTCATAGAATTGTGTTTTAATTTGTATATTATAGTGCTAGTTATTATGTTTTGGATTTTAATGTATATGGAATTTATTGTTCAGTATACTTCTGATTCTTTGAAGTAAAATAAATAGTGTATAAATTGCACATTATTAATGACTTGTCGCCATACGGACGCCGTGACGAGCGCCTTATCGCCTAGACATCTCGTCGTGGCTCCATGACAACTATGAAGTTAACTAACAACCTCAAATCGATTCTCATTAGACTAAAGGGCTGCTGAAATCCATGTAGAATTAAGCATGTCACATCTAAAAGATAAAAGTATATGAATCTTACTTTAGATGAGATGTTTAGATGTATAGAGTACGTGGCCACAACAATGTGGATAAGAGAGAGAAGAGAGTGGAAAATAATCAGTTAACCAAAGGGGCATAGATACCATCATACAAATAATAGGAAATTTAATAACACAAGTCCTAGTACTTGCTAATTGTAGATTCAACGAAATCGAAAAGGCTTAAAGGCACAATGCAAATATGCAATGGTGCATAAGTGATTGGTACCGACCGGTACCTTGTGGTACATCACAATATGATGATTAGTTTAACCTACTAACACCAACATAGGTAAATCCTCAAAACTTTGAGGCAGATAATGAATTCTCCAAGAAAAAAAAATATTGATCATAATTTTTGAATGCTCCAAAAACCCTAGGATAACATATTTATAGTCTAGAACACTTTCCAACCATAATTAGAAAAGATAAATAACAAAATAACAAAAATTAAAGATAATCCAAAGCTTGACCAAAATTTGAGCAGAGACCAAACTGCTTTAAACACTTTTTTGGGATTTAAATGGTATCATTTGCATTGTTGGGTGTTGGAATCTGTAGAGCTCAACGAGATCTTTGATTTGAAATATTATGGGTCCCATAACTTTTTTTTGGATCAAAAGCTTTAACTCCTATTCCGACTCAACTTAGTCGCCTTTACTAACCTTTCAACTCTACCCATGTATCAACTTATGCATATGGAGTGAAGGTGCTTCCTAAAGAGAGCAACCATATATTTGTTAACAAGTCTTTTGATGAAAGAACTATGCAATATTTCTGATAGCATAAGATGTATTGATCATAGAATGCTGGTTTGGCTCTTCCTCAAGAAGTTTTATCAGCAAGATAGGTTGTGATATCTTGTGAAAGTAGTCAATAATGTAATAATTAGGGATGTAAAATCACGATCAGCATCTGCTGAGGCTTACTATTTCATATCAGCTTCTTCTTTTTTTATCATCAACAAATGAAATATTCATTCGAATAGAAGGTATCATTACCAATGGCAAAAAGTAAAGTTCCGATCACAACAAATATTCATCAAGCTGATCATCTGCTAAATTATCATAAAACCTAGGAGATGCATATATTATGGACACAACATATATCATTTTCAAGTTGGAAGCATGTCATCCCAACTAAACAACTTTCAATAGATTAAAAGTAGTAGCATCAAACTACGGGAATTACATGGAGGGGAACTGTATAAAAGATGCAACATCGAGATGCAAGATGAACTCTGGTAATTACTAAAATAGCTATGAGAAGTAGCTAAATAATTTCAATAACTTCACTCTTTCTATATAAACATTATGTAGGCAAGATGAACTTTGGTAATTACTAAAATAGCTATGAGAAGTAGCTAAATAATTTCAATAACTACAATATAAACTACTTCTTTGATTACTATGTGTAAGCTTACCATGCTCCATCTTTTGAAGACCTAGCTTCAAATTCTAACTTTGATACATCTAGTTCCTTTTCTCCTGCTTTAGAAACATCTTTTTCAAAAAAAAAAAGTGAAAGAAAACAAAGGAACAATTAATTAACTATCCAAGAAAATTGAAATTTCATCAATTTCTTTAAATATATGTAGGCAGTCAATTGCAAGAGAGAACTGAGTACCTAAAAAAAATATGCAGAAAGAGTTTTTCAAATTCTAGCAGATAGATAACTTAGAAAACAAAATAACGTCAAAAGGGAAAACCTTGAGCATGTAATAGTACGTAAAAGGAAATACAGAGATCAGTTGACAATCAGCAAATACAAAATTATCAACAGATGGGCTGCACCCATAACCATTAATCTATCTGGTATGGGACTAATATCTTTAACCTCCACCTACTGAGGCAACAGATGACTCATGAGCATAAATTAATGCTCATTAGTTGATGAGGAGAGAACTAAACCATAAGGTCCTCCATTTACGAAATGACTAGAAAATAGATCTAACATGTTGAATAACCTTTTCCAAAAGAGAGAAAAACTAAGGCTTCTTTCTATCAATGGATGTTCTTAATGAACAAACATTTGCAATGACACTATTAACTTTGCACAAATAAAGACAATAACAACAAATGTACTTTTTGACGTTGGAGTACTTTCATTTGGTTTGTCCAAGGGGCGAGCGTCTGGGTTCGACTTATTGGAGCCATTAAGTGAATTATCTTTGGATGGGAAGTCTAGCTGCCTATTCTGGAACCAACTTTGAACCTATAATATAACCACAGATACTGGAGTTAAATAGGCAGTGTTTAGTACAAAGAACAGAAGCAAATCTGAATACAAGGAGAAAAACAAGAATACAGTAGAGTAGGATGAAGTGCAGTAGAACCTCAGTCCACTTCAAAACAGGTTTTCCAGCACGACCACTAGAGCAGCTGTGAAAATGTAACATTAACTTAAAGCTCACTCAAGAGCTTTATGCAAATAACATTATAAACATCTTTAAAATCGCAAACTATTGATAAGAAATGCAGGATATTATGCTTATGAAGCATATGTAACATAACTCACTTAAAACTTCTCGTTAATTTCTTATAGAATGCAATGTCCATTGACTTCTCTCCAGACTCCCTGAGCAATTTCTCCATTTTCTCGATCTGTTTCAGTTGGGAGAAAAAAGTAGAAAATGTTTGATCATTGCTCTAAGAAGATGTACGAAAGAACTAAAGAAACAAAACGGATAGTTTCAAGAACCAAGTAATTTCTATAAAAAAATTGGACTAAGGGCCATGCAATCTACCTATGGGAGAAATAACAATTTACATCATTCAGCAACATATTATAAACTGAATAAGGAATTTATTTTTATATATATATTTTTACCAATCATGGGTGTCCGAACCTCTAAAAGCACTCGACTAATCCCACAGATACACATATCCCCCAGAAGAGCCGTGCACGGGGAAAATCCAAGCATAAACTTGTGTGGATACCCCTTGGAGTTTACAAGATTTGATAAATAAATAAAGGCTTAAATATGAATTAGTACTTCCACTTCGATGATCCACCTTTCAATTTTGTCAATTAGATGATTGAACTATTAATTTTTTTCGATTTCATTCAATTGGGTCTGCTACGTCAGAAATTGCTGACGTGGCATCCTAATAGGCTAAATGAGTGCTTATGTGTAAAAAGAATATATATTTTTAATGAGATCAAAGGACAAAAAGGTAAAATAACAAATAAAACAACTAAAAATTACACAAATAATATAAATTAGAAAATATATAAAATTAACATTAATAATTAAGCAAATTACAGAAAAAACATAATTACGAATAATTACACAAGTAAATTAACTTAAAAAATTACACAACTAACATAAATTAAACGTAATAAATTAACAATTAAACTAAACTAAACAACACAAAAATACAATTAAACAAAACATACATAATAAACAAGATGTGTTATAAGCATTGGCATTTCTTATCCTCTAGGATTGTAGAATGATCAAGTAGTACCCGCCTTCCCAGACCTTCATCTTTCTCCAGCTGCAATTTTGAAAGAGTTGTCCATGTACTTCCAAAAGTTCTCTGCACAAGCTCGTCTTCTCACTCTTCCGGCAACTCATGAGCTCTCTCCCCGTGAAGCAAAAGAATATCCTCTACATCAGATCTTTCAAATTTGTACCACCACCACCTCTACCCATTCACCCACCACCACCTCTACCCATTCATCCACCACCGCACCCAACCATCACCACTAAATCTCAAACGATGCACAAAACCATGGTCAAATCGAAGAAATAAACAGGATGCGAGATGAGAGAGAAGAGATTACCCCAACTGAAACAAAAACCCCAATTTGGATGTGAGAGAGAGAAAATCTCGACTATTAGCGAGGAGAGAGAAAAAGCTTTGGAAAAACATTTGTTGGATGTTGCTGCTAATTTAAGTACCAAGTTGCCTGATTTTGCAACTTGTAGCAATTGCTGGATTGGGAGATCCAGATCTGTTTTATAAGTCAAGAATTGGTCTTTTTCTCTTTTCATATCAAAACCCAAATATGGGTTAAGGCAAGAGAAGCTTTTGCACGTGTAAATGTTCCATAAATTGGCATTATCTGGGAGGGGAAAGAAAGGGTTTGTGGGGAGGGAGGTAGGGATTTTGGCTGGGGTTTTAGTGAAGCAACAATGGCGGGGAAGTGGGTGGCGTGGCCATGGAGGATGAGGGACTCGCCTGTTGACAAGGTCGAGATAGTGATAGAGAAAGGGGTGTAATTCATTTTAGGTTTAGATATATTTTAGGTTAATTGGTTAATGTTAATTTGTACTTTGACCATTTTGCCCCTTATTAAATTAGATTTGTTTATTTTATGATTAAAAAACTATTTTTTTTGCCACATCAGCTTCTTAAGGCCCCACACAATTAGCCACGTCAGCAATTTCTGACGTGACATGTTCAATTTGTTGCAATTAAAAAAATTAATAGTTTAATCATCTAATTGACAAAATTGAAAGGTGGATCACTGAAGTGGAATATGGCATATAGTTTAGGGTACTAATTCATATTTAAGCCATAAATAAACAACTCACTACTTGAGTTCCATTCTACTCAAGGCCATAATACTGGCATTGTTCACACAAACAAACATCAGAAACTAAGAATAAATAAATTGGTCATTAACAATAAGCTTACACTAAAAAGCTGATTTTTTTAATAAAAAAAATACTAAAAATGTTTCATGTGATACCCACATTCCCTTCTAATTTGAAGGCAAATTCTAGGGCTTAATCACCACCAAAGAACCAAGAATTGAACATTTATAAGTTGTAACATAGACCATCAATTAAATATATGATTTTCACATTACTCAAGCTGAAATTAACAATTAGAACAAGGTAGAAAGAACAAGATTAATACCTCAGCTGATGTAAAGCCATAGAAAACCTTTCTGTCTCTTTGCCGAAGACGATCCATGGCAGTCAAGTCTGTTTCCAAAACCCTAATAATACTTTCTGAAATTAAAAATCACAAAACTCAGCGAGGTTGCTGGATAGAGAATCAAATTATATCAACACATTTTGAGGAATAAATTTAATTTTCGCTTACAACGCCTTTTTTTACATTTGTTGTTATTTTATGCTAACACAGCTTCGATATTTCCGATAGTCCAAGTGGCACAAGCGTGTGATTGAGGGGTAAGAATATATATATATATATATATATTCGTCTACAAAGCGAAACCTTAAAAAGCGACCAAAAGCAGCATTTAACCGTCGTTTTGGTGTTTGGCCATGACAGTTCGATCCGTCACATAGCCATGCATGTAGTCTTTTGGCGACATTGGTCGAACTGTCGCCATAGACACCAAAAACGACGTTACGTTCTTCTTTGCTCGCTTTTTAAAGTCGACTTTAATTTATCCATATATATATATATATATATATATATATATATATTAGAAGTTTTATCCAAATTTGAAGATACTACCAAAATAATAATAATAAATTAAAATAGATAAAATTATAATAAAATCAAACTTATGAAAATTTGTGACGTGACTTCATAATAAGAGATAAAATGTTTGGTTTTAAAATAAAAATCATACACGTAGGGGTGTTCATTTGGATAGATTTTTCGGTTTTTCGGTTTTTCGAACCCAACCGAACCGGTCGGTTCGGTATAAAAAAGAACCGGTTAGATACAAAAAAACCGGTATATATCGGTTTTTGATGCAGATTTGGCTTTTGGTTCGTTTTTAATGTTTCGATAAAAAGCGAACCAGGACCTAGATATATCTAGGTTTTTAATTTTTTTTATTTATTAATAATTTATTAAAATAATGATTATAATAATATTAATAAAACTAATAATAATAATAAAATAATAATAATAATAAAATAATAATTATAATAATAAAAATAATAATAATATTAATAAAAATAATAATAAAAATAAAATGATAATAATAATAAAAATAATAATTTTCGGTAAAAAATCCAGATCAACCCAGAGCAAATTGGTTCTAAGATACCTATTCCAACTGGGATTCTTAGATTTCAGATCAATATTTGACCTATTTTTGACGGTTCAAGTCTTCGGACCTAGGTTTTAATTGGTTTTTACTGGGATGAACACCCCTACATACATGTATACACAAGGCAAAACTATAATTAATGATGTGTAATTAGTATAGGTTTGTGTACTATTCATGAATCAATTTTAAATTATTTTTGATAAATTATTTTTATATTTTCAAATATACCTCTGATTTTAGTTAAAATGGTGTTATGAAAATATTTAATGACAAACAAAGAAAAAAATAAATAATAACAAATTATGATCATCATATTACTTTATAGTTTTAGAACAAAAATCGATTACCACATTTGAAATGTATTACTAAAATTGAATTATATTATGCCAAAAAAAAGGACAAATAAAGCTTTCCTAAAAGATGATAGTTAAGGGGTTGTTTGATAAAAATTGAATAAATTTAAATAAAAAAAGTTGTTTGATAATTGACATGTCTGAAACATTTGAATAACAAAATTTTATTATTTTACCTCTCTAAAAAAAATTCAAAATTGTTATAAATGTATTTAATAATACTTAATATAATAGTTAATATTGTAAAAAAAAAAAACTTCATTCAGCCAAAAAAATGATATTAAATAATTCAGCCCAAATCGTCTGAATGGCTGACTGATTCAACCATTTAGACGATTTTTTTTCCAAAACAAATACACTTAATGGCAGAACTATTCAGACTTAAACAAACATCCCCTAAAAACATTTTCAGCAAGATGGACTATAGCATAAACTATATTTAGTCCATACGACATCAATCCAAATGACTATAGAGAGGCCAAAAGAAAGGAAAAGATGGAGTGGAGAAATAAATATAACCAGTTTTTAAATCAAAGTAATATTTGTTCCTTCCTTTTACTTGTGTGTCTTCTTTGGGGTCATAGTTGATAACTATTAGCCACCCTGTTTTCCTACATTTCTAGCTTACACATTCTTTGCTTTAGAGTTTTTATATTGTATGCATTCTAATTAACCCAACTGATTCCTCCTTGTTTCATCTATAAATTGCTTCCATTAGTTTCAGTTTATATCCATATTTTCCTACTTATTTACATATAGCATTTACTTTAGCCGCTGCTTGATCAAGTAAGAAATGGCCGAAGAAACATGTTTTCAGCGCCTATTCAAAAAGGTATTCAAAAACTCTTTTTATCGTAATGTTTTTCTTTTCTTGTGTACTTTTAAATTGTGAAATAAGAGATGTAGTTTGTGAGACGATCTTATAGGAAGATACTATTTCTCATTCAACTTGACTTTCTTTGATTGAAAAATATAGTTTTAAAAATGGAATTCTCCTTCTGATACACATGAAGTTTATTCACTGAAAGCATTTATAACCTTACCAAACAATTATATTTATATTGTCTATGTATAGGTCTAATTTTAATAAATATTATTATAGAAAGTTGATACTTTTCACAAGTAATTTTATATTTTACTTTTTATAAAAATGGAACGTACTAGATTTTTCAAGAAATATTATAAAAATATCAAGAACATATGTTGTGCTACTCTTATTATATTTTATTTTTACTTTAATTTCATAATATTATAAATTTCTAAGTACATAATTTCATTTAATTTGAGATTATACGGTTTAGAAAAAAATATTTTTGGATGACTATTAGTTTTTATTTATATTTATATATATATGTTTGTACGGTTGAAAAATTTAAAAGATAAAGTAGTTTGGAACTTTCAAACTTTGTGATTAGACAACTTTAAACTACAATGTCAATCTTTCTCTATTAAAGAAGACCCGAAATTCCCTATTTTCTCTGTTCATACACCAAAATAATAATATAGTATAATGTGGGTTCATTTCACGTTCCTTTCGCTATGATACCGTTTAGCAGGGGAAGTATCCTGGTACAACAATATTTTACACTTTATAATTATGCTCTGTTTTCAAAATCCACATTTTAGCACGTTTGAATCACATACTAATTGGTTGAATATTAGTCGTAGTATATGCCCAACACAAAGATTTCACTTTCTTGTTTCGTAAGTATTTAAGTGGGACGGGTCATCTAGAAGAACTTCTTTTTGGCACTGAAAAAAGGGAAATTTGTCTAACATAAAGAATAAAGAATTGATTTTTCTGGGTTATAAAAGGTGGGTATTTGTGTGCTTGATTCCATAAGCAAGAAGAACAACAACTGCTTTGTGTTTTCTGTGTTCTGGGTATTTTAGCTTCTTTAATAATGAACTGATTTTGCTGGGTTATAAAAGGTGGGTATTTGTGAGTTTGATTCCAAAATTGTGTTTTGGATATTTTAGTTTCCTTTAAATTTGCAGAAACTCGGTTCTGGTTTCTTGGGGCCTCGAGGAGAGAGAATAGTTAGGGCTGTGATGGGTAGTACATTGAAAGAGATGGCAAATGGGGAGTCAGTTCTTGACTTGGAGGGTAAATCTGGTGTTGCTGGTGGTGTTGAGGACATGTATGGTGAGGATAAAGCCACTGAGCATCAGCTTGTCACTCCCTGGGCTCTCTCTGTTGCTAGGTAATATAAATTATTCACTTTTTTATTCTTTTATCTTTTGTTCTGTTTTATCCTGTTTTTTTTTTATGTGGGTTTGTGTTAGTTTGTGCCCAATTATTATTATTAATTTTTTTATTTTGTTGATTTGTTGAAATAAACCACTGTATAGTGTGTTTGAGGAGTTTAATATGTTACTGCCATAGTTTTGTTTTGTTTCTTGAAGGCTTATAATAATTCTGAAAATTGGATCATCTAGATTTATATTTTTCATTATATTGATGTGGTTTGTGTTGATTCTTTTGGAATTCTTGATGGGTCTACCAGTCATTAAATATCTATGAGGAGATTTGACTTCTCTCCATTCTGATTCTTGTATTGGAGAATTTGAATGTAAATCTTATTAGCCGAAATAGTATTCTTACTTTTTGTTTTTATGTGCTTTTTTGTTATACATTAGCATAGTTGTTCCAAACATTTCAAGTATAACAACTTAAATTCTCCTTTTCTCCTCTTTTGATATGTACATTTGATTTGTCTAGATTGTCAGCAACTTGTGTCTTGTGGGTATGTCTGTAATTATATTTCAGAAGTTTAGTGTCACTGCAGGTCTGGAATTTCAGTACACAGATCTAGTGTGTTTGAATTTCAGAAGTAGTATTCTGTTTACTTGTGGTGTCCAGTCTATTGTATATTTATCAACTGTCTGAAAATATTATTTGGCTAGCATCTTATTGAAATAGTAAGTACTTTTTGTGAGTGACATGTTAGCTACTCCATTACGATTGAATTTGTTCTTTATGACACCTCTGATTGACTATCGTCGTTTACTCCTATTGCAGTGGCCATACCTTGTTGCGCGACCCACGTCACAATAAAGGGACTGCCTTCAGCCAGAAAGAGAGAGATGCGCATTTCTTGCGTGGACTTCTACCCCCAGTGGTTATGTCCCAGGAACTTCAGGTTAGCTCAGAGTCCTACCTTTTGAGTTACATCTATCTTTTCCTGGTATTTTGTTTTCTATTTTTACCTATACCCGTCATGTCTTCATTATCCTTTCTTGCTTTGTTAATTAGGAGAAGAAAATGATGCACAATCTCCGGAATTATGAAGTTCCACTGCAAAAATACATGGCCATGATGGATCTTCAGGTATTTATCTAACCAGAACCAATCAAATATTGGTACGAGAGTTCTTTAATTTATTGAGACTAGTGAAATATGAAGAGCTCCTATCTGATATTTCCACTATATGAGACAGTCTAAACTAGTGTTATATATATATATATATATATATATATTGAATTTCCGATTGATAGTGGATCAAATCCCAAGCTGTTGACATGCCTGCTACTGGCTAGGGTTGTTGAAAGGTAACAATAAAGTCTCATTTTCCCCCATTTTCTTATGTGTTTCAGGAAAGAAATGAAAAGTTGTTTTACAAACTTCTAATTGATAATGTTGAGGAACTGCTACCAATAGTGTACACTCCAGTAGTTGGTGAAGCTTGCCAGAAATACGGGAGCATTTTTAGGCGTCCACAGGGTCTTTACATCAGCTTGAATGAGAAGTATGTTCATCTGCTTGAGTTTTTTGTATATCTCGGTTTGGATGTGAATCATGTGTTCTCTCTCTGGAGGTTGGGTGGAATAGATCCAAATAAGAAGCAAAAAATTTAACTCAAGCAATTCTGACTAGTGGAATTTTTTAGGGGGAGGATTCTTGAAGTGTTGAAGAATTGGCCTGAGAAGACTATTCAAGTTATTGTTGTAACTGATGGTGAGCGTATATTAGGACTTGGTGATCTTGGCTGTCAGGTAAATATGCCTGGATAAATCAGTCTAGTTCACCAATAAGAAACACTATTGTCATGCATCACTGAGATATCTTTTTTGGTGTTAAATTTATTAACATTATTTACTAAAATACCAAAAGATTGGAATTCTTCATTGGTGATCCCCAATGTGGCTGTCAGCCACGTTGAGGGTTCAAGCCACAGTATGCTTTCTCTTCACTTTAAACTAAGAATATCTACTGTGAAATGTTGCAGGGGATGGGAATTCCTGTTGGAAAACTCTCTCTATATACTGCACTTGGAGGAGTTCGTCCTTCAGCAGTAAGCAATTTTTTGTGTACTCTTCTATGTTTCTTTGCTTATTCCTTTTCTTTTCTTTTCTTTTGTGTGATTGTTTGTTTCACACTTTTAAGTTCAGTGTTACTCTTCATACTAACATAGAAGGGAAGTTCTGAATTATAACCAAGAATACAATGACTTCAAACATCTAGTTTATTAACTGAGGAGTAAATTACGCATATCTCACCTCTAATAATTTATCTAATTTTGTTTAATTTATCTAATTTATGTTGATTGTGGTTTGCTTTATGACATTTCCACTTTTAAGGGGAAAAATCCAATCTAGCAAACAATTTTTCATGGAACCACTGTTGAGATTCTACGCACATTTTCCAGTATCATCTCTCCAACGAACATGTAGCTGTAGTACTCTAATTTCAATTTTGTTTATTTGCATTTGTGCCTTAACTTGGATGCTTAAACCAACAGTTGTCTGAAGTTGTGTCAACAATCTTTAAGGTTTAACAAGCTCATTTGGAGCTCAATAAAGCTACATTAACGATGGAGCCTTGCACTGATGTTATTTAAAACTGATTACTTGTGTTTATCATTTCCAGTGCTTGCCCATAACCATTGATGTTGGCACAAACAATCAGAAGTTGCTGGATGATGAGTTCTATATTGGGCTCAGGCAAAAGAGGGCAACTGGGCAGGTCTAAAGATTTTCATCTTCTTTTCTTGTTTCATAAATAATTACATACTTTGCTATTGCAAGTGGCATCATTTCTGATTAGTTTCAGTTGCCTTCCGTTTCTGCAATTTAGGAATATTCTGAGCTTCTAGAGGAATTTATGTCTGCAGTTAAGCAGAACTATGGGGAGAAAATCCTCATACAGGTCTGTTATCAGTTCCAGCCCTCCAGGCATCCTAGCAGCTGATAGTTTTTACATTCTAATGCTTTTCATTTCTCTTCATGTTCTCTAATAATTTTACAATGCTCTTCAGTTCGAAGATTTTGCAAACCACAATGCTTTTGAACTTCTGGAAAAATATCGCAGAAGTCATCTTGTGTTTAATGATGATATTCAGGTAACATAGTGAGAAAATCTTTTACAGTTGCAATATCTTATTTGTTCTGTTGAAGGTTTGTTAATCTATAATTTTACTTCTATCACAGGGTACAGCATCTGTTGTTTTAGCAGGGCTTATTGCATCTCTGAAATTAGTTGGTGGTACCTTGGCCGACCATACATTTTTATTCTTGGGTGCTGGGGAGGTGAGCATCCGCTACAACTTGCATTTTTCTTGTTTATATACATCTATGTATGCTGACAAATAAAAGTTAGAATAAATAAAAAAATATTAGATAAGATTAACTTTAGCTGTTTTCTACACCTAGTTATCTAGTAATTAATCAGTGTAGACCTGATAGGGAGGTCTTGGTTCCCCCTACTTTTTGTGGCATTACAACCCTTCTGATCAGAACATAACATTTATTTAGTCATAAGTTATGGTTCTTACTGTAAATTGGTCTACTTATCTTGGGCTATATTTATTGTTTTTAAGAAAAAACATGAATTCACTTGCAGATCTAGACACATAACATGCACATCAATATACTTATCAGAATTGTATGCACACCAATATATATTTTCCTGTATGTCTATATAAATTATGTCTTCTTTTTGTGTCTCACTTTTCCCTTTTAACCATTTGAAGGCTGGCACTGGTATAGCAGAGCTCATCGCTCTTGAGATATCCAAAAAGGTACCAACTTATATTAATCATCTGCTGTCTGTATTTCCTTCATCTAAGCTTTCCAAGAACATACAAAAGGAATAGCTTTCTAATCAACTATGTGACTTTATTTGCAGACACGTACTCTAGTGGAAGAGAACCGCAAGAAGATTTGGCTGGTGGACTCTAAAGTAATAAGATTATGATCTAAACTCCTGCTTAGTGATTGATGAAGAATATTTGCATCATGTTTCATATGGTTAACAAGTATCTTAACCTTTTATGCAGGGACTTATTGTCAGCTCCCGCAAAGATTCTCTTCAACACTTCAAACAACCTTGGGCTCATGAGCATGAACCTGTTAAGGGACTCTTAGATGCTGTCAAGGTGAATAACACATCTTTGATTGAGCTCCCATATTACTTACAGAATTTTTGTGAAGGGCAGACGGGCATTGACAATGCTGGAATAGATTTTTCTTTATTTTCTTTCCCCTTTCGTCCTTTTTCTCTCTTCCTTTTATCTCATTTTGGTTTCCCTATTTCTCAGGCAATCAAACCAACAGTATTGATAGGAACATCTGGTGTCGGAAAAACTTTTACAAAGGATGTTGTTGAGGCCATGGCATCCTTGAATGAGGTTCCTCTCTCTCTCTCTCACACACACACTGACACACACACAAGTACAATAACAATGAAGAACTTAACATTTGCTTATGAATGCCATGCAGAAACCTCTCATTCTTGCTCTTTCCAACCCAACTTCACAAGCTGAGTGTACTGCGGAAGAAGCTTATACATGGAGTGAGGTAGACAATGCACGGTTTCCTTTTATAATTTTACCTGTACATAGCTCCAGTGATGCCAAGTAGTTAAATTACAGCTTTTTTAGTCAATTCGTACCTCGTTACTTTTATGAACCAAGTGACATTCTGTTACTCTCTGTTCCATGTTGCAATCTCCAGGGTCGTGCAATCTTTGCTAGCGGAAGCCCTTTTGACCCTGTCGAATATAATGGAAAAGTTTATGTTCCTGGCCAGGTCTAGCCTATACCTCTGAATTTTATTTTTACTTCAGCACATGAAACTTAAATGGAAACTTAATTTCATACTTTCCACGTATCTTGCAGGCAAACAATGCTTACATATTTCCTGGATTTGGTTTGGGCATAATCATGTCTGGTACCATTCGAGTACACGATGATCTGCTTTTGGCAGCTTGTAAGTACAAGAAGAATTTACGGATTTACATATTTTAGTTGCATAAGACTTATAAATTACTTATCATTTGTGAATCATTGAACTGATGTACTAAGTTTGCACAAGGAAACTTCAAATTCTAGCAAGATCCAGAAAGAATTTATGCAATTACTTAAGTTTTAGAAATGCATATTTTCAAAAATACACAACCACAATTCCTTCCAAATGCCAAGAAACTACTATAAAATGTTTGATGAATTAATCAGAACTCAAGTGGTTACGACTAGGTAAAGTGAGATTAATTAAGGGTTGATGTTGTGTGACCAAGATATACTTGCTGCTATTCAGTTATATTTGTTGTCTTATTTTAATGGTGTAAAATATGAAACGTTTAAATATTTCAAACCTATACCTTCTTCGCAACAGCGGAAGCATTGGCTGCTCAAGTGACGCAGGAAAACTACGATAAGGGACTGATATATCCACCCTTCACAAGTATCAGAAATATTTCAGCAAATATCGCTGCTAAAGTAGCTGCTAAGGCATACGAACTTGGTGAGTTATCTGATTGGTTCAGTACTCGTAACGAGATCATTCTCTTGATGATTATCATTAACATCATTCATTTGCTTTCTAGGTCTCGCTTCGCGCCTCCCTCGACCCCGAGATCTTGTCAAGTATGCTGAGAGCTGCATGTACACCCCAACTTACCGCAGCTATCGCTGACTTAAGAGTACAATACCTGCAGTTGTTCTTAGGATCGTCAATATTATATTGATTTGCTGCCTAAAATCTTATTCTTCCGAGTCTGAAGATGTCAGGCAGTTTATATGTATGTTACATTCTTAATAGTGTAGAAATTAATCCATCATCTCTTCTGAGATAATAATGTAATAGACAGTTGTGCTTGTTTGGCAGCTGAATGAATTAGAATTCAACTCTAAACTTATTTTCTTGTCCAGCTTGGCAGCAGCATGACCTCTTCTTTGTTTGTCTGATAGGGGTAAGTTGATATTATAACAAACCTTTTCTTACGAACCCTATAACACAAGACAAAGCATAATGTCAGGCATGTTTGTTTCAGTTCGTTTTCTTTTTCATGTTGCAATTTCAGCAGTCACTCAACAGCAATTATAACTCAACAGAAATTATCTTTTTACTAGTTTCAACTGAAACAAAAAATTCCCTACCAAAAGCCAGAAGCATAGGTAAATAGAACTAACGTATTAGCATCTTCAATCAAGTAAACATAAATGGATCAAAGTACCAACATCATCTTCATTTATACATAAAATTGATCATCAATCTGTACATGCTCAACTTAAACTGGATTGCCGACTTTGTCATTCAAATGGATCCAAACAACAAATTCACAGGTCCGAAGATAAATCCAACTCTGAACAAAAAGAGCAATACCCTCCGACTTGGTTTAAATAGCATGGTTGGAAGCCTTGTCTATGAGACAACATTGTATTGAACCATATCATTCAGAGTGGAATGGTGTTAGTAACAAGGAACCCAATTTCATCAACTATATTAGAGAGAGAAATAGGCACACTTGCTTTTGTCCCTCAAACTAATCATCCTATTTACTTTTAAAGCTAGTGATCCAAATTTCTCAACAGTTGAAAACAAATAAACCAAAAGATTAGCATTACATAACCATCTATAACATATTAATTCTGACAAGTTGGTATACAGGGGATCCCATAGGGAAACTGAAAATTCTACTTCAGCGCATGTCATCGGCAACCTGGGAGCTCCGAATTCCCCAAAAGGACCGTGGCTTCAAGTTTTTATTTGTAGCAGTAAAACGCCACCCCATTTGGCATTCACAAGTGGCACAGTACGTAATTGTCCATGCATACCTGCAAATTATAGTTAATTAGCATAGCATTTCAAATAACCATAAGTAAAGCAGCTCTACATATACAAAGTCATCATCTTAAAAGTATTAACGGTTCCACATCACAATATGACCGAACTTCACTTGGAAGATGATGGAAACTTCTTGCAATCAAAGAGTTGGGACTAGTGGATGGGATGCAAACCTAACGTTCACCATTATTTACATAAAGTGTGTGTGTGTAATCTCACAATTATCAGCCCAAGCTTTTATTAATGCCCCAAGAGCTTTTACTAATCAAATTTACATGCTCTAATGAAAATTCCATACTATGGTCAATTTTTTCCATACTAATCAAGTTGTTATGCATGTTGAACTTATTAGGAGATTTGTTATGCAGCACTGGTACGACACCTCATACATTATAATATACGAAAAGGCGACGTCTTATAATGCATAATTCTGTTGTGTAAAATTACTATTTTTCCCATTTCATGTTCTTCCTCCAGTTAAATTGTAAATAACAGTTTTTTTTCCGAACAACCTATACTATTAGGTTTCAATCCTAGGGGCCTTGGGGGAACCTTGGGTAGGGGCCAAGAGGGAAACTAGGGCGAACCTAGGGGAGGGACGGGGTGGGTAAGTTACGACTTACGGATTGTCATGTACATTATTATCCTAGTTATGAATTACTTGATTGTTACATAACGGCAGTTCATCAAAACTCTGTAACAAGTTAAACGAGACAACAAAGGCAAGAGCCATACCCAGGAAACCAGCTGTATTCTTTAACCGGATGTCCAACAAGGGCTAAACCATTTGCTACTAAGAGAGTCATTATCTCGTGCACAAAACCACTTGGATTCACGTAAGCCCCGAGAGGACCATCACTAGACATTACCAACATATCGCTTCGCCTGGCAATCACTGTCTGCTAGGAGAAAGCAGAAAAAGAAATAAATAGCAGAGCACAATATACATACTATATAAGAGAGTATTAACTATTAAGGTGACAACAGCCTGATCACCTGACAAGTTTTACATCGAACACGATCAAAGCTCTCAAGTAACTCAATTTCTCGACGTAATCTATAGGAAATCCCATCAATCTCCAGAAGCTCCTGCCTTGTAGATTCAGACACCGGAATTTTGCTGGCAATATGAAATGACAGAAGATCGGGTTTCTTCACAAGTCCATCCATGCTTGGTGCCTTAACTATCTTTTTCCACATATCTGCAATATTTATTAGCAGAATTACTAATGAAAAAGGAACATGCATACCTGCTAGTATGAAACCTGTGTGCAAGTAACACAGATAAGGAGAAAACAAGTTAAGGAACATTACCTAGTATTATAATTTATATTATAGTGCACATAATTAGAGTTATTATTACATAAGACCAAAGAAAGAACAGCTACAATCAGCCATTAAGATAACAATCTGGAGAAGAAACGATAAAGGGAAAACAACTAATAATTACTTAGCCCAATGAATTCCTAATTGTGTTGTCTTTTCCTTCTTCCTTATATTTTGTTATTAAAGAAGCTGGAAAGCCATAGCCTATACTGCTTAAAAATTTATAAATTAACAAATTAAAAGGAAAAACATAAGAAAAACAAAGTCAAATTACCTGCCAACTGTTGAGCAAGACAATATGAGTCATACAAACGGTAAACCCAATAGGGCCAGGATGCCCTCGTAACGTGCTGCAGCCTGCTTACTGAATCCTTTCTCCACCCAATACCTCTACAAGTTTGTCTATCTGATATAACCGTATTCCCAATTTCCAGACTCACATTCTCACTCTTTTTGTTATTGTCTGAATGAAGTGAATCAAGAGACTTGGTTAACTGAGAGTGTCCCAACTGGAGCTCTGATTCGGACCCAAAGTTCTCATCCTCCCCACTTGTTGACTCATCATTTATATCAGAACCACAATAAGAAGAAGAAGCAATTGCAGATTCATTCAATCTCCTTTCTGTTAGTGAAAGTTCACTCGAGAAACTATCAGTATCTGAATCATCACCTTCATTTCTGTGCTCATGCCGTTTAGCTTGAAAAGCACTAGCAGTAAGCAAGTTCCTCAGTGGTGCCAATCGCCCAACAGCATCCCGTGGAGTCCTTAATGGGGAATCTTCTTGAATGATTTGGACCTCCCCACATGGCTGAAAATAAGTAAACCGTGCAAATAAGTCTTCCAAATGTTTACAAAAGAAGATGCATAATATAAATTCTTTTTTGTAACAAAAGGAAGTTATTTCGGCACGAAATAAAACTTACTGCTCCCTCCACATCAATCCAGCGGCGTTTTAGACGAAAGCGCTGTTGACCACGAGTAACCACGTTCAGTGAGCCATCCTCTAATCGCCGGAATTGTCGTATCTGGAAATGTGTCAATGCAGTTTAACAGAAAGTGAATAAGATAAAATTTTAAATAAAAAATAAATTTATACAAACATATGATTAAACCAAAATACTAATAAAATAACAACACTGAGAAATTTTGCAGGTTGATTCTGTATCCATACCTCTGCTGTTGTTCCTGTGGTTGCAAAACGTATTCTCCCATTATCGGTATCTCTATAAACCCGAACCTGAACAGATTTCCAAGTTTCAACACAGGTTTCCAAGTAAAAGGCTAAAAAATAAAAGTCCAAGAGACTGAAAGCAAGTAAAAAGCAAAAGTTTAAACACGTCACATACCACGCCTAGAGTATAAGGAGCATCAGCTTGTCTCAAAGCTCTTTCCAAAGCAGCTATAAAATTAGGTTGAATAACTCTTAAAGGAAGGGTGGCCTCTGGGAACAGAACTACACCTGACATATGTTTTAAAAGAAAAAGAAGTCTTAAAAATATAAAAAGAAAAAGGGAAATATTATAACAGACAAATGTACAACCTCAACTTGCAGAGAAGCCTATAAAAAATAAGAATATAATACTCCCTCTGTCCCAGGATAAAAGTCCCAGGATAAAAGTCCTTATTACTATTTTGGGTTGTCCCATGTTAAATGTCCTCTTTCTTTTAATAACCAAACTTTTACACATTTTTTCCTATTATGCCCGTAGCATTAAATATCTCATACTTTTCTTATTCTAATTCTCTCTCTATATTTAATGACATTATTATAGACAATTTTGTCATTTTATTCCTCTTCTTAATATGCGTGAAAAGTCCACCAGGACTTTTATCCTGGGACGGAGGGAGTAACAGTTAACAACAGGAATGATCCATAAGAATTAGCAACAAGTATGCAGCCATAATAAATAGCCTCCAATATTGAAATCAATCTGTAAATTGTAATGGCCTGACAAGAATATCCCAATTTACAGCCATTAAAATTTCACATTCAAATGTTATGCGAGTAATATGTATTAGCACAAATTCCCCAGAAAAGTCATGCATAGCCTGATGGCCCTGATCAATACCTTCTAGATAAAACAACGGAAGGTTTAGTATAGCACCACCATCCAAGAAAGCCAATCTATTCTGAGTATCTTCAACCTCTGCCACATAATTTTTTTATTAATAATACAAACAAAGATTACAACTAATTTTAAAAAGAAGATACATCAACAATTCCCATACTTGGGGAAAAATTTACCAATCAAAAAAGAGAAAGAAAGAAAGAAGGGTACATCAAACCCCTAAACATTAAGATTCACACATAAAGCAATTTTTTTTATTAAAAAAAAGAGTGGGAAACATATGCCTACCACCAAGATAAGTATGTAAGGAAGCCAAACAGGGGTCGAAGGTAAATTCGGCAGAAACAGAGGCCCCTCCATAACGATCACTGCAACAATCATAAAACAATATAGAAAAACACAAACAACAAGCAAAACAAAAACCGACCACATCTGTCAGGCAACTTTACTGATTAAAATTTTCATTTCTTAAAAAATTAATAGATTTTAAAGTTATAATATTTGCTTGTTCAGTTTCAGCCATTTATGTATGGATAAGTAAATCCACTGTTTGCAGGCTTCTTCACCATAAAATTAAATAGTCAACTCACTGGTCATTACTTAGCTTAACCGATATTAATTACTCAGTACTGCAAAAGTATAATTAAAAGCCTTAACTTCTTTTACTTCAATTTGTTAAGTCAGTAAGAATATGGTAACAGTTAACTAGGTTAACAAAAGCACTGCCTATGCATACTTTTTCGAATTCAAACTTCTTTGCTCTTTCATTGTCCAAAAGCCTGCGACCTAATTAAAATTCTGAAAACTGTGAATCTCTCATCTCTAAAATAAACAACTTGAAACTATAATAAACTAAATACTAATCTCACACGGTGATTCATAATTTGGACCTTAATTTTAAATTTTAAATTCCGGAGTTAGGGTTTTCTAATTATTTAGTACCATGGACAACTCAAACCTCAAAATAAGCAATTATAGTATCTAAATCTAAATTTAAGAGTACAGCAATCAAATTGACATGAATTAGCATATTTAAAAAGGTTCCATGTAAAAACAGATAATTAAAATTACTGTGTATTGTCATCATCATCGGAAGATTCATGAAGGCCTTCGACTTCTTCGATCTGCAATTCCTCCGAATCGAGCTCCCTAATTTGTTCGATTTGGTACCTTTCTCTCTCTAGAATTCTCTCGTCCTCCATTTTCCTCCTCTTTCTCACTCTGTACCTTGTATATATCACTGCACAATGACGAAAAAGTATTATTGTTATTCGTATTTTACATGCTAGAATACTACTACTATTTATATTTTGCGGTTGAGACACCAACCAAATGACTAAATTAACCATAAATTAAATACCCGCCAAAAAGATCGACAGCGAAACGGAAAGGAAAACGAAAATCTGCAGGGAAGATGTGGGCGACTGGCGCAGCGGCAAATGGATTTGTCTGCGGGAATATGGCCGATTGGATGAGGGTCTTTTTCGTAAATTCAGATAATTTGATACTTAAGTTATTACCCATTATAATTATTTACTTAATTAGTAACAAAAAATCGTATGACAAGATATATCATTTCTCAAAATAAATTTATAAAAGAATCTTGTTATGTATTCTAGGAATTATAAGAGAACCCTCCTTATTATAGATCTCTCCAAAAAATAAAAATTATCGTTAAGGACATGTTTGGGATCGACTTATTTTAAAATAATTTATAAATTAAAATATAAGTTATAACTTATAAATAAAAGCGTACGACATTAATTTGATTTGTAAATTAAAAATTAAGTTAAAATAGATTATAAAAGTGTTCAGACTTATAAATTAAAATAATTGTTAAATGTTTTGTGCCTATTGTGAGGAGAAAGATGGAGTTAAAGATTTATCAGTGGCTGGAGGTGGAGTACGTTCTTCTTCATGGATTAATTATATGATGTACTGGTACTAAATTGCTACATTGGTTGCTTCATCTCTCTACCCTATTGCTGTCCTTCATTTTAATTTAAAACTATTATAGCACGAGAGTAAATTAATCAGGTGATAGTTTTAATTTACATAAAAGGGCTCAATGTGCTCATAGTTGAAAATCTGTCTCTGTTTTTACTTTCTGTGCTAATCTTCATATTTTCTCTTGCTCTGTGGAATGACAAATTGTTAGTTATGTGCATAGAGCCGTTAATTTATCAGATTGCAGTTAGTGCTCTGTGTTCTTTACTAATTGGAAAGGCATTTTTTACAGATGAAAATCATTTTTACAAGACACAAATTTCTTAGTTGGATGCGGCCACTAAAAGCCTATTTACATGAACTGTTTGGAGGGAACGAAATAGGCTCCACTACGATAGGACTGCTTATCCAATTACAAAAGTCATCGCTCTGATGTTTTCTTTTAGGTTGAGGAACTTTCAGCTCTGATAAGGTAATTTTAAATGGTAAGGCCTTGGCAAGTTCGGGTGTATAGTCTTCTATGATTTAATGGTATAGTGTTTTCGTAAGCCTTTTTTCTTTGGCAATGTCTACAGAACCTGCATCCTTTGGCACTTCTATTTTTGTTTCTATCCAAAAAATTATAGCATTCTGAGAACTACCTCTGATATTAGTCTAGTTCTGTCAATAGCCTATTTGATTTTCCATTTCTTGTATGTTCCATTAAGATGCCTTTTTCAATTTTGATTTCTGTTGGGTTGTGATATTTCTCTTATTGGACAGAATGGATTGGGCCTACATATTCAGTTAGTCCATTGGGTCTTCATTATTGGATGTTGACATTATTGGATCTAAATCGACTTTATTATCTTTATTAAGTCTTCTTCAAGTATCGGACCCAATCGGTGGGTGACCCATCATATATTTAAATATCTACATCTTTGATTTGTAATGATGAAAAAAGCATGACGGTTGACTAGAGAACTGCCGTGCATTAATGTGGATGGGATCATAACCGTGGTGAGTAATAATGATGACCAAAAGCGGTGGATAAACTACATGCGATCGGCAGAACCCATCATCGATCAAAGGGGTGTGTCGGTAGTAGTGGGGGGTGTACGGTAATCCCGCAGCGAGAGTATAACTTATGAGGAAGTCTTCACAAAGATGACGCTCTCATACACTTCTTCATTCATAATCACATATACACGAGAGAATTATTATTTCTCTCTCGAGACACTAGACATTATATTCCTCCATTGCTTAACCTTGCGAAACACGTATCTCGACTCTCGCTGAAGCTATCCCCAAGCGAAACCACCGTCGAGCTTGTGGTGTTTATCGTGTTCTTTGTGCGAGGATCGAGGCGTCTTACGTGATTGGGGCGTGGCGATGAGATCTGGCGTTAACATTGGCGCTAGAAGGAGGGCTTTTTCTAGTGTTCTTGAGCTATCAATCCAATATTTCGGTTGTTTCTACATCGGAAGTTATGGCACCAATCGGGGTTCTCGTTCGAGATCCCAGCGCAAAGCCCGAAGATGGTTGGTCTTTGTTCGCGATAAAAGCGGATGATGGTGAAGGCAAGTAAAAGGCACCCGCCCGTAATTCGACGCAAAGTGGTCGGTGATAAAGATGATGGTCGAAGCGAGTAGATGAAGACCAATGACCATTTCTGTTTAATGAAGAGGGTAATTGCCCTATTGGTCTTGGGATGATGGTCGAGAAGCGAGTAGATGAAGTCCCAATGACCATTTTTCGATTAATGAAGAGGGTATCTCGCCTATCGGTTTCGGGATTATGGTCGCAGCAGACGAAGAGCCGATCCGAGGGCGTGCACCTCGAATCTGAAATAAGGCATCACGCCTCGAGTATCCTCATCACCGTGACGGAGAGTTTCATAGAAGTATATCCGAAATCACACTCCAGAGAGTCCATTGGGGCACACAGCATACTGTAGATACTTTTCTTGGAGATGCCGTCCCAAAAACATCGGGAGTTGATTCAACACACAAAATGCACCCATATTCCTAAGCATCCGAAGAGGATACCTCATCTAGGGGTTCTCGGGACTATGGCACAAGCGGATGAGGGAAGCAATTCAAGAATATATTCACCCGAGAATCTGAAAAAGGTACTCTGCCTTGAGTGTTTCGCATGCAATGAAGGACTCGTCACCAAAGCAGATCGATAAGCCGCAGCTCTTGGAAATTGAACACTGCCGGTAAATATTTCCAAAGTCGGTTGACATTATGGTCGAGACAATTCTTTTTAAAAGCTAATAATAGTTAAAGAGAAGCCGGGAATCGACAAAGCCGTTGCGGTTCTTGTTGAAGCGAGCTCGTGGACATTGCATGCAGATGGATATTCTATTTTGGACATCGATCTGTTGAGGCTATCGAGGGTCGATCACAATAACAATTCCGTTCTTGATGCATTATCGAAGTTAGCCACTATAGATGCTTATAATTTTGATGGCGGATGGCCTATTTCCCGGATCAGTCTTGCAAAGAAAACCAATTACAAGAGTGTCGACTTTGTTCTCATTGATGAGAATCTTTATCGAAGGACCTTTTCGTCATCATTACTCAAACATTTGGTTCCATCCAAGGCGAGTATGTTCTTCGGAAATTCACAAAACATCATCTGGCGATCATTTGACGAAGTTGTTGGCTATAAAGCACTTGGCGGGGATATTCATGAAAGAACCAAGGAGTCACCTGACAGATGATTTTCATGGCTCATCCACATTCACTTTTGCCACTATTGATCCCGGTCTATTTGTCCTAAAGGTCACTATGGTGTAAGGAGGTATGGTAGGACTCGGTGGCCATTCGATGGTAGCGAGGTCCTTATGATCTATATTGATCTTATCGAAAGGTGGTAAGTCGATGGTCACTATTGATCCTGGTCTATTTGTCCTAAGGTCACTATGGTGTAAGGAGGTATGGTAGGACTCATTTGGCCATTCGATGGTAGCCCGAGGTCCTTATGATCTATATTGATCTTATCGGGGTGGTAAGTCGATGGTCACTATTGATCCTTATATCTTGATCCTTATATCTTGGTCCTTATATACTTGTTCTACCCGAGTGGTAGCAAGATTTCGATGGTGCTGAGGAGGATCATCCAAATTCACCTCACGTACGATCGATCTCACACTTCGAAAGCGATAAGTATACATTACTTTATTTTGTTCAAGTGTTGAGTTGATTCATTCAATCTTGTTCATTAAATTCTATCCATTAAATTGATTCACTTCATTTCATAAATTAAGCATTATCGCCTTATCTAGTTCGTGTCTAAGTTAAGTTCATACTGATTAATTGATCTTTGAATTAATGACAAGAAATGTTCATTCGAAGTAATAAGGCGTGAAGTTGATATTTTAAATATTAACTATTCACAACAAGTTAGAATTTTCTGAGAAAGTTCTACACTAATGATAAGGAGAGGTCATCTTGAGCTTCTTCCTTGTCATCGTCACCATCTAAAAAGTCTAGAAGAGATGGATCTACCTTGGCGAGCTTTTTCTTGCCTTTACTTGGCAAATTTCATATCCTTTGGCATACATATGGACGATCTTATTATTCATTTCGGCGGATTTTTCAGATTACTTTCTGTATCTCTTACGAAAGTCTTGATCAAATCGGTGGCGGACCCAAATCTCTGAGGGCGAAGCTCTTTGAGCTCTTCTTGAGCTTCCGACGATGTACGGATCTTTGATCCTTTAGCTCGACGGATCGGCATTTATATCATTGATGACCCGATGAGTGGCCTTGAGTCGTTTCGGTTCTTCTTTGACCTTGTCGATATCCTTAGAAGGCATTCATTGTTGAGAAGAACAATGTCAAGGTTGCTTCTTTCCTTTTGCCAAACATAGACTTGAGAATGCCTTTTTTCATTCTTGGTATTCCCTTGGCATTCTCTTGGTATTATCTTGATATTCTCTTGGCATTAACCGGTATCCTTTTGACTTCTTTGTATTTGGGGCGGAAACACACGAAGACGATATTTACTTGCAGATGACGATATTAATCGATCAGTTGATTGATGGTCAAATCTCAACTTCCTTTAGTCCGGTATATCACTCCTTCACCCATCGGTTCCATGATGGAATTATTGCCGAACCGATGATCATCGATGTCGCTTGTGACTTGAACTAGATTGAGAAGAGAATGGTTTTTTGTGGCGAAGGTTTGGGTTGTTCGAGAGGTTGTGAAATATTTGTTGTTGTATGTTCTTTGAAGCGGGCTCTTTAAATGGACTTCGATCTTAATTGATGTTGCCATTTGATATTCACCATATGGGCTTGATGGCCGTGTTTTGGGCCTTCATTGGTCTTATATTAGTTCCTTTTGTCTGAGCCGATGTTATTTATAGTTTCTATTAAACCTCCTGTTTAATAAAAACCAGGGGGACAATGTTGGGTTGTGATATTTCTCTATTGGGCCAAGAATGGATTGGGCCTATATATTGATTAGTCCATTGGGTCTTCATTATTGGGTGTTGACATTATTGGATCTAGTCACTTTATTATCTTTATTAAGTCCTTCTAGTATCGGACCCAATCAGTGGGTCGACCCATCATATATTTAAATATCTACATCTTTGATTTGTAATGATGAAAAAGCATGACGGTTGACTAGAGAAACTGCCGTGCATTAATGTGGATGGGATCATAACCCAAGTACGGTGGTAATATGATGACCAAAAGCAGTGGATAAACTACATGCAGTCGGCAGAACCCATCAGATCAAAGGGGGTGTGTCAGGTAGTAGTGGGTGGCACGGTAATCCAGGCAAAGAGAGTATAACTTAGCAAGGAAGTCTTCACAAAGAGGTACGCTCTCATACACTTCTTCATTCATAATCACATATACACAGAGAATTATTATTTCTCTCTCAAGACACTAGACATTATATTCCTCCATTGCTTAACCTTGTGAACACGATATCGACTCTCTCGCTTTGAATTTATCCCCCGCCGGAACCGCCGTCGAAGCTTGTGGTGTTTATCGTGTTTCTTGTCTGCGAGGATCGAGGCGTCTTTACGTGATTGGGACGTGGCGATAAATCTGGCGTTAACAATTTCCTATCGGGTTTCATTTTTCTATTCAAGGCATACGTGTTACATTGCATCTAGTTTAGTTTCAAGATATTATGTTGTGCTAACTTTTTTCATTTGCTCTTTTGAAGGCATTTTTGATTATTTTAGGAGAAGCTTAAAGAGATGTAGTGTTTTAAAACTTATACTTGCATCCGTAAAAATCAAATCAAAATAACTAATCATCTTATATTTAGTAATGATTACCAATGAAAGGCTCTCGAAGGACAGCTGCATGTAATTATTCCTCGCTACATGCCGTGCATACCTGATGCTCTAAAATCTAAACAAGTCAGATTCTTGAAATCATGTGCTCCATTATACCTTATCATAAATCATGTCTGCAAAAATATGATCTGGCTAAGTTGTAAGCTATTTCACTTAGAAAGATTTAATTGGTTGCCTTCGAGGTATATAAAGATTAAATTGATAGTTATAAATATTGCGCAAGGTCATCTTTGATAGATTTGAAGCTTTGAGAGAGAATTGCTTACTGATTTCATTACTGGAAGACATATAAATAATTACAAATATTAACCGGTTCCTTCTATTCAGCAGGGAGACTGAGTCTTAAGGGATTACAAACTGAGAGCTTATCAGCTCAAACTATAACAGAGTCCTAGACTATCTGTTACAACTATACACGGAAGTCGTTACAACTATACACGGAAATACATTGGCTAACATGCCCCCTCAAGATAGGCCACGATCAGAGAGGCCAATCTTGTCGCGAAACAGTTGAAATTGAGAGGTGGATAGTGGTTTGGTTAGAAGATCGTGAGTTGATCGTGAGAAGAAACTGAGCAATGCGAAGGTGACCAGATTGAACTTGATCACGAATAAAGTAATAATCCAACGCAAGCACGCTTCATACGAGGATGAAAAATTGGATTGGAATTTAAGCTGAGTTGCCTACTATGTTGTCGCGATAGATCACGGGAGAAGAGGGAAGAGTAGCGCCAAGTTCTTTAATCGGTGAACATACCCAACTTAGCTCGATGGCGATGGCTGCTGACTAAGCGATATTCAGCCTCTGTTGAGGACCTGGCAATGGTCCTTTGTTTCTTCGAACTCAAGAAATTAAATTACTCCCAAGATAGACTAGATAAGCCTTTGGTGGAGGAATAATCATTCTTGTTGCCAGCCAATCAACATCTCGAAAAGGTATGAAGCTTGTCAAAAAAACATGAAGAGAATAGGAGGAGTCACGGTAGCGAAGGAGGCCCTTGTTGGCGTATTCAAGAAGATAACGCATGATCGCTTGACAAGAGTCCGAGTGTGCATCGGTTGGTCAATCATGAGGCGAGACAGTTTGTTCACAAATGAAGGACACATCCGGTCTCAGAAGAGAGAGATTGAAGACTACCTACAACTTCACGATAAATGGTTGGATCAGTGCTAAAGAGAGCATAACAATGAGAAGCAAAGCAGAGGCGATGCTTAGTATAGGCGTGATGGTGGTTTGGCTTCCAAACTTGTTCAAAGTAGTGATGAGATCATTGATGTACTGCGTTGAGAGAGTAAGAGTCCGTGCTTGTGAAAGGACTTGACACCCAATAAGTAGGACAAATCACCAAGATCTTTAAGGGAGAAAGCGTTTGCAAGAAATTTGAAACAAATTGTGAGAAGAATCATCATTTGCTTCCGTGACAATTATGTCATCCACATAAATCAATAAATATAAAACATGTTGAGCACTGTTAATGTTAGAATTTAGGATCACACACACGCACACGACAATAGAGAATTAATTCACACACAGAGATTTACGTGGTTCCCCAATTTGGGTACTCCACAGGCGGCTTGTTGTTTATTGATGATTCCTTGTACATAGGGTTTTACAATAGATAGTATTTATAGCTACTAATCATATTCCAACCCTACTTCACATTATGTCTCAATTACCCATAATGACCTTTCCAAAAAATAACCCAGAAAATCTCTGATCACTGACCGACACGGCCCACGGCGCTCACAGGCATTCCATGGCGTGCCCTGTGCTACCAGGGCAGAAACTTCACCGGCACCGGCGCATCCCGCACCACTCCTAACTTGCACCTAGCATACGCCTTGCACGCCACACCGCTGAAACTCAGACTGCACCACCCCCGTGAGCAGAAAGCGACGACTAGCCTTTTTTTAGTAACCACATGTTATGAGTCACAAGTTCCAACAGTTAAGAATAAACAGAGAAATATCATAGTGGGAATTGCGGAACCCAGAAGCCAATAAAAATTGGCGCAGTTCATAGTACCAGGCCCTGGGCGCTTGTTTAAGCCCATAAATGGTTTTGTGGAGTTTGCAGACAAAGGATGGATTGTCACGATCAACAAACCCAGGTGGTTGCGCTATGTACACTGTTTCAGAGAGGCGACCTTGAAGGAAGGCATTATTGACGTCCAACTGTTTAAGAGACCATCCTCGGCTGATAGCAAGGCTAAGCACCAAACGAACAGTTGTTGGTTTAACAACGGAATAGTTTGCTGGGAAGAGGTGATAGATGGAAGAGCTTCGACAGTGGAAGATGGAGATGATGAAGGATGCAGTGAAGAGCCAATAGAAGGAGAAACATCTGCAAGACGTTGAAAAGATGGAGCTGAGAGAGTCGGTTGCTGCTTAGGTGTAGAAGAGACAGTAATGAGTGGAGGAATCCAGTCAAACACGGGAAATGAAAGACTTGATGGTTCAGTGGTAGAAGAGTTATAAAGAAAGACAGACTCTACAAATTGCACATGACGTGAAACATGTATTTTTCGAGTGGATTGTTCAAAACATAGATATGCACTTTGAGAAAGTGAATAGCCAAGAAAGACACAAGGCTTGGACTTGGGATCAAGTTTATGAGATATGTATGGACCTAACCAAGGATAACACAAACACCCAAACACTTTTAGTTTTGAAAAATTAGGACTCTTGTGAAAGATGAACTCATATGGAGAAGATATGTTTAACGTGGGAGTAGGCATCCTGTTAATTAAGTAAACTGTGGTGATGAAAGCATAAGTCCAGAATGTGATTGGAATGGAGGCATGAGAGAGGAGTGCAAGGCCTGTTTCGACAATGTAAAGATATCGCCGTTCAGAATATTCGTTATGTTCGGGTGTGTGGTGGAGAAGTGAGATGATTTATTCCATTTTCTGAAAGAAATGTTTTGAGAGTGATGTACTCACCACCGTTATCTGAATAAAGGGTGACAATGTTTTGTTGGAAATATTTTTCAACCATCGCTTTATAACGTTTGAACATCAGATTTTCGTTTTAATGGATGGAACCATATGTACTTGGTAAAATGATCAACGAAAATGACATAGTATTTGTATCCATCATGTGAGAGAATGGGAAAGGTCCAAACATCAGAAAATATAACTTGAAGAGGACGAGTTGTGCTCAAGGTAGATGTAGAAAATGGTAGTTTATGACTTTTATTGCTTAAGCATGCATTACAACATAAATCCTTTTGGGAAGAAAAATTTAAATGATAAAATGACAGAATATGATTAAGAATATATGAGGCTGGATGATCGAGTCGCTGGTGCCAAATGGATGTTGTTGTTTTAACAGTGGAGAAGGAGAGAATGGGAGACGAGGGAGAGCTTGCAAATGGCCATTCATAAACTCCATCTTTAGTTCTGCTCTGCAGAAGGATTTCCCCCGTCCGTAGGTCCTTCACATGAAAACAAGTAGGAAAAAGTTCAATAGGGACATTATTGGTTATACAAAACAAGGCAATGGAAAATAATTTTTTTTGCATTTTTGGAACACACAAAACATCTTTTTAGTGAAAGGAAGAGGTGGGTGTAGTGAGAAATACGGAACCAATGTGACTTATGGGTAGGTTGGTACCATCGCCGATCATAACATCATCGTGACCAGTGTAAGGCTTATGAAGAAAAAGATTATCCAGGTCCGCAGTGATGTGATGGGATGCTCCACTATCTAGTAACCACGGTGCATTGGTGGATAGGGTTTGAGAAGTAAAATTAGCCTAGGGATGCCATGATGGTGTCATGTCATAAGAGGAGTTGGCATTGTTAGAACCTTGAACTAACACCAAATGAAATGAGGGACATCATTTAGCAGTGTGTCCCTGAGTTCCACAGATTTGGCAATGCCCCCAGATAGGGACGTGCAGGTGGTCGACTGTTCCTGGCCTGGTTTGTGTTAGGCAGGGCGAAAGTTGGTGTTGGATGATGGACGATAATTGTTCCCCATAGGAGAGAACGAGGGTCTTGATTGTTGTTGGAGGTCGAAAGTCGTGGGATCAAGCGGTAATAAGTCCAAGAATAGAGAAGGAACGGACGGGTTTGAAGCGGCGCTTCAAATGAGAGAAGCTTCTCATCAAACTCATCGAAGGAGATAAGCGACATCTCGGGCTTGGGACGGCTCGAACAAGCTCCTTATAGTCATCATCTAAACCATCCAAAATTCTTTCGAGAAGATCTTGAGTGTCCGTGGAGCACAGAGGACAGCGAGTTCATCGGATCTTGCTTTGACAGAATAAACCAAATCCGTGATGCTCGGGGTACCTTTGGTGAGATTCTTGTTGATTCTTCACATGTTTGATGTGGTACGGTTTTGCATATGTGGTGGCGAGAACATTCCATGCTTCGGGAAGAGATGGTTCGTGCCACAAAGGAAATAAGTGGGGAGAGATCTGCGATGAGGCGTTCACGATGAGTTTGTCTTACTAACCCGAAATTATAGGCGAGGATTAGTGGTGTCGTTAGTTGTGAGGGTTGGTGGTGGGCACGACTTTGATCCATTGATGTAACCGAGGAGATCGTGGCCAAAAAGAGTTTCGAACTGAATTTTCCAGGAAGCATAGTTGGAAGAATTTAGTTTGAGAGGAGCTAGAGCAACTGTGTTAATGGTGATGAGTTGGTTTTCTGTGTTTGACGGGATTGAGCTTGACATTTTGTTGTTTGGAAGGAAAAGAATAGAATAAAATAAAATTTAATGAAGGATCAAATACTGCTCTGATACCATGATAGATCTGAAGCTTTGAGAGAGAATTGCTTACTGATTTCATTAATGGAAGACATATAAATAATTACAAATACTAACCGGTTCCTTCTATTTAGCAGGGAGACCGAATCCTAAGGGATTACAAATTGAGAGCTTATCAGCTCAAACTATAACAGAGTCCTAGCCTATCTGTTACAACTATACACGGAAGTCGTTACAACTATACACGGAAATACATTGGCTAACAATCTTAGTGGGTATAACCCCTATGACACTATAGTTAAGCAACACATAGTTTCATATCCACATTTTTTGCCATTTGACTATTTTAAACCTTGTTCATGGATCCGCAAGTAGCGTATAATAGTATTAGAAGAAATTTTGCTTCTGAATATATTACTTGGTTGAAAGAAAGAAACAAAGACCTTTTCTTTCGTCTTCTTCTTTTTCTTCGTGCAAGCATAAAGAAACGTAGAATGTTAATTCTTTTGGGGGTTATTCTTGTTTCTGTAATGCATCCATTGGGTTTGCACAATGGATTATACGAGATTACTAAGTATGGTAGTATGTTACATGATAACATATAAATATGATAAGAACTATTAGACTGTATAAATTCTATGGGAAAAAATCAACATCCCATAGACTGTTTATGACTTCATGAAATTTAATAGTTTAATCAAGGTTTTAGAGAATTCAGCATGCAGGCTTGCCATTTGATACGACACTTTACTAATCACCTCATCAATTTGAAAAATATTTAGTGTAGGAATGAGGTCACTTTGCCAATAAATCTTAATCTGTCCTTGTTTGGAATGCTAAAAGTAGGTCATTAATATACTTACTGCATAAAAGCTTCATGCAATTTAAATTTGGAATGAAATATGTACTTTCTGAATTCTCCAGTTTATAAATGTCTTAGAATTGTATGATTTATTGATACACCATAGTGCGTACTGGTTTATGCAATTATGATCTTCTGGACGTTTTTGTCAGGTATTTCAAAGAATTCTCAAATCCTATGCTACAAAGCTTTTTGCAAGATTGCCCAAGGGTGGTACAGGAATTGTTGTAGCTGCAACGGGGATGGATGGACAGATTAAGGTATTAAACAATATCTTTGGGTTTGAACCTTTATAACAACAAATGCTTATTCCATACACCTAACTATGATTCTGAATTTGTTGTTCAATTGTTCTGTGCAGACATCTGATAAGGATGAAAGGGTCAAATGTTATATAGTAAATACTGCTGAATATTTCCATAAAACTTAAATTTCGGTTTCACATATGCTATTCAGTGGTCTTCTGATTTCTGTTGAAATTGCCTGCAAGGCTGCGACTAGGATTGGTCTATTAAATTAAGTATAATTGCATATAGCACGTTTTTATGTTTTTCATAGGTGTCAGATATATGATCCTTGACCTTTGTTAAAAAGACGAGGGCATAAATAGTTTCAAAATTGTAAGGTCTTATTTATCCTATACTCTGTTATTTGTAAGAGTAGTGCAATTTCTTGAAACTCATGGATAATTCAAATTCATATGTGTGATCTACAATGGTAGGCACTGCATAGTTTGTAACATCCCCCTCTTAGTAAGTATCTCTTGAGCTTAATTATATACATTAGGAATAGGATGAAAAACATCACACTGCATATTTGATGTCTGGGTAAACATTATCTGCTGGGTCAACTATACACTTGTATATAATTCCTTGTGATATTATTTATCCAAAATAGTCATTTTTTGATTTCATTATTTTTGCAGTCTGATCTGATGAGTTGGCTGAGAATGTCTATAAAATAATTGATTCTCAATTGGCTGATGCAGTGGATATGTCTGAAGTGCAGGTTAAAACTATTTCATGATTAAGTTTTCTTGTATATCTTTGTTGCTTGTAATTTTAATGAGAACGATGCACTTGTGAAGGATGAACTCTCAGCATTTGATAACAAAAGCACTGGTAATACTAGTTCATGGTTTGGAAACTAAATTCAATGCTGAAATGGCTGCAATGACATGGGTTCCATGGGGTACACTTGAAAGTGTTGGTGACCAGTCAGAGTAAGATGTAGTGCCAACAGTTGAACTAAACCGATAACAGCAATACCTAGAAATTCCCAAACATGTAAAGAAATGAAAATTAACTTGTGGATTTTCTTTCAGGTATGTCAATGGAATAAATATGATCCTTACCAGTAGCATTCCAGTGCTCGGCATTCTTCTTTCTCCCATTTGTTTCCAGTTCTTCTTAGACAAGGTGATTATAAACTTATAATGAAAATATAGATTTTCAATTTTCATAGCTAATGCCTTTAGGTTTTTCTGGTGTTTAAACTAGATCAGCATTACTTTGCTATATAGTTATGTTTCTGCTTGGATACCTACTCAAATATCTTATACACTATTATCATTTTCTCCTACATTCTTGTATGGTGTTTTGTTAATTTGCAGCATCAACACTTGAAGTGTTGAAATATATCCTTACATTTATTACTCTCTTTTGTTGTTATTTCTTGGCTAAGTCTGCTCATTTTTTTTATTGTTTGTGCAGCTTACATCATGTCTTGGCTATTTTCAAGTGCAAACAAATATCAGAAACAGGAGCTCAGCAGGTCTTGATCAACCTCACTCCTTTTCCTTATGTACCGTTTGACATCAAGAAGTTAAGAAACACATGTCTGCAAGCAGTTCAGCTCATGTCAAATGGTTGTCAATTCCAAATGCCGGTCAATGCTATGCAATTTATAGTAGTTTGAAACCCTGCTAGGATATAATATCAATAACTCATGCTCCATGATATAGTTATAAATTAGCTGTTTGGTGCTTTTGTAGATGTTGTTGGATACCCAGGCTGTAAAGACAATTCTTCTAGAGATTCCCTCTCTTGCAAGACAGGTAAGATAGCACATGCATTTCATATATATGTTTGAATATCTCTGAAGCTTGTAGTATATTGCTAATTGTTACTTTATTACAACCATTATGATTGTTGGCAACTGTATATTATATATATAGTGTTGGGAACATGGATAACCCTACAATCCCCTGTCTTGAGTTAATTGTAGTTTTGTAGATTCTTCCAGGTTTGCATATGCTTTAATCTAGATTTCCTGTAAGGTGAATATGTTAAGCTTGGACCAACTGATTTAATCAACCCTCATTTTTACTGATTGGTATCTTGTTATGATATCTACACAATTTCCACAAGATTCATGATATAAGAACATTGAAAATACTTGGTTTTACTTTTAGAGTAGAGTACATAAAATGTGATAAATACATATTCTTGAATCTAACATTTTTGTTTCTTTTGTAAATTTACTAATCATTCAGTTAACTTACTTTTTTGTTGCATGCATTAAATTGCGAATATTAAAACAAGAAAAACAATATTAATCACTCTGTCAATACTACAAAGTGCATCCACCTATTCTCAATATAGTTAATGTGAACTGTGAAGATAGTTTGTTTTAGCATCCTTCTTCTCTGTTTTTTTTATTTGTCTTAACCTCCCTGTTTGAATTTTTATGGTTAGAACATCTTCACTTAGGTTTAAGCATGATCCTCTTGCAAAGTGGATGTATATATCTAGCTTATTACCTCGAGAAGATTTTTCTGGATGTTTATATGTTTGTTATTGGATTTATACAGCCACATATATGTATCTGCATCTGGTCTTTGAGATTGGAATCCTATCTTTTTTGTGCTTCCTGTTCCCTGGCCGGGGGGGGGGTTGGGGGGGTGGGTTATAGTTTTATAATACTGTTGGTAAGCAAGCTATTTTACTTGACTGAAGATTTTCTATCAGAATGCATAGGGACGAAACCAGGATTTGATTTTGCGGGGGGCCAAGAATTTTTTTAACAACATAATATATATTCATAATTAAAAAGTAAAGTTTCACCATTACAAAACACATTTTTACTAAAACAAAGATAATGTAGTAATAGATTTGCTTTACCAAAGACAACAAAATATAGCAAAAAAAGTCTTTTAAAACATATCTTCGTCAAAATTGCACCCGACGTTCTTTCAAATCACGAAATCCATCTATGATTGATTCTGTACTGAACTGTTTCGCAATTTCTTTTTCAATGTACACTAAGAGAATTTGTAAGATATTCATCATCCATCTTGTTTCGAAGTTCAGATTTGACAAGACTCATAGTTGAAAATGCACGTTCTGTAGTTGCAGTAGAAACTAGAAGAGTTAGAACAAGCCTGATCAGTCTATCGATTAGTGGATAGATTGTTGACTTTCTTGTTTTCACCAACCATTGACAGAGATCAAAGAAATAGTGGACAACTTTTGAAATTCTTGATGTTGTAGTACATCAAACTCGTAAAAATATATTATTGAACAAGTGGGCCTAAAAAATTGTTCACATCACTGAGTAACAAAAAAAATTCAAATCTTGGGGGGGGGGCCATGGCCCCCTGCAGCCATGCATCAGTTTCGTCCCTGAGAATGCATGCAACTTCCATTTTTTTTACCAGATTAATACAGTTGATAACCTTTTTATCTTTAAAAAGTGTACAGTTGATAGCCTGAGTAAGCGTATGCTAGTAGAATGGAAGTTTTTATATGGTTTACTAAAAATATGGTCAAATTATATTTGTAGTTTATATGCTCTTGTTAGAATGGTTCTTCATGTTGTTTGAAACTGTAAGGATACGTGTCTGGAACTCAAAAATACTTGACGGCCGATCATATTTTGTGGATTTTTGAATCATGAACTGGAACTTTTGATTATTTTCCTTGGAATTTTAAAGTATATTTACTTCGTTTTGACAGTGGTTAGCTTTTGTGAATATACTCCCAAGTTTATATGGTTTGTGTTCCCTCAATTGCTTTAGTTATATTTTTTCAGTTATTAAAAAAACAAAGAATTAAAAGGTTGAGCAACATTTCTGTCTTTATCACTAGATTTAATGTACTGATTAGAATTCTAGAACTTCTTTTGGCAAAAGTTTTTTTGTATTGTATTTATTTCTGCTTCTGGCATGAGTCCTTTGACTGTTTTTTTCTAACGTGTATTGCAGTCTAGAACTTTTTTGTGAAGCTTAGAAGTTCATTTTATCCTCTTAACAGACATCAGGAGCAGCTAGCTATTCAAAATTTGTAAGCCGTGAGATGAGTAAAGCAGAAGCATTACTAAAGGTGAATGGTTGAGCAATTTTGGGTTCTCATTTTGGGGAAATGGTAGTGACATTCTTTTGTCTTTGTTTTTACAGGTTATACTTACCCCAGTCGATTCTGTGGCAGATACATATTGTGCACTGCTACCTGAGGAAACGCCTTTGGAGTTTCAACGCATTTTAGAGCTTAAGGTTGGACTCAATATTTTTTTATTTCTTACTTTAATTTTGTGCCAGGTCTTGCCAAGGGTCTCAGACATTTTCATATGATTTAATTATATAACCTCAATATGCATTGTCATAGCTTAGTGAAGCCATGGGAATACTAATACGAGCCAATTCTTAATCCCAAACATTACTTTGTCATCACTGTTGCAGTGATGCAGGCTAATGGAGTAGTGGACCAATAACTGCTCTGATTACCAGAGCGGTCATTTCATAACACCAAAATTTTCTTGTAATTTTGGGGTTCTAATGGTTCTTCTGCAGTTATCACTATCATTATATAATATGGTACATACAACTATTGTTTCTTGAAGTCAGTCGTGCTTGATTTTTAAAAATTGGACCATTGAGAGAACTTGTTGAGGGATCGGGTGGTAGGTGACCATCTCAGTTGTTGGGATGGTTAGACTTTAAATGTGATATCATTTTTAATCGTTATTTAACTCAGATGTTAACATAAGAGGTAATGTCATTTGTAATGTATGGTATTTATTGCTCATGGCCCGGCTACTTGATATATAAAACACTTGATCACATACAGTGATGCAAGAAATAAAATGCACTTTGATTCTTTCCTAGTTCATCTCATGTCATACTGTTAAACGCACATTTTTAGGACAAGCAAGAGACTAATTCTGCTTTAACCGTGGCATTTTGGTTTTGAGGTTTAGAATATCTAAATACTAGTTTAATTTGTTGCCCACTGACTACTGTGTTTATGCATGCTGGTTTTCCTTTGAATATGATACGTGCAGGGTCTGAAAAAGGCTGATCAACAAAATATATTAGACAATTTTTAACAAACGAGGGTCAGGAATCACTCGACCACCACCTCTTGCAGATATGAGCAGAATTGATGCCGTAGAAAGATAGGAGGTACGTACCTCTGTGTAGAGATTGGAGAAGTGCGCATTTCTTTAAGTAATCTTTTTATCGCTAGTTACGAGTGGATTTCATGTTAATTCCTATATATGTTTTTCTTTTGTTATCTATTTTGGGATTCAGTAAGAAAGCTAAGAAACTTTTAGATGATTCATCATCGTTGTCCACAAGTTTGTGGTATTTATACCAAGGAACACATTCTTATCGAGGAAAAAGAGGTCCACATTCTTTTATGCAATTACATTCATGACGACTCCCTTCCGTTTGATAGAGATGGGTGCATATATATTAAAGTGAAGTTTTTATTGGTCTCATCATATCTTGTTGAAGAAATATGATTGATTCGTGTTTGGAGGTATTTTCCATACATTTATTGTGTTTGTGAGTTTTGATTCGGAGGCACACAATAATATTGTCTTTATTTGCTTCTTAAACACAATCTTGAGCGCCAAAAGAAAGTCATGTTCTCATATTTCGACACAGACGCTACTATTTTGCTGCTGGAAACATATATGGAGTAACAGGCATTCATTCGTCTTAGTTTATTTTCTTATTATTGGAACGCCCGGAACCAAAATATTTATTTATTGATGCTTGAAGTGCTTTTTTTAAATTCATTTTATTCAATTATAATATTTCATGAGAGTACTATTAATTAGATTTTGAAGTTTTTAGTCAGCTATATATTCAAAACTTTATATTGTGTGGTTCGTGTGATTAATTAGCTTGAAAGAAAGAATAAATAAATAATAAATTAGAAGAGAGATTTAATAATCTTGATAGGATACAACTATGGTGCACTTATGGTCACTATAGCGGGATCCAAAAATAATTATTTTATTTTTTTAGCTTTTTATTTTTAATTAGTTTACAGAGAATTACTACCACCTTTTTTAACTCACTTTAATGATAAAACAAAAGTAAGAGAAAATCAAAGGAGAAGAAAATACATAAAAAAGAGAGCAAGGGAAATGAAAACATATAACCCCGAAGATTCTAGGGTGAGAGGTCATATGACCCTCTCGGACCCCCTGGTTCCGCTTCTGCCTCTGGGAACCCCTACAATAATATCATGGTTCATGATCAAGCATCTCCACCTTCGTTCTTGTTAGTTTATTTTCTAGTTGAGTATAATTTGCACATGTAATTTTGATATTTCTACTTGCTCTTCTCTCGTGAGAGAGAATATGGCGGATCCTACTTTTATGTGAGAGGAGGATGTGTAAATATCAAAAATACATGTGAAAATATTATTTCTTATTTTCTATTATTGGAACCAAACCCCTACAATAATACTTCCTCCCTCTTTTAATACAAGTCGTTTTAGAGTTGTGCAGAAATATTAAAAAAATGATTGTATAACATTAAATATAATTTCAATTGCCTATCTTGTCCTTGTATTGAAAAAAAGAGTGTTAGTTGTTGGGCAGAACTAAAGTTATATTTAATACTTGGTCAAATTAATATTAGAAACTAAGCAATTAATGTTTACTTGAAATTTTCAAACGATATATATTAAGAGATAAATATTTCTCTAAAATGACTTATATTAAGGGAAGAAGGGAGTATGAGGGTTGATGATGAAGCATCTCCACAGTGGATTTCTTATCAACATATATATTGGGTGTGGGGGATGATGGAAAAGAAAGAATATCCGCTTGTCCAATGAAGGGAAAAAATCATTCACTTGTATATTCTTATCCCATTCCACTATCCCATCCATTATTAGGGCATCAGAAACAATTGTATCTCCAAGTTTCATTTCTTTTACAAAGGTTTGTACGTGACCACTAATATGCAAATAATCATCCATTGGAGCTAAGGAGACAGTAGCATGACACAGCACAAGAATATATAACTCGAATCTATAAAAGTACACAATTACATAAATTTACAAATTAAAGTAGGATAAAACTAAGTCGTCAAAAATAATAACCTAAATAGATTATTTATACTACTTTTAAACTTTAAAAAAATAAAAAAAATTCAATAAACTTAAAAAATTAAGTCCATAGTATAAACGAGCTCAAAATAATTAAATCTATTAGACTATTTTAATTAATAAATAAAAATATATTAAATATTTAAATTGTTCATAAATATTGAAACATAAATTATAGTGAATCTTGATGGATAACGCTTCCTGTGTCATTCCCCTTTCTTTAGAGAAAATTCGATCTCGAATTTTAAAATAAAATAACATCAAGCACAAACAATTAGACGCTCGCAATCTTCTTTGTATCATGAAGTCATAATATTTTTGTAATAATTTTTTTTTGAAAATAATTCTGAAATAATTAAAGACTTCATATTAATTTGTGTAAGACCCCGAATTTTATGAAATAAAAGTATTCAATTTTTTCTATTTAGTAAATGGTTAAATTGATAAAAGTTTAAAGTTATGGGTGAAATATACAAAATTTTCAAAATAAGCAAGTGACTATAAAATACTTATTGTTGTCGGGGAATATTCGTTTGGTCGTGAAATATTCTTGTTGTCGGGGAATATTCGTACGACGACGCAACCGTTTGTGGGCCCCATAACAGAATAACTGTCGGATGAAGAAAACGACAAATTTGAATTTTTATAAATAACGGCGTAGTTATTCCAATTAACACTTGTTGCAATACACGGTGGTTAAAATCTGATGTCTGGCAGTTGCACAAGAAGCATTACCAGTATTATTGCAAGTATTTTTGAAATTATTGATTCTTACGTAAGAAGACACTACTCAATAATTGTTACAGTAATTACTGTTCAATATTTTATTTTATTGAGTCAATAATTGTTACGTTGATATTTTATATTATTGTTGTTCAATAATTGACACTGCACAGTATCTCCATTATCAGATCAATAATTCATATTATTTGAATAATATTGTTAGACAATATTATTGGCAATGTTTAAGGAAGTTCTGTCTAGAAAAAGGGGTTTGGTCACCTAATTGCGCGTCAATAAGGAGAAATCTTTATCGGAAAGTCCCCTTTTTTCTGGGAACGACCTGGTTGTCATAATTGTGATTCTGTAATATTATTTGTGAATAATTAATTATTGATTTAGATGATAAGGAAATATTTATTTTATGTGGATATAAATGATGAATATTTATTTTGTGTGGATATAAATGAAGGAATTAATGCTGAGGTATTTTATCAGTATATTGTCGGAATGGAGGAATCCTTAGAAAAGTGTCAATTGTTGAAAATTGATATTTTATCTTACATTATAAATGTATAATGTGGTTATATAATAATATAATAATGATGATATTTTCACACTAAATTCACGGTGCATGAATCAAATGAGAGAAATCTAAAAATCAAATGAAGAACAAAATATGAGATTTTCATAAAAATTAGTTTATTACTTGATTTTGTAAAATCCATAACTCTTTGTGTATAATGAGTTATGAGATGAGCCATATATCAAAAGAAAGCCCTGGAAGCAAGCTAAGCGTAGAAATTTGAATCACCCAAATATTCTTTGTGAATTTTTCGTGGTGACTCTTTGAATGAAACTGGTTCGAAGCACTCATAATTCGAAAAATCAGTGTTCTTGAGATATATTGTTTGAGTTGTAATTTTAATCCGACCGTTGGATCGTTGTGATTTTTGGATATGTTATACATATATAAGTTGAGTATATGTCCATAAATTTTGAACCGTTAAAAATTAACGTATGCTTTGTTATGAATTTTAAGTGGTGACTGATTCAGAAATTGTTAAAGTTTCTAAATTTAACACACTTCAGAAAATTCTAGAATGAGTGGGCCCCACCTTTGGTTGGTGAAGAAATGTGCTAAAATTTTTGGTGGGTGGAAATAGTAACAGGTAAAGCCATCAGGTTGCAGGTCAAGTCTGTTTTGGCGTTCTAACACTTTCCTATAAATAGGGTGCTTAGTTAAAATTGAAAATCACACCAGAAACAAGTTTTCTTTCTTTCTCTCTCTATATTATTGAGCATATTTTGTGAGTATTTAGATACTTGGAGAGTTGCTAATCAGTGCAAGTTTCCTTCAGCGTCATATCCGATATTCCAGCCAGAAGTACTGCTCTTTTGAGGTAAGTGATATTGTCATTATTATGGTAAGGGATTGTAAGGGATAGTAAGGGATGTTATTTTCTTCATAATGATATTATTCTTTTAATATCATTATACTGAAATATTGGTATGGATTTTATTTTGAAATTTTTATCTTTTTCGTGTCGGAGTTACTATTCACGTATACAACACTATTCATGCATATGGCACTATTTACGTATATGACATTATTTACGTATACGGTACTATGTACGAATACAGAGTACTATTCATGAGTTACTATTCACGGGTACTATTCACAAAAAAAATTGGTTTATTTTTTAACCAAATTATCGTTGATTTATGAATCTTACTCTTGAAATTAAATGCAGTTGTTGATCATATTATTTTTATTATCATATATAACATTTTTATAATCCAGATGATGAAATTTCTCTTTGACTTGAGTGTAAATGTGGCGCCCCCAAAATAGGTCCAATCCACCCAACCTATTACGAGTCATGAAATACATTGTATGAAAAACAACTACAACTTTATTATTACAATTGTCGCAATGCAAAATACGACAACACTTATCTTTGTGAGTTTAAATATAAATATTGTCTTCAGATAATATCCATACCCAAATAAAGTCCTCATACAATTATTGATACACTATATTACAAAATGGTGAGGACTACTAAAACAACCTATCTTGAACCATCACTCCACACCCCAACTAGTTCCCGCTATATTCTCGCCTCTGAGAGAAAAAAAATGGAACAAAAAGAAAAAAAGGGTGAGCTCAACTAGCCCGGTAAAGAATATTATGACTAAGATAATGTACAACAAATTATCCTTAGTCTTCAACGAGAAAAAATCTAATAGAATACAATAGACAACAAGTTTTAGATCAACAATCTGCGGTGAAACAACAATTCATTAGAAGAGTTAAGTAGAGAATGAAATCTACTATCATCTATGAATTTAAAAGTCCATCATCGATATTTTATCCCTGTAAAATCAATCAATATACATCTTGAATCAAATAGTCATCTTTGCACTACGGGCCAAAGATATTCATCAGTTGGTTATGTTCATCTCAACACCTGTTCATCTTTGCACTACGGGCCAAAGATATTCATCAGTTGGTCATGTTCATCTAAACACCTGTTTATCTTTGCACTACGAGCCAAAGATATTCATCAGAAAATCATTCATCTTTGCACTACAGGCCAAAGATATTCAGTTATATCATCATTTAGGACTGAGGATGATGAAAAATATTTTAAAGAAAACGAATCTAGTGAAACAAAAGAACAAATATTAAGAATTCGTACTTTACACAATCCAAGTTCAAAAATACTTCATAAATAATCAGAGTGGAGTAAAATTCAAGAATGAAGACCAAAACATAGATCCAATCAAAGATAGGAACTATAATGATAATCTTGGACATAGAAAAAAATTTAATTTTTTACGTGAATAGTGTCGTGATTCGTGAATAAAGTGTCGATATCGTGAATAAGACAAGTATACGTGAATAGTAACTCTGACACCAAAAGATAGAAATTTTACCAAGAAATATCATCATTCTTCGTGAATAGTACTCGTGAATAGCAACTCGTGAATAGTAACTCGTGAATAGTAACTCATGAATAGTAACCCCGACATGAAAAAATTCCAAATTTGATAAAAAGTTCCAACCAATATTTTGACATAATGATATTGAAGAAATAATATCATTTTTTAAAAAATAATATCCCTTACCTCAAAAAGAATAGTACTTACGATTTGGAATCTTTGGATATAATCTTGAAAAAGAACTTGATAGATATAGCAATACTCAAAGTACTAAAATACTCACAAAAGTACGCCTAGATAATATATAGAGAGAAAGAGAGAAATCTTTAGTTTACGGTGTGATTTTCAATTATAAACTAAAAGCACCTATTTATAGAAAATGCTTAGAACACAAAAGCGAGAAAATTTAATATAATATTAATATATTTATCAAATTTTCCTTAGCCCACCTCTAGACATCCGATTTCAAAGACTTTGCATATGTTAATGATGTCCACAAAATACAAAAACGTTTTTCTTAAAATAAATAATAAAACTTCCAAAAATCAATTATTTGAACTACGGAACTTCAATAATTCATAATAAATAGTCCTTTTATCGGAAAAATTGAATCTCGCGACTTTTTATAGGAAATTCAATTTCTACAACTTTGCGTAGAAGAAAGTTTTTCCAAATTCAAACAAAAATTGTCAGAAATTCACATACAGACGATTTTCTGTGCTATAATCAAATTTCGATCTAAGAAATGGGTCTCACTGACACAAAAACATGTGTTAATCATTTAATGCAACAAAAATACTCTTTTCTCCTCATATACTCAGTATATACCACATTCATTGTAAAAATATCACCATTATTATATTATAATAATATAATAAAATATTATTTTATCGGAAAAGATAAAATATTAATTTTTAACAATTGTCACTTTAAAAATTTCTCCATCTATATCCACATAAAATCAATATTTTCTCATTATATAAATCAATAATTAATTATTCACAAATAATATTACAGAATCACAAAGATCTTGCAACTGTAGTAGTTCAGGAAAGAGGGCTTTCAATAAGAATTTCTCCTTCATTGACGCCATGATTAGGTGACCAAACCTCTCCTTAGATAGAACTTTCTAGACATTGCCAATAATATTTTCTAATAATATTATTAGGATAATATGAATTATTATTTCGATAATGGAAAATAATTGTGTAGTGAGAATTATTGAAACAACGGTAATATAAAAATCAACGCATGACAATTATTGAATCAATAAAATAAAATCTTTGAGCAGAATTAATTCTTGTAACAATTATTGAGTAGTGCCTTCTTACGTAAGAATCAATAATTGGTGTCAATCGTGGTATCTTCTTGCAACAACGCGTATTCATTGTATTTTAACCACCGTGTATTCCAACGATAATTCTTAACAAGCGCTACCAAGATTATTTATAAACAACTTATACTTATCGTTTTCTTCATCCAATCGCTTTCAGTTATGGGCCCACACAAACGCACCGTAAGCACGAATATTTCCACACAAGCAAGAATATTCCACGACCAAACGAATATTCTCCGACAACAATGAGTATTTTATAACCACTTGCTTATTTGAAATATTTGCGCATTTTACCCATAACTAACCACATTAATCAAATCAACCCTTACTATTTCAAAAAAATAGAGAAAATTAAATTTCATTTATTAATAATTTGGGGTCTTACAGTAAAGATGGGTAGATTATTGGTATATATGATCATGACTATGGGTTCTCTTTAGCCAGTAGTGCAAAGTTGAATTGTTGACTGGTATGATCATGACCATTGAATTTATAATTGAATATCTTTAGCTTAAATGCAAAGGTGAATTGATCAACATGGTTATAATTATTGTTTATATAAATTTTGAAATGATTATATATTTCTTTGAGATATTACTATCTTTGGCCTTTAGTGCAAAGATGATCTGTTGTTGAATATCTTTGGCATGTAGTACAAAGATGATCTGTTGTTGAATATCTTTGGCCTGTAGTGTAAAGATGACCTGTTGTTAAATATCTTTGGCTTGTAGTGCAAAGATGAACTGTTGATGAATATCTTTGGCCCGTAATGCAAAGATGAATTTATTAGTATGATTATGAATAGGAACTGTGATTTGGTATAACCATGATCTTTTATGTTTCAGGTAAAGACATGTTATGAAAATTATCTTCGTCCTGGATGAGAAGAGGAATTTAGAACCATAATTATGATTATGAGTTATTCACATGATTGTGGATTGGAACTGTTGATTGATGTTACATGAATAAAACATTGTTGGTGGTCTTTTAACATGGAAGAGATAATATACATTATGGTTTATTTGACTCTTCTAATGGATTGCTCGTTCCGCTTTAACTATGGTTGAAAAGTTTTATCATCTACCATATGTTCTAAATCTCTCATTTATTACTAATGAAGGCTATTGATAATTTAATTATCTTTAGATATTCTTTACTGGGCTAGTTGTCCTCACCCTTTTGCTTCACAATTAATTCTTTTCAGGTAATAAGAGTGTAGCTGGGTCGAGCGAAGGTAATAGGGAAATATAACGGTGGTCTCTAGCTGTGGAGGTTCTCCCTTAGCAGTATAGAAAAGTGTATTGTATTTTATACATCATTTAGTAGTTATATTTGGTGAATCAAATAGGTGAAAGTGACCCAAAGTTGGAAGGTGTTTTGCCACTATCATACAAGATGTCTAATGACATGCGACTTCGTGTTATCATAAAGGCGGGGTTGTGCACATCCACTTCATCTTGAGTATATCTCTGAACATTACCTATATAATCTTGGAGTTTGGTTGAAATATAATTTTCAATTGCAAATAGTGGAGATAGTTATATGTCAAGAGAAGATTCACCATTGGAAAGAACATGATATCAATCTTCTCATTTTTCTTTGGGGTCTATTGGGTCAAGCAAGGATAATTATGTGGACATATGATATATATCATAACCTAGACGCATGGCCTCCCATATACGAAGGTTTCCTTGAGCACTTCCCAAAGATTTTAATTTCTAAAACAATTATTAACTGTACTTTTATGTAAGGTGTCATTGTAACGTGTTATCCAAGGTTGGGACATGAGTCACAGTTGGTATATATTTGTATCAAAACTCCTTACATAGGTGTTGTTGTATTTTGCACGACAATTGTAGTAATAAAGTTGTAGTTGTTTTCTGTACCATGTTTTTGGCGACTCAGAATAGGTTGGATGGATTGGACCTATTTTAGGGGCGTCACAATTTGCACTTCAAACAAATGTTTAGGAATGAGGAAATCAAAATTTTTCACGTTGGCGAATAAAGGATACAAACAATCTCATGATCAATCTTAATTTTCATGATATGTGCCTCTTTATGTTGCGTTGACTGAATCATAATCACGCCCAACAACTAAGCTTGATTTGGTTTTAACTACAGCCCTTTCTTCAACCGCGTCTTTCGTATCTTTCACACTCTATACTAAAAGGGACAAATCACATGATTAAGAAGTAGGATGGATAGCACTAACTTTCTTGAAATTTTTTCGTGCAGGCTATAAAATTCTTGCAACACCTACTAATTTTGTAAGACCCCAACTTATTATAAATAAAATTGAATTTCCTTTATTTATTATTTTGAAATAGTAAGGGTTAATTTGATTAATATAATTAGTTATGGGTAAAATGCTTAAATATTTTAAAAAAGCAAGTGTTTATAAAATATTCATTTTTTATCGGAGAATATTCGTTTGGTCGTGGAATATTCTTACCGTCGGAGAATATTAAATACGATTTAGCAGAAACCTTAATGTGGGCCCCATAAGCTGAAAGCGATTGGAAGAAGAAACGACAAATATAAGTTGTTTATAAATAACAAACGTAGTTATTACAGATTAATATTTTTGAAATACTAAATTGGTTAAAACACAAGAAGATTACTGCGGTATTGCACCAATTATTGATTCTTACGTGAAGGCACTACTCAATAATTGTTACGATAATTCTTATTCAATATTTTATTTTATTGATTCAATAATTCTTTGCGTTGATATTTTATATTACTTGTTGTTTCAATAATTGTCACTACTACAAGTATTTTCTATTATCGAGAGCAATAATTTATATTATCTAAATAATATTATTGGATAACATTATTTACCATTTTATGAGTTATTCACATGATTGTGGATTGAACCATTGATTGATGTTACATGAATAAAACATTGTTGGTGGTCTTTTAACATGGAAGAGATAATATACATTATGGTTTATTTGACTCTTTAATGGATTGCTTCGTTCCGCTTTAACTATGGTTGAAAAAGTTTTATCATCTACCATATGTTCTAAATCTCTCATTTATTACTAATGAAGGCTATTGATAATTTAATTATCTTTAGATATTCTTCTTTATCGGGCTAGTTGTCCTCACCCTTTTGCTTCACAATTAATTCTTTTAGGGTAATAAAGAGTGTAAATGGGTTGAATTGAAGGTAATAGGGAAATATAACGGTGGTCTCTAGCTGTGGAGGTTCTCCCTAAGCAGTATAGAAAAGTGTATTGTATTTTATACATCATTTAGTAGTTATATTTGGTGAATCAAATAGGGTGAGGCGAACCCAAAGTTGGAAGGGTGTTTTGCCACTATCATACAAGATGTCTAATGACATGCGACTTCGTGTTATCATAAGACAGGGTTGTGCACATCCACTTACTGAGTATATCTACGAACATTACCTATATAATCTTGGAGTTTGGTTGAAATATAATTTTCAATTGCAAATAGTGGAGATAGTTATATGTCAAGAGAAGATTCACCATTGGAAAGAACATGATATCAATCTTCTCATTTTTCTTCGGGGAATTCTATTAGGTCAACAAGGATAATTATGTGGACATATGATATATATCATAACCTAGACGCATGGCCTCCCATATACGAAGGTTTCCTTGAGCACTTCCCAAAGATTTTAATTTCTAAAACAATTATTAACTGTACTTTTATGTAAGGTGTCATTGTAACGTGTTATCCAAGGTTGGGACATGAGTCACAGTTGGTATATATTTGTATCAAAACTCCTTACATAGGTGTTGTTGTATTTTGCACGACAATTGTAGTAATAAAGTTGTAGTTGTTTTCTGTACCATGTTTTTGGCGACTCAGAATAGGTTGGATGGATTGGACCTATTTTAGGGGCGTCACAATTTGCACTTCAAACAAATGTTTAGGAATGAGGAAATCAAAATTTTTCACGTTGGCGAATAAAGGATACAAACAATCTCATGATCAATCTTAATTTTCATGATATGTGCCTCTTTATGTTGCGTTGACTGAATCATAATCACGCCCAACAACTAAGCTTGATTTGGTTTTAACTACAGCCCTTTCTTCAACCGCGTCTTTCGTATCTTTCACACTCTATACTAAAAGGGACAAATCACATGATTAAGAAGTAGGATGGATAGCACTAACTTTCTTGAAATTTTTTCGTGCAGGCTATAAAATTCTTGCAACACCTACTAATTTTGTAAGACCCCAACTTATTATAAATAAAATTGAATTTCCTTTATTTATTATTTTGAAATAGTAAGGGTTAATTTGATTAATATAATTAGTTATGGGTAAAATGCGCAAATATTTTAAAGAAGCAAGTGTTTATAAAATATTCATTTTTATCGGAGAATATTCGTTTGGTCGTGGAATATTCTTACTGTCGGAGAATATTCGTACGACGGCGCAACCTTGTGTGGGCCCCATAACGGAAAGCGATTGGAAGAAGAAAACGACAAATATAAGTTGTTTATAAATAATGTACGTAGTTATTCAGATTAATATTTTTGAAATACCGGTGGTTAAAACACGAAGAATTGCGGTATTGCACCAATTATTGATTCTTACGTGAAGGCCTTTACTCAATAATTGTTACGATAATTCTTATTCAAGATTTTATTTTATTGATTGATAATTCTTTGCGTTGATATTTTATATTATTCTTGTTGTTTCAATAATTGTCACTACACGGTATTTTCTATTATCAGACAATAATTTATATTATCTAAATAATATTATTGGATAACATTATTTACCATTTTATGAGTTATTCACATGATTGTGGATTGGGCTGTTGATTGATGTTACATGAATAAAACATTGTTGGTGGTCTTTTAACATGGAAGAGATAATATACATTATGGTTTATTTGACTCTTCTAATGGATTGCTTCGTTCCGCTTTAACTATGGTTGAAAAGTTTTATCATCTACCATATGTTCTAAATCTCTCATTTATTACTAATGAAGGCTATTGATAATTTAATTATCTTTAGATATTCTTTCTTTGGGCTAGTTGTCCTCACCCTTTTGCTTCACAATTAATTCTTTTTTCGTAATAAGAGTGTAAATTGGAATTGAAAGCGAAGGTAATAGGAAATATAACGGTGGTCTCTGGTCATGGAGGTTCTTCTCCTAAAGATATAGAAAAGTGTATTGTATTTTATACATCATTTAGTAGTTATATTTGGTGAATCAAATAGGTGAAAGCGAACCCAAAGTTGGAAGGTGTTTTGCCACTATCATACAAGATGTCTAATGACATGCGACTTCGTGTTATCATAAAAGGCGAGGGTTGTGCACATCCACTTCTTGAGTATATCTACTGAACATTACCTATATAATCTTGGAGTTTGGTTGAAATATAATTTTCAATTGCAAATAGTGGAGATAGTTATATGTCGAGAAGATTCACCATTGGAAAGAACATGATATCAATCTTCTCATTTTTTCTTTGGGGTCTATTAGATTGACAAGGATAATTATGTGGACATATGATATATATCATAACCTGTATTTAGCATGGCCTCCCATATCTGAAGGTTTCTTGAGCACTTCCCAAAGATTTTAATTTCTAAAACAATTATTAAGCTGTACTTTTATGTAAGGTGTCATTGTAACGTGTTATCAAGGTTGGGACATGAGTCGCGGTTGGTATATATTTGTATCAAAACTCCTTACATAGGTGTTGTTGTATATTTTGCAACGACAATTGTAGTAATAAAGTTGTAGTTGTTTTACGTACCATGTTTTTGGCGACTCGAATAGGTTGGATGGATTGGACCTATTTTAGGGCGTCACAATTTGCACTTCAAACAAATGTTTAGGAATGAGAAATCAAAATTTTCACGTTGGCGAATAAAGGATACAAACAATCTCATGATCAATCTTAATTTTCATGATATGTGCCTCTTTATGTTGCGTTAGTGAATCATAATCACGCCCCAACAACTAAGCTTGATTTGGTTTTAACTACTGACCCTTTCTCAACCGCGTCTTTCGTATCTTTCACACTCTATACTAAAAGGGACAAATCACATGATTAAGAAGTAGGATGGATAAGACTAACTTTCTTGAAATTTTTTCGATGTGTGCTATAAAATTCTTTGCAACACCTACTAATTTTGTAAGACCCCAACTTATTATAAATAAAATTGAATTTCCTTTATTTATTATTTTGAAATAGTAAGGGTTAATTTGATTAATATAATTAGTTATGGGTAAAATGCATAAAATATTTTAAAAAGCAAGTGTTTATAAAATATTCATTTTTATCGGAGAATATTCGTTTGGTCGTGGAATATTCTTACTTTGTCGGAGAATAATATTAATTTGCTGACAAGAACCTTATGTGGGCCCCATAACTGAAAGCGATTGGAAGAAGAAAGCGACAAATATAAGTTGTTTATAAATAATGGCGTAGTTATTACACAATTAATATTTTTGAAATACTCGATTGGTTAAAACACAAGAAGATTACTGCAGTATTGCACCAATTATTGATTCTTACGTAAAAGGCACTTACTCAATAATTGTTACAAAGAATTCTTATTCGGTATTTTATTTTATTGATTGATAATTCTTTGCGTTGATATTTTATATTACTGTTGTTTCAATAATTGTCACTACACAGTATTTTCTATTATCGGAGCAATAATTTATATTATCTAAATAATATTATTGGATAACATTATTTACCATTTTATGAGTTATTCACATGATTGTGGATTGGAACTGTTGATTGATGTTACATGAATAAAACATTGTTGGTGGTCTTTTAACATGGAAGAGATAATATACATTATGGTTTATTTGACTCTTCTAATGGATTGCTCGTTCCGCTTTAACTATGGTTGAAAAGTTTTATCATCTACCATATGTTCTAAATCTCTCATTTATTACTAATGAAGGCTATTGATAATTTAATTATCTTTAGATATTCTTTACTGGGCTAGTTGTCCTCACCCTTTTGCTTCACAATTAATTCTTTTCAGGTAATAAGAGTGTAGCTGGGTCGAGCGAAGGTAATAGGGAAATATAACGGTGGTCTCTAGCTGTGGAGGTTCTCCCTAAGCAGTATAGAAAAGTGTATTGTATTTTATACATCATTTAGTAGTTATATTTGGTGAATCAAATAGGGTGAGGCGAACCCAAAGTTGGAAGGGTGTTTTGCCACTATCATACAAGATGTCTAATGACATGCGACTTCGTGTTATCATAAGACAGGGTTGTGCACATCCACTTACTGAGTATATCTACGAACATTACCTATATAATCTTGGAGTTTGGTTGAAATATAATTTTCAATTGCAAATAGTGGAGATAGTTATATGTCAAGAGAAGATTCACCATTGGAAAGAACATGATATCAATCTTCTCATTTTTCTTTGGGGTCTATTATTAGATTGACAAGGATAATTATGTGGACATATGATATATATCATAACCTGCACGCATGGCCTCCCATATCTGAAGGTTTTCTTGAAAGCACTTCCCAAAGATTTTAATTTCTAAAACAATTATTAAGCTGTACTTTTTATGTAAAGGTGTCATTGTAACGTGTTATCCGAGGTTGGGACATGAGTCGCGGTTGGTATATATTTGTATCAAAACTCCTTACATAGGTGTTGTTGTATTTTTGCACGACAATTGTAGTAATAAAGTTGTAGTTGTTTTTACGTACCATGTTTTTGGCGACTCGAGAATAGGTTGGATGGATTGGACCTATTTTAGGGGCGTCACAATTTGCACTTCAAACAAATGTTTAGGAATGAGGAAATCAAAATTTTTCACGTTGGCGAATAAAGGATACAAACAATCTCATGATCAATCTTAATTTTCATGATATGTGCCTCTTTATGTTGCGTTGACTGAATCATAATCACGCCCAACAACTAAGCTTGATTTGGTTTTAACTACAGCCCTTTCTTCAACCGCGTCTTTCGTATCTTTCACACTCTATACTAAAAGGGACAAATCACATGATTAAGAAGTAGGATGGATAGCACTAACTTTCTTGAAATTTTTTCGTGCAGGCTATAAAATTCTTGCAACACCTACTAATTTTGTAAGACCCCAACTTATTATAAATAAAATTGAATTTCCTTTATTTATTATTTTGAAATAGTAAGGGTTAATTTGATTAATATAATTAGTTATGGGTAAAATGCGCAAATATTTTAAAGAAGCAAGTGTTTATAAAATATTCATTTTTATCGGAGAATATTCGTTTGGTCGTATAATATTCTTACTGTCGGAGAATATTAAATGCTGACGGCCGTTGAACCTTGTGTGGGCCCCATGCTGAAAAGCGATTGGAAGAAGAAAGCGACAAATATAAGTTGTTTATAAATACTTGGTAGTAGTTATTACAAATTAATATTTTTGAAATACTTCTTGGTTAAAACACAAGAAGACACGCAGTATTGCACCAATTATTGATTCTTACGTAAAGAAGGCACTACTCGATAAATTATTAAAGTAATTCTTATTAAGTATTTTATTTTATTGATTCAATAATTCTTTGCGTTGATATTTTATATTATTGTTGTTTCAATAATTGTCACTTTACACACGTATTTTCTATTATCAGACAATAATTTATATTATCTAAATAATATTATTGGATAACATTATTTACCATTTTATGAGTTATTCACATGATTGTGGATTGGGCTGATTGATTGATGTTACATGAATAAAACATTGTTGATGGTCTTTTAACATGGAAGAGATAATATACATTATGGTTTATTTGACTCTTCTAATGGATTGCTTCGTTCGCTTTTAACTATGGTTGAAAAGTTTTATCATCTACCATATGTTCTAAATCTCTCATTTATTACTAATGAAGGCTATTGATAATTTAATTATCTTTAGATATTCTTTACTGGGCTAGTTGTCCTCACCCTTTTGCTTCACAATTAATTCTTTTCGTGTAATAAAAGAGTGTAAATTGGAATTGAAATGAAGGTAATAGGAAATATAACGGTGGTCTCTAGGCATGGAGGTTCTCTAACAAGCGGTATAGAAAAGTGTATTGTATTTTATACATCATTTAGTAGTTATATTTGGTGAATCAAATAGGGTGAGGCGAACCCAAAGTTGGAAGGGTGTTTTGCCACTATCATACAAGATGTCTAATGACATGCGACTTCGTGTTATCATAAGACAGGGTTGTGCACATCCACTTACTGAGTATATCTACGAACATTACCTATATAATCTTGGAGTTTGGTTGAAATATAATTTTCAATTGCAAATAGTGGAGATAGTTATATGTCAAGAGAAGATTCACCATTGGAAAGAACATGATATCAATCTTTCATTTTTTTCAGGGTCTATTAGGTCAAGCACGAGGATAATTATGTGGACATATGATATATATATCATAACCAGACGCATGGCCTCCCATATATCTGAAGGTTTCTTGAGCACTTCCCAAAGATTTTAATTTCTAAAACAATTATTAAGCTGTACTTTTATGTAAGGTGTCATTGTAACGTGTTATCCAAGGTTGGGACATGAGTCGCGGTTGGTATATATTTGTATCAAAACTCCTTACATAGGTGTTGTTGTATTTTGCACGACAATTGTAGTAATAAAGTTGTAGTTGTTTTTACGTACCATGTTTTTGGCGACTCGTAATAGGTTGGATGGATTGGACCTATTTTAGGGCGTCACAATTTTACTTCAAACAAATGTTTAGGAATGAGGAAATCAAAATTTTCACGTTGGCGAATAAAGGATACAAACAATCTCATGATCAATCTTAATTTTCATGATATGTGCCTCTTTATGTTGCGTTGACTGAATCATAATCACGCCCAACAACTAAGCTTGATTTGGTTTTAACTACAGCCCTTTCTTCAACCGCGTCTTTTCGTATCTTTCAACTCTATACTAAAAGGGACAAATCACATGATTAAGAAGTAGGATGGATAGCACTAACTTTCTTGAAATTTTTTCGTGCAGGCTATAAAATTCTTGCAACACCTACTAATTTTGTAAGACCCCAACTTATTATAAATAAAATTGAATTTCCTTTATTTATTATTTTGAAATAGTAAGGGTTAATTTGATTAATATAATTAGTTATGGGTAAAATGCTTAAATATTTTAAAAAGCAAGTGTTTATAAAATATTCATTTTATCGGAGAATATTCGTTTGGTGGTATAATATTATTCTTACCGTCGGAGAATATTAAATGCATTTAGTACGCAAGAATATTGTGTGGGCCCCATAACTTGAAAGCGATTGGAAGAAGAAAACGACAAATATAAGTTGTTTATAAATAATGGTAGTAGTTGTTACTGATTAATATTTTTGAAATACTAAATTGGTTAAAAACACGGTAGCATTTGCAGTATTGCACCAATTATTGATTCTTACGTAAGAAGGCGCACTACTCAATAATTGTTACACGAATTAATCGCTCAAAGATTTTATTTTATTGATTCAATAATTGCTGCGTTGATATTTTATATTACTGTTGTTTCAATAATTGTCACTACACAGTATTTTCTATTATCGGAGCAATAATTTATATTATCTAAATAATATTATTGGATAACATTATTTACCATTTTATGAGTTATTCACATGATTGTGGATTGGAACTGTTGATTGATGTTACATGAATAAAACATTGTTGATGGTCTTTTAACATGGAAGAGATAATATACATTATGGTTTATTTGACTCTTCTAATGGATTGCTCGTTCCGCTTTAACTATGGTTGAAAAGTTTTATCATCTACCATATGTTCTAAATCTCTCATTTATTACTAATGAAGGCTATTGATAATTTAATTATCTTTAGATATTCTTTACTGGGCTAGTTGTCCTCACCCTTTTGCTTCACAATTAATTCTTTTCAGGTAATAAGAGTGTAGCTGGGTCGAGCGAAGGTAATAGGGAAATATAACGGTGGTCTCTAGCTGTGGAGGTTCTCCCTAAGCAGTATAGAAAAGTGTATTGTATTTTATACATCATTTAGTAGTTATATTTGGTGAATCAAATAGGGTGAGGCGAACCCAAAGTTGGAAGGGTGTTTTGCCACTATCATACAAGATGTCTAATGACATGCGACTTCGTGTTATCATAAGACAGGGTTGTGCACATCCACTTACTGAGTATATCTACGAACATTACCTATATAATCTTGGAGTTTGGTTGAAATATAATTTTCAATTGCAAATAATGGAGATAGTTATATGTCAAGAGAAGATTCACCATTGGAAAGAACATGATATCAATCTTCTTATTTTTCTTTGGGGTCTATTGGGTCAAGCAAGGATAATTATGTGGACATATGATATATATCATAACCTAGACGCATGGCCTCCCATATACGAAGGTTTCCTTGAGCACTTCCCAAAGATTTTAATTTCTAAAACAATTATTAACTGTACTTTTATGTAAGGTGTCATTGTAACGTGTTATCGAGGTTGGGACATGAGTCGCGGTTGGTATATATTTGTATCAAAACTCCTTACATAGGTGTTGTTGTATTTTGCACGACAATTGTAGTAATAAAGTTGTAGTTGTTTTCTGTACCATGTTTTTGGCGACTCAGAATAGGTTGGATGGATTGGACCTATTTTAGGGGCGTCACAATTTGCACTTCAAACAAATGTTTAGGAACGAGGAAATCAAAATTTTCACGTTGGCGAATAAAGGATACAAACAATCTCATGATCAATCTTAATTTTTATGATATGTGCCTCTTTTATGTCATATTGGTGAATCATAATCACGCCCAACAACTAAGCTTGATTTGGTTTTAACTTCTGACCCTTTCTTCAACCGCGTCTTTCGTATCTTTCACACTCTATACTAAAAGGGACAAATCACATGATTAAGAAGTAGGATGGATAACACTAACTTTCTTGAAATTTTTTCGTGCAGCTATAAAATTCCTTGCAACACCTACTAATTTTGTAAGACCCCAACTTATTATAAATAAAATTGAATTTCCTTTATTTATTATTTTGAAATAGTAAGGGTTAATTTGATTAATATAATTAGTTATGGGTAAAAAATGTAAATATTTTAAAGAAGCAAGTGTTTATAAAATATTCATTTTTATCGGAGAATATTCGTTTGGTCGTGGAATATTCTTACCGCTTCGGAGAATATTAAATGATTTAGCCAAGCAACCTTAATGTGGGCCCCATAACGGAAAGCGATTGGAAGAAGAAAGCGACAAATATAAGTTGTTTATAAATAAACGAAGTTATTCTAGATTAATATTTTTGAAATACTTCGGTGGTTAAAACACAAGAAGTAGCAAGCGGTATTGCACAATTATTGATTCTCTACGAAAGAAGGCACTACTCAATAATTGTTACTGAGAATTCTTTATTCGATATTTTATTTTATTGATTCAATAATTCTTTGCGTTGATATTTTATATTCTTGTTGTTTGATAATTGTCACTACACAAGTATTTTCTATTATCTGAGACAATAATTTATATTATCTAAATAATATTATTGGATAACATTATTGGCGATGTCTAGAAAGTTACATACAGGAGAGGTTTGGTCATCTAATTGCGGCGCCAGGTAAGGAGAGATCCTTATTGGAAAGCCCCTCTTTCACAGGAAGCGCATCGATTATCGAGATTGTGATTCTGTAATATTATTTGTGAATAATTTGTAAGACCCCGAATTTTATGAAATAAAAGTTTTCAATTTTTCTTATAATTACTATTCAGTAAATGGTTAAATTGATAAAAATTAAAGTTAAGGGTGATATATGAATTTTTTTTTCAAAATACACAAGTGGTTATAAAATATTCATTGTTGTCGGGGAATATTCGTTTGGTCGTGAAATATTCTTTTTGTCGGGGAATATTCGTTCGACGGCGCAGTCATTTGTGGGCCCCATAACAAAATAACTATCGGATGAAGAAAACGACAAAATTAAATTTTTATAAATAAGCAGTAATAATCGTTCATATTAACTTTGTTGGAATACCCGGTGGTTAAAATACGAGAATCTGGCGTGTTTGCAGCGATGAAGCACCGCGGTTTTTACGATATTTTGAATTATCGATCCTTACGTAAGAAGACCTTTATTCAATAATTGTTACGGTAATTTTTATTCGATATTTTATTTTATTGATTCAATAATTCTTTGCGTTGATATTTTATATTATTGTTGTTTCAATAATTATCAACGCACAATATTTCTCATTATCGGATCGATAATTTATATTATTTGAATAATATTATTAGATAGCATTATTGGCAATGTCTAGAAAGTTACATCGAGGCGGGTTTGGTCACCTAATTGCGTGCCAATAAGGAGAAATTCTTATTGGAAAGCCCCTCTTTCTGAAGCGATGCGTTATCATAATTGTGATTCCATAATATTACTTGTGAATAATTAATTATTGATTTATATGATAAGGAAATATTTATTTGATGTGGATATAAATGATGGATTTATTTATGTGGTTATAAATGAAGGAATTAATGTTGAGGTATTTTATCAAGATTTTTGCTCGGAATGAAGGTATTAAAAATTAAACCAAGTGTTTTTGAGATATATTAAGTGACATATAATTTTTAATCAAATAGTTGGATCGTTGTAATTTTTGGATATGTTATACATATATAAGTTGAGTATATGTCCACAAATTTTGAACCGTTAAAAATGAGCGTATGATTTGTTATGAATTTTAAGAGGTGAATGGTTAGGAAATTGTTGAAGTATCCGAATTTAGCATTTTGGTGGAAAATTCTAGAATAGAGTGGGCCCCACTTGTGGTTGGTGAAGAAATGTCTTTGAATTTTATTTCAAATGTGGTGGGTGGGAATAGTAGCAGAGTAAAGCCATCAGATTACTTGGTCAAGTCTCGCTAAAATTTTCCTATAAATAGGGCTAAGTTAGAATTGAAAATCACACCGAAACATAAGTTTTCTCTCTTTCTCTCTCTAGATTATTGAGTGTATTTTGTGAGTATTTAGATACTTGGTGAGTTCTATTATTCTTGGTCTGAAGTTTCCTTGTTGTCATATCCGATATCCGGTCGGAAGTCTTTGCTCTTTTGAGGTAAAGACATGTGATGAAAATTATATTCGATCACCGGAGTGCGAAGAGAATTTAGAATCACAATTATGATTATGAGATATTCATATAATTGTGGAAATGAGCTGTTGATTGATGTTCTGAGGATAAAACATTGTTGGTGGACTTTTAACATGGAGAAGATAATAGAATCGTATATCTATTTGACTCTTCTAATGGATTGCTCGTTCATTGCAACTATGGTTGAAATTTTTATCATCTACCATATGTTTCTAAATCTCCGACGATTTATTCTTGATGAAGGCTATTGATAATTTAATTATCTTTAGTCATGATATTCTTTCTTGAAGTTAGTTGTGCTTTCACCCTTTTGCTTCACAATTCCTTTCGGGTAATAAAAGTGTAAATTTGGGTCGGAAAGGGGGTAATATGAGGAATAGAGCGGTGGTCTCTAGGTGTGGAGTTCTCCCAAAAGCAGTATAAACAAGTGTGTTGTATACATCTTTTAGTAGTTATATTTGGTGAATCATATAGGAGAGAAGCGTAACCCAACGTTGGAAGGGTGTTTTGCCTTTATCATACAAAATGTCCAATGACATACAACCTCGTGTCATCATAAAGATGGGTTGTTGTCTTTCATCCACTTCTTTGAGTATATTTACGAGCACTACCTATATAATCTTGGTGTTTGTTTGAAGTATAATTCTCAATTTGAGGCAGTGGAGATAATGATAAATCAAGAGAAGACTCACCATTGGGAAGAATATGATAGTAATCTTCTCGTTTTTCTTTGGGGTCTATTAATCAACCAAGGATAATTCGTGGCCATATGATATCTATCATAACCTGTAGAAGCATGGCCTCCCGTATACGAAGGTTTCTTGAGCACTTCCCAAAGATTTTAGTTTTAAAGCAGGTTTTTGACTATACCTTTATGTAAGGTGTCATCATGTGAGGTGTTGTCCACGGTTGGGACATATGTCACATTTTGTATATATATTTGTATCCAAACTTATGTATATGTGTTGTTGTATTTTGCGACAATTGTTGTAATAAAATTATAGTTATTTTTACGTACCATGTATTTGGTGACTCAGAATGGGTTGGATGAAAAGGACCTATTTTGGGGTTGTCACATAATTAATTATTGATTTATATGATTAGAAAAATATTGATTTTATGTGGATATAGATGGAGAAAATTTTTAATGTGACAATTGTTGAAAATTAATATTTTATCTTTTTCTGATAAAATAATTCATTTAATTATATTATTTTAATAATATAATAATGGTGATATTTTTACAATGAATGTGGGATATATGAGTATATGAGGAGGAAGAGTATTTTTGCTCAATAAATGATAAACACATGTTTTGTGTGTCGGTGAACCCCATTTCTCGATTTGAAATTTAATTATAGCTTTGTAAAATCGTCTAGTTTATGGATTTCGGTCAATTTCTGTTTGGAATTTGGAAAAACTTTCTTCTGCAAAGTTGTAGATAATAGAATTTCCTATGAAAAAGACATGAGGTTTGAATTTTTCTAACAAAGGGCTATTTATTATGAATTATTGAAGTTCCGAAGTTCCGAAATAATTAAATTTTGGAAGTTTTAAATATTTTTGTTTAGAAAAACGTTTTTGGCATTATGGTGGGCTATATTGGTGGCTGAATTCAGATGGTCTTGAGGTGGGCGTGAATTTTGTTTATAAATATATTATTATATTAAATTTTTTGCTTTGGTGTTCTAAGCATTTTCCTATAAATAGGTCTTGGGTTAGAATTGAAAATCATACTAAAGCGAAGTTTTTCTCTCTCTTCTCTCTCGATATATCGAGCGTATTCTTGTGAGCATTTTAATACTTTGAGTGTTCTTTATACGGTCTGAAGTTCAAGTCATAGGCTATATCCAGGTGTTTCATTAGAAATCTTGTCTTTCTGAGGTAAGAGATATTTTTTTAAAATGATATTAATTCTTTCAATATCATTATCTTAGGAATGTTGTGAGTATTTTTCTTGTGAAATTTTTTGTCTTTTAGTGTCGGTTACTTATTCACGATATATCGACCTTATTCACGTTTAAAGACACTTTATTCACGAATCTGTTGACTATTCACGAAAAATTAAATTTTTGTTTTTCGTCCAAAATATCTATTATGGATACTAGCTTTGATTGTATCCATGTTTTGATCATTCTTGAATTTTACTTCACTATAATTATTTATGAGGTATTTTTGGATATGGAATATTTAAAATCTGAATCCTTAATATTTATTCTTTTGTTTCCTTGGATTCGATTTTCTTTAAAATATTTTTCATCATCCTCGGTCCTAAATGATGATATAATTGAATATATTTGGCCTGTAGTGCAAAAGATTAATGATTTCGATGAATATCTTTGGCCCGTAGTGCAAAGATGAATAGGTGTTTAGATGAACATGACCAACTGGTGAATATCTTTGGCCTGTAGTGCAAAGATGAATATTTGATTCAGGATATATATTGATTCATATTCTGAGAGGATAAAATATTGATGATGGACTTTTAAATTCATAGATAATAGTAGATTTCATTCTCTACGTAACTCTTTCTATGAATTATTATTTCATTGCGAATATTGATCTGAAACTTGTTGTCTTTTGTATTTTATCAGATTTTTCCTTGTTAAAGACCCAGCGATAATTTGTTCTATGTTATCTTAGTCATAATATTTTTCTTGGGCTAGTTGAGCTCACCCCTTTCCTTTTTGTTCCATTTTTTTCTTCTCGGAGGCGAGAATGTAGCGAAATCTTAGTCGTGAAGTATAAAATGAAGGTTCGAGAAAGTCGTTTTAGTAGTCCTTACCATTTTTATAAAATAATGTATCAATAATTGTAATGAGGACTTATTTGAGTGTGGATATTGTCTAGATGACAATATTTGTATTTAAACTCACAGTTTTTATGTTGTATTAATAAAGTTGTAGTTGTTTCTGTACCATATATTTTGATGACTCAGAATGCGTCTTGTATACTTATTTTGGGAGCGTCACAAATTTTATACTAATTTTTTTCGTGCAAGCTCTTCTCTAACTTTTTTTCTTCTCAACTTGATACCGATATTATTTCAATTTGTTAAGTCCATAATGAGTTTCCTCCAATTCCTCTAAAAGATCATCATATTCAAGCAACAAGTTTTTACATGACTCGCATAAATTTTATAATCCAACAAATCACATCTATTGACGTAGTTCTTTCAGGCAATGACCGATTAGTCCATGGTCCATTGGATGGTCGGTGTAAGGCCAAAAATTGAAAATATAAGTCCATGATGCCAAAAGCAAAAGTCAACTGGACAGATAAACTTTTTTTTTTCTTCTGAAAATATTAAATTACAAGATAACCTTAACTAGTCCCCACAATGAATGAACGATTTCTCCCAATCCCCTATTAAGCAGTTTCGATTAGCATCATTCTCCTTCACATTGACATTTGATTAGATCATCCCTAATTTAATCGGTAGAACTAATCTTTAGGCTAATTTCCATTCTGGTGCCAACTGACATAACAGAAGACGAGTAATAGAAAAGAAACAATCACATAAATTGAATTTATAAAACTTTACAATCACATAAATTCACAAAATAAAATAAAACTGGCTAAACATCCATATATAATGCATTAAAAAATCCGAATTAAAAAAAATATAAAATATTTAAATTATCCATAAATATCATTATATAAATTATAAGGAATGTTAACATAGAACTAGTATTTCCGTTCAAGTGTCAACCTTGGTGTGGTTGGCATTGTAAAATGACTGTCAATCTCTTTCTCTCACTGTATCTGTATGGGTGGCAAAGGAATAAAGGGATCATCTCCTCTGATCTCTCGTTTCTCCTTTAAAGGTTTGGTGAGAGATGGACAGAGGTGTAGGACCACCAACCACTGTCTGCTAACTAAAGGCTAATTAATGCACTCATTCATTCACCAATCATTATTCATGTTTTTCTCTGAACATCAATTTTCCTTTTTTGGCCATATCATATAAAGGTTAAAGCTATGCATGATTATTGATTCTTCTCTCTGGAAAAGCTGCATGCCTCATATCAACTAAGCATTAATTAGCGACATTATTATTGGACATTTTTAATTATTTTTACAATTAAAATAAATATTATATATTTTTTAAGAGTCACAACAAAAAAAAAATAAATTTAGAAATATCCAATAACAATGTCCGCATGCATAGACTTATTGTTAATTTGGTAGTAGCCCTTTCAAGTTACTAGTAATTCTTAAAGGTGAAGTTTGTGTATGTATGGGGTGATTTTGATACACTGATTTCATCTACTTTTACCACTTTATGGATTGTCAGACATGGTAAAACTAATACACTTATTTCTTTGGACATCAATTATGTCTAGATTCACCGCCGACGTGTCCGAATTAGAATTGGAATAATTTTTTGGATCCGTATATTTTTAAAGTGTCATAATTTTTGATCTACAATAATAATATATTAAATTGAAAAACCCCTACAAGACTTGTTGCTTTCGATTATGATGCAAGTCGGAAAAACATGTTGGAAGTAATTTAATTAATTTATTTTTTAATTTTTATTATTATAATTTTCCTCGTCTCCTAATTGATGTTTAGTTTAGGAGTGCAAATAATTGAATATGTTTCTGAACAGTTACGTTTTATTGATTAATGGAGATTATTTTCTTTGTGAGTTCATTGTTTTTCCTACAAATTCAAGGCTTTAATTATTCTATATGCTAACTAACAATTAACAAATCTAATTAAGTATTTTTTCTACTTGGAGGATGTGGATATTATCAACACCTACCCTAGCTAGTACCCTACGTACCTTGGTGGACAAACCACGTGCCTAAGTGCGTGCATGCAAGCACTGAGAAAGCTTAATTTGTGTATATCCCTCCAACTCCCCATGGATATTCATTTCAGTTCTGGCTACGGCCTCTATCCACAACTTGATCATCTTTTTTATTCATATTCCCCTTTTCTCCTTACAAGTTTCTTTTTATTCATATTTCGACTTCTTAATTTTTATTATTCTAGCTATATTCATTTGATAAAATTATTTCTTTATATATAAATATATGCACATGCAGTAATTACACACGCAACATATAATTAATTAGTATAAATGAAATTATAACTAACAACATTCCAATAAACTAAAGGAATATAAAATTTCAACCATCAATTAGTACATGATTATGTCAATGTTGAAGAGTCTACGTGTATAATAAAATTAAAACCCCGAGTTTAATGAAAGAAGTAAGCCACTGATATATAAATTGACGACAAAGAGATCGAGAACATATATATATATTGAGAGCTTCATGTGTGGGTGCGGACTATCTATAGCGACGGTTCGGACGACAGTTGATCAACAAACCGTCGTCATAGCTATAGTGACAGACCGACCGTCACTATAGCACAAATATAAGGTTTATTGACCTATAACGACGGACCGAACTGCTATAGTTGGTCCGCATGCGGACCACCCACACCTATAGCCGATTTTCTATGCTATAGTGATGGATAAAATCATCGCTATAACCGGTTCGTTTTTAGTACGCTCCCTATAGTTCGCTGGATATAAAAGTGACACGTAGAGTAAAGAGTTGTATCTGTGATTGTGAAGAAAAATAAATTTTAATCTAATAGAATATGGATGTCACATATGCAACTTTTTGTAAATTTGTCCTTGATAATTCCATCTGTGCTCCCATTCTCTTTCTACTATTTTACCCTACCCTATATATATATATATACCTTAGCTTGGTAGTACAGAAACCAACCAAGAAGCATACAGCTAGCTAGCAAGCTAAGCTCCATCTGATCCGTTTACAGTACCGTTTCTCAAGTCTTTTCTTTTCTCACATTTTAAACCCATGGACAGAAATCAGTTGCACCCACAGATTGCCTATATGAGGAAGTCACTCTTTGATCAGGTTTAATATATATATATATAGGAAAATATTTATATATATACATATTAAAATTTCCTTATATAACGTTATAAAGACCAACTGAAGACCTTATATATACATCTAAATTTACCGATATGGGATTTAGGTGTTAAGCTATTAGGTTTCAACTAAATGTACATTAGTTCCTGCAGTCAAAAATGTTTCTTTATTTATATATACATAACTGAATGAAATTGAAATATATATTTGTATTGTATTTGTAGGGATATCTTGATGAGCAATTTATTCAGCTAGAGGATTTGCAAGACCAGGAGAACCCTAATTTTGTGGAGGAAATAGTAACATTGTTTTACAATGATTCTGCTCGATTGATCCGCAACGTTGAACTCTCACTGTGAGTATATATATATATATAGTAGCAGCAGCTATTCAGATAGCTTAATTGCTTGTTTTTATAAATTATGATATATGTATGTATATAATATATACACACACGAGTAAATAAAATATATTTAGATCATTTTCAATACAACATCATTTGATCGTAATGAATTGAACATGCAAAAGATTATGAGATGCATGTAAAATTTCGTTCATTTTATAATAGTGTAAATAATATGTACATAAGTATATTTTGACAACTCAAATTTTAGTAAATTCTTCTATTGTTGTAAAGTTGTTGATGTATATATAACGTCAAATCAACAAAATTTTACACTCAAATATATATTTACATGCTTTTTACATCCTTACGGTAATGTTAGATTATTAAATGACGCAAGTGACCCAACATATATATCAATCTAGCATGCATTTTAATCTATCTCTCTCTATATATATATATGTAAATATTAATTCTCCTTGCATTGTAACAAAAGAACAAGAATTGTGATCATTTATAAGTTATATATATTGCTATGTATATATAAATATATATATGTTTCAGGGAAAATAGTCCCCTTGATTATTGTAAGCTGGAACATTACATGCACCAGTTCCAGGGTAGCAGCTCAAGGTATATATTATGAATATATATACATCTCTCTCTCTCTCTCTCTCTCTCTCTCTATATATATATATATATATCTTCCTGACTTATTGCGGAAACGTAATGGAGGCAATGGCTAGAAATGATGGGGAAGGGATCTACTAAAAGTGAGGAAAAGGAAAGCAGAAACAAATGACTCTTCTCTTATTCTGCCCTTGTGATAAAGTTTAATTTTTTCACCAATATATATACCACATTTTCAAGTCGAAAGGGACTCACATATATTCAAAAAAATTTATACAAAATATATTAGAGATATATTTTTATTTTTGGACTATAAAATTGTATGAAATTCCTTTTATGCCATTACTCTATACGCTAGGTGGATTGGGCAACTATCATGCAACCATTACTACACTTCTAACAAATGTTGAAAAAATATTTGGAAAAGTAAATAAAAATAAAAATAAAATTGTTTTAGAAATATATCTCTAATGATCATATATCTGATGCAGCATTGGTGCCAAAAAGGTAAAGAAAGAATGCACCCAATTTCAGGATTACTGCAAGGCTCAGAGTTCTGAAGGGTAATTAATGAATAAAACTCTTGATATATATATATATTTTATGCACATACTCATTCTTTTTTTTTCTTTATATTAAAGAATAAATCTAGATCCACGGCCCACATATTAGCTAATAAAAATTCGACACATCAGCTAATACATGTGAAAATATCAGATAATGATATGAAAATATCAATTTCCTATATCATAAAATAAAGATGCATTATGATTAGTATATATATAATTCAATATATATGTTGTATTTTTGCAGATGCATTATGACATTCCAACAAGTGAAGCAAGAGCATGCAATTCTAAGGAGGAAGCTAGAAACTTATTTTCAGGTCTTTCTCTCGATTTATATCAAAATAAAATATATTTCATTCCACAAAAAACTAAGTCCCAACATTTACAAATTTTAAGAATATATTTCTGTTTCATATTTACCAATAAAAATAAGAAATACTAATTTAAAAGTGGTGACATGATAATGAAATTATGATGGCAAACCTACATTTTAATTATATTATCATAAAAAAGAACTCTTTTGTGAAATAGAGTATGAATATATATATATATATATATATGTGTGTGTGTGTGTGTGTGTGTGTGTGTGTGTGTGTGTGTGTGTGTTATATTCCTCATGCTTGTGATAAACAACAACTCCTTATATATGTTCCAATAACCTTTTCAGCTAGCAAGACACGCCACCTGATTCAACATTTGGACCAAATATCATAGCATATATATATATATATATATATATATATATATATATATATATATATATATATATATATTGATAATGAAGTGAGCACAAAGTGGACTCCTTCGACCACCAAGATCCTATTTATAGAATCATATATTGTACTTTTCTTATAACTTATTATAAGATCTCATCTCTATAGCAAGTTCAATGTAAGTTCTAAATAATATATATGAAAAAAAAGATGTCTTAATGCATGTTTTCACTCAATTTCCTAGTAATATTTCTTGATCCCTCCTCCGACTTAAAATTAATTGACAATAAGTGAAGTGAAGTAACCCCACACTATCATAGTCTCAAGATTTAATGTATCCAATATCAGACTTTGATAGCCTCAATAATTGGGGTATTAGAGTTGAGACTGAAGTTGGTGGGCTCATACATTAAGGCCCATGACTAATCTTATTAAGGTCTTGGGCCATCAAATTTTCAGTTGGGGCCACTTGGTTCTTTCTAATGACAAGCCTCTAATTTGTAATGTTTGTCCATGCCACCAAATACCGTTGGCCATCGCATGCTATTCTAATTTAAAATTTTCAGCACATATGTATAACTGAAAAACAACTGTAACTGTTGTTTCTAGAACAGAATCGAATTTTAATAATTACTCTATTTTTATCAATGGTAATGTAAACATGTGCATGTATTATGCTGAAAATTTTGCAACACATAATAAAATAAATAATATATAAAGCACCTTATTTTTTGTCCCGACATTATAAAGAATTCTTTTATAAATCCATAACGCTATGTTTGTTTGTTTGAAAAAATATTGGGTAAAAATAAGACTATTTATACTAATTTTTATTTCCAAATAATACACTTTTATCCCAAAGGTCATTTGATTTGATACCTTAAAAGGACCACATTACCACCTCGGAATATTAAATACCACTTTAGCACCTGAGATTATTAACCCTCGTCAAATGATCAAATAAGTATAATTTATGGGATTAGTCAACAAATTAATTACGGGATAAATAGTACAAATATTCTTATCTCAACCATCATTTTTGCAAGCAAACATATAAGTATTTTAACACGTATATATAGATACGGCATATACTATTTGCATATTTTTATGCCAAAGTTTATTTTTTGTGAAGAAAATATGTTTTAGACACCTGTTACTTTTACAGTCGGGAGTACTATTGAATAGTTGAAAGTTTCCTAGGCGGCTCCAATTTTTGTGGCTTTTGCAAAAGTGTGAGTGTGATAGAGATGGAGGGTACTGCAATAATAGGTAGATACCCACTGTCCCTTTTGCAAAGCATTGTATACAGGGCCTGCTCACTTTTCCAAATATGTACACACACACACAGAAACAAGCAGCCCCATGGTTGATAATTTAATGAGTGCTAATTTGTGACATGACATGAAAACAAAACAAAACACGACTTTAACAATCTTAGCATAATCTGATCCAGAGTATAAACGGATTTGCAAAGTTCAAACCAACCTTACATGCTACGGAGTATATATTAACATATAAAGGTAGTAGGCTCCCGCAAATAGCATGGCAGTCTTGTGCATTAGGTATGCTACATTGACCTATAGTTGCTACATATCTTAATTACTATTAACATGTGTTGTGCCTTGTACACCGGGCACGATATATTGCACCCATAATTTCCATGTATCCTAAACATTGTCATTTGTGTTGCTAGAAAATTTAGAGAGATATGTCTTATGGATACTAGCAAGTGACCAGGTTTGCTTTGTAAGTATCACATAGAATTAGGAGAGGAAGCAGTTAGTGAATAGGGGGGTGGGGTGGGGGTGGGAGTGGGGGGGAGGGAAAAGGCAAAGAGTTCAAAAGGTTGTCTTTTTAAAAAAGGGGAGTAGCCCAGTAGCTATAGCAGGTAGATGGGGCTTGTCAAGGTGGTGATAATAATGGATCAAGAAACGTGGGAGAGGAGCAGTGCAAAAAGTGGTTCAAGTAATAATAGGGAATGTGACTTTAATGATTTGATAAGGCTCTCTCTATGTTCACTGAACCTCTTCATTGCTCCCTTTCAAACTTATGATGATTAAAAGCTACCTTCCTAGTGCTCAATGGAACTAAAAGGAAGCATTGCACTAGCTCATCCACCAAATGGGTACGTGTAGCATGCGTGCTTCCCCATTATGAAGGTCCATATTTATATTCATCAACAAACACAAAAACCACTACAAAAAAAAATACTCAAAACTACGCGTTTTCATAGTCGATCAGCTTTGACAACCACATCCTCATTTTTTCATATATAAATATATATATGTGTGTGTGTCCTTGTATCTTCCCTTAGTCCTATATATCTACAAATTAAGAGAGACAATAAAGGAGTAAAGAGTCCTACCCATGCAGCACAATTGTATTTAGTCGTCTATTCTCTCTAAATATCATTGTTTTCCCTTCACTGGGGCAGGTTTCTTGTATAGAAACATTTGCTGGGCTGTAACTTATTTTTTGTAAAGATATTCCTTCTGTTTATATAACTTGAGTTTGCATAAATCAGGTCATTTTTGTTTTTCAAACATCCAAATCACTTTCAATATATTCCTACTCAGTTTTCTTTCAATATTCCTTGAAAACAATGGGAGGATACCCTCACGAATTGCTTAATCTGAGTACTCCCAATGGGATTGTAAGAGAGAATAGTAATAACAACAAAAGAACCCATGAAGCAGCTTCTCATGACAAAAGGCTAGAGCTCAAACTTGGTCCTCCAGGAGAAACCCAACCTCTTCATCACATATCTCCCAAATCCCACAACAATAGCAACAGATATATCACTGAATTAGGATCCAAAAGAGAATTTCTACACATGATAGTTGAGGCAGAAACTAAGGAGAGAAACTGGTTGACTAACAGTGAAGAGCCGCAGTCAGGTTTAGAGAAGAAGGCACATGCAACTCCTGCCGCTATTTCTCCTTTAACTATTGGTGTGCCCAACAGCTCAAAGAAAAGGTTACAGATTTTTTTCTTACTTCTTTTGGAGTAATTTGTTAATTTGTTTATAAATCAGCTTCTTATTACTATAACTAACTAGACCTTTTCTTGTGCCAACTTAAATAAGTAATTTTTTTTTAAAGAGAAGTAGAAGAAAGAAACCATTTCAATCTTGATAAATAATCACCAAAAAAAACTGCAGGATTGATCTACGCCCAGTTGTGGGGTGGCCTCCAGTTCGCTCATGCAGGAAGAATATTTTGACTAGCAATTCTACAAAGTTGGAACCCGAGTCATCCAATAAAGTTGGAAAGGAAGTAGCTGGTGGAAAATCTGAAATTCTTGAGAACAGTTTATTTGTTAAAATAAAGATGGATGGAGTCCCCATCGGAAGAAAAGTTGATCTAAAATCCTATAGTAGTTATGATAAACTCTCCTCTGCAGTGGATGAACTATTCAGAGGACTTTTGGCAGGTAATGACCAACTCTCTAAATGTTTGGAAGAGGTAGTAAATTAAGGTAATACCGTAATAAAATACTAATGATTTTATCAACTTATTAAATATCTGAAACTTATCGTTGGGTGAAATTGTCAACCCACTAAAATGATTTTATTCACTTCTAGTTATGTTGATGTTGGCAACTTACGAGTTATGATTATCGTTGAATAATGATTTATATGCTATTCAAAAGAAGGGGAAATTAACATATTTGACACAGATATTATGAATTATTGAACCAATGGAGTTAATTATTGTTAACGATGATAATACTTAGGATCTTGATTAGTACAAGTCCCTAATAAGAACTGAACCTGTGTTGGTTTTACTGACCCTTATTTTTCTCGGTTTTAACTGGTCCCTGTTTTTCTTGGTTTAGCTCAAGGAGATTGCTCTCATTCTTTAGACGAAAGCATGGAAAAGACGAAGGCAATTACGGGATTATTAGATGGAAGTGGGGATTATAATCTTGTTTATGAGGATAATGAAGGAGACAGGATGCTTGTTGGTGATGTTCCATGGCAGTAAGCACCATATCATCTGTTGATATATTTTAAGTTCATCATGGTGTTTTCGTAATTAGATCCATAATGTCTCTAAATCTATAAATGAATCGTCTGTTAATGAACAAGCTTAAGGCTCAGTTCGACATTTGCTCATCAGGCTCGATTTCAAAACTTATGTTAATTTTCTAAGCACATGCTTTGTGCAGCATGTTTATATCTTCTGCAAAACAGCTACGCGTGTTGAAGAAATCCGAGCTTTCTGGTTTACATGGTGAATTTTACAGACTACATATTTGTTTTCTTTTGGATTCAGACTGATAGTTATGTTGGTAAGCTTCGACTTACGATTCAGTTTTATATGTTTGCAGTAATTAGCAATAAGCTTGCAGAGGCACCAGATCAAGACTAAAGAAGAAAGAAAGATGGCAAGGGTTTGGTTCACTGGTTAAGGGACCACCCTAGGTTCAAGCCTCATCCTCTCCTCTCCTAGAAAAAAAATGTAATCTTGTTCTTAATGGTACCAAAGAAAAAATTAAAAATAAAAAGTATGAGAACCTCCAACAGCTTACTGTCTGGCTAGCATTCCCATTTGGTAATATTAATTGATTTACTTCAGTAATGGTAAAGAGGAGAAAATAAAATGTATAATGTGATATTTATGCTTCTCGTCTTTTCTTATAGGATATTCCTATTAAACTATATCCTCTTAATGAAATTGTACATATGTATTTGTTCCACGGTTTTTCCCAGAGTCTCCGAGAAGGTGACATTCAGTCCCGAACACTATTACAAAAGCTATACACAGCTAACTAGCAATTGTCTAGAACTTGGAACAGACTGCAATTCTATGTTGATGACTGGGAGTATGGGACTCCAATCAATCTTCTGTGTGTGTTTATTTGAAGATATAATATATATGTATGTTGCGATTGGAAAAACTAAGACGGAGCTAATTGTGCAGACTTCCTAATGCAGCATACAGGATGTGATAATCACACACACACACACACATATATATGTATGTATATATATATGAGAATGATTTATAGCTACAGTTAGTTGGTAGCAACTTCCGACATTATGTTCGGACGATATTTTATGATAGTCGTCTGACACACAATATGTCGAACGAATGAATAAAAATCGTCCAACATATAATATATTGGACATTGTCTACCAACTAACTATAGATCAGACCCCATATATAGAGATAGTAAGAAGAAAAATAACCAGTATATAGACATTAAAGCCCCAAAAAGGCACACAAAAAGACTATAAGCTCTTCATCTAGCATTGCGTTATGAGGAATTGAAAGAATGACAGCAATATCTGCCTAAAAAAGAGAAGGGATTTCAGAGAGCAATCACTAGCCAATACCATGATGGCTGTGCGGAAAACTAATACAAACTGTCCAAGAAAATCAAAAAAGTACTTACCTAAAAGCATGCATAGCTCACAAAATTGAACCCCCAGGAAGATGCACACAGGTGATCAAGGAACAAGCCCAATATCCTTAAAGTATTTGGGCTCAAGTGCACTCCTGGCAGTAATTCTTCTGATGGGATCCAAGCAAAGCATTTTCTGGAATATGATGCACACATGTATAAAAAAACAACAAACTAAGATGTATGTTGTTATATGTAGGCATATATGATGTCTAATATACATGTTCTGATTAAAATAAAAATAATAACTGGAGATTTCAAAGAAGTAATTAATGGATAACATTTTTTTTTTGTTGCTTTTGTTTAATTGTTGTAAATAACTAATATCATACAAATTGACATAAGCTTGGGCTCATAGAGTGAAAATTCATATAGCAATAAACAATCTAATTTTATGGTAGAGATGATGTTGTAGCAAGCAGGGTAAAGCCATAATCTAGTTAGTTTAGAGAAGGAAAAATATCAGGGGTCCAAAATGGGATCTCAAATTTGAGGTCTCAAATACAAGTGTCATTAATCATTATTACATGATCTGCATATCTTTATAGTAGGTCTTATGTAATAAATGTAAATGTTGAGTACCTAATGTAATTTGAGATCTCATTTGAGACCCCTAGCATTACTATTAGAGCAGTCAACTGAGTTCCTTTAAAGCTTGAATATGATTTATCTAAAAATACGAAAGAGCCTCTGTCAACATCTCATAAACTGAAGTTTGGCCTACTCGAGTACATAAGCATTCAACAATTTGGCTCATTAACTTGTACTTGAATGACACTATTGTAATTGTATAATATGAACTTACACAAAGGAGATTGAGACCAGCCGAATCAAGATTGGGGACAACAGTTTTCAGATCCTGCAAAGTAGAGGTTGCACTGATTAGACTTCTCAATAACATATATCCTAAAAAGTTGATCTAAGTTAGAAGAAACAAACACCAAATGAGAAAGACTATCACCTTAGAAATCCACTTTGGGAAGGCAGATTTAAAATCGGGAAGAGAAGTCCTACCGGGCCATGAATCCATTTGGAGTGCCCATGATTCTTCATTGGAAAAATGAAAAATAATAATAATAATAATAATTAGACAAACATTAAAGAATAGAAAGGAAGCTATTAGCGTCTTGTCAATTTCAAATAGTTCTTTAAGAAGAGGCTGCAAACATTTTTTCTGAAAGTGGGGAAAGTGTTGAAAAGATGTACCACCTGAAAATCTTAATAGTTCATCAATCTCAGAGTCCCCTGGAAACAGAGGCTGCTGGTTCACCATCTCAGCAAAGATGCAACCAACTGACCACATATCAACAGGAGTAGAATATTGGCAGGATCCAAGTAGTGTTTCTGGTGCCCTGTACCACAGAGTCACCACTTGAAAAAAGACAAATAATTAGGAGCCAAAGATAACATGAGCAGAGTGGCTGAAAAGGTTCTCCAATATTATATGCTTAGCCATACTAAGAACATAGAACTGCAGCTAATATGCCACTCAACATAGAACTGCAGCTAATATGCCACTCATCTTTGCAACAAGAGTGAATACAGGAAATAATTAAGAGCTTAATATAAAAGAACATTCTGAACCTTGGGTTCTTATCTCTTTCTCTTCTTTTTTTCCTAGTATGGTGGTAACGAGTTGACACCTTAATTAAGAAAATTCAATATAGAAAGAATCTGTCACAAGCACTTTTAGCAGCTAGCAATGGGTTGGAACCCATAAAATTGAAGAAAACAAACCCACACTTGTCCAATCAAAAGTATTGTTTGGTAAAGTCCAACTAAAGAATGCTAAAAAAGACATGTTTCTTTTTTCAACTACGTAAGCAACTTCAATGAACTAATTACTACCAGTAGCCTCTTTAAATGAGAATAGTATATATTTTATACAACATTAACATTTTGAAAGCCTACTTGTTTGTTGAGAGAAATCATACCCTGATAGATACATCAAAGTTTACCAAAACAACAAAAATGTCACTAAAGATGCAAAAAACATGGAGACCAGGGTAAGTTTAAAAACATCCCAGGAAAAGCATAAACACCGTGCACTTTAGTACCTCGTGCGTAAATGTCCTGACAGGAATACCAAAAGCTCTGGCCAATCCAAAGTCTGCAAGCTTTGCTGCATTGGTGCTGCGATCTATCAGCAAGTTCTGAGGCTTCAGATCTCGATGAAGAACTCTATGAGAATGACAATAAGCAATACCACGAAGTATTTGATACAAAAACATCTACAAATTGAAGAAGAAATTTTAGATTGCAGAAATTTTCATAATCATAAGTCACATAGTACAACTGTCAAAGAACAGTGCCTTCAACCAAGCATTTTAAAAGTGTAAACATAAGGGGAAAATAGAAAATGTGTGGGAAGGGGCAATTTATAAAGAGTATACTGATAAGTAGAGACCAGATATTGTTTTCGGCTTCAAGTGTAACTGATTTTGCTGGCTAAAGATAACTTGAAAAGACATTGACTTGCGTACTCAAAGAGCAGAGTCTCTCCTCATTATCAACCTAAGAGAGAACTACAATTATTTGACTAGAATATTGACACACAACTCGAAAATTATTACCATATGATTATAAATATTTCAGTACAAAAAAATTGAAATCTCCACAAGCACTTGTATAATTTTCTAGAGTATGGAAAAAAAACATTATATATTTACCAACCTCCAAGGGCCAGAAAGAGCTCACTCACTTTTATCTGACGCAAATCCTTGGAGATCTCTCGACATAAATCCATGTGTTTCTTCAAATCCAAGTCAAGATATTCGAAAACCAGATATAATTGTTTCTCACTGTGCACACATCCTGTAACCTGTCACCCGAAATTTATCAAAAGTTTTAAAGCATACACAGTGAAGGCCATGAACCCTTCTCACCATGCACTTCATCGTATAACTAGCCATCAGCATATTTATCAAATTTCGAATGCTTACAATAAAGAAGTTCTATTTTTCTTTAACAAAGTAATCCTAAAATTGAACTATCATCACCGATTTTCAAATTCATTTTAGTTGGCTCTTAAACAAACACACTTCTATTACAGTGTATACGTATCATATAAGGTACTTAATGCTGCATCAAGATCTTTTAATCACCGACATATCCATGTTAAAAAATTGCTAAGAGTGAAAACTCAATAGAGATGCAAAAGAAGAGATTAATCTCGATTTGCACGATTATCATTCAGTTTTTATTACTTCAAATACGACCTGTAACTGATTTACCTTGTTTGATAATGATGGCAAAGGCTTAAAATTTAGCTACTAACAGATGTCTCATGATGTGGTCAAGGAGAATATTTGACTTCAACCTCAGGTTTTTATCCTTGACTTCTATAATTAAAAAAAAAAAAAAGAAGAGTTAAAATGAGAAGGACCGCTATGAGGATTGAGGAACAACTAAATAACAATCATGAAGGACGCAAAGGTTGATATAAGATTACAATTTCAGCTTACTGGGTGAGCATACTTCCTATTCCCCCATTTTAGTTTTTGCCATATATGAATGAGAAGGAAATAAGAATGTGGTCATGCCATATAAAGACAATATACCTGACAATGTTCACATGTTGCATCTCCTTCAAAAGAGAAATTTCTCTAATAGCGGTGCTTGGTACTCCCTCGTCTTCCTGTTCCAGCCGGATCTTCTTCAACGCAATGGTTTCATTAGTCACATGGTCACGAGCCTTATAAACCACTCCATAGGTTCCTTCACCAATTTTCTCAACTTTTTCATACCGAAATTTTCACAAAATCCAGTTTCAATGATATGAAGCTAACAAGAAATTCCTGTACAATGAGATGAACACCCATTTACCTGGTCCATCTATCCCCCCTCAAAAAGACTCGGTGACCAATGAAAGTTCTAGAGCCAAGCAGCAGGAAACAGGAAAGCATATAAGTATCAAAATAATATAAAAATGAGGATGAGGCAGACAAAAAAGGTTCCCAGCCTAAACAGAGGTGCACAAACTAACATATCTGTACATTTTAATCACACCATTAATCAACCAGATGAATAATGAGCAAGATCTTACAGAAAATAAATGAACTTATCAAGTAATAAATGCCATCAAACTCTTAATACTTTATGAGCCAACTCACAGAGCACTAAATCACAACAACTGCATAATTTGACCTGTTTGGCAACTGAGAAAATGTTACAACATATGATTATCAATTTTCCTGTTAAAATATTGTGGATCCGTAAAGCTGAAACAAATGAGAATACATAATAACTTAATCTATCACATCTAGTTCATTTGATTGATTTAAACTACTCCAATTTGTAGAACAACTTTATTTTTTCCTTAATTATAGGTCAATTTTCTAACGAAACAAACAGAAATTCATACTCAACTATATCTACTTGGATCAAATTTATTGAAGAAAAATGCGTACTTACAGAATCAAACGAAAATTAGTACACATGAATTGAAGTTGAGATTGAGTGTGTTACTACCTGAGAACTCCCGTGCTTTTGCAGAAGCGTGGAATGAGGAGTGAAAACAAAGAGAGTCAGGCAGCTTTATAGAGAGAGAAAATTAGACCACCACAATTTCTGTCTTTGGTTTATAGTATTTCTTTTGTTTTGGCGGTAATGGTAGTGGTGGGTGCCGGGGTAGTGTGGGAGAAAGTTTTTTTAGATTGGAGTCACAAAGAAGGGACAAAAGTGTATTTAACCTTCCAGAATTCATACCTCCTATCACTCTCATGGTTGCTGAGAAACTGACGAAAAGAAATAGATCGTACAAATTATCAAAATAAATTTATAATTTTGGATGTTTATGAGGGGAATAATAAAATCTTACTTGTTTTCAGTTCGAATCAATTGAGTATGTTCCGGCATAATTTTTGAGCCAAAATAACATTAATTGGGCGTTGAGCCTGTATATAAATGTTAAAACATCAATCTCAAACCCAATTGACAAGGTAATATATATTGATTTTTGAGGTCTTATTTACCTACCCAATTGACAATCACAGTCGCTATTTCCAGTTCCTGTCACGAATATGATCCATCCATCGTCTTCTCCTTCTTTGTTCTTGTTTTTTTTCCTTCACCCCGGAGACGTGAACCATGCCCTGATCGTATACTCGATGACATTGGCGGAGCATTCGGCATGGGTGCTGTCGGAGGTTCTGTACGTTTTCCACTTCTTGAAAGACATTTATAATTATATTATGTACTCGTGACAAATAGTTATCCTGGACTTCCAATGGGGGAATTTCCTGGTCAATTAAGCTCCAGTAAATATTGAGGGCCATCACCTATTCACCTCCGTCGTGTCATCGTCTTCTTCCTCCAAATAAAGACCTACAAGTTAGCATCAAGTCAAAATATATAAAGAATATTAATTGCTTCTATGAGTATATTCAATTATGATTTTTAAAAATTTTTTTTAAGTGACGGTCTTTTATAAAAATTGTGAGATTTTAATGACTTTTACAGATTTTAAAGATTTTTTTTAAAATAATTTTTATAGATTCTCATGTAAATAAAGAATAAACTTTTTATAAACTTTTTATCAAGACCATGATAGACTTTTCAGATACTTAATATATCTTGCAATTTATATTAATGTTAATTAAAATTCACGTATGCATAACATCTCCTTCTTTTTTCATAAACAAGAGTAAATTTCATTATATTATTGTGGCATTGAGATTTTATATATGTTGAAATCGTTCACATTATTTTACTCATTTCACGATACATTTGGATCTTTAGGATACCAATAAAATTTTAGAAACTACATAATAATAATCTGAAAAAATTAAGCTCACTTTTCATTGAAATTTATATATACTTTATACATATCGTCACGCCTTTTAGTAGGAATACCAAACTCGTTTTTCACAAAATAATATACAATGAAATATATATATATTTGTTGCGCAGAATACATATATATATATTTGCTATGCAGAATGTAACCACATGTTACATTATTTATTTCACTATGATACACCAAAGACACTTGAAGAGCGAATATGGAGGATGTCTCAAAATTAACAATAATTTTCTTCGTTTAAAATGATGAGAAAACTAAACAAAAAATATACACATCATATATTTTCTATTTTCATATATTATATATACATAATCTTTACTAACCTGATATGAGAGTTTCATGATTTTATCTCATTTTTGTTGAACAAATCTCTTCCTCTTTCTATTGGAAGCTTTCGAGCAATTTGCTTTTCCTCACCAATTCAGATTAGGTCTAGTTATTTGTTTACTTATTAATATATCTTGTTAATTCTTTTATTATAATAAATCCAATTATTTTTATGGCCCAAATTTTATCAAATTATTTATTCATCACATATTAATATTTATTAGCCCATATAAAATAAATAACTAATTTGACCCAATAAAAGAAAAAGTCCAATTAATAACTAGTTTTATCCACCTTTGTGTTTATTTAGAAGTCTTTAAAAATCTTTAGAGATGAGGTAAGACTTTGGATATGGGTTGATAGTTATAATTTTGGAACAATTACATATTATAGTACATTTATGAAAGTAATTACAAAAATCATACACTCATAAAATAATTACAAAAATATGACATTTCATCATATATATTTACAATAGTGAGGATAATTAGAAGTCTTTAATTTAAGGGATAAATATTAATGAGCTGGCATGGCAAAAAATTTTTTTTTGAAACGCGTGATAACCGCCTATCATTTGTCTGGGACTCTGCAGTTACCAAACCCCTTGTGCATGCTGAAACCCTTGTTTTATCATCATCGTCATGACTAATCTCGTAATCGGAGTTAAAAAAGCTTGTTTCCGGTGACTTCATCTCTGTTCGTGCGTTCTTCATTGTTCGTTTAGTTGTTCTTCATTGTTTCTGTTCGTTTAGTTGTTCGTCATTGTCGTTGTTACTCATTATCGTTGTTGCAGCGCTGTTGCAGTATGGTTCAGTTACTCGTTGTTACTCGTTATCGCTGTTACTCGTTATCGCGGTTGCAGTCTGGTTCATTGTCGTTGTTACTCGTTATTATTCTCCATTGATCGAATCTGGTGTTTATTATTGCTTCAAGTGAGTATTTTCTTAATAGTTTAATGTATTATATATTGAAGTAGTTTACTAACAGAATGGAGTATTCATTGTTTTGGTTTGTATTGTTTTTATGTTTTGTATAGAAATGGTTGATACAAGGAATGATACAAGAAGGAATGATACAAGTAAGAAGGATGGAAAGAGGAAAAGGATCATGGAGGGTGATTCTGTTAAGAACTTGAAGAAGTTTGTTGTGGAGAGCAAGGGGAAGGGAAAGGGGAAGGGAAAGGGGAAGGATGTAGGTAATAAATCGAGTAAGAATGATAGTAGTTTGGTGATACATAGTGATATCAAACATTCCAAAGTGCAATTAGATTCTGATTTTGATGTCCCTGTTAAGAATGAAGCTCAAGTGCTTATCCAGAAGATAATTCCAACTCAACGAATTTTAAAGGTGTGTTAATTTAAATATTGTTATTGTTTACTGTATAATGTTTAATTGGTTACTGTATAATGCTTAATTGGTTACTGCATAATATTAATGATTAATGCTTGGTAACCACATGATTAGTAACCAATACATTAGACAATAACCACCATGTTGCATGAAGGTAACCAAAACTGACTTGGGTACTGTCTTATGATGTCTTGGTTACTGTCTAATGATGTCTTGGTTACTGTCTTATGAGTGTCTTGGTTACTGTCTAATGATGTATTGGTTACTGTCTTATGATGTCTTGGTTACTGTCTAATGATGTCTTGGTTACTGTCTTATGAGTGTCTTGATTACTGTCTAATGATGTCTTGGTTACTGTCTTATGATGTCTTGGTTACTGTCTTATGATGTTTTTAGTTCGCTTAATGTCTAATCTTTGTTTTTAGTTCTTTGTATTATGTGTGTCTTGTTTACTGTCTAATGATGTCTTGGTTACTGTCTTATGATGTCTTGGTTACTATCTAATGATGTTTTGGTTACTGTCTGTGACGCCCCCAAAATAGGTATACATCACCCATTCCGAGTTGTCAATACATGAGTGCGTAAACAACTACAACTTTATTATTACAACAAAGAAATCGTGAGTTTGAATACAAATATTATCTTCAGACAATATCTATACTCAAATAAATTCTCATCACATTTATTTATACATTATTTTACAAAATGGTGAGGACTACTAAACAACTCTCTCTAGAACTTTCATTCCATACCCACTCAGTACTTGCTTATATTCTCGCCTCCCGAGAAGAAAAATGGAACAAAAAGGAAAAGGTGAGCTCAACTAGCCCAATAAAGAATATTATGACTAAGATAATATACAACAAATTATCGTTAGTCTTCAACAGGAAAAATCTAATAGAATACAATAGACAACAAATTTTAAATCAATATTCGCGCAATGAAATAATAATTCATTAGAAGAGTTAAGTAGAGAATGCAAACTACTATCTTCTATGTATGAATTTAAAATTTCATCGCTCTATCTTTTATCCCAGTAACATCAATCAATATATATCCGAATCAAATATTCATCTTTGCACTACGTGCCAAAGATATTCATCGATTGGTCATGTTCATCTAAACACTGTTTCATCTTTACCCTACGGGCTAAAGATATTCTTGAAATCATTCATCTTTGCACTACGTGCCAAAGATATTCCATAATATCATCATTTAAGACCGAAGATGATGAAAATATTTTTAAAGAAACAAATCCAAGTGAAACAAAATGATAAGGATTAATGATTAAGGATTCGTACTTTTGTTTTATCCACGTCCAAAAATACCTCAAAAATAATCACGGTGGTGTAAAATTCAAGAATGATCAAAACATGGATACAATCAAAGCTAGTATCCGTAATAGATATTTTAGACGAAAAGAAATTTTTCATTTTTAGATGAATAAAGTGTCGATTCGTGAATAAAGGTCGTATACGTGAATAGTAACTCGACACCAAAAGTTCCAAATTTGATAAAAACTTCATATCAATATTTCAACATAATGATATTGAAGAAATAATATCATTACGAAAAAAAATAATATCCCTTACCTCGAAAGATTAGTACTTCTAGTTGGAATACCGGGTATAGTGCTGAAGGAAACTTGCACCGTCTAACAATACTCAAAGTATACTCAAAATACTCACAAGAATACGCTCGATAATATAGAGAGACAAAACTTCACTTTCTGGTGTGATTTTCAATTCTAACCTAAGCACTCTATTTATAGGAAAATGCTTAGAATACCAAAGCAGAAAATTTATTAAATATTATTATATTTTTCTAAAATCTCATACGCACACTTCTTCCAACTGATTTCAGCCTCTATCACATGTTACATAAGGGGCTCAAAATGAAAAACACGTTTTTGTAATTAAAAATATTTTAAACTTCCAAAAATCAATTATTTCGGAGCTTCGGAACTTCAATAATTCATAATAAATAGCCCTTTTATCAGAAAATTCGAATCTCGCGTCTTTTTATAGGAAATTCAATTCTCTACAACTTTGCAGAAGAAATTTTTTCCAAATTCCAAACAAAAATTGACCGAAATCCACAAACCAAGCGATTTTACGGTTTATAATCAAATTTCGATCAATAAATGGGGTCCACCGACATGTTTAACATGTTTTAAACATTTATTGCAACAAAAATACTCTTCTCTCCTCATATACTCATATATCCCACATTCGTTGTAAAATATCACCATTATTATATTATTAAAATATAATAATATATGTAAATGAATTATTTTATCGGAAAAAGATAAAATTTCAATTTTCAACAATTGTCACATTAAAATTTTTCCATCTATATCCACATAAAATCAATATTTTCCTCATCATATGAATCAATAATTAATTATTCATAAATAATATTACTGTAATCACAATATCGACAACCGAGGCGGTTCGAGAAAAAGGGGCTTTCCAATATGAATTTCTCCTTCTTGGCCTTGCAATTAGGTGACCAAACCTCTCCTTAGATGTAACTTTTAGACATTGCCAATAATGTTATCTAATAATATTATTGAGATAATATGAATTATTGCATCGATAATGAAAAATACGTGTAATGACAATTATTGAAACAACAAGAATATAAAATATCAACGCAGAATTATTAAATCAATAAAATATTGAAGCAAGAATTATCGTAACCATTATTGAGTAAAGTGCCTTCTTACGTAAGAATCAATAATTGGTGCAATACTGGTAAGCTACTCTTGTGTTTTAACCACCGAGTATTTTAACAAAGATTAATCTGTAACAACTACGCCGTTATTTTTAAACAACTTATATTTGTCGTTTTCTTCATCCAATCGCTTTCAGTTATGGGGCCCACAAAAAGCTAGCGGTCGTCATTTAATATTCTCGACAAAGAAGAATATTCCACGACCAAACGAATATTCCAAACAACAATGAATATTTTATAACCACTTGCTTATTTTGAAATATTTGCGATTTTACCCATAACTATCCACATTAATCAAATCAACCCTTACTATTTCAAAATAATAAATAAAGAAAATTAAATTTCATTAATAATAAGTTGGGGTCTTATGATCGCCTCATCCAATACATTGTCTAAAGTCAGATTGGTTATTAGGCAACATTGTATTAGTTCATTGTATAATCTTTGAATGGGTTCTTGACTAATGTTATTTTGGTTATTGCATAATATTTCGACTAATAATTGGTAAAGCACATGGTTGGTAACCAATGTATTAGACGAAGAATCAAAGATGTTAGATGAAGGTAACCAAGACAACATTAATAAGTAACCAATTTACATTGGTTACCTTCTTGCAACATGCTGTTTACTGTATAATGCTGTCTTGGTTACTGTCTAATGATTTATTGGTTGTTGTCTAACTATTATATTGTGTAATGTTGTCTTGGTTACTGTATTATATGTGTCTTGTTTAATGTCTAATGATGTCTTGGTTACTGTCTAATGATGTTTTGGTTACTTTCTAACCAATATATTGTCCAAAGCTGTATTAGTTACTGTGCAACATTGTATTGGTTACTGTATAATGCTTAATGGGTTACTGACTAATGCTATTTTGGTTACTGCATAATATTTCTGACTAATGATTGGTAAGCACATGGTTGGTAACCAATGTATTAGACAGTAACCAACATGTTGCTTAAAGATAACCAAGACAACATTAATAAGTAACTGATTTATATCAAGTTACCGTTTTTGCGAAACATGTTGTTCTTCGTATAATGTTTGTCTTTAGTTCTTCGTCCAATGATTTATTGGTTGCTGTCTAACTATTATATTGTGTAATACCGTCACGAGTAATCGCTCTAATCTTTGGATTGGTTATTGATTAACGATGTTTTATTTAATGACTAAAGCTGTGACGCCCCCAAAATAGGTATACATCACCCATTCTGAGTTGTCAATACATGGTACAGAAATAACTACAATTTTATTATTACAACAAGAAAAGCGTGAGTTTGAATACAAATATTATCTTCTAGACAATATCTATACTCAAATAAATCCTCATCACATTTATTGATACATTATTTTACAAAAATGGTGAGGACTACTAAACAACTCTCTAGAACCTTCATTCCATACCCCGATTTGCATTATTATATATTCTCGCCTCCCGAGAAGAAAAATGGAACAAAAAAAGAAAAGGGTGAGCTTAACTAGCCTAGTAAAGAATATTATGACTAAGATAATATACAACAAATTATCATTAGTCTTCAATGAGGAAAAATCTAATAGAATACAATAGACAACAAGTTTTTAAATCAATATTACTTAGCGGAAATAATAATTCATTAGATGAGTTAAGTAGAGAATGCAAACTACTATCTTCTATGTATGAATTTAAAAGTTCATCGTCATCTTTTATCCTGTAACATCAATCAATATACATCGGAATCAAATATTCATCTTTGCACTCTGTGCCAAAGATATTCATCGATTAGTCGTATTCATTTAAACACTTGTTCATCTTTTGACTACTGCCAAAGATATTCATCGAAATCATTCATCTTTGCACTACAATGCCAAAGATATTCAATAATATCATCATTTAAGACCGAGGATGATGAAAAATATTTTAAAAAGCGAATCAATGAAACAAAATGACAAGGATTAAGGATTAAGGATTCGTACTTTGTTTTATCCATGTCCAAAAATACCTCAAAATAATAATCATAGTGGTGTAAAATTCAAGAATGATCAAAACATGGATGCAATCAAAGCTAGTATCCATAATAGATATTTTAGACGAAAAGAAAAATTTTCATTTTTCGATGAATAGTCAATATGATTCGTGAATAAGATCAAGTATCGTGAATAGTGCCAGTATACATGAATAGTAACTCAGAGCACCAAAAAAGTTCCAAATTTGATAAAACTTTGGATCAATATTTACCTCGAAAGACAAAAGATAATGATATTGAAAAAATAATATCATTACGAAAAATAATAATATCCCCTTACCTCGAAAGGCGATTTCTAATAATTATAAAAAAAACAGGATATAAGTATGACTTGAACTTGACGTTTTTTGTTAATTACCTTAGAATAGCAATACTCAAAGTATAATTCTCAATAATACTCACAAGAATACGCTCGATAATATAGAGAGAAAACTTGATTTAATTGTGATTTTCAATTTTAACACAAAGCACCTTTATTTATAGGAAAATGCTAGAAACTTAAAGCGAGAAAATTTAATATAATAATATATTTATAAAATTTGTTCATCGCCAACCTTTGAGAATCTGAAATCAACAACCTAATACATGTAAAAATGAATAATTTATAACCAAAAGAATCTATTGTCATTCAACATTTAAATATATAACATTCACATTATTATCATTTTTCATTATTTCAAATAAATTAATAGAAAAATAAATTTCATTTATTATAACCTGGGGTCTTACAACCTCCTCCTTATGAAATTTCGCCCTCTAAATCGATTTAATGTAAGACCCTCAACTTATTATTAATGAAATTTAATTTTCTTTATTTATTATTTTGAAATAGTAAGGGTTGATTTGATTAATGTGGATAGTTATGGGTAAAATACGCAAATATTTCAAAATCAAAGTAAGTTTGGTTATAAAATATTCTATCATTGCTGTGAATATTCGTCAATGTCGGCTGGAATATTTCATCATTGGTGAATATTCGCATTTATTTCACAAGCAGCCTTTTTGGGGGCCCCATAACTAAATTGATCGATGAAGAAAACGACATAAATATAAGTTGTTTAAAAATAACAAATAAGCATAGTTACCGTTATCAATCATTGTTAAAATACTCCTTATGGTTAAAACACAAGAAGACACTCAGATCGCACCAATTATCGATTCTTACGTAGAAGGCAATTACTCAATAATGGTTATAAAGAATTAACCGCTCAAAGATTTTATCGATTTAATAATTATCGTTGATATTTTATATTGTGCATTGTTTCAATAATCATATTACACAAGATTTTCATTATCAAGAAATAATTCATATTATCCGAATAATATTATTAGATAACATTATTGGCAATGTCTAGAAAGTTCTCGCCTTAAGGAGAGGTTTGGTCACCTAATCATGCGCGCCAAGAAGGAGAAATTTTATCGAAAGCCCTCTTCCTGAACCGCTGGTTGTCATTAATATCAGGATTCTCGTAATATTATTTATGAATAATTAATTATTGATTCATATGATGAGAAAAATATTGATTTTATGTGGATATGATGGAGAAAAATTTTAATGTGACAATTGTTGAAAATCAAATTTTATCTTTTTCTCGATAAAATAATTATTTAAATATATTATTATATTTTAATAATATAATAATGGTGATATTTTTATAACGAATGGGATATAAGAGTATACGAGGAGGAAGAGTATTTTTGATGCAATAAATGTTTAAAACATGTTAAACATGCTCTGGTGGACCCCATTTATCGATCAAATTTGATTATAAATGTAAAATCGCCTGTTTCAGGATTTCGGCCAATTTTTGTTTGGAATTTGGAAAACTTTCTTCCGTAAAGTTGTAGAGAATTGAATTTCCTATAAAAAGTCGTGAGATTCGAATTTTCGATAAAAGGGCTATTTATTATGAATTATCAAGTTCAAGTCTCAAATAATCGATTTTTGAAGTTTAAATATTTTTAATTACAAAACGTGTTTTTCATTTTTGAGCCCCTTATGTAATATGTGATAGAGGCTGAAATCAGTTGGAAGAAGTGTAGATGAGATTTTTTAGAAAATATAATAATATTTAATAAATTTTCGCTTTGGTGTTCTAAGATTTTCCTATAAATAGAAAGTGCTTTAGTTAGAATTGAAAATCATACCGTAAATCAAGTTTTCTCTCTATATTATCGAGCGTATTCTTGTGAGTATTTTGAGTATACTTTGAGTATTTGTTAGACTAGTGCAAGTTTCCTTCAAAGACTATACCCTTAGATTCCAACTAAGTACTAATCTTTCGAGGTGGATATTTTTTTTCAGAATGATATTATTTTTTCAATATCATTATGTTGAAATATCGATCTGAAGTTTTTATCAAATTTGGAACTTTTGGTGTCTGAGTTACTATTCACGATACTTATAATTATTCATTTAATACTCAAGACTATTCATCTAAAAATGAAAAATTTCCTTTTCGTCTAAAATATCTATTCGATACTAGCTTTGATTGATCAGATCCATGTTTTGATCATTCTGAATTTTACACCACCGTGATTATTTTTGAGGTATTTTTGACGTGGATAAAACAAAGTACTAATCCTTAATCCTTAATCCTCGGCATTTTGTTTCAATCGATTAGTTTCTTTAAAAATATTTTTCATCATCTTCACCTTTAAATGATGATATTATGGAATATCTTTTGGCCTCAGAAAGCAAAGATGAATGATTTCAAGAATATCTTTGGCCCAGAGCAAAGATGAACAAGTGTTTAGATTTGAATACTAATTAATCGATGAATATCTTCGGCTCAGAAGCAAAAGATGAATATTTGATTCCGATATATATCGATTGATGTTACAGTGATAAAAGATAGACGATGAACTTTTAAATTCATACATGTAAGAAAGTAGTTTACATTCTCTACTTAACTCTTCTAATGAATTATTATTTTCGTCATGTAATATTGATTTAAAATTTGTTGCCTATCAGATTCTATTAGATTTTTCCTCGTCAAGACTAACGATAATTTGTCAGATATTATCTTAGTCATAATATTCTTTATTGGGCTAGTTGAGCTCACCCTTTCCTTTTTGTTCCATTTTTCTTCTCGTGAGGCTAGAATATAAATGAAAGTACGTAGCCTGGGTAATGGAATGAAAGTTCTAGAGAGAGTTGTTTAGTAGTCCTCACCATTTTGTAAAATAATGTATCAATAAATGTGATGAGGATTTATTTGAGTATAGATATTGTCTAGAAGATAATATTTGTATTCAAACTCACGCTTTCATCGTTGTAATAATAAAGTCAGTAGTTGTTTTTGTACCATGTATCGACAACTCGTAATGGGTGATGTATACCTATTTTGGGGCGCCACAACGCACGCATTCGGTGTGTTTCAAAAGATGAGAATACCTCGCTTTCATTTCCGCTTTCCAACTCCCCCACCATTTCCTCAATAGCATGGTTTCTCCACAAAACTTTAACTTGTGGTATAACCCCAGACATATGACATGTTCTTCCTCTACAAGATCTTGACAGTACCTCCTCGTGACGTTAAGTCTTGGCTATCTCGTCCGGTTCTAACTCAACGACGTAGTTCTGGTCGTCCACATATTTACGTAACATCGATACGTAAAAATATTATGAACACGCGCCATACTTGATGGTAAAACGAGTCTATAGCTACGCTCCTATTCGATCGAGAATTTCAAATGGATTAATAAATCAAGGTTTGAGCTTTCCTCACCTCACCGATTCTCGCTTTTGAAATAACAACTTCGCACCTCCTTCTTCAAATTCATCACCCGTGCAGTAGCTTGAATAGCCTTTAACTTTATCGATTAATGTCGATTATACTCAGATATCATCACGTGGGTAACTATAGTTTTCATCTCCATCTCTATTATTTATAAATTATATGAAATGAGTCTTTGACAATATCGACTTTCAGATTTCAGATAACGATCTTCTACTCAACACGCCGCCTACCACGCTCGCTTTTCCAGGATGGTATGGTCGTAACATGTCTTTAAATGAGTCTCCTCTCGAAGTTCTTCAAGCTCTTCCCACATTCTTTCGCTCCATTCGAATTTTGTATCTCTACGAGTCACCGCTAAGTTAATGGAATAGCGATTCGAGAATATCCTTCAATCTAATCTCCGATAATAACCAACTAAGCTTGTAAAGCTACGATTTCGATTCACCGATTTAGGTTGTTCTCAACTGTGACTCATATCCCAACCTTGATAAGACGTTACAATGACACCTATCGCTTTAATATCGCATTTAATATGGTGTCCCCTACTTGAGAGTCCGCTTTGCATTCCACAAATGAAGTCACCAGATAAAGGCTCGTGTACCAAATTTATAGTTGAATTTTTAACTCTCAAGTCCAATAGAGCCATTCGATATGAGATTTTAGAAATGAGTTTTTGTAACGGGTTCAAAGTCGATACAAAATTTAATATCGCCTTTGGGAGTAAGCCAAGAAATTCTTCAGAAATACATCAGAAAAATCAATAACAACAGAATATTATTCAAATCGACGTGTCTTTATTCAAATCCATAACATGGACTAAGAAAACTTGACATCCGTAATAAACGAATGACTTCATGGCTTGATATGAATATGTTTGATTACAATGGTTTGATTGCTTGAATTCAATAACAAAGTTGCTTAGGAATATGAAAACTAACAACCTTACGTAAAGTAATCAATTTTGCATTTATGAGTAGCTAACCTTAAAATCACATCAAAAGCAAATATCTCTATAGAAATAAGGTTAATGTGTAATGTGATAAGGCCAACCTCGAATCAAGCAAGATTTCTAAACAACGGATGTAATGAAAGTTTCTCCCAATCTGAGTCTCCATAAATAGGTCAAAGTCTAATTTCTCTCAGTAGTCAAGTTCAAACGCTGAAGCGCAAAGCAAAGAGAGATAAAAGAATGGGCAGAACCCAGATTCTAGTAAGGTATAAACTTTGCAAGAATTTATAATTAACTAACCCTGCTAACTTCGCTCTCGATTCTCAGATTTTGACCGGCCACGACAAACGCCTTCCAGAACCATCGACTTTGACTTTTTTGGGACATCCTTTCGAGTCACCATTCTCACCGGATCGGGTTTCATACCAGAGTATAATCTCGAAAGTGATATGTCCTTCTTTTCCACAATTATAGCATACCTTAAACCGTTGTAGGCGGTTTCAATGATATGTCCCTCTTTCCCAAGATTTGTAAATATACGACCGGTGGTCTTTCTCCTCCTCGAACCGGGCCATACATCGCTACCGACGCCTTCACACGGTCGTTGTTGAATCTCCTCTTTAAAATCTCCTCCGACTCGCTTCTTCTATTTTCATGGCCACGATTACCACCAGAGTGGTTACCGCCTTTGTCTCAGATTCTTCTTTCTCTCCACCGGTTATCGTTATTCGATGATCGCTATCTATCTTCTAGATGATCCTCGTTATGGTCCCTCGGTTGAACATACTCGTTATCTCGCCTAACAACCGAGCCTCGCTGACAACATCCGAATAGAGAGAAAATTTATGAGAAATGAGATATCGACGTACGCTAAGTTTCAAACCTCTCGTAAACATCCGCGCCATACACGCTCCTCTTTCTCCACCAAATGAGGTGCAACTCGATAACTCCGCGAACTTCGCCTCGTCAGATCGGGACACCGCCATGTTATTCTCGCCTCGCCTAATAAACTCCACTTCCTTCATACGACGTAATACTTTCGTGGAAGTACTTGTCATTGAACTGCTTCAAACGCTCCCAATGACACGCCGAAAGGTACCGGATGGGTACGCTTCACGATTCCCACCAAGAATCTTCCTCGCCACTAAACATAAAGGTGGCGAATGGAACCTTCTATTCCTCCCGCATCCCAAGACATCGAATATCTTCGTAATTTGTTTTGACCCATGTTTCCGCCATGATCGGATCCGCTTTCCCTTAAATTCGTGGTCCCAACTTGAATCATGCTTAATGTGACAACCCGTGAATTGCTATCATTTCCTCCTCGATTTTGAACAAAAGTCTCCTCGTCTCGATTTTGCATGAACTCGCAAAAAGCTTCTAAACATCCCTCGCTCATCATCTACTCAAGCAGGTGTTGTTCATAGGAGGTACATTGCCACTGTCAGACGCTTCTCCTCGCTTGAAAGTACAGTAGCATCTCCACGGCCTCATTTACTCCAATCGTTAATATTCTCAAACGACATTCTCAAACGCCATAAAACAAGAGTTAATTAAGGAAATCAATATATCACATAATATCCCTATATAATCGACCAACTAACAAATAAGCTTAGGTAGACACACTAGCAAGGATTTACTCGCCTCTCCCCTCTTAGTTCTATTCCCCAATCTCCGCCAGAGATCATATCCTAAGCTCGATATTAACCGTGACGCCCCCAAAATAGGTATACATCACCCATTCTCGTTGTCAATACATGGTACGTAAATAACTACAACTTTATTATTACAACAATAAACTGTGAGTTTGAATACAAATATTATCTTCTAGACAATATCTATACTCAAATAAATCCTCATCACATTTATCGATACATTATTTTACAAAAATGGTGAGGACTACTAAACAACTCTCTGTAACCTTCATTCCATACTCCCCACTGCAGACTCGCTTATATTCTCGCCTCCCGAGAAGAAAAATGGAACAAAAAGGAAAAGGTGAGCTCAACTAGCCCCAAAGAAGAATATTATGACTAAGATAATATACAACAAATTATCATTAGTCTTCAACAGAAAAAAATCTAATAGAATACAATAGACAACAAGTTTTTAAATCAATATTCGCAATGGAAATAATAATTCATTGTAAGAGTTAAGAGAGAATGCAAACTACTATCTTCTATGTATGAATTTAAAAGTTCATCGCCTATCTTTTATCCCTCGTAACATCAATCAATATACATCCGAATCAAATATTCATCTTTGCACTATGTGCCAAAGATATTCATCACCTGGTCATGTTCATCTAAACACTGCTCATCTTTGCACTACGGCCAAAGATATTCATCGAAATCATTCATCTGCACTATAGGCCAAAGATATTCAATAATATCATCATTTAAGAATCGAGGATGATGAAAAATATTTTTAAATAAACGAATCCAATGAAACAAAATGACAAGGATTAAGGATTAAGGATTCGCATTTTTGTTTTATCCACGTCCAAAAATACCTCAAAAATAATCATAGTGGTGTAATATTTAAGAATGATCAAAACATGGATACAATCAAAGCTAGTATCCGTAATAAATATTTCGAATGAAAAGGAAAATTTTTATTTTTCATGAATAAGGCCAGATTCGTGAATAAGATCTAAGATACGTGAATAAGATCGTATACGTGAATAAGAACCTGAATAAGACACTAAAAGTTCTAAATTTGATTAAAAAGTTCAGATCAATATTTCAAAGATCATGATATTAGAATAAATAATATCATTAAAAAAATAATATCCTTTACTCGAAAAGACAATACTTAGTTGAAACACCTGACATAAAGCTATGACTTGAACTTGCACCAGTATAGCAATACTCAAAGTATACTCAAAATACTCACAAGAATACGCTTCGATAATATAGAGAGAGAAAACTTCAGCTTCTCGGTGTGATTTTCAATTCTAACCCAAGACCCTATTTATAGAAAATGCTTAGAACACCAAAGTTAGTAAAATTTAATATAATAATATATTTATAAAAATTTGTTCACGCCAACCTTTGAGAATCAAATCAGCAACTACATGTAAAATGAGGCTCATACATCTAAAAAACGTTTTTGTTAATTAAAACAATTAAAACTTCCAAAAATCAATTATTTTTAACTTTGGAACTTCAATAATTCATAATAAATAGCTCTTTTATCAGAAAAATTCAAAACTCGCGATTTTCCATAGGAAATTCCATTATCTACAACTTTACGAAGGAAGTTTTCCCAAATTCCAAATGTAAATTAACCAAATTCACAAACCAAGCGATTTTATTAAAGCTATAATCAAATTTCTATTAATAATCAGGTTCACCACACACACAAAATATGTGTTAAATATTTAATACCACAAAATACTCTTCCTCCTCATATACTCATATATCCCATATTCATTATAAAAATATCACCGTTAATATATTATTAAATTAATATATTTAAATGAATTATTTTATCGTAAAAAGATAAAATATTAATTTTCAACAATTGTCACATTAAAAATTTTCTCCATCTATATCCACATAAAATTAATATTTTTCTCATCATATAAATCAATAATTAATTATTCACAAATAATATTACAGAATCACAAGATCGGCAACCTGTGCTGCTCCTGTGAGAAAGAGGGGCTTCTAATAAGGATCTCTCCTTACTCTGGCGCGCAATTAGGTGACCAAACCTCTCCTTAGACAGAACTTTCTAGACATTGCCAATAATGTTTTCTAATAATTGTAAGACCCCAGTTTTTATAAATAAAGATGAATTTTCTATAAATATTATTTTTGAATATTATGGAATAATTTGATATAATGTTATAGTTGTGGGTAATATTTATAAATTTTGCAAAGTATACAAGTGGTTATATTATATTCGATTGGTCTGGGAATATCTTGCTTAGCAGGAATATTCGACATAACTACTCAATCATTGGTGGACCCCACAATGTAATTATCATTTGATTCGAGAAAAAGACAAAAAATATTTTATCAAATAACTACTTAAGTTTTACCGCTGATATCGTTGAACTACCTTAAGAGTAAAAAGTACAAGAATAATGCAGGGTCGATAAGAAGACATTACCAGATTGATTATCGATGCTTATGTGAGAAGTCACTTAGTTTGATTCCATTATCACGATTAATAATACGAATTATTATAATGATAATGACGCTTTTGTTTTATTCAGATTATTAACGTAATAAAATGTAAACATCTTTTTATATAAAAATGTAATACTTTATTAAAGTTATTTTATAAATAAAATATATTATATTTTATTATGATAATGTTTTCAGATAAATTTTTGAAAGGTTGCATGATAAGAAATGTTTTTATATAAAATAATATATTATATTTTATTTAAAAGATTTTTCTTTTAAATATGGACCGCCGATTAAAGTAAATCAATCTGGACCGCTCATGGATTAGTTACTATGCATTCCATTTTCCTATAAATAAGCTCATTCCTTCATTATTTTCATTTAATTCATCAAACTCTGTAGAGAGAATTATGTAGAGGTTATAGAGAGAAAGTTATAGAAAGAAGAAGAGTATTCTCGCTACTTCATTACTTCTATATTCGCCTTTTTACTGTAAGGGTGTTATTCTTTCTTCTTCGAAGAGAACTTCCGTTATTCCATTCATTATTATTCGCTGAATAACCTCGTAAAAGTGGCATACCCTATACATAACCTCAGATACGCCAGATACCCTATACTTGGTGAAATCCTTATGTTATTCCATCGCTTATTATTTTGTTTGAATAACTCTGATATGCTATTTCTACCCTATACTTGGTGACATTCTTCTATTATTCTCATTGGAACATCCTCGTCTGTGGTGTTTTTACACCGACCGGTTCCGCTTTTTATTATTATTCTCGTTGAACATCCCGTCTGGTGGTTTTACACCCGGACCGGTTCCGCTTTTTATTATTATTCGCTGAACATCCTGCTCTGTGTTTTACACCTGACCGGGTTCCGCCTTTATCATTCTCTGCTGAATATCCTATCTGTGTTTTACACCGGATCCGTTCCATCTTTATTATTCGTTGAACATCCCGCTTGCAGTGAATTTCACCGACTCGTTCCGTTATTATTATTCGTTGAATAACTCGCTCATGCTAAGCACCGCATGCATGGTGATTTCTTTTGTTATTCCATTCTTTATTATACCAAATTGGTTAAAACTTTGACTTCTATACTCCATGAAATTAGTAGAATATCCTCGATATTTCATGCGTTTCATCCAAAGATCTTTTCATGGAAATATTCTTCCGATCATTCTTGAATTTTACTCTACAAAGAAGTATCATGTCGATAGCTGACGTTAAAAATTCTCGGATAAAATAATTTTGAACTTGTTTTATCAATTTTTATATCATTGTCATCATCCTCATTTTATATTTTTTAAAGTCATCTCGTATTCGTAGAGTATGGATGGACTTGGTATGATTACGACTGTGGATTATTCTGTAATCACGACCGTAATGTTACAAATGATGTGGTAAAAAAAAATCCTCAAAGGGTCAGAGTGCATCGATGGACAGTTGTTGGCACGATCATGACTATTAATGAATACACAACTATTCTCGCCGTAGAAAAGGTGAATAATTGTGATCGCGATACTAAAGAATATCCTCGTCAGAAAAGTGTGGGTGATTCGATGATGTGGATTATTTATTAAAGTCGAGTCTCGCCTATAACAAATGATGAAAACCTTTTAAAATCATAAAAGATAGTAGATTTTATTTTCTACTGACTCTTTTAATGGATCAGATATTCACCGCAGCTAAACCTGTTGTTTATTGTATTTTATCGCTTTAACATCATTCAAGACTATTGATAATTTATTTTGCATTATCTTAGTCATAATATTTCTTATCGGGCTAGTTGAGCTCACCCTTTCTTTCACCGTTTTCTTCGTGAAATGAGAATATAACCGGGATTTAGCCTGGGAAACGAGTGATGGTCCTCAAGATAAGATTAGTAGTCCCTCACTATTCGTGAAATAAAGTGTGATAATAATTGTAATGAGGACTTTTGTTCGAGTTTGTATAATATCTAGTAGATTTATATTCAGATTTAAACTCACGCTTTATGTCGTATGCATACTACTACGCTATATGTTAATAAATTGTATTTAAATTTGCATCACGAAGTGGCACCCAAGATGGGTGATGTATACCTAATTTTGGGGCGCCACAGCTTGGTATCAAAGCTTAGGATATGATCCCCGCTAAGATGTGAGAAAAGTACTCAGAGGGGAGAGACGGGAATACCTTCGCTAAGTATTTGACCTACCTAAGTTTTTTGTGCTATTTTATCGGGTTTCGGTCGTAATATAAAGATAATTGTTAAACGTCAATTAATCTTTGTTTTTGGCAAGATTCAAAAATGACATCCGAGAATGTTGAGAATAAAGAATGGAGCACAAAAGCGATCGCTGATTCACCACATATCAATAATCGTGATAATGCATCGTGAAGGCGCATAATCCTCATGCAAAACAACAACACCGACCAAATGATGAATGATCAAATGTTCAGAGGCTTTATGTAATTTATGCAACAAACAGCATTTAGAGTTTAACTCGCCCAAAACGTAGGTGGAAACACGGAAAACTCTCTGCCAGGTCACCGCTAAACAATTCAAGGATTGGGACCACCGAGTTTAAGGGAGAGCCAAAACCACTTCGTGAAGCATGGATAAAGCAGACACCAAGATATTTGATGTCTGGGATGCTCCGAGGAGCAAAAGGTTCCTTTCGCCGCTTTTATGTTGCGCGGAGAGCAGACATCGTGGGAATTCCAGAAACGACTCAACCCGTCGCCAGATCAAGATATCTCTGGGAGAAGTTCCAGAGTCGTTTCAACGACAAATACTTTCCCGAAAGTATTCGCCATACGTAAGGAGGTGGAGTTTATCAAGTCGAACAAAACAATACGACCGTGTCGCAACACGAGGCAAAAATTTCATGAGTTATCACGGCCATATTCCCCACTCGTGGATAATGAAGAGAGAATGGCGCTAATGTTTTTAAGAGGTTCAAGTCTGAGATACGCCAACATCTTATTTCTCATAAACCGTGTTTGTATTCAGATGTTGTAAATAGGCTCGCTTAGTGGAGCGCGATAACGAGTCAACGCAACTAAAAGAGAAGCAAATTGGCAAAGTTATAATACTCAAATGAGAGTAGTCATCGGGGTTATGACAACAAGCGTGGAGGAATCAACACAGCAGATATGGTAACCACTTTTGTGGTAATCGTACAAAACAATAAGAATGGACATTTCAAGAAACGGAGATTCAACAATGATGGAAAGACGCCAAGACCAAAGACCCGTTGTTAAGGAAGGAGAAAGACCACCTATCATATGCTTCAAATGCGAGAAGAGGGACACATCATCCGAATCGTGCTACGCCGTCCAAAGCATGTTATAATTGTGTGGAAGAGAAGGTCACTTAGCTCGATTTTGTTGCCATCAAGACAAATTCAACTAGGATGGAGGCACCAAAGGTCATTCCCGTAAAAGTCAAAACCAAGAAGGCAAGGGAGAGCGCTTTTGTTGTGACTCTCCAGAGAGCAAGGAACCCGAATGAGGTCATCACTGTAAGTTTTATCATAAACTCTAATGAAGTCTACACTTTATTTGATACCGGTTCTACCCATTCTTTATTTCTCCTACTTGCGCCATCGATTAAATTTGACTCGAGAAATTAGACTTTGACTTATCTCGTGGAAACTCCGCTGGGAGAAACCTTCATTACATCCATCGCTTATAAGTCTTGTTTGGTTCAAATCAAGACTTCACATTACCCGTCGATCTTATTTCATTAAAATACTTGATTTGACGTGATTCTGTGGATTGATTGGTTAACTACTTATCATGCAAAAATTGATTGTTTTCGTAAGGTTGTTAGCTTTCATATTCCTAATCAACCTATTATGCTAATTCAAACGACCAAACCATTAAAATCAATCACTACCATCTCAAGCCATAAAGCTATTCGCTTATCAAAAAATGGATGTCAAGCTTTCTTAGCTCATGTCACGATTTAAACAAAAATACGCCGCTTTTGAGCGATATTTCTATTGTTAATAAATTTCCGACGATTCCTCAAGAACTTCCCCGCCTACCCCCAGAGCGTGAAATTGAATTTTGTATCGAATTTGAACCCAGATAAAACCTATTTCCAAAGCCCCATATCGAATGGCTCCTATTGAACTTCGTGAATTAAAGACCCAACCGCAGGAATTGTTAGACATCGCTTTATTCGCCCCTAGTACTTCTCCTGGGTGCTCCTGCTCTATTCGTGAAGAAGAAAGATGGGAGTACGCGACTTTCAGATTGATTATCTGGAGTCAATCATGTCACCATCAAAATAGGTATCCATTGCCACGTATTGATGACCCGTTTGACCACCAGTAAGGAGCCAAATTCTTTTCAAAGATCGATCTTCGTCTTGGATATCACCAATCAAGATTAGAACCGCCGACATTCCAAAGACGGGCCGTAACTCCCAGACGGCATTATGAATTCCTAGTCATGTCCTTTGATCGACTAATGCCCCGCCGCTTTCATGGATATGATGAACCGAGTATTCAAGGAATATTTAGATCACTTTGTGGTCGCCTTTATCGATGACATCCTTATTTATTCCAAAAGCCGCGGAAGATCATGAGCAACACTTGAGGTCGACACTCCAAAAGCTTCGTGAATATAAGCTTTATGCCAAGTCAAGAAATGCGAGTTCGTCTTGAAGAAGTAGCATTCTTGGGCACGTGGTATCAAGTCATGGAATATCCGCTGACCCAAGAAAGATCAAGCTATTCAAAGTCGGGAACAACCTAAATCAAATGATCAAGACGTAGCTTTCTGCTTTAATTGGTTATTATCGGAGATTCGTGGAAGGATTTTCTCGAATCGCTACTCCATCGACTCACCGACTAAAAGATACAAAGTTCTATTGGAGCGAAGAATGTGAGAAGAGTTTTCAAGAACTCAAGAAGAGACTTATTTCAAGACTGCTCGACAATACCATTCGCCTTGAGGATTTGTCATCTACATGATGCTTCGAGTTAAAGGGTGGGATGTGTTCTTACGCAACATGGAAAAGTTATATTTATGCCTCATGACAACTCAAAGAATATGAGAGGAATTATCCTACTCATGATCCGAGTCGCGGTACCGTTGTTTTGCACTTAAAATTTGGAGGCATTACTTGATGGGGAGAAAGTGGAGATCTTTACTGATCATAAAAGCCTCAAATATTTCTTCACTCAAAAGGAACTCAACACGCGATAAACGACGCTGGCTTGAATCTGCTGAAAGATTATGATCATACCATCCAATACCATCTTGGAAAAGCGAACGGTAGTAGCCGATGCATCGAATTGAGTAAGATCGTATGCAAGCACGAAGTGCGTTATTGTCAACACAAAGGCCCATTTTGTGTGACTTGCAAAGGATGGAGATAGAGTTAAAGACCTGTGGACGCATGTGATGATAGCAAATATGACGAGTAGAACCGACTTTAATCGATAAAGTTAAAGTCGCCAAGCTACGCACTCGAGTCGATGCGCGATGAAAAAGAAAGTGCAAGAGGTGCTACGCCAAGCAAGAATCGATGAAGAAGGAATACTTGAAAGTCAACCTGCATTTCAGGTTCCTAACGACCCGATTTAAAGTATAATATCATGATGGAGGCGCACAACACACCATTTGTAATCCATCTCGGGAGTACCAAATGTATCATGATATTCGCCATACATTTTGGTGGAGCAATACGAAGAGGGAGATAATACTGCTTATCTCAAGGTGTCTAACTTGTCAACGAAAGTTAAAGCGAGCATCAAGTACCAAAAGGTCCATCAGAACCACTTGAAATTCCAGAACGGAAGTGGGAGCACATTACCATGGATTTCATGCACGGCCTTCCTAAGGTTTTCAAGGCATCGATGCGATTTGGGTCATTGTTGATAGATCGACCAAGTCCGCTTCATTTCTTACCGACACGAGAAACTTATACACTTGAACGCCTCGCTCAGATGCATATAAACGAGATCAGAAGATCGCATGGTACGCCGCAGATCCATAGTTTCCGATCGAGACCCAAGATTCACTTCAAGATTTTGGGTTAGTTTGCAAAAAGCTATGGGCACGGATTTCACGATTTAGCTCTAAGATATCATCCTCGCACGGACGGACAAATGGAGAGGACTATTCAAACTCTCAAGATCTATTAAGACTCGTGTTCTTGATTTCAAGGGGAGTTGGGACAAGTTTTTACCATCGTGGAGTTTTCCACAACAACAGCTTATCAAGAAAGTATATCATGGCTCCATTCAAGCGCCAGATGGAAGAAAGTGTCGTTCTCCAAGATGCTGGACGAGGTGGGTGAAGCAACGTTGTTGGGACCCGAGTTGGTAATGTATATGACTACGGAAAAGATTCAAACGATCCGACAACGATAAAAACCTCACAAAATCGATAAAAAAGAGTTATGCCGATCTTCATCGAAAGGACGTGGAATTCAATATAGAGATCATGTGTTGTTAAAAGTCGCTTCCATGGAAAGGAGTTACAAGATTTGGAAAGAGAGGGAAACTTAATCCTCGATTCATCGGTCCATTTTAATCCTCGATCGAGTAGGAATCAGGCCTATAGACTTCGCTTTTATCGCCAAATATGTCTCGTGTTCATAACGCTTTTCACATATCCATGTTACGTAAATATGTGAAAGACCCAACCATATTATCGAAGTTAGAACCGGATTTAAATAGCGGAAGATTTGACGTATTAAGAGGTTCCTGCTCAAATTTTGATAAGAAGGAACATATTCTACGCTCCAAGGTTATACCTCAAGTCAAAGTTTCATGGAGGAACCACGATGTCGGAGGAAACGACTGGGAGTTAGAATCGAAATGAAATCAAGGTATCCTTACCTTCTTCGACATACCTGTGACGACGCATTCTAATTTCGAGGGCTTAAATTTCATAAGAAGGGAGGTCAGAAGACCTCAGCTTTTATAAATAAAGATGAATTTTCTATAAATATTATTTTTGAATATTATGGAATAATTTGATATAATGTTATAGTTGTGGGTAATATTTATAAATTTTGCAAAGTATACAAGTGGTTATATTATATTCGATTGGTCTGGGAATATTTGGTTTTAGCAGGAATATTCGCATAACTACTCAATCATCAGTGGACCCCACAATGTAATTATCATTTGATCGAGAAAAAGACAAAAATATTTTATGAAATAACTACGAAGTTTTACCGCTGATACATCGTTGAACTACTTCCAGAAGAAAAGTACAAAGAATACGTGTGGTCGCATAAGAAGACACCAGATTGATTATCGACGCTTATGTGAGAAGTCACTTAGTTTGATTCCATTATGTCGATTAATAATATGAATTATTATAATGATAACGACGCTTTTGTTTTATTCAGATTATTAACGTAATAAAATGTAAACATCTTTTATATAAAATGTAATACTTTATTAAAGTTATTTTATAAATAAAATATATTATATTTTATTACGCATAAGAGTTTTGCATAGTGTTTCAGATAAGTAAAATGTTTTTATATAAATAATATATATTATATTTTATTTAAAAGATTTTTTTTAAATACGGACCGCCGATTAAAGTAAATCAATCTGACCGCTCATGGATTAGTTACTACGCATTCCATTTTCCTATAAATAAGCTCATTCCTTCATTATTTTCATTTAATTCATCAAACTCTGAGAGAGAATTATGTAGAGTAGTTTACAGAGAGAAAGTTATGTAAAAGAAGAGTATTTCGCTACTTCATTACTTCTATATTCGCCTTTTACTAAGTAAGGGTGTTATTCTTCTTCGAAGAGAACTTCCGTTATTCCATTCATTATTATTCGTTGAATAACTCAAAAGTGGCATACCCTATACATAACTCAGATAACGCCAGATACCCTATACTTGGTGAAACTTTATGTTATTCCATCGCTTATTATTTTGTTGAATAACTCAGATACGCTATTTCACCCTATACTTGGTGACATTCTTCTATTATTCGTTGAACATCCTCGTCTGTGGTGTTTACACACCGACCGGTTCCGCTTTTTTATTATTATTCTCGCTGAACATCCCGCTCGTGTTTTACAATTTGACCGGTTCCGCTTTTTTATTATTTCGCTGAACATCCTCGTCGTGTTTTTTACCTGACTCGGTTCCGCCTTTTATCATTCTCGCTGAATATCCTATCGCGTGTTTTACACCGGACCGGTTCCATCTTTATTATTCTGTTGAACATCCCGCTTGCAGTAATTTCACCCGACCCGTTCCGTTATTATTATTCTCGTTGAATAACTCGCTTACGCAAGACCGCATGCACGGTGATTTCTTTTGTTATTCCATTCTTTATTATACCCAATTGGTTAAAACTTTGACTTCTATACTCCATGAAATTAGTAGAAT